>CM024956.1:34898262-35572913 GCA_014282245.1 Rhododendron simsii
CTGTGGAAATTAAAGTTCAAGATTATTGGGCCTGGTTTCTTTTTGTTGAGCTACATTATACAATATCAAGAAAAAAAATCAAATTATATGTAAAAATAAAAAATAAAAAAAAGCACAAATTTTGTGCATTTTTTGCATCAACAGGCTTGAACCCTCTCAACATACAAAGCAGAGTCCCCTGAGTATGTCGGATTGCACTTCCTGGAGGTGGTCAAACAGTGGTTCAAATGATAGGTTTTGAATGCTCTGAACATCCTTGTGCTCGATCGATAACTAGTGCTAATGCATTTACTTCAGTTTCCATTGCTGGTGCTTCCTATGTTCTTTTGGTTTTGATTTTGTTTGGCTTTGTAGAAGTCAGGGCGTTGGTCAGTTGAGTCCAACGGGTCTAATGTGTTTGATTGAACAAGTGGCCCTGGATAGAGCTCCATTGAGGAAAATGATTCATATAGCCGACTCCAATTGATTGGGGCTTAAGGCTCGGTTTGTTTTGGTTTACGGCGTCGGTCAGTTGTTGGTGGCTTTTGAATGGAATTTGTTTTGCATTCAGCCTGACTGTACGCAGCCATGTTGTGATGATTTGAACCTGCAGAACTTTTTTTTCTCTTCAAGGAAATTTGAGATACTTAAACACTGCCTTTTTGTGGCTCTAAGGACACAAATGGCTTGCATACCAGTTTGAAGCAACTTAGTTTGTTAATTTGCCGTCTTGATGCAATCTAAAGCTATGGTAAAACACTTCAATCTTTTGATTTTTCAATTGCAGGCTGGAATTCTGTCCCATTCATGTACCAGGTTACGTTTGCAGTTTCATTCTTCTGAGTTAAGGCACGCTTTCTCCATTGGAGACAAAGATTCCTTGCCCGGCCTACTGGCTTGGCTCGTGTCATGCCTTGGTTTCTTAAATTATTTTGGTCAGCTGTTGTTCCTCATCGACGTGTGGCTTTGACCTTCGATGATTGACAACTTCCTTTGGCTAAATTGTCCAGTGAGAAGTTCGATCTTATAGGCTAGGATTTATAGTCCACTCTGCATCCTGTAGTTGGCTAGTAGCTTCCTTGGAGAAGCTTTGTGTTTCTGACCACTATAAATACATTCAAAATTTGACATGTCTTGGCTTTCAGAGGAGTCTTCTTAATTTTCTCATACACAGCAATTCTGGTATTTCAAAGCCTCACCGGAAGTTTAGCGAAACTTTTCTGTTAGTAGTTATGTATGTCACTTGAAGCTTTCTCGGATTTGGCTGTCTCATGCCAATCACTAAACAACTTACTAGTAAATGGAATGACCCGGTACCAAGTTACGTGTTATTTGAAAGAGAAAGTAGAAGCCTGTGAAAGGGGATCCTTTTCGGCATCTCCTACATCCTTCCGTACGTTCATCTGCTACGTTTTTACTGGTCGGCCTTTCCTCTGGTTGAACTTGCGCGCACAATTCTACAGCATTGCGCCACTGATATGCATTTCTTCCACGTCTGTGTTTATCTGATGCTGGTTCTTTGCCACAATGACAGACGACATGTAGGAACATAACTGCCTTCTCCATTGACCAATGAATTCCTTTTTCTCACCCCTCGTATACTTTCAAACTTCTTGATCAATTGGAAAGTTCCCTAAAGGGATCAAGAAAATCACCCAGGTTAACGACCAAAAAGGTGTTGGTCAACTTATCAAGATTGCCACAGAAAAAGGTCGCGGAGCTAGGCCGTGCTTGAAGGTCGGTGTCTAACTTTACACTATACCATAAGGCCTGTTTCTTGAACTGATGGACCTTTAACTTATAAAATTTTGGCTCATTCCTACGTATTTGGGTTTTTAGGAGGTATTACACTGCATAATATACAGTCAGAATCTCCTTTCGGAAGGGTGCATAGGTTTCATGAGCGGTTTATCAAAGCTTGAGCATGTTATTGCTCCGAATGAACCGAATTAACAGGCTACTGCTGCCTTGTCTAGTTGTTTGGTTTCTGCATTTTTCTGCATAATCTGTCATGCATTTCTTGGAACATTGTCAATTTCAAGAGCTGCAAAATTCCTACTTAACCGCGACGTATCACATCAGCTGTTTATATACAACTTTGTATACGGTACAAAACGAAAATTCCATACAAAAGCCACCAGGCCCCCCACCAGAAGAGTAGACTGACGCCATGGCTTCTAGTTCTTCCAATAGAAAAAAGAAGAAAAAAAGGGGCCCAACACAAAATCTCTGTATACACAAATTTATTTTACACAGAGCTCTATGAAATTCCTCTAACCTCCGAAATCCTAAAACCTCGACCTGAAAATGGGCGGCCACCCATCACTGACTTGGCGGCTCACCAACATTGGTGGAATGTCCACACCATTTTCTTGTAAACCGCCGCCATCATCACCATCACTTTCAGAATCCAACTCCAACCAACCAGCTCCAATCTCACCCACATCCAAATTCACCCCCAACGATCCCCTCCTTGCCCCCAGCCAACCTACGACCTCACTTGTCACTCCCCTGCACTTTTCAACCTTAATTTCCACCAATTTAGGACACCCAAATGCAAAAACTTTAATCTCCTGATCCGTCACGGGACACCCCTTGATATATAGCTTCTTCAACCCCACACAATTCGAAGCAACATACGAGATTTCTGCATCCCCAATCCTCGTCTTACTCCTCCAGCATAAAGTTAACCGCTCTAATTTTGGGAAATTCCTGGCTACCGATTCGAGGCCGACACAACTCACGTTCACACCAATTAGGACCAGTTCCTTAATTCTATTATTACCACCGTGCTTACCGATCAGAATCAGCATGTCGTCAACATCGGTGCCGAAGTTTTGATTAAATTTTTCTACTTGGTCATGCTAGGGACATGTTTTGGAGGTCACAATGTAAAGTAAAAAGTTAGGCCAAAGCCCCCGAGTCAAAATTGCCAGGATGCGTAGTTCTTGAAAATACATATGGTAGCTTTTCTATGTACATAGTTTTTAGATTCTTGTGACTTGAAAAAGTGATATAGCAAGTTTTTAGATTTTTGCTATTGTGAACTTTCACATTGCTAATATTACCAATTTCTTAAATGAATAATCAAAATCTGATATGATAACTTTTAGTTATCTATTTTTTATCATGCCATGGTGGATATTCTTTAAGTACCAATTGCCATCAAACTAATTGTGACACCTCGCTTTCTGATGGCTGGCGGTACTGCAGGATAGCAAGCTCCGTCCGGACGGGAGGGGACAAGTCATGGGTTATAAGAAAAAGATCTCTCCTATTTGTACAAGGCCTTTTAAAGCCGAGAAGACGGGACAAAGTGCATACAAACTTCAAAGTTAAGTGCGCTCATCCTGGGATAGTCCTGGGATGAGTGCCTATTTTGAAGTCTATGGGCTTTGGACGTTTAAAGCGGACAATATTGTACAAAAATGGAGCGGATCGTCACACTAATCAAAAAGACTCCACTGGAAAGTGGGAAACCGATTGAAGCAACACCCAGATCATAATTTTTTTTTTTTTTTAAAAAGTGCTAAATGGTACTTACCCATCTCAAATTATGTAACCAAAAAGACTAGAATGGCAACCAGTTGAATAAACACCCAGACCATAAATTCAAGAAGATAAAAAAAATCACGTAATTTGATATGGGTAAGTACCAAAACATCAGAGACGAGGAGGATAGCGATCTTGGAATTAGAGGGACCAAGAATATCAATTACTACAATTATTTAGAGATGGCAAATGAGTGAGTTAAAACAGGTCACAGGTCGAATATGAATTGATAGTGAGTGGGTTTTGAACGGGTCGGATCGAATGTTGGTCAAGTCATAACCAAATCAGACCCAACCCATTTTCTGTTCTAGCAAAATTTTCACAGTACTGTACCAAGAAAATGTTTCGAAATTTTCCATTCCCCACCATCACCTTACACAAACTTTAATGAACTGGGAAAAACTTACACAAAAAACCTTTAACAAACAGGTATTGAATTAAACTAAGGCAAATGATTTTGGTACTCCAATTTTTATGGTGGCATTCTAAAATTTGTCTTTTAGTATGAAAATTATACGTACATAGCAAGGTACACTAGAAAACAAATTTTGGAGTGCCATCATCAAAAATTGAAGTGTCAAAATCATTTTTCTTAAATTAATTAGCTTTAATTAGAACAAAAACTCATTTAAAAGGTGATGTAACTTAATAAAAAGGTGACGTAACTTGCTGAAAGAATAAATGACCAGGGTGGATTTGGATTAAAAAGTTTTACAATGACTTTTTTTTTTAAAAAGACAGTTTTTGACTTAATTTTTTTTTGTCTTTTTTTAAAAACATTTTGGGTTTTGAAAAAAATTATACCTTTTCGATTCCTCTCGCCAGACGAACCAATAAATCATAAAAATTTAACGCAAAACTTACAAATGCAAAAAAATTCGAATAGAGACAAAATAAAAAGTCACTCTTAACTAATTAATCGAAATCCACCCCTAGATTGACCCCCTTTTTGCAGATGCCCTCTAGGAACAAACAAATTGCCATTTAAATTGAGGGTGAGTTTGGATTAAAAAGTAGTCAGTCACCTTTTTTGTTCTTCATTTAATTTTTTTTTCATATTTGTTAATTTTTCGTCAAATGTTTGTGACTTATTCATTCGTCTTAACGAGAGAAACTGAAAATGAAAAAAAAAGTAAAAAAAAAAAAACACAGCTTTTGACTTTTTTTTTCTTTTTTTTAAAAAATTATGAGTTTCAATAAAAAAAATACATTTATAGTAATATATTGTACACACATATATATATATATATATATATATATAAAGAAAGGTAGTGAAAATGCCAAAACTATTTTTGTTTGTGCCAAAATTTCAGCTCATAAATGTCTTGTACATTGCCCATGGTTCAAACATTTTGTGCACTAGAGTTTTGGTACCAACAAAAACAATTTTGCCATGCATTATCATTTCCCTATAATGATTGAAAACATGTGAAGTCAAGTATACAAGTTTCTCGTTTAAAAAAAAGAAAAAAGTATACAAGTAGCTGGAAATGTAGAACGAATAACAGTTGCCAAAAGCTAAAATAAGCCAATTTGAGTCTTTTAATTTCAGCTCATATTGAACCAATTTTCAATCCACTTAAATCCATATAAATATGAGTTTATATCCATATCAACCCATTATATAATATGGGCGGATTGAGTTAAGTTATAAGTGGGCGGATTTGGACGGATTTGGAAATATGGGTTGTAATTGTCATCTCTACTATTATTCAACCACAAATACTTACGCACACATTCACATCTTTTAATGGGGCTCAAATTCGCCCACTAAAAGGTATGAGCGTGGGCCCAATGTGAATGAATTTGTATAAATATTTATGTTACTGTTTGTAGAATGAATGCCGTAAATATAGGTTTTGAGGCCACCAAATTCCTCCATGTGTCTTGCTCCACAGGTTTTTTTTTTTAATCCGTACAAACGCCTCTCGAGTTTTTTTTTTGGGTAAGGTAAAATTTTGATAGAAAAAAACGCCTCTCGAGTTGTCCTGCTCCACAGGTTGAGCTTAGGGTTGGAGCACTCGCACAACACTGCTCATTTGTCATATCTCCAAGAACAATTGCAACCGATGATGAGAGACGGGGAGTTAAGCCATCCCGGGTGGAATAATCAAAATTAAAAAGTTACGTACTAAAGTTAATAATATTTGTTTAAAAAAAATTACATAGAAATAATTAAACTTAGAAATCTCTTAACAATTTATCAAATTTTGACTCTTGAATAATTAAAACTAGCAATTTTTTACCAATAATTAAATTTATTGGAGCCTTACTGTTTTTGGTTTTCAATCCGTCTCGAAAAAAGTGAGGCACAAAGCTAACAAATGCTGAAAAAATTAAAAAAGGATAAAACAAGAAAAAGTGCAAAAAAAAAAAAATGAAGCGAAATGCCACCTATCTGTTGAGAGATACGGATCGGTATATGGTCAAAGTAGGGGACTTGAAGAGCAATTATTGTACAACCACAAATACTTACACCAACATTTACACAAATTTACTTACATTCACACACACACATACACTACACCTTTAGTATGTGGGGGCCCCATCAAAAGATGTGAGTGTGTGAGTAAATTGTTACTCCTACATTACACATTTACACTTTTAATGTGTGGGTGCCCTACCAAAAAATATGAGTGCGTGTGTAAAGTATTTGGATGTGTATGTGTGGTTATATAACCCATATAATTATTGGTCGAAGAGAAGACCGAATCATAAAACTTGACGTCATCGAATGTCCAACCTGAGGGAAGCTACTCACACAACGTACGGAACACAACCGCAACCAGCAACACAATGTGTTGACGTCAGCGTGAAAACGTCGTCGTTTTTTCAAGAAGAAGGAAAAAAAAATGAAAAGAACAGCACGAGAAACAGGTCGTCTGCACTTTCACGATTAAAATACAGAGAAGATATAGAGAGAGAGGGGCCCACGATAGGGTACCCCGACATGTCATACTCAAATCAGGTATTGCTGACTTGGACTTGACATGTATAGAGTTAAAAAAAACAATTATGCACGGGGCCCACATACAATCTCACTCACCTCACGCATAGGGCCCACAAGTTATGGTAGTAGCACAATTGGGAATTGGTTAAAAATTAAGAATTGATTTTGTCACTTTTTTTATCTTACAAAACAAATCATCTAAGAGTGTCCACAATAGTATAATGAAAAGTGCTAGATTTTAAAGTTAGCAATATTTGTATAAAATATAGCTCACAGTACTATTATCAAACTTAGCAATCTCCTAAGAAATAATTAAATTTTGAATTTTGGATAATCAAAACTAACAACATTTTGTCAATAACCAAATTTAATTAATCTCATATTCTCAATCAAATACACACATGATTATAAAAAAAAAACATTATATCTCTTCCCTTTTCCCCTCTCTTTCTTTTTCTTTTTCCTTTTCAACGATGTTTTCAAAAAAAATACTTAAAATTGTTTTTTTTTAAACTGATTGCCCCCCAGAAAATATTTTTTAACTATTTTTAAAAATAAAAAAATTGTTCTTTTTCGAAAAATTGTTTTGTAGAAGAAATTTTTTTTCTCAAAACCTTTTCTTATATAAAAATAATATTTTTCAAAAACTGTAGTTACACAAAACTATTTTTATAAAAAAATTTCAAAAAAAGTTTAAAAATTATTTTCTATTTCTAATAAATAGTTTTTATTAGTCTCAAAATTTATTTTTAGAAAAAACTATTTCTATATTCACAGTTATTAGTTTTTTTATAATTTAAAAATGTGATGTGGCAACTTTTGGTTATTCAATTTTGATTATATCATTGTAGACCTCTATATTGCTAATCTTAATAATCTCTTAACTGGATAATCAAAAGCTGATATGGCAACTTTTGATTATTCATTTTTTATTATAGTATTGTGGATACTCTAATAAAGACACAAAAGAGAGTAGCATTAACAAAAAAGGGAGTGATAAAATCACTCCCTTAAAAATAAGGACTTGGGATGGGAAATGTGAAAAATGAATTAACGATCGAGATCAAGGCCAGGGCACGATCGGGTGTTCCAGAATCCCACACGTGGCATGCACTTACTATGTCGTCAGCGCTTTGTACGAGTGAGACAAGAAAAAACAGAAAGTCTGAGCATCCCGACCGAATTCTCTCGCCGGGGCCACTCCGGCCATCAGACGTCTGATCGAATCCGACCAAAAATTCTTTAAAAAATAACCGAGTGGGCTTAAGTAAGAATAAACTGCATCCGATGTGCGTAGATAGCCGATCCAAACACTCCATGTTGTTGTATACAAATGTATTTTTTTATACAAATGTTTAAAAAAATAGTGTTTGGATCAGCCACCTACACACATCGAATGCCGTTTATTCTTGTTTAGGCCCACTCGTTTTTTTTTTAGAATTTTTGGTCCGCTCCGATCATTCGTCCGGTGGCCGGAGTAGCCCCGGCACGGAGTCGGGAATTCCCTGGTCTGGAACTGTAGTCTGACTCAAGAAAAAAATACTCCGGTGTGCCATGTGCGTGTGAAGTGGAGAGATTAATGGTCCAGATTGAAAATAGTCAAAACAATCATGAACGATCCGACACACGAGAAACCGACATGCCAAATAAGTACAATAGCATATCTTCCATCGATGCCGATATATGGACATGTCGGAAGAAACCATACCCGTTATCTGTCTTGAGTGGAATTCCTCCGTCTCAAAAAATATTACTCCCTCCGTTCCTTTTTAAGTGTTCTGCTTCGTAATTCCAACTTATTAAAAAGACATCATCATTATACCTTTTGCATCAAATTTTTCCTCCACTTTCCCTACTTACCCATTATCATTACACTTTTACTCATTAACTTTTCAAAATGGAATCTACTTTTAGGGGCAAAATAGACAATGCACCAACTTTTACCCACTAACTTTACAAAATGGACACTTATTAAGGGACAACCCAAAATGGAATACCGGACTCTAAAAAAGGGACGGAGGAAGTACAATTTTTGAAATTTGTGTTATTTGTTATGATTTATATCTTTCAATATATAATTTTTTTCATGAGTTTGAAATTTTGTATAGTAGAACTAGTCAAAAAATTTCAAACAAAATTCATATTGCATATTTTTTGAGATTTATATTGAAAGATATAAGGAATTGAAATTGACACAAATATAAAAAATTATCATCTAATTTGGGATGTTGGAAGTAATATATTACCATAATGCTAATATAAGTAAATTTAACTTAAATCTGAGAATTTTGTTCTTATTTGAATATTTTTTGCATTTGAAAGTTTTGGGTTAAACATTTGTGGGTTATTAATTCGTCTCAACGAGAAGAAAAGGAATTTTTTTTTTTACCCCAATATTTTGAGAAATAATCATTTTTTAACAAAAAAAAAGTCATTTTTTGAGCTAAAAAGTCATTTTTTCTATATAAAAAAAAAGTCATTTTTCTCACATACTTGGGTAAAAGTAAAAAGATTTACTTTTCCGATTACTCACCTCGAGAAGAATCAATAATCTATAAAAATTTGGTACAAAACTAACAAATGTGAAAAAAATTTAAATGAAAGACAAAATTCTTAAATTTAAGTTAATTTTAAGTGGAGTTCATAAAAACGCAGTTGACTTTGTCAACCAATTAAATTGTTCCAATTTTCCATCTGACTTGCAAAGGCCCACGCAAAGTTTTAGTCATGGGCCGGGTCCTTGTGGCCGGCGTATTTTCCGGACGGAGAATATTTTTTCACACATTTATAATGTGCTAACTAGTGTTTTAATTGTGTATGTTAAAATTTAATAAATAAAAATGTATTTTTTTGTGCCACAATGATTTTGTTAGTTTGTGCACTAGAGTGTGTTAAATCTAATAGTGTGCTAGCATGTGTGCCAAGTCTGCCAACTATATTAGCAAACAATAAATAGGTCTCACATTTATAATTCAAACTCCAACTATAAAATATAAATATCCACTACTCTTAATACATAGTTGTGGGGACCCATTTTTATCCTAAAAATTATTTTAATACATAAATTTACCAAACTCATTGTGAATTTTCTAACACAGTTCTATATTATCAATGCCTAACACACTTATAGAACCCATTTTTATCTTAATACACAAATATATTAAACCCCATTCCAAAAATTGGTTGGTCTTGTTGACAATATTCGATTGATTTGATATTTGTCACATGCGGTTCAAAAAAAAAAAAAATTTGTCACATGAGATGAGATTACGTACATGGCACACGAATACACGATCCCTTACTCGAACAGAAATGGTAACCACATAGATTGTATATACACAGATTGTACATATACAGCTTGTGAGGCCCACGATAGGATCGCCACAAACAATCCAAGCCGTCCATTAGTTTTAAAATAATTTTATAATATATCACGCTAAAAATCAACTTAATCAGATACCTACAAGTGTTTGATCCAATTGCCTAAATGTTCTTTCAGATTTCAAAATCCTAAAGTCTAAGCGAAAATTTGAAAGATTAGATTAAGTATTTAGAGATATTTGATTGAGCTGATTTTTCATGTGATCACTTAGAAAGTTATTTTAAAGATAATGGACAGCTTGGATCATTTGTAGGAACCCCATAGTAGACCCCACGAAGCCGTATGTGCACGATCTGTGCACATACTCTCTGTGTGGTAACTAGAATCTGTAGATTCTGTATTCCTCAGATTCTGTTACAAGTCAAACATACAGCTGGCACGCACTCCGGATTACAACTAACACCAGATTAACAACACTAACTAACATTTTAACTATAATCACAACCGACTTATGGAACTTTTTACATTTACGGTTTACCGAGAGAGAAATGCTAGGGATCCATTTTGCGCCTATCTCGGATCTCACAAAGATGATCGGAGCGGGTTATTTTGTTTAAAATATGTTGTTTAAGATTCCTGCAAAAAATTATCTCAATCCGATATTGGTAAAAGCCTTTATAAGTCATACAACTTTCAAATTCTGAAGCAAAGTTGTATAATTCGTACACACTCTTACCGATATCGAAATGAGATGATTTTTTACGGAGACCTTAAACAATATATTTTGAACAAAATAAGCGGCTCTGATCATCTTTGTAAGACTTGAGACAGACGGAAAACGAATATGTACGCGATTAGTGTAACCGAGGGAAAGGAAAAAAAAAAAAACACGAAAGGCCACGATGGATTTTTCCCGAAATACTACTACTCGCTGGGCGTAATAAGTGAATAGTCTTTACTCCGAAACTTTTTTTGAGCCGAGAATAATTTCTTAATATATCCTGTGTTTACGCCAGCAACCCCTTGTGATGAGGGGAGGCGTGGATGAATGAAACTCCGAATTTAAAAATATAATGATCCTCTCTCACTTCTCATCTTCAGAACTTCCAATGAGTCCAACCCATCTATTTAATGATTCTCCCTCGCGCGCATTGTGGTTAGAACAAGACGGAGAAACTAATCGGAAAATGAACAGTGAACACGTCCCATGGGAGCTTATGTTTCATTTGGAGATGGAGACAGAGGAGGGTATGACAGGAGGAGGCCAAGATTATATCTCCCAACTTCCGGACGAGTGCTTGGCTAATATCTTCAACCGCCTCGACTCCGGCGACCGGAAAAGCACCTCTCTCGTCTCCAAACGGATGCTCAAAGTCGAAGGACAGAGCCGCCGCCGGTTGACTCTCCATGCCACCCGACCGGACCTCCTCCCCTCCCTGCTCTCCCGCTTCGACACCGCCGCCGAGCTCGTCATCCGGTGCCAGTACCGCAGGTCAGTCATCGACGCCGACAATGTGCTGATTCTGATCGGTGAGCTCTGTGGTGACAGAATTAAGGAATTAGTTCTGATTGGTATGGATGTGACTTGTGTCGGCATCGAGTTGATGGCATGGAATTGCAAAAAATTAGAGAAGTTAACTTTATGTGGTAGTAAGACGAATATCGGGGATGAAGAAATCTCAAGTATTGCTGCGCAATGCGTCGGGTTGAAGAAGGTGTATATCAAGGAGTGTCTCGTTACGAATCAGGGGATTAAGGCTTTTGCATTCGGGTGTCCTAATCTAGTGGAAATTAAGGTTGACAAGTGCAAGGGAGTAACGAGTGAGGTCATGGATTGGCTGGGGGCAAGAAGGAAATTGCTGGTGGTGAATTTGGATGTCGGAGAGATTGGAGCGGGTGGGTTGGAGTTGGATTCTGAAAGTGATGGTGATGGTGATAGTGATGGAGGTGGTGGTGGTGATGGTGGTGGCAGCGGTGATGGCGGCAGCGGTGGTGGTTTACAAGAAAATGGTGTGGACATTCCACCAAACTTGGCAAGCCGCCAAGTCTTCAGGTCGAGGTTTGGGGTTTTCGAAGGTAGGAGTCTGGCCAGAGGCAAGTTTAGGAATTTTATTTAGCGGCGACCAAAAAAGGAAATGATAGCTGGGTATGTAAAATACGCCTGTTTGTTTTTTTCTTGTATATATGTTCTTTTTGGTGGTGAAATACTGCTGATGTAGAAGCCAGGGGCGTCGGTCTGTAGACTCTGCACCTTTTTGGTGGTGGTCAAACAGAAATTCAAATGATAGGTTTTGAATGCTCTGAACATCCTTGTGCTCGATCGATAGCTAGTGCTATGCTAATGCATTTACTTCAGTTTCCCTTGCTGGTGTTTTCTATGTTCTTTTGAAGCATACCAGTTTGAAGCAACTTACTAGTAGTTTGTTACCTGTCTTGATGCAATTTGAAGCTATGGTAAAACACTTCGATCTTTTGATTTTTCCAGTGCTGGCTACAATTCTGTCCCGTACCAGGTGACTTTTGTAGTTCCTGGCCCACTGGCTTTGGTTCGTGTCGTGCCTTGGTTTCTTAAATCATTTTGGTCCTCTGTTGTTCCGTATCGTGTCGTCTCGTGCCTTGGCTTTGACTTTCGATCGACAACTTCCTTTGGCTAAGCTGTCATGTGAGAAGTTTGATCTTGTCCGGTGAAAAGTTTGATCTCATAGGCTAGGATTTAACCGCGAAATATTACATGAGATGTTTTTGAATAAGTTGTTCGAGGAGGGATTTACAAAACTGATTCGGTAAAAGAAAAGGTTGAGAATAAACGAAGTGAATTGACATTTGTTTCTATGGCTCTGTTTGTTTTCTCATTCCCTTCTCTTGATCAGCAAAGAAAATTTTATTACCATAGTGATAAATATGAAATATCGACAATAGGGGAAAAAAAATGCATTGAGAGAGCATTAGAGAGATTGAATTTTCCTACCACCACTACTTGTAAAAACTTATCCTAACCCACACCCTCTCGATTTTTACATAATAAGCAACACAGTAAAAAATTCTTACGAGAAAGTGCAGCTAACAAGTTACAAATTCCCCTCGGTAAATCTTTATAGAAATCTGCCATCCAAGCCTGGGAATCTGTCATAAGCCCATCGTCGAGACGGATGATTAATTCAAAAAAAAAATTATACGAATCTAACAAAAATTCAAAAAAAAGCACAAAAAAAGGAAAAATGATGGCTCAGGACGTGTTTTGATAATTAATATCCGCTAAAGACATGCTGAGAACATTTATTCATACTGTAAATCTCCTTAGCGAGTGTTAATTATCAAAACATGTCATTCCCAATTATTTTCCAAAAAAAAAAAAGTTTACAAGAACCCAGCCTTACAGGAGTCTGGAGTACGAGTATTTTTGGCCCGTCAATCCAATCCAGACCCGCTCAAAATCCCACTGACGTGGTCATTATCACTTTATCAGATCTAAGTATTTTACTGTACGTAATATACAATCCGGATCAGGTCAGGGATACTGACTTGATTCCGATCCGCACATTTTCTTTTTCGATCAAAATTTGATGATCCGAGCCGCTCAATGTGTTCAAAAAGTGATTTTTAGGGTACTTGTGAGAAATCGGAAAAAAAAACACCGGGAAGGGCTTGATTTGAGCAGTTTTTATTGAATCATTCAATAAAAAATTATTCGGATCAAGCCCTTTCCTATCATTATTTTGCCGATTTCAAATAGATTATCTTAAAATCACGTTCTGATCACATTGAGCTGCTCGGATCATCGAAATTCAATCGGAAAAGGGGAGGTGCGGACGGTTTGGACAGAAAAAGGTGTGGAGTTGATCGGGACTGATATTTATTCTATTCAAGTAAGGAAACTGATTTTCGCGATCTACTTTTTGCTGATAGCACTCCAATTTTAACGTGAGGTTACTAATAACTTCATAAACAAAATGGAACGGTATCAATAAAAAGTGAAACGTAAATATCAATTTCCTTCGAGTAACCCTTGAACTAATTACGACCCAATTTTCCCAATTTTTTTTTGGGTATTTTATAGTACTGTATTTATTGCTAATAGTGTTGAGAGACGCGGATTTTCATGTCCCAAAATGCTACTACTCGCTCGCTATAAGTCTACAGCTCACGAAACCAACCCCCGAAACAAATCACGATGCTGACGTAAGTTGACGTGGCTTGGGCCCCACGTCAGCTGTTAGGGAAAAAAAAAACAAAAACAAAACCCACAAATGCTAAAATTTTTAAATCATTCGCGCAAAACTGGGACGCTCCAAAACACAGAGAGAGAGAGAGAAGAGGAGGAGGAGGTCCACGAACTCACCGCACGACCACCAGTCTAACCTCCACCTCCGGTGACCCCCACCACCACCACCCGGATCACCTCTGGCGACCAACCCGTCGCGAAAATCCACCGACGACCGTCGACAAATCCACCGTCCAAGGTCTCTCTCTCTCTTTCGCTCTCCCCGTCTGTATATCTAGTTCAAATAGTGTTGAAGTGATGAAAGAAATTTGTGCATATGAGATTAACAGTTAATGTAATACTCAGCAATTTGTACTCGGGAAACATAGATGAAGTTGAAAGAGAAGCAATTTTTAGTCAGGGCTAGCTCTAATTCTCGGCATTTTTCAATTCTACATGACCAATGTAGACATCAGTTGGTCTGTAGATAATACCCAAAAAAATTAGGGCATAGACAGTTGCAAATAACTCAAAAATAGAACAAAGCATGAAATTGATTATAGGTAATAGGTATTAATTTGTAATGATTGGAGTAAGATGAGGTATGAATTCTGGGATTGACTTATATAGATTCTTGGCACGGTTGAACTTGTTAATATAGTCATATTATTTTAGCAATGCCATTACGTATATGTAACTTGTCTAGTTTTGCTCATCCCTCACCCTTTGTGCTTCTTGGAAGCGGTTAATTTTATATTTGAAGAGCAATTTGGTTAATGAGTCGTGAACATAATGCTATTCTCGGAAAATAATGCAGATATCCATACATAAGGATTATTAGACTACATGGTGGATTAGAAAAATAATGCTCATGTTATACTTAAATTATCTGCAATCAAATATTAACTTATTTATTTTGACCTTATGTGGATGTATGATTTTTTTTCATGTAGGTGGTTTATTTACATGTAGGTGATGTTTCTGTTGCTATCACCATTGTCTTTGATGTCGCCGGAGTCAGTTCCGTCAACAATGTCTCCTCAATCGCCGCATGAAGATGATATAGATACTAACGAGAAGGAGGAGGAGGAAGAGGTCACGCAGTGAGTTTGTGACCTCCTCCTCCTCTTCTCTCTCTCTCTCTCTCTCTCTCCCTCTCTCTCTCTCTATATATATATATATTTTGGAGCGTCCTAGGTTTCACCCTGTTTTCTGAGGACGATTCAAAATTTTCACCATTTGTGGTTTTTTTTTCTTCTAACAGCTGACGTGGGGCCCAAGCCACGTCAGCTTACACCAGTGTCGTGATTTGTTTAGTGAGTTCATCGCAGAAATGCTACTGGTACAACGGCTACTATACAGCAGCCGCGTACAGATCCCTTTTGCGCCCGTCTGGGGTCTCGCAAAGATGATCGGAGCTGCTCATTTTGTTCAAAATACTTCGTTTAAGATCCCTGTAAAAAATCACCTCAATCCGATATCGGGAAGGGTGTTTACAAATCATCCAATTTTGCTTCAAAACTTAGGCTAAATTTTGAAGCAAAGTTGGATGATTTGTAAACACCTTTCCCGATATCGGATTGAGGTGATTTTTTACAGGGACCTTAAAAAAGTATTTTGAACAAAATGAGTGGCTCCAATCATCTATACGGGACCCGAGACGGGCGCAAAAGGAATCTGTACGCGGCCGCTGTACCCGTAGCACCGTTCTTCATTTCGTGCGCTGTAGACTTATAGGCGCTCGTTTTTACTCCGTAACACCACAAACCACGTTTGCGTTAATAATTTTTTAATCCTGTGCTTACGCCAGCAACACCGCGCAATCCCCCGGCCCGTCCCTCCAGTGGAGACGTGGACGAATGAAACTCCAAATTTTAAAATATCATGATCCTCTCACTACTCATTTTGAGAATCTAACCCATCTATTTATTCTCCCTCGCGCGCACTGTGGTTTAGAACAAGACGGAGAAAATAATCGGAAAATGAACAGTGAACACGTCCCATGGGAGCTTATGTTTCATCTGGAGATGGAGATGGAGACAGAGGAGGGTATGACAGGAGGAGGCCAAGATTATATCTCTCAACTTCCGGACGAGTGCTTGGCTAATATCTTCAACCGCCTCGACTCCGGCGACAGGAAAAACACCTCTCTCGTCTCCAAACGGATGCTCAAAGTCCAAGGACAGAGCCGCCGCCGGTTGACTCTCCATGCCACCCGACCGGACCTCCTCCCCTCCCTGCTCTCCCGCTTCGACACCGCTGCCGAGCTCGTCATCCGGTGCCAGTACCGCAGGTCAGTCATCGACGCCGACGATGTGCTGATTCTGATCGGTGAGCTCTGTGGTGAAAGAATTAAGGAATTAGTTCTGATTGGTATGGATGTGACTTGTGTCGGCATCGAGTTGATAGCATGGAATTGCAAAAAATTAGAGAAGTTAACTTTATGTGGTAGTAAGACGAATATCGGGGATGAAGAAATCTCATGTATTGCTGCGCAATGCGTCGGGTTGAAGAAGGTGTATATCAAGGAGTGTCTCGTTACGAATCAGGGGATTAAGGCTTTTGCATTCGGGTGTCCTGATCTAGTGGAAATTAAGGTTGACAAGTGCAAGGGAGTAACGAGTGAGATCCTGGATTGGCTGGGGGCAAGAAGGAAATTGCTGGTGGTGAATTTGGATGTGGGAGAGATTGGAGCGGGTGGGTTGGAGTTGGATTCTGAAAGTGATAGTGATGGTGATGGTGATAGTGATGGCGGTGGCGATAGTGATGGAGGTGGTGGCGGCGGTGGTGGTAGCGGTGGCAGCGGTGGCAGCGGTGATGGCGGCGGCGGTGGTGGTTTACAAGAAAATGATGTGGACATTCCACCAAACTTGGCAAGCCGCCAAGTCTTCAGGTCGAGGTTTGGGGTTTTCGAAGGTAGGAGTCTGGCCAGAGGCAAGTTTAGGAATTTTATTTAGCGGCGACCAAAAACGGAAATGATATCTGGGTATGTAAAATACGCCTGTTTGTTTTTTGTTGTTTTTTCTTGTATGTTCGATCTTTTTGGTGGTGAATAATGGTGATGTAGAAGCCAGGGCGTCGGTCTGTAGACTCTCCGCCTTTTTGGTGGTGGTCAAACAGTAGTTCAAATGATAGGTTTTGAATGCTCTGAACATCCTTGTGCTCGATCGATAACTAATGCTAATGCATTTACTTCAGTTTCCCTTGCCGGCCGGTGTTTTCTATGTTCTTTTGAAGCGTACCAGTTTGAACTTTGAAGCAACTTACTAGTAGTTTGATACTTTTTGTTCGATAATTTTTTAACTTACTAGTTTGATACTTTTTTTTTATCTTTAGTAATTTTTTTTGTTTGATACTTTGAAGTACTTAAGCTTCAAAAGACACTTGTTTGATACTTTTTTTTCCCTTTTTTTTACTTTCAATTTAACCCCCCTCCCCCCTTAGAAATTCAACTCCACGCAACCAACCACCAAAGCCCTAGCCCCAATTTCATAACTAGTTAAAATATGGTGGTGAAAGTAATTTTTTAAAAATAGTAAGAAAAAAAACTTTATGGTATGTTTATTCATTACTAACAAAGAAAGATTTAAAAGTAATTTTTAAAAGTAAAAAATAAAATGAAGGTTAAAAAAAGGGGAGTGATTTTCACACTCTCCTTCTTGATAGCCACAATCTTTTTTTTTTAGTATTGAAAGTGTATAATTTTTTTTTGCTAGAAGACAAAAAGGAAGTGTGGTTATCAAAAAGGGGAGTGTGAAAATCATCTTCCCAAAAAAAAGTAATTTCAAAATTTAGAAATTGGGTTGATTGGTGGTGTGGGGTCGAATTTTTGGGGAAAAAAAAAGAGGGGGAGAGAGAGGAGAAAAGGTAAAATTTGAAAATAATAAAAACAGGTTTTTTTTTTTGTTAATAGTAAAAAATGGGGTTAAAATAATTTTTGATAAAATAGTAAGGACAAAGAATTTTATTATATATTTATTTATTACTTAAAAAAGTTAAAAGTAATTTTTTGAAGTAAAAAGTGAAAAAAAAAAGAGGGAAGGTTAACGCCTCCCGTTAGCTCCATCCGTAACAAATTGACAGAATTGGACGGCGGTGGCTTTTTTGTTAACGAAATAGTAAGTTCAGGTGTCTTTTGTCATTAATTAAAGTTCAAAGTTTTTTTTTAAAGTTCTTAAAAGTTAAGGAGCTTTTTTGAATTTTTCCAAGAGGAATGCAATTTGAAAGGGTCTTCCTGTGTACCACCCAATAGGCATTTAAAAAGATGAGAAAATAATTAACTATTCCGTCTTTAACTGATTATCAAAAAATAAATAACATTCCGGCTTTAACCTAACCTATTGCGTGCAACTTTAATAGTTACGCCTAGAAACTTCAATTAACCAGTTAAATGAAAAGATCGAAGGACACAAAAAAAAAAAAAGAGAACGTTCATCTTTATTTATTTATTTTTTGGTAAGTTTTTTTTTTTTTTTTTCAAAAGTGGGACCAAAAGGAGTTGTGATAGTAAACTTAATCATTTTGTGTATTTTGTTCATCTGAATTTTTGTTATATTCGAATGATAATTTTGGATTAATCATCTGTCTCGACGAGAAGAATCTAAAAAGTACAAAAATATTACCAATAGCAAAAAGAAGTTCACTAAAGACAAAATAAATATCAAACAACTGTCTTTTTGTCTAAAATATTGTCTATTTGTCTTATATGAATTTTTTTCAATATCGGATCATATTTTTGTACTTTTCTGATTAGTCTCGTCGAGACAAATGATTAACCCTAGAATTTATGACGAAAAGCGAAACAAAAAATTATGAAAAATAAAAAATACCTAACTAAGTTTTGGACAAATAAGTTTACAAGAATGCAGCCTAAGTGAATCGTTTGAATGCTTACAAAAAAAAAAAAGAGTATTTGAAGATTAGATGGAGATCGATAGAGTTGACATATATGTAGAAGAGTTGATTATAGGAAAAGGAAAAAAATACTCCGTAACTATTTGAATATAGAACGTACAGATGATTAGATGACCGGTGAATTATTATTATTTTTTTGTCCTTTCGATCTTTTCAATCAATTGAAATTTTTAAGCGGATTAATTACTAGAGTAAGTTTTAAAGTTGCACGCAATGGTTTGGCCCATTGGGTCAAAGCTTGGGATAAGTAGTCCTAGTCAAACAAACCAGGGCGTCGGTCTACCTTTTTGGTGGTGGGCCTGGTGGCTTTTGTATGGAATTTTTGTTTTGTAGACAAAGATCTGTGTAGAAAAGAATCTTCGTGTAAATTAAAGTTGAAAATTATTGGGCCTAGTTTCTTTTTGTTGAGCTATATTACACAATATCAAGAAAAAATCAAATTATTTGTTAAAAAAAAACTCAATTTTTGTGCATTTTTTGCATCAACAGGCTTGAACCCTCTCAACATACAATGCAGCGATTGCAATCTAAAGCTACGGTAAAACACTTCAATCCTTTGGTTTTTCAAAGTGCACGCTAGAATTCTGTCCCGTTCATGTACCAGGTGACTTTTGCAGTTCATTCTTCTGAGTTAAGACTTTCACCATTAGAGACAAAGATTCCTGGCCCGGTCTACTGGCTTGGCTCCTGTCGTGCCTTGGTTTCTTAAATCACTTTGGTCCGCTGTTGTTCCTTATCGTCTCGTGTCATGCCTTGGCTTTGACTTTCGATCGACAACTTCCTTTGGCTAAGTTGTCCTGTGAGAAGTTTGATCTCATAGGCTAGGATTTATAGTCCACTCTGCATCCTGTAGTTGGCTAGCTAGTAGCTTCCCTGCAGAAGCTTTGTGGTTCTGACTACTATAAATAGTAAATACATTCAAAATTTGACATGTCTTGGCTTTGAGTGGAGTCTTCTTAATTTGCTCATACACAGCAATTCTGGTATTTCAAAGCCTCACCGTAAGTTTAAGTGAAACTTTCAGTTAGTAGTTCAGTATGTCACTTGAAGCTTTCTCGGATTTGGCTGTCTACAACTAACTAATAAGTGATGGAATGACCCGATACCAAGTTACGCGTTATTTGAAAAGAGAAAGTAGAAGCCCGTGAAAGGGGATCCTTTTTGGCATCTTCAATATCCTTCCGTATGGTACGTTCATCTGCTACGTTTTTACCAGTTTTCCTTTCCTCTGGTTGAACTTGCGCGCACAATTCTACAGCATTGCGCCACTGATATGCATTTCTTCCACCGGCGGTGTATATCTGATGCTGGTTCTTCGCCACAATGACAGACGACATGGAGGAGCATAACTGCCTTCTCCATTAACCAATGAATTCCTTTTTCTCACCCCTCGTATACTTTCAAACTTCTTGATCAATTGGAAAGTTCCCTAAAGTGATCAAGAAAATCCCCCAGGTTATCGACCAAAAAGGAGTTGGTCAAGATTGCCACAGAAAAAGGTTGCGGAGCTAGGCCGTGCTTGAAGGTCAGTGTCTAACTTTACACTATACCATAAGGCCTGTTTCTTGAACCGATAGACCTTTAACTTATAAAATTTTGGCTCATTCCTAAGTATTTGGGTTTTTAGGAGGTATTAGACTGCATAATATATAGTCAGAATCTCCTTTCAGAAGAGTGCATAGGTTTCATGAGTGGTTTATCAAAGCTTGAGCATGTTATTGCTCCGAATGAACCGAATGAACAGGCTGCTGCTGCCTTGTCTAGTTGTTTGGTTTCTGCATTTTTCTGCAAAATCTGTCATGCATTTCTTGGAACATTGTCAATTTCAAGAGCTGCAAAATTCCTACTTAACCGCGACGCATCACATCAGCTGTTTATATACAACTCTGTATACAGTACAAAACGAAGATTCCATACAAAAGCCACCAGGCCCCCCATCAAAAGGTAGACGTACTGACGCCATGGCTTCTAGTTCTTCTACATAGAAAAAAGAAGAAAAAAACAGGCCCAACACAAAATTTCTGTATGCACAAATTTATTTTACACAGAGCTCTATGTATACATAATTTTTTTACGTTCTTTGTTGCCTCTAAATGAAATTCCTCGTACCTCCGAAGTCCCAAAACCTCGGCCTGAAAATGGGTGGCCACCCATCACTGACTTGGCGGCTCACCAACATTTGTGGAATGTCCACACCATTTTCTTGTAAACCACCACCGCCGCCACCGCCTCCATCATCACCATCACTTTCAGAATCCAACTCCAACCGACCAGCTCCAATCTCACCCACATCCAAATTCACCACCAACGATCCCCTCCTTGCCCCCAGCCAACCCACGACCTCACTTGTCACTCCCCTGCACTTTTCAACCTTAATTTCCACCAATTTAGGACACCCAAATCCAAAAGCTTTAATCCCCTGATTCGTCACGGGACACCCCTTGATATATAGCTTCTTCAACCCCACACAATTCGAAGCAACATACGAGATTTCTGCATCCCCAATCCCCGTCTTACTCCTCCCGCGCAAAGTTAACCGCTCTAATTTTGGAAAATTCCTGGCTACCGATTCGAGGCCGACACAACTCACGTTCACACCAATTAGGACTAGTTCCTTAATTCTATTATTATTACCACAGTGCTTACCGATCAGAATCAGCATGTCATCGACATCGATGATTGAACTGCGGTGGCATTGGACGACGAGCTCGGTGACGGCGTCGAAGCGGGAGAGCAGGGAGGGGAGGAAGTCCGATTGGGCGGCGCTGAGAGTCAACCGACGGCGGCTCTGTCCCTCGACTTTCAGCATCTGCTTGGAGACGAGAGAGGCGTTTTTCCGGTCGCTAGAGCGGAGGAACTTGAAAACACAAGCCAAACACTCGTCGGGAAGTTCAGAGATATAATCTTGGTTACCCATAATACCCTCCTCTGTCTCCAGCGCAAACTGAAGCTCCGATCGGACATCGCTTCGGTGTTTAGTTCCAATTCTTCTCGTCATCATTTCCTCTTTCGTATCTCAGTTTTTCTTGTAATCACGATGAGAGAGAGAGAGAAAGTCTTACGAGGGAAGTGAGAGAGGATATTACTACAATATACTTGGAAGTAGGAAGGATTCCAAGAAACCGTCGTTCCAATATAGTTGAATCTATTTTTTAAATTCAGAGTTTCCCCGAAGGAGGCGGGATTGTTTTGCTGTGCCTAAGGCAAGGTCCACCACCCGGCTATGCCCAATATATGGGATCGTTCCGGTCCAAAAATATGATCCGAACCATTCACTATATAGAGTTTGATGAGCAAACATTGATGTAGAAAACCAAGCCAATCAAATATCATTAACTCAGTAAACAAACTGAATTTCGATGTTAATAATTGCACTAAATTATACTCCTTTGGATAAATATGGTTTGGTTACTAAGTTACGGATATACGATGCAGCTTGATTTTTTTTTTTAAAGTTTATTGTAAATATCAAGTTCTAAATAATGAACGGTTCAGATCTTATTTTTAAACTCAAAACGATGCCGGTTTTTTGGGCGCAGAAGACTCTGCAATTCCCGGGGAGGAGGTTCTACTGCAGCCTTGCCGTTGAGGTTTTACTCACTTTCTTCAGCAATCTAATGCGTTCCACGTCACTAATATGTCGACACAACGTGCATTCCACTTAACCGCTCAGATAAAATGAGAATATTAAGACAAGGCTTAGGCATGACGACCACATTGTGTTTAATCTTAATCTTATACTATATTGTATAATAATAACTTTGCAACCTCTTCAACGAACCAAACTTCCCGGAAGCACCTATTTCCCTCCCCAACTCTCATTGGGTAAAATAGGATATAATTAGTGAATGAAAAAAAAAACAAACAAACTTTCCTCTTTGCATTCTCGAATGGTCCATTCAGGAATAATTTTTGCCCTCGCTCTACTAACCCTTGTTATTCAATAAATACTTATTTTATAATTGTGAAAGAAGAAATAAGAACCCCTGTTTCTACTAAAAGTTTTTAAGAAATAAGTACTTATTCGATGTGCTATTTTTTAGGACGCTGCTACAGGTACAGCAGCTGTTGTACAACAGCTCGGCACAAATCCTTATTGCACCCGTCTCGGGTCCTACAAAGATGATCGGCGCCGCTCATTTTGTTCAGAATACTTCGTCTAGGATCCCTGTAAAAAATCATCTCAACCCGATATCGGGAAGAGTGTTTACGAATCATCCAACTATGTTTCAAAATTTAGGCAAACAAAGTATTTTAAATAAAATGAGCGGCTCCGATCATATTTGCGGAACCCAAGATGGGCGCAAAAGGGGTTTGTGCGGGGCTGCTGTACAGCAGTTGCTGTACCAGCAACATTTCTGGCTCAGAAATGATAACAGTACGTACAAAAATCTGTACTAGCGCGTACAAACCTCCTCTTGGGCATGTTTTGGGTCTAAAAAAAAGATCGGAGCCGCTTATTTTATTTAGAATACTTTGCTTATGATTCTTGCAAAAAAAAAAGCTCAATCCGGTATCAGTAAGGGTATTTACAAATCGTCCAACTTTGTTCCAAAATTCATGCCTGAATTAAAGTTGGACAATTTATAAACGCCCTTACCGATATATTATCGATACCGGATTGAGCTTATTGTTTACAAAGACCACAAACAAAATATTTTAAACAAAATGAGCGACTCCGATCATTTTTTTGGCACCCGAAACAAGCCCAACAGAAGGTTTGTACACGCTGGTACAGATATTAAATATGTACTACTCGCACCTCTGCTTTGGCCTAAGAGTTCATTCTTTTAGCCTTAACTTACGCTTAAACTTAAATTTAATTTGAGAATTTTTTCCTTATTTGAATTTTTTTTGCATTTGTTAATTTTGCGCCAAATTTTTGTGAGTTATTAATTCGTCTCGACGAGATGAATGAGAAAAGTTTAAAAAAAATCACTTTTTGCGCTAAAAAGTAGTTATTTTTCAAAATACTTAGATAAAAGTACAAAAATTTTACTTTTCTGATTTCTCTCGTCGAGGTGAATCAATAGCCAATAAAAGTTTGACGAAAAATTAACAAATGCGAAAAAAAATTTAAATAATGACAAAATTCTCAAATTAAGTTTAAATTAACGTTAAAAGAATGGAGCCTAAATTAATTTTCTTTTTTAATTTTGGTCATAATTGCTAACTAGTGTACATCTTTTCAAAAATGTAATGCAAAATAAAATATAAATTCCAATTGGTTTGCTTTTAGAGTTATTTTATTTGATCATTGGGAATGTGCTCTATTGTCATGATATTTATTGATTGTTTGTCTTCATATGAGGTTGTTATTTCTACATATCAAAATTTGTGACATTTTTTATTGCTTATATATTTTAATTTATAATAAATTTTATGATTTTACGAACTTTGTATAATAGGACTAGTTGAGATATAAATAAGATCTATATTATATATTTTTTGATATTCACATTAAAAGATTTAAGCAATAAAAAATAAAGAAATGCTGCTGATACAGTAGTCTCGCACAGACCTCTTTGCTTCCGTCTCTGGTAAAGATGATTGGAGCCGCCATATAGGGTCCGAGGCCAAAGGATCATTTGCGCCCCAGGATCATTTGCGCCCCACGCTCTCTTCCTTGTCTCTTCTTCTCCACAGCTAGGGCTGAGCTCTTCTGCCCAAATTGCACACTCTCACTGGTCAATGCTCTCTGGAACAACAGCCCTGCCTAGAAGAGAGAGAGTACAAGATCAATTTCCGGCGCCACACCCATCTGTGACAACAGCCTTCGATTCGTCGTCGTTTCCCGCGAGTGGGAAAAGATCTTCAGCTTAAGGCCCTCTCTTCTCTCCCTCTATATGTGTGTATGAATGTATAGCTATAATTATTCGGGAAAATGGAGAAGAATCAAAGTGGGGTTTACGAGAGCTACGTGGTGGTCCACAACATAGCCAAGAGGCACAACGTGGGTACCTTAGCTCGCAGCGCTACGGCGTTCGGCGTGTCGGAGCTGATTCTTGTGGGCCGCCGCGACTTCAACGCCTTCGGCAGCCACGGCTCCACTTCTCACCTCCGCTTCCGCCACTTCCACTCTCTCTCCGACGCCCGCCTCTTCCTCAAGGTCCTCTCTCTCTCTCTCTCTCTCTCTCTCTCTCTCTCTCTCTAAACCCCTCCCTTTCTTCAGTTATTATTTAGGGTTTTGAAATGTATTGCTTTCGCTTTTCGGGCCCTTCTTCAATGATCAGAAGTATTATTCCTTATAACTTGTCAAAAACATTAGTCACGCAAGAATTACTCCCTCCGTACCAAGAAGATTGTTAGTCTGGAAAACCAGGACTTGACAAATTATATTTTTTTAAAATAAAATTTCTAACTTCTTTTTTGATAAATTAAAATAACTCATTGATATCTAGTAATTAGCAGCAAAAAGTTTGGATTTTTCTTGACAAAAAATACTATTCTTAGGTCCTCGTTGGGACGTAGGCAGTATAATGTATAATGGTGGTCGGATTATATATAATCTCGAAAAGATTGCAATGATGCAAAGGAACCAAGTTTAAGTAATATGATGTTTAACATGACTGAGGTTCTCGACGAGTTCTAAAACATGGGAGCGTTTTTCAATTATCAAAGTTGGTCTGGGCCAAACTGGACGGTCAGTTCTATTTTGGGACTCAAGAGGATCTGCTTCCTTCTTGTATAAGCAAATGAGGTGTTTGTGGAAATTTGCAGGAAAGAGACTGTGATATATGCGGGGTAGAGATTACAGACAATGCGGTCGCAGTGAATCAACATCCTTTTAACAAGAGCACTGCTTTCCTCCTCGGCAATGAGGTGTTTAACTAGAACTAATTCTTTTCACATTGAAAGTGGTATAAACGGATGATTTTTCGTATTTATGGGATTTATGTTTTCATCCTAATTTTAAACAGCCTGATCTAATCTTTTGTCTAATTACTTACTCAAGATTGTAGCTTAAGAGGGATTGTGTCTTGTAGATTCAAACATGATGAAGGTGGGGTATTTCCGTAATTTTTTTTGATAAGTAAATAATTATATTAGAAAGAAAGCATAAAGGGCATGCCACCCGTATACAAAAGAAGGCTAGAGAACAAAAAGACCCTATACATTGCCAAGAGAATGGAAAAGCTCGAATCAATCTAAAAATTGGTCAAGGGATGGATAAAAGTCTCCCTTGTCGCAACTGTGCAAGCTATTCAGCAAAAAGGATTTTATCCTAGACAGAGGTTTTTCCACCCCTTCAAAAACTCTCGAATTTCTCTCACGCCATAAGACCCACATCAAACAAAGTGGGATCATGGCCCACAAACTCTTCCTTCTCTTATCCATTCTAACTAATTATGATGAAGGTGTGGTATAAATCATGTAAGATATGTGTATGTTAGACCATCTCCGGAGCTTTACTCAAGTTTTTACTTAGTTTGAGTAAAAGAATTTTTTTATTTAAAAAAGAAGCACTCCAATGGGAAAATCAAGATTTAAGCACAAGTTTGATTGGAAGTTTTCATTAATGGCATAGCATTGTGTTTGAAAGCCACAAAGTAGCTTTGAAATTTTCAAGTAAAGAAAAGAGTCTCCGATGGTTCGGAAGATAAATGAGTATTACTCATTTGGGTGTGAAGCTGGGAAAACACACTTGGAAGTTGGAATCTTTAGGAGTGTAAGTGAAGGAGTGGAGGAGGGTATGAGATGTTTTCTACAACTCTGACATTGAAGTTTGAGTTGATTTTTTGAGTAAGGGCTTCTCCAGCCCTTAGTGAATTGACTAGTGAGGTAGCCAGTTGGGTCATAAATCGGGAGTCACCATGCGCAATATTAACTGTGTTTCTTTTGTGAAGTACTAAATTCATAAATGCAAATCAGCTACATTACATTTTGCCTTTTATTTTGTAGGGAACCGGGCTTTCTGCTAAAGAATGCGATATATGCGACTTCTTTGTTTATATTCCACAATATGGGTGTGGCACTGCTTCACTGAATGTTACAGTAGCAGCTTCTATCGTTCTGCATCATTTTGCAGGTAAAATTCATTCCGTAATCACCGGATTACCTTATAAATCATGGGAAGTTTGTCAGCTTGGCGATATGCTCATTTATGGTACTAGAAAGTACCATGCAACATACAATACGCTAATTGTAGGTCCCCATATCTAAGTTTATATGAATGCACCATATCAGCAGAATAAAAGAATGCTCCGCGCTATGGTTGGTGCTGTACCATTTTTAGAGACATATCCATGTTGCTAGTTTTTCTTTCCTTCTTTCCTTCTTATATTCATCTTTTCTTGGCAAATTTCCATTCAATATTATGTCTATGATTACTGATCTGGAAGATCATGTTCAGAAGGGAAATCATTCGTGATAAAAAAAAAAATGGTCCCCTTCCGGTACTCAATTTAGCAGTTTGAATGGCTTCCTTCAGTGTTCTCGTGGAGTATGATCCAAAATGAAAAAGTCACTCTAGGAAGCCCTTGGCCTTGCTATCCACATAATCCTTTCTATTCTCCGCCTTTGTATCTCTACCCTGCCCAGTTCTTTGCTTGACTTGTCTGCAAGGCTAGAGAACAATTGTTGCGTGGCTAGAGAGCAATTGTTGTGCCCTAGAAGTGAATGATCTGCGAGAAGTGCTAGTGCCAAATCAAAATGGTTGCCGAAGAAAATCAGTCATAGGCAGTGAGATGTGGGGGTGTCAAATGGGTGGGTTCCAGTGAGTTGTAAATAGATTGGGTCTTTAATAGGTCATTGATCCTTTAAAACCTCATTAGCCACATAGTTATTAGTGATTACTCATACCCAACAAGATCTATTTCTTTAGAGTGAAATCCAACTTGGCCAGTAATGTAATTACACATCAAATTTATATCCACACACAAAAAAGGTGGTGTCCGTCAGTCATTTTGGTATGGCTTTAATAAATTCTGATGTGGCGTCAGTAATTTTTGTATGGCATTAGTAAATTTGGTGCAGCATCGCTGCATTAGTGATTTTGGTCTAGCGATTGTAAACATGGTGACAGTGGTGAGTGTGTTGTAACAGTGGCAGTGAAATGTTGGAGGGTGTGATGTGAATAGCAGAGTATGGAATTTTTTTTCCATTTTTCCTTCATGATCTTTATGTTATTCGTGATTTGAAATGAAGTTCACTTAACCTTAGTAGACATTAACATCCTGTTTCCCTTGACCTATTTCAGTTGATCTGCATACTGGTATTGTTACTTTTGTGCAAGTACTTTAGAATTTAGATGAATTAAATGTGTCTAAGTTACGAAACTCAGTGAAAGTACTAATAGTCAGTGTGATCATCACTGTATTTAAAATCTCAGTAAGAAGAGGATATGAGAATTTTTTAGTGGGTCTGAAGTCAGAAGGTTACTTTCATATATACTTGCTTAGGTTCCAAGTGATCCTTGGGGTCCATTTGTTACTTAGGAATTCATCTTATGAGACTTAAGATATTATATGCTGAGTTGATTTTTATATATGGTTATATTCAGTTTGGGCAGGATTCTCTGAAAGAACCCGTGACGGGAACAAATATATTGTGGCTGAAAGACCTGTGAATCAGGCAAGACGGAACTACTGTGCAGAATCGGCAGATTCTATAATTGAGGAGCGGAAATTGAAAAGGGAGAACGCTGCTAATGGGTTTTTTGACGCAAGTGGAAAGGATGATTCTTCGCCTTCGAACCTTCTGGATGTATTGTTTGACAAGTAACGAGGAATGAATACATGATAGTCTTTTCCTGATCCAAGACAAGCTACCTTGTAGCACTGAAATCAGTTTTTCGATTTTGGGTCCGCATTCTTTCCTGCCATTTTTAAGAAGCAAACAGCCTGTGAATGAGCAATTGCACAAGAGAATACCTTCAATGACAGGATGTGTTGTCTGTTAGTCTCAGAAATTTTTTGCAGTTCCTCGGAGTTCGGAGTGATGTTTTGATGTTGGAATCTTTCTGTATCATTCTCTGCGTTGGATAGAGTTATGTACCATGATAATCCCAAGGAACTCCGTGTTTCTTCATTCTGATTAATTTACAGCTTAGTTTGGAAATTCTGTGTCTGTCTGTCTGAGTAAATTATTACTCCGTATGTGGTACATATACAAAACTTGGAACTGATTGGGTTTTTGAACTTAGTCGCACAATAAGTGAGCGAGCGAAACCAGGAGAGCGAACATGAAAGCGTTTTCCGAAAACATTCTGCATTATTAAAATTGGCGATAATGAGCGGGAGCGAAGGGTCATGTTGAGGATTAGGTGACTTTAGACTTTGAATTATGTGGCTTGGAACTTTTAGGTTTGCTGTTGAAAAGCAACCCTGTCCTTTCCTAACTCTTTCAAGCAAGTCTCCTCCCCTGTTTTTCCACACATGATTGCCTCATTACGGCGACTTAGATATGGCCCTTGATGGCTCACAACTGCTCTCTCTCTCTCTCTCTCTCTCTCTCTCTCTCTCTCTCTCTCTCTCTCTCTCTCTCCTGCTTTGGCATCACAGACCTAAGGAAACCAACATCCAAATGGCTCCAAAGGAGAGTCAAATAAACCTTTTTGATTAAATAAATTATGAGGCCCTCATTTCACCTAATCCCAGGAAAGAAACAGCTGTGCTTCAACACCAAAAAACCAAAGCCATTTGGAGATCATCAAGCCAATAATCATGCCGGGGACTCCCACAAAGTCAAGAGTCGTTCTTCTTTCATATATCATGGAAAGAGTTCTTATTGGCTGTGGTTTGCTAGTTTTACAGGTAAAGAGTAGTTGTTGTTTTGCTTTCATGTAAAAAGAGGTTCCAACAAAATTGCTTCATTTTCAAACGCCAACCCTCATTTTGTCGTAGTAGTTGGAATCATTTTTCCCCCCATAAATATATCTCAGGGGTTGGCCCGGTGGTCAAGGCCTAAGACTTAGGGGTTTGCTCTTTCCTAATGTCTTAGATTCGAAACCTATCAGGTATCATCAACTCTTTTGGGGTCAGTCCATACGGAACAGTAGATCTATGATCCCCGGAATTAGTCAAGATACACGTAAGCTTGGCCCGCATACTTGGTTATAAAAAAAAAAAAAAAATCCTTGTAAATGACTACCCTTTTCCTCTTTGTCCAAACACCCACAAATAGCCCGACATTGACTCCTTCATCTATCTATATATGCATGAACATAGATGCACAAGGCTCTCCTGTTATTGTATCCCCAAACTACCCAGTTCAAACTTCTTTAGCTGAAACCAATGGAATCAAGAAAAGTCAGAGAAGGTTTGCGCAACACTCAATTATCTATCTTGTTATATCTCTTTAGCAGGAAGTTCCGGCAGCTATGCTCGAGGATCCGGTGGCTAATCCGGAGGCGTCCGAGGCCTAAACTTGTCATTCGGAGATTGGGGAAGCTAAATGTCAACGGCCGGTTGTGGGAAAACCCGAAAAAAATCGGCTCCCCTCTCCGCGGCCATGTGTGTGGTGCTGCTCTTCCAGAAAGGCCTATTCGCATCGCCACATTCAATGTGGCCATGTTCTCTCTTGCACCAGCCGTACCCAAGGCCGAAAAGATGGTTGTTCTCGTTCACGAAAACGAGGATGCAAAGTCCGGTGACCATCGCCCCAAAGGCATTCTAAAGCAGTCTCCGCTGCATCCCATGATCCCTGATGACTTATCCAAGCAGACGAGCCTCCTTAAGTCGAAGCTAAAAGTCTCTATCAATCTTCCCGATAACGAAATCTCTTTAGCGCAGAACAATGTTTTTAGCCCTCAAGTCCATGCGCCAATGAGGTCTCCAGTGTGCTTCCCTGCAGGAATGTTCAATTATATGAACGATGGAAGTGTAATGAGAGGAAGTAGAACGATTCTCGACGTGCTTAGAGAGGTGGATGCTGATATCTTGGCTTTGCAAGATGTCAAGGCTGAGGAGGAGAAAAACATGACGCCCTTATCAGAATTGGCTCGTGCGTTGGGGATGAATTATGTTTTCGCTGAGAGCTGGGCGCCCGAGTATGGGAACGCTATCTTGTCCAAATGGCCGATTAAGCAATGGAGAGTTCAGAAAATCTACGACGATCAAGATTTCAGGTACACTTTTCTTTTCCATAATTTCTTAAAAATCGCCTGTTAGGCAAGAGGATGGCAAGTTACATTTTCGTTCTGACTTCGTACGACATACTCCTATATTTCTATACTAAGAACAAGTCTACTCGTTGATGTGTTGGCTGCCAGAGTTATAAGGTGATGGGTTTTTGGGCAAATTCATGTCCGTTGAGTCAAAGTTTCTTCATCTTTGGTGCCAAATTTGACAGCAACTTTGGTTTTGCGAAATTTGCTACAAACACATAAGTCATCTAAAAATTGGGATGGATTTAATACATCCGTGCTTTTTTAACACTGTAGCAAGCCAATAGATGACTTCGATAAAGTCATTTTGACACCAACAAGTGGACTGGCTCTATCGACGAAGTAGGTAATGGAATGTTCACAGATTTTTTTTTTTTCTGATGTTGGGTTGTGAATAGGAATGTGTTGAGAGCTACGATAGATGTGCCATGGATAGGGGAAGTCAACTTCCATTGCACACAACTTGATCATCTGGATGAGAGATGGAGGATGAAGCAGATGGAAGCAATTATCCAGTCAAATGATGGTCCTCATATTTTGGCAGGTGGTTTGAATGCTCTAGATGGCGCAGATTACTCATCTGAGAGATGGGCTGACATTGTCAAGGTATACTTCTATATGACTCCAGAGAGAGAGAGAGAGAGAGAGAGAGAGAGAGAGAGAGAGAGAGAGAGAGAGTCTTGTTTTAAAAGCAACACTTATATTGCAGTACTATGAGGAGATGGGGAAGCCAACACCAAAGGTTGAGGTGATGAAGTTTCTGAAGGGAAAAGGGTACAAAGACGCCAAGGACTATGCAGGGGAATGTGAGCCTGTGGTCATCATTGCCAAAGGCCAAAGTACAGCAACAGTTATCTTTATGAATAATTTCTGCCTTTACAACTTTCATGATTAATTTCTATCTCTATGCACCATGCTAGAGATTTTACAATTTTGTTGATTCAGATGTGCAGGGGACATGTAAATATGGAACAAGAGTGGATTACATTTTGAATTCGCCGGATTTGAGCTGCAAGTTCGTACCCAGATCATACTCAGTCGTTTCAGCAAAAGGCACTTCCGATCATCACATTGTTAAGGTTGAAATCGCGAGAGAAGTTGAGAGAGATCGAAAGCGCATCAAACGAAGAAAACACAAAGCGAAGGAAAATGTTGCGAGGGTTACAAACTCTTGTTCTTCAAGAGGAATATGGAGAATAGACACTTGATTTCCACTTTTGATAGTTCTTGTTTTTCTTTTTTCAAGGAGGGATAGTGAAACAAGTTTATTCATTTTTATTTACCAAAAATAAGTTTGTGTATTTGTATGTGGATTTCCTTCTTTGTTTGCGTACTAATCATTTGGCAATATGATACCCTATAGAATTTTCTCGACACACGAATCTCAACATCTGTACTAAAGAAGCAACACCGAAGGCTGTGCGTGTAACCATTCAAGTTGAACATGCATGTAGTTAAAAAGGGGAAAAATAACATTAAGGGATTGAACGAGTGAGAGCATGACAACAAGTAAGATGCTTTATCAGTCACCACCAACAATATCTCTTCAGGCGACGGAAGTCCGATCATTATTTTCGGAACTCTAAGAACAGTTGCGGTGTGCATTAGCTAACCTTATAACCTAAACACTTTATCTCAAAAGAGAAGAGAAAAAGTCATGTTCCCTCATGGAAAGCTAGGACAACTGTGAACGTCCAGTATTTTGATCAAGTCGATTAGGTATTTTTGGCCCTAAAAAAGTACTGTAGTAGGTGTGTGGACCATAGACTTTTGAGAGGCATCTGTTGTGCAGTTCTGTTGCTTTCAAGTTAAATAGAAGAAAACGATAATTACACCTACTTCTCATGAAATACATGAATGATGATATAGCTATGCTATTACTATTGCAACAACTCGTTTGAATTGAAGGATTTTTTATGTAAAGTCTCTTACGTAATTCTTTTTGTGACGCAGAATGAGACACGCGACGGTCTCATTCTAGGATCCAACTCAATTATTCTGTCACCATATAATAATAAGATTTATCCCTACCCAAACTCACTCAATTCATAAATGAGTTTTGCTTGATATTTCCAAACCTAGTCTTATAAAGTTTCTATTTCAATTAACCAATTTATCCTTTAAAACCTCTTAATTCTGGTAAGGTCCTTCTATGAAAGAGAAATTTCAAAATCTAAACAACCCTTATACAGTGCAACTTTTGCTTTTATGTAGAAAACTTTAGAAACTAGAATAACACCAGTGAGTGCTTTCTTTGCAATATGTTCAATTACTAATATACTGAGTAAAATGTGTACACATGATTTTTATACGTGGAACAAACAGACGGGTTGGATTTTAAGAGATATTCTCAAATCCATCACATTAGTTGAACGAATTAGATTACCAATCCCCAATCTTTAAACAAGCGGGTTGGATTGGGTTGGTAGGGCTGGGTGAGTTAACAGGTTTGTGTGCAGAGCCTATCTTTAACTTGCAGTGAATTGGAGGAAAGGTTCGGCCTTTTATACTCTTTCTTTTAGGCCTTCTTCCCAATGAATTGGAGGAAAATAATGGTCTATGATGTGTTTTGAAAATTAATGTCCACCAAGAACATGCTAAGAACATTTTTTAATGTTGAAAATGCCCTTAACGGATATTAATTATTAAAACACGTTATTGACCGTCATTTTCCCATGAATTTGGAGGGAAGATTCAGCCTTTTATACTCTCTTTTTTAGCCTTCTTCTTCCCAAAGAAGGGCCCAAAAAACCACCAATCTAGGCCCAATCTTAGGTCAATCCCAAGACCAAATATAAGAACAACGTAGTGGGGCTCGTAGAATGAAGGAGAATAAATTTTTTCACCGTCAGTGTAAACATTTGTTTCTTCCAAATCAATTACATTACGACACGTGTCAAAACAGTAGTCCCAATTAATAAAATATGGCAATATGGCGTAATGTAATCGATTTGGAAAAAACAAATATTTATACCGACGATATAAAAAATTTATTCTCATAATGCGTAGTAGATTATCTCATCATCTTCCATCCAAATTCCAAAAACTTTCCTAGGAACCACATGTCTTGCCAAACAAGACAAAACTCAGATAATGAAAGGGGTTACGATGCTACAAAACAAGCTACACAACTACGGTTACAAATTGCGTTTAGAATCTTTTTAAACATCCAAATTCACTTACATCAAACGGTTTTGGAAACTGTGTTTGAAATTATGTTCGATGATTGCGTTCTTAGAATTTTTTTGTGGTAAAGCCCATGACCCCTTATCTATTGAGAAATTATTCAGTGCTATTGGAATACCACCATGTGGTGCACTAGGGGTCTCCATCACCGCACATTCACATGAGATTCATGCAATTAGTCTTGAGTACCGAGTGAATGTGTAGCAGTGAAGGTCCTCGAAGCGGACCCGGGGATGCTACCAAGCGGCATCCAGTGTTCATTTCGGCACTAATGACTCGAATTGAATCTTAGCACATATAAATCTGAATCATCCATTCTTCAGTTAATATATGAACCATTGATTGTCGAGATGATCGCTCAACACTACTGTCAAATACAAAGTACTAAGCAGCATCTCCCAATTTTCTCGAAGCACCATGTGGCGGTACTGCGATTAAAAATTTCTCCTTATCTATTCCCGCATTCCCTCCACTCCAACTCCCCCAAATACACACGTCTACTTTCTTTATCAACACATCTCCTTCCATAACTGAAAAATACTTGAAAAACAGATAGTGTAAAATATTAATCTGAAACAATAATGATTTTCACACTTATGTTTTTGCACATATTTTGCACATGTATTTTTGTGGAGCCCATATCGAGATTCTACAAAATGATCCGAACATCTCGTCTTTTTTAAAATATTTTTTAGAGGGTTCCTGTAAAAAATCAACTCCAACAGATATCGGTAAGGATCTTCTCAAAAATCGTAGGACGAATCATTCAAAAAAATTTTAAAAAATATGAGTAGTTTATATCATTTTATGGGACCCCAATATAGACCTCACAAAAATGTATGTGCAAAATATGTGCAAAAATATTTGTGTAAGTAGCATGGTTGCCGAACCACACGTGACCGTGCTCTGAGAACAATTAATAATTTCACCTTATCTTTTCCCACATTCCCTCCATTCCAACACCCTCAAATAGACACCTCTACTTTCTGTGTCAAGTTTATCAACACATCTCCCTATAATTGAAAAATATACTTAAAAAAACAGATAGTGTAAAATACCAATACGAAAAAGAAAAAGAAAAGAAACGAAAAAGAGAAAGGATGCTAGCGAAGGAATCGGCGGGACCGAACTTCGACCTTCCCGAGGAGGTACTGGAGGTGCTCCCCTCCGACCCCTTCGAGCAGCTCGACGTGGCCCGCAAGATTACCTCCATTGCGCTCTCGACGCGTGTCTCCGCACTCGAATCGGAGGCGTCTGGCCTCCGCTCTAACCTCACCGACAGGGACAATATAATCGCCGACCTCCAGTGCCAAATCGAGGAGCTCGATGCCTCCCTCTCCGACTCCAACGACAAGCTCGCCCGAGCCGCCGACGAGAAGGTCCGGTTTGATTGACCCCGGTTCACTTTATGGTTTTTTACTTTCATGAATTACTACTTTGAAAGTAATTCTTTTGGGGAAGAAAAAACAGTTCACTGGTTTTCCCCTCTAGTTTGACTTGTTCTGACTTTCTTTCATTTCGGGTTAGAATTTTACTATCTTAAGTTCTTAACACGCTTCATGGAATTTGAAACGTAATCTTTTTGGCAGAAAACAAAATAAAGTTCAGTGAAAACAGGAAAAAAAAAGTAAAATAATTTTCATTTTTTTAAGCTTTTTTGTTTCTTAGAATAATAGGAATTGAGTTTTTATATATACACACAGTTATATACTGAATTTCCTATTGTTTTCACTTTTGTGCATTTCTTTAAATCGGGTTAGAGTTAATTTAACTGGACTCAAGTTATTTGAAATGGTAAAATTTTTTTTTTGCAGAAAACTAGATAATGACACTGAAAACAATGACAATACTTTTTTCCCCATTTTTTCGTTCATTTTTGTTGTTTGGAACTTTTTTCAAACTGGGTTTATAGAGTTACTGTAACCTGCTTCAATAAATTTAAAAGGAAATTTTTTTGGCAGAAAACTAAATAAAGTTGACTGGAACAAAAATAAAGTCGAAATTTTTTCCCCATATGTTTAGTCTATATTTGCAATTTAGAAGTTTTTCAAATTGGGTTTATATTTGAATATGGATTACCATTATTATAATCTGGTTCAAAGGAATCAAAGAGTAAAAACTTCATTCAAACTAATTAAATTTAGAAAATTCATTTTGAGCTTATTTTTGCCTGTGTAAACCTTCTCCAAATTGGGTTCTTATTTTTCCTTGTTTATGATAATGTTAGCCCAAATTTAGTAATGAGTGAAACTAGTAATTCCGTTGCATGTATTTTTTAATGTGGTTGCAGGAAAATTTGATAAGAGAGAACGCTTTGTTGTCCAATCAAGTGAAGAAGCTTAACCGAGATGTCTCCAAGGTACGTGGAAAGTCAACTTGGTTAATTTTTCCATTTTTGGAAGGTCAATGTTGTCCAATGATTAAATTCTCTCTCGAGATATTTTTGTGGAATTTAATGTAAAGTTAGAATTGTTTGGAGGAGGCTTTTGTTGGAATGGTTAATGGTATTGTTTGAATTCACTGAATTGTGAAGTAGTAGTAATGAACTGTTTTGGAGTAGTAATTGTTTGAACCGGAACGAGGGATGCTACAAAGCATCACCCTGCAAGAGCGGCCGATCCAGCTGTTCATCTCGGCAATTGATGGCTCGGATCTTAACCGAGCAATGACCGATTCAGCTTTGTATGCGCTCAAATTCAATCCGAGCCGTCTGTGCTAAGATGAACGGCCGGATCAGCCACTCAGCACCGCTTTGCAAGAATGTTGTCCAAACCGGCCTTTTTGTTTCTAGGGGATTCAGACTGCAAAATATGAACTTTTGTACTAGTGATTATATTCTGTTTGGAATCTATGGATGTTAGATAGGTAAAAGGGAAGATTTTTTAAGGTACTAGTGGAGATACATTTTTTGCAAAACAAATTACAGTAAAATTTTATTTTTTGACGAGCAATTATTTATTTTCTTCACACTTTCGTTACCGAACCACATACCTAAAAAGGAAAAAACATCAAGAACTAAAGGGTAATACCTGCTGCTATTGACTTTTTGGAATTTGCTGATTTTGGACTGTTTCTGATGTATAAAAAAGAATTAGTACTTAGTAGTCAGCGAAAAGCTGGAATTTTCTGTCATACGTGGTGGAAAATGATTGGAACACAGGACTTGGTTTAGTTTTGTTTAGTTTCTAGGGGAAAGTAATCAACTATGAAACTACTTCAGTTAGACGACCTTTAGCCTTGATAAACCAGTGCTCAGTAAGAATTTTGGGAGTTCATGAAAAGCTGATCATTAAGAGTATTGGTTATTAAAGAAAAGGAGAGAGAAAAGATGATTTTCCTTTGAGGATCGATAGAATGATTCGATAGCTTCAATGTGATTGCATTTCCTCTCGCATGGCAACTGCATCTATAATGGTGTGGATATATATTCCAATTTCCATGTGCATCCAAACAGAAACGCAACATGAATCTCAATACTATATAAAACTATCTCCGGAGACTTTGAACTCCCCAGAGTCTTGGAAAATCCAAAATCTCTGTTCGGCGGCCGCCTAGGCACTTGGAGGTGCCCTGCCGCCACGCCAATAGCCCTTGGCTTTTGATTTGGTGCCCAGGGAGGGTTGGCGGTGTTTGGCGGCCGCCTAGGCGGCCTTGGCGGTCTTGGCGGGCCTTAGCGGCTGGGTCGGCATCTTTGGAGGCCTTTGGCGGCCTAAAATATATATATATATATATATATATATATATATATATATAATACAAGGGAGGTGAGCGAAGCCCTACTAGTTATTGTCTTATTCAACTTATTTGCTAGTTGCTACTACTTAATTTCATTTGGGTTTGTACTTTGAAGTTTGAACTTGCATTATGGATACATGGAATATAGTTTGATTGGATAATGGTTTGTTAAAAAAAAAAAAAAACCGCCGAATTACTTGGCGCCGCCTAGGCGGCTTGGCGCTTGGAGGTGGGTGTCCGCCCTACTAGCGCCAAGCGCCATTTAGAACATTGTCCAAAATGCCCACAATTTGTCTTCTTATTTAGAAAATTCCACATGCTTAACTCTGCCTCCCCATCTTCTTTTCCCTTTTTTCTTCCCAGTCATAGTAAAGGTGTCTTACTATCTCGAATACATGCAGTTGGAAGTCTTCAAAAGGACACTGATGCAATCACTTCAAGAAGATGACGACAGTTCTGTAAGTACTTTTTTCCTTCTTTCTTTTTTTTTTTCTTCCTGTTTTTCTTTTTTTGAAATTGGTCCTGTAAGTACTCTTAATCTGCGTTTTGTGAAGTTAGAACTTAGAAGTATCCAATCCATTGATAGAGGTTTCACACAACTCAGAACCTAAGACATGATTTAGTCGTATACCAACTTCAACGGCTAACAAAATCTTCTTTTACCTCAGGCAGGAGGCCCGAAGGTTGCTGCTACACATATGTCAAGTCATGCAAGCTTGTCTTCTCAATCACTTGCTGGAGGTAATATAAACTGTTTCGGTTTGCTTATATGAAAATTGTAGAAAATCTATGCTGCCCTATCCATTTACTGTAGTAGTGTTCTACTGACACCGTTCGATTACTTCCAATTTCTCATTGGACCATCCAACTCTGAAATTGTATACATGAGATCATCCAATATCTTGTTCAATTTTCTACGTAAAGATCCATTACGTGAGAATTGTTACCCGTGTTACGTACTATATGTCCTCCATCCTATGTTTTCTTCAATTAACTTTTGAGTGGTTTCTGGGACAGTTCAGGAGTGAAGCGTTTCTTTGAAGTTAACTTCTACCGATTTACAACTAATATCTTACGTATTGTTGTCTAATTTGTTTCAGAAGATGATGATATGTTGCCCCCTTCAAGAACTTCTTCAATGCACAGTCAGTTCTCAGAAGTAGGAAATTCATATGGAGAGGATCATGAGTCAGATGGTACATTTCCGTTAACGTTTTTATTTTAAGCTTAGTGAAGTTTTTCCCTTTTTTTCTCATATTAACCTGATAATACAAGATTCCCATTTCCATACAAAAGAGTTTCATCTGTGCTGTGCCAAATGAAGGATTTCAAACCTTGCAATTACGTGCGATCATCATTCTTTCTAATTTGATTGTTTTACCATGGCAGCCCCAAGGCCTCGGGTATCACAAGGCCTGTTAGCATTTCAAACCAGCACACCACTGTTTACTCCTTCTGTTTCTCCTCCTAGTCTATCTGCATCTGTATCTCCAACAAGAACATCTAAGCCACCGTCCCCAAGGCGACATTCGATGTCAGTTTCTTCGACACCTTCAAGCCAGCATAGTTCAATGTCAAGCGACGTGGGATCGCAATATGGTAAAAACTTAATTCTGAGACACATTCATAAAGGAGAAAAAATGAGAGAGGTGATGGACAAGTTTTAGTTCTGAAAACCTTTGTGGAGAAGGTGACATCATTCAACTAGACTTGACATCAGATGTTACTGTTACTTAAGTAGTCAAGTTGTCTAGAAGTTGGATCATCTTCTTCCACATGGTTTGGATATTCTTTCTAAAAAAATAAAAAAAATCTTATACAGTTATTTTCTTCTTCTTTATGATGGTGGTGACCTATTAAAACTTGGAACAGGAGAACTATGTATCAAAACTTAATGCGGAAAGACTATGTTCCTTTTTCCTTCCTTTGGAATTGAGTGAGCAGATTGTTTGCTTTTGATAGATACCCTGCGTGAAGCAAAGTCTCATATGCTTGGGTACTTAAGCAATATGAAATACATAAGCATGAGCTTCAACAGCTAGCCTTTGGGGTTGAGTTCTACCGAAAACCTTTCAACATGATATTAGAGCTAGGTATCAAGGATGGGTAGGCTGCACTTCTCTGAAGTGCACGCGGCAGGTGCTACTGAGTTAGCATATTGCGCGTGAGGGTGGGTGTGAAGCGAAGTCCCACATAGTCTAGAGGTCCAAGTAACATGAAGTGTAAAGGGTGAGGACATCCTCACTTCATTAGCCAACTTTTGAGGTTGAATTCTACCCAAGACCGAGGACCGTTCGACATCATGCACTTGTTAAACTATACGATTGGAGACACCAAGGTCTTGCATGTTTGGATATTTGCTTTGAGTGTTTATAGCATCTTGTAACCCCGGGCAGTAATTGATTTGCATGTTTTTTTAGGACGGACTCGAGTTGATGGGAAGGAATTCTTCCGCCAAGTCAGGTAAATAGAGTGATGCTTGTTTTCCTTATGAAATCATTGGTAGAAGATACTTTGCAAAATGACACTCATCCTCTTGAAGAGATCCAAAATAAATCTTCAGTTTCTATTCTGAACCCCAGAAACCTTGTTATCATATCCTGTAACCTGTTTTCATCCATCTAATCAATAACAGTAATTATCTACAGCTGCTGTGTTTCATATAATGCTTATATATGCGAAAGTACTCTACTTGCATTTTCAAGTCTTGGCCCATTTATAATGCTACAATGACCACACGTATGCTCCACATTCTGGGTACCAACTCATGTGGCATTGACACATCCATTGTTGTTGAATGGGCCCACTTTTAAAAACTCTGCCAATACTTTGACAACACGTGAGATAATACCCAAATACCGTAGTCAAAATGTGATCACCCAAGCAATAGTCTGTAAATTTTTACCAAAGCTGCAAATCCTGGAAAATTGTCCATCTGACCGCTCCTCTTTCATCAGGAGCCGTTTGTCTTATGAGCAATTTGGTGCATTTCTAGCAAATGTCAAGGAGCTGAATTCCCACAAGCAGACTAAGGAGGTATATAATGGCTCTCTCTCTCTCTCTCTCTCTCAGCTGATTCTCTTGCCATCGATGTCTCACTTGCCTGTATTGTGTGGAAAATTCCAGGAGACCCTACAGAAAGCTGATGAAATATTTGGCCCTGATAACAAGGACCTGTATGCTGTATTTGAGGGATTGATCACGCGCAACATCCATTGACTGAGGCATTGTACTATTGCTGTAAAGCTTATTGTGTTTAGTATGTAAATGTAAAAAGTTTCATTGGCATCATTCTTTGGAAACCAGTTCATCAATTTCACTCCAAACCACTGTATTTATAGAATAAAATGAAATGAAAGTCTAGATGACTTGTTCTGTATTGGAATAGCAGACTGCGACTTGGTTTCTTGACGGTATTTGCTGACAGGATTCGAACTGCCATGATTCGGCAACTTCCAATGGGGGAGGTATATGCCTTGTTATCGACCTAATAGCTTATTGTTGAAGTCTTGGCTCCACCGCTAAACATATTTTCGTTTAGATTTTACATTGAACAATTGGAAATTGTTTGAGATCGGTTTTTTAATGCTCATATTTTCGTTTAGATTTTACATGCATTGAACAATTGGAAATTGTTTGAGATCGGTTTTTTAATGCTCGTGTAGGTTTGAAATTGAACACTTTGATGCTTACTGCCAATGTTTATTCCCGGTCTAAGTTGAAACCATTTCTAAGCGTAATACACCCTAAATTCTTATCCTAAACGAACCTCCATGCCAAACTGAGTCGACCATGAGTCTCGGGCTATTCGCAAACATCTCAGTAATAATCGGTAACATCCCTAAGTTCGATCGCAAACTTTGTTTGCAAACCGAGTCGACCATGAGTCTCAGGCTATTCGCAAACATCTCCGTAATAATCGGTAACATTCCTAAGTTCGATCGCAACTTTGTTTGCAAACGCAACTCGAGCGTTAAAAATTGGATTTCGATAGAGTATTTTTTTCTCTTTTGGGGACAGGAAATTAATTACTTAATGAGCTGAGCCATAGGTTCCCTTGCAGCCCTAACATCAACTCCTGTGATTTCCTCTGATCCCCATTTTTCCCCTGCTTGGTTTACTCGAATTGAAACTCTCGTGGATTATGTTTATCATGTTTTTAAATTGGGATATATATCGTGAATCGTTTTTTAAAATTTTCCGAATCCTATTGCGATACGTATCGTGTATCGTAATATATGCCAGCAGAAGCTAATATATTAAAAGTTAATTATACGTAGTTACAAGCTAAAAATCTGCGATTTAGTGAATCTGAAACATAAGTGTTTCATGGAGCCCCAGGTACTGTTTGAAAAAGGGAGTGCAAACGAGCCGAGCTCCATCACGTTCGAGCTGGGCTCGTTTACTAAACGACACTAAAACTAGAATTTAAACCTTAACGAGCCGAGCCTGGCTAATTTACTCAACAAGTGTCTTTAAACAAGCCGGGCCTATGCAAACAAGTCTAGCTAGCTTTTGAGTGTCGAGCTCATCTCATTTAGTAAACGAGACTAAAACTCAAGTTCAGCTCTTTTACTTAATGAGCCGAGCCGAAACAAGCTGAGCCATAGGTTCCTTTGCAGCCCTAACTTCAACTACTGTGATTTCCTCTGATCCCTATTTTTCCCCTGCTTGGTTTACTCGAATTGAAACTCTCGTGGATTATGTTTATCATGTTTTTAAATCGGGATACATATCGTGAATCATTTTTAAAAATTTCCCGAATCCTATTGCGATTCTTATCGTGTATTGTAATATATGCCAGCAGAAGCTAATATATTAAAAGTTAATTATACGTAGTTACAAGCTAAAAATCTGCTTTATATGTGAAACTGAAGCATAATTGTTTCTTATATGAATAGTGAGTTTTTGAGTGAAAAATTTTAAGTCTCCCAAGTGGGGTCTACAACATTGAGATTTTCTTCTGTCTTGGTCAAGGGAAGAGAAGAAGAGTCTCCTCTGATTCATGCAAAATATGTTCTTTCTTCTATACGAGCCCCTAATAGATTTGAGTTTTGGTTTTCTTCAAATAGTTTGAAGGTCGTCATAATTAGATCAAAGATTTAGAATTTGTTTGAGGTTCTGCTTCTTAAATATGGTATGACCTTTTTTCAATAAGTAATCGTATGGTACGTACCAAATCATGATACGCTAATATATCATAGGATATAGCATGGTATCGAATGATTTTTATACAAAAAGGATATGGGGTGAGATGCGTATTGTTTTTGGAAGGAAACGATACGAATCGTAGCACATGTATCCCATATCATAGGATTTTAACAACCAATTCCCACTAACTAACTCAGTTCAATTGGATGGTTTTGCAGAGCTTGTGTACGAGGGTTTTCTGACGGACCAAGAGTGCAATCATTTGATAAAGTTATTTTATTTTTTGTGGATGGTGGACACACTCGTGCATAACTACCAAAAAAACATGTGTAACATAGAAAACAAAAAATGATACTTACCATTTCTATGGTAATATTATGGAGGAAAGTCCACTTTCACCCCTTGTGGTTATCGTCATGTGCGGATACCCCCCTTGTGGTTTAAAACTGACCACATAACCTACCTGTGGTTTTGAAAATGTGCGGATAGACCCCCTGCCGTCATGTTTTCCATCCATTTTAACGGAGGTGTATCTCACACATCTTTAGAATGTAATCTGAGTCGTTCATAATGTATTAAATAAAGAATAGAGTATCTCTGTAAAAAATCGTCTCGATCAGGCATCAATAACCCAGTAATCTAATTTTTTGTAAATTCAAATTTGAAATTTTAACTTCATAACAAAATCGATTTGACCATGAGTTTTTCATTTTTTGATTGACTTGAATTTTGGCATAGGCGTAGTACTCGTCAAAATTTACAATATCAACGGTTTGGATTTAATTTTTGGTATGCAGGATGGTGTGGTTAGATTTAAAAAAGAAGAAGAATCAAGGGACGTGATGGGGGTATAACGGTCTTTTAATGTTGTGTCCGTTAAAATGGATGGAAAACATGACGGCAGGGGGTCTATGCGCATATTTTCAAAACCACAGGTAGGTTATGTGGTCAGTTTTAAACCACAAGGGGGGTATCCGCACATGGCGATAACCACAGGGGGTGAAAGTGGACTTTCCTCAATATTATGTGTACCATATCTTTTTGATGAGGAAAAATGACGGCCCAGGACGTGTTTTGATAATTAATACCTGTCAAAGACATTTTCAGCATTAACAAATATTCTCAGCATGTCCTTGGCAGACATAAATTATCAAAACACGTCCTGGGCCGTCATTTTTAACTTAACTTAAATTTAACTTAACCCAAAATTTAACTTAACCCAAGAAACTTCGAAATAAGGGGAACTGGTTGTGTTGAAAATGCACAGATAGGATTTCCCGCTCCAAGTCTCTGACCGAAGAAGATTTGATATATAACATTTACTGAAGATCTTTAGAAGCATAGGCTTCAAGATTTGATCATGAGGTGGTAAAGAGGAAAGACGAGTCTCACATTTTCGTTGTAAAAATCTTGGAATCATCCGACCTCTATTATCAATCGATTCGAATTTGTTCATTGGCCTGGATGATAGAACTTATTTTTGCATCTATGATTATCACCTTAATTAGAAGTTAGCTATGAACGTGCTAGTTTTTTCATTTATCCCAAGTTGGTTTTCAATTGAATGCTGTAATATCGTATCAGAGTGGATTTTTCTTTTATTGCCACAGAAGAAAGGAGTTGGTTTTCCTTGTTTGTGCAAAAAGTGCACCTCGTTATTTATGATTTAGGGCTTTCAGTTGTTTACTCTTCCATCTGAGTTTTGAGCCGGATGAAAGGGATTGTTCTAGTTCATTGCTCTGGATGACATCTCCGTTTATTGTCAATAGAGCCACGATGGGGATGGTATCAAAGTTGCACTTAGGAGGAGGCGATTGAGACGAGACATTTTATTTCTTACCGTTTCAATTTGTCCTTGTCTGTGCAAAAAGTGCACCTCGTTATTCAGGATTTTGATGGAATATATTCATTTTGTTTACTTCTCCACGTTCAAGTTTGGATTCGTTGTTCTGGATGATCTCTCCGCATGTTGCCATATGATACGAACCGAATACTTCAATGGAAGACGACAAATTCTTAAAATGTACGACGGTCTAATGAATCATTGACAAAGGTCTAATGTAAAGCAAAGCAACCATATATCTGAAGCTGACTGATAGCTGAGAGCAATGCTCTTAAACAAATAGTACTACTCTACGTGATCAGATTGATTCTCTTATATCTAACGCAATGTATTATATAGTTTTAGGCATCCTGGCAGGCACATGTTATTCTTAACTTTTGACAACCTTTTCTTTTCTTTTTTCTTTTTTTTCAGACAATAGGATTTTAAGGGGGTGTTGTGTGTGTGTTTAGTGGTTAGTATAACTCAAATTCAGAATCTCTCGCTTAGAACAGAGAGAATGACGAACTGACCTCACTAGCCGTAGTGCCCGTGACATCCAATTCACAATTGAAATTTTTGTTGATCCAACCTTGACATAGGGGTGTTATTCGGTCGGTTCGGTTCGGTTCGGGGTGAATTTGCCGCACTCCGATCGGGTTCGGGGTATATACTCTTGTGACCGATCCCGACAAGTATTAATTTCGGTTCGGTTCGGGATGAGTTCAGTTTGGTCGGAGATTTCAGGGAGTTCAGTCCATCCGAAATGGGCCTTAGTTGGGCCATTTTTAAAAACTAACAATAGACTATGGGTCATGTTTGGGCTATTTTTTCATCCATATTTGAGCCATTGTACCTTCTCTTTTTTTTTTTTTCCAAACACCAATTGAAAAAAAAAAAAACATACAATAGGCATGCTTAAACAATTACAACTTTTACAAGTACTCTTCCACCTCTTTTTTTTTTTTTTTTTATTTCCAATCGATTGGAAATATCTTCTACACTAGTGTATAAATCTTGGAGGAGTTAAAGTAATTTAGAACAGAGAGAGCAATGGATTGAAAAATTTTGCAAAAACGTAAATAAATCAAGTAATGAAATTCCAAAAAAAAAAAAAAACAGTAAGAGCCAAAAGTTAACTATTCAAAATTTTGTTTGAAGTTAACAATTCAAAACAATAAGAGTCAGAAGATTAAAACAATTTATATAAATATATATAATATATATGGTTCGGTTGGTTCGGTCCGCATTTGGTTCGGTTCGGTCCATATAGATTTCAAGAAAACCAAGACCGAACCGACCTAAGTTCGGTTTAGTTCGGTCCACTCCAAACCACCCAGAAAATGCCCCTGGACCAATCGAAGACCGAACCAATCGGTCGGTTTTTTCGGTCTGGTCAGCCCTAAACCTTGTTGTTCGTTTTGAGGTCTCAAAATTTCTGGGCACAGTCTCCAATAAATTTTCTCTATCTATCATTCTCCACTTATTACTCACAAGAACCTCCCTCAAACCCAGACCGAATAAGACAACGTGTCCAAAATATTTTTTCTTCTCTGTATCTAAAATGTGAAGTAGGCGCGGCCCAACTGGTAGCGCCTGTGGAGGAGTTACTAGCTCGGGGGCTTAGACCACTAATTGCCTGGTATATGTGGAACGACAGATTATATTCGTCCCAAATATTTTTTTTTGGTTCAACAGTCAGGGGTGTTCAGGTCAGCTTACGCGTACTTCGACAAATTTTATTTTCGGTCCGGTCAAATGCAAGCCATCAACACCAAAACTAGAAGGTTCGCAAGTAATTTTTCTATTGCGGCCAGACCTTAAGAATCGAATCCAGTCAATTGTGTGGGGAGCAAAATATCCGAGACACCTGTTTTACTAATAGAAAAAAACACTATTCATGAATCCTCAAGTTAAACATTCCCGAACTGTATGAGATTTGAAACGAGGCACATGTAGGTAGGTGCAAGAGAAGTTAGAAGTGAGATTTCTTACAAGAACAAAATTTTATCACATGCGATGATGCGAATCTTCAGATCCAGACAAAATTCTCCAAGAGAAAATTCAAGGATAAGGCTAATACTATTTCAGCGTCCCTGAAATATCACGTGATGTTGCTTACGTAACCACTTCCAACTACTTATGTGGCGAAAAATTATGCAGTAGTAACATTGGTGATTGGAAGGCAATAAGAGACCCACATCGCGTGGCGATAATTTTTTATTTACGGAAAGCACCACATGACAATTGCACATGGTATTCCAAGATCATATCCAATAATTGCTCCCGTCTCTCTCTCTTACACACTCTCTCCCTCTCTGGGAGGAAGCCTGACCACATAAACCAAATAGCATGTGGAAGAAAAGGGGGGAATATTTAGAAGGGAAATATATCTCATTCGTCCTTCTTTGTTTGTTATTCCCTCCGTTCCTTTTAATTTTTTTCCCTCGTCCTATTTCAAATGAATAAAAAATTAATTATAATTTTTAATTGATAATATTGTTTATCTGCAATATGGATCTTATTTGATAGATTTCAATAAGCTCTTTTGAATGATGTTTTCAAAATCACCTAAAAGATTATAGATTGCAAAATATAATCAGTTGAAAAGTGACACAGACTCCAAAAAGGAACTAAAGAATTGGGACGGAAGGAATATTATTGAAGCCTAACCAATAATCAAAATGGTAAAGGAAAAATGACAAAGCGGTAAGATTCCAAAGAGAACTCAAAAGAGTACCATTGATGCTTTGACATGTTGGAGGGTAAGTTCCAAGGACGGAAAGGAAATCTGTGTAATGGCCCTAAATTATCCGGGCAAAATGGTCCTAAATTATTAGTCCCATGTCCTCTATCAGGGCAGGAGTCCCTCATAGGACAAAAATGGGCTTATCACAGTACTACTTAGTTTCTATGTCTTGATGTGTTCATTATTCACATAAAAGTTTAGTTGCTCAGACACTAGTTTCTATTCGAACAAAGCGTATTCGTCAAAAGATAATTGAATGTATGGTCTTACTCTTGACAATTTATTCGATCATATTCTGACAATTATGAAAAGTCTTTATCTTCTTATTGATGTCCTATCAACTTGATTAGTTGAAGTTCTTTTAAATGGCTCGCGACTTTTGGCCCAACAATCATGAACTTGTTAATGATTCCAACGAGCAAAAGAGAACTTTACAAAAAAGAAAGACAACAACATGATCAAAAAGAAAGAAAAGAAAAGAAAAAGGAAGAAGAGAAACACCACCACTAAAAATACTTTCTATAATTAACCAAATAGGTTAAAGATAATTGAGCTGGATAAGGTTGGTTTTGGTAGTGAAAGGACTTGAATATGATGTTTTAGGCATGCTTGCTTGCTGAAAATGGCATTCAGACATTAAGGGCCTTTTGGTTACCTATCTTTTTGTTTTCTTCTTTTTTTGAAAGGTCAAGTAGTAGAAATATGTACATTCATGTATGTATAATAAGAGTTACTCTAACGGGATATTATATCAATCATGCGAGAGTCAGCAGCATCTAAATCACATTCAAAAGACAATAATCTAAGATATGGGTCTCATATGAATGAGAAATAAATCAATAAATATAGACTCCTACAAATGCCAAGTAATAATAATATTCGCTTTCGGTAAGACCTGGCCCATATGGATGTTTAAGTTGAGGGTTTACCAGAGTTTGTTAGTGATCATAAATCAATATAATTCGGACATATGAATTTATTAGTTATCATAAAAAATAAAATAAAATAAATTGGTAAAGTATTCGATGAATTTACCGTTCTAATTTTCAGAAACACATAAAATAAAAGCACTCGCTAGGAGTGATACGTGAAAGGTTATCTGGTGTGACGATCTCTCATGTGATTCTTCATGTAGCGTAAAATAAGTTCCATCACGATTTTATTTTGAAAATCCAAACCGTTCATTTTGTAAAACTCTATATGTAAAAAAAACAAAACAAAGTTGATGAGAAAGGATCCAGGGGTGCTGTAGTGCGCCTGTAGGGCAGCTCACAGCCGTCGATCCCATCAATTAACGGTTTAGATTAAAAACAAACTTTTTCTAGAAAAGAATTTATTCTTAATCTGAACCGTTAAAAGCATTTTTAGACAGATATAATGCTGCACTACATACAATGCACTACAGCGTTTTCCAATCCGATGAGAAGGATGTTAGCCTTACAACTCATTGCGCAGCCGAAGTCAGAATTCTGGACAACAATTATTCGCTTCTCTCTCCCATCGCACTCATGCTGGCACACGCGGCGCTGGAGGAGGGGGCCGGGGCCTCATTTTCCTTCGAAACTATGACGGAAACAGGACAAAGAGAAGATTCCAAAGAGGATTGAAGACCTATGGTGGGACCAACTAAGGGTAAGTTCAATGAAAAGGCAAGGATGGCATAGAAATCGTTGCATATTGTTCAAGCTTTATTATGTGAGCTAGGAAACAAAAAATCAACCCGGCCAAATAAGGCCAAGAGCGCAATCAATACTCATAGTAAAACAAAAATGTGTGGGCCTAACAATTTAGGATTGACAAAATGAGACCTGATCGATGAATTGTTCAAGTTTTAGTTTGAAAACGTAATAAGCTTTTACAAAGCCATCCAATCTCAACCCGGCCAATTAAAGCCAAGAGCGCAATCAATACTCATAGTAAAACAAAAATGTGTGGGCCTAACAATTTAGAATTGACAAAATGAGACCTGATCGATGAATTGTTCAAGTTTTAGTTTGAAAGCGTAATAAGCTTTTACGAAGCCATCCAATCTCAACCCGGCCAATTAAGGCCAAGAGGGCAATCAATACTCATGGTAAAACAAAAATGTGTGGGCCTAACAATTTAGGATTGACAAAATGAGAGCTGATCGATGAATTGTTCAAGTTTTAGTTTGAAAGCGTAATAAGCTTTTACGAAGCCATCCAATCTCAACCCGGCCAATTAAGGCCAAGAGGGCAATCAATACTCATGGTAAAACAAAAATGTGTGGGCCTAACAATTTAGGATTGACAAAATGAGAGCTGATCGATGAATTGTTCAAGTTTTAGTTTGAAAACGTAATAAGCTTTTACAAAGCCATCCAATCTCAACCCGGCCAATTAAGGCCAAGAGCGCATTCGGCTAGCAACGGATGTCATCTTGTCGGGTCCGCAGAAATTAGAGTTAATTAGGCTTCAATAAATTAGTTGACCTACAATAGTCTAGGAAGATCAATACTCATAGTAAAACAAAAATGTGTGGGCCTAACAATTTAAGATTGACAAAATGATAGCTGATCAATGAATTGTTCAAGCTTTAGTTTGAAAACGTAATAAGCTGCTTTTATGAAGCCATCCAATCTCAACTAACAAGCATTAATTGAGCTGATCTTGAGTTGTTTGAATTGTGTAAACATCGTAAGGTGAATGAGCCAAGTAATAATTTGTTCAAGCTTGATTTGAAAATTTCACAAGTTCCGCGAAAATGTTCAACTTACTTCAAATATGTAAGAGCATCCCAGTGGAATAAGCAAAAGTGAATAATCAAAACATGTCACATCAGATTTTGATTATGCATTTTAGAGGTTGCTGAAATTAACAATGTCAAGTCCCACATTGGTTATTTTTTGTCCATAATCAAAACTAAGCCAGTTGTCCTTCCCTTCAAATTATTCATGCCTATTTCATCCCCAAAAATTTTCCCGCTGTTTCCTTAAGTCCAATTCTTTCTAGCTGTTTCATCCCCTTGTTTTCCCTCTATTCACGCCTACTACTATTGTTAGCGACTTTGTTTTCTTTCATCCTTCAATGGAAACAGAGAATCAAATATAGAAAAGGAAACTGTATTTTGTCGCGCACTTTACTGAAAATATAGAAAAGAAAAAGAAGAGAGAAGTTGGGTACCTTAATCCGGCGATGGTGAGTTGGATTCTCGTCAATCGAGAGGTACGACCTTCAATTTGTGATAGAAAGCGAAAGCAATAGTGAGATATTAAAGAGGAAAGCGGAGAACCAAAGGAAAGAGGAGAGAGAAGGCACGTTGGATGTGCACCCAGTTTTTTTAGCCGACCAATTAAGACACGCGTGTTGCCCAAGTAGGAGGCCTCCAAGTTGTAGTAACTTGTGTAAGGTGGGGTCCACTTAATTTGATTATTAGCAAAATATTGTTAGTTTTGATTATTTAAAGGCCAAAATTTGATGAGTTGTTAAGATGTTGTTAGGTTTGATTATTTCAATGTGAGCACTTTTTTAATCAACCATTGCTAACTTTAACAATTTTTTGTTTTGCTTATTCCACCGTGGATGCTCTAACAGACAGACTACAAACGATCTTTTACAACAAAAAATGAACAAGAACTCAAATTCAAATAATTTTGTCCGTTTACAAACCTGCTACTATCGAGGGTATAGAATTCACCTAATTTTAGTGATTAATTCTCAGGACTTGGGCAAGGAATAGCTCGCAAAATAGAAAGAAAAAAAAAACAATAATAAAGAATAAATAGAGAAAGAACAAGGAAATAGTAGAAAACAACAGCCACAAAAAATATGTTACAATATTAATTATTAATGATATGTGCCAAATATAATTAAGAAATTGGATAAAGATGGTTTTGGAAGTGAAAGGACTTGAATGTGATGTTTAGGCACGCTTGTTGAAAATGGCATTCAGACATTAAAGGGGACATATCTTAAAGGCTTTTTGGTTACCTTTTAATTAATTAATAGCTTTTCTTTTCTTTTCTTTTCTTTTAAATGTGAAGCAGTAGAAAAATGTATATCCGTGTATATCACATGAATTATGATGGCATATTATCTCAATTATGTGAGAGTCTACAAGAACTAAATCAAGTTCAATATACAAATAACCTAAAAAAAAAAAGTTCCATACGAACAAGAAATAAACCAAATACAAACTAATAATCAATCATCGCTTTCGGCAAGATTTGACCCAATGACCTTTTAGTAAGGGTGTACAAAGGTGGCCAACTTTGTATGTTCGCTTGTTTTCTCAAAATAAGCACAACAGTAATTTGCATATTGAAGTATTTCCTTTTCAAGAGACTGGTCCTGTACAATTATTGTTATGGTCAAGTCCATTCCACGTTTTATTTTTCAAAAATAATCAAAATCGTTTATGTTGTGGAAGTGGTAGAAAAAGATATCCATGCTGAAAATCAATTCGATCAGACTTTGTTTTTGAATATGCACAAATATGATTTGTGCAAGTAAAAGACACAGTGTAGTAAAAGTTTCAAACAGTATTTGGCCTTTTTCCCCCCTCACACAACCATGATTGTTCGTATATCAAATTTATGATATCAAAATCAAATCAATTTTCGGCATGAATATTTTTTTGGACGATTTCTACAGAACAAACGATTTCAACTACTTATATACCTCCGGAATATATCTCAACCAATTTAAAATTGGAGAGGACTGGATCATATAAAATTGGACCGGAGCTAGTCCCCATCGCAGAATACTATGCTGTGAAAAAAGATACTAGCACACACTTTGTCCGTGTTCATTCGCTTGTTTGTTCACTTCTATTATTCCACACACCTAATAAAATTGTACTCCTCCGTTCCAAAATGATTGACATTCTTGAAAAAACGGGTCATTTTCAATTATTTATATATTTTAATATGAATGTTAAAAAATATGCAATATTGATCTTGTTTGACAAATTTTTATTATTTTTATTAAACAAAAATTTCAAAATCACATAAAACTTCACAAATCAAAAGATATAAGCATTTTAAAATGACACGGAGTCTCAAAAAGGTCACTTATTTTGAAACGGAAGGAGTACATATATCAATACGAATCTCTAAATATGTTATATGAATGTTATTTTGATAAATTTTAATTAATTCTATTATACAAAATTTTTAAAATTAAGAAATTCATTATAAATTGACGATATAAAAAGTTCAAAACATTATACAAATGCCGAATATAGACCAACTAGTATCAAAGATAAGGGAGTAGAAACAAGAAGGCTCTGTTTGAAATTCATAGAAAGAAAAATTAAATAAAAATTTCCTTTCATTGTTTTTGGTTAAAAGAGAAATAGTAAAAAAAATATTAAAAGTTTAAATATAATAAATAGTAAATTTTTCCTGTAATTTTCCTTTCCATGGTTCTAAAACAGAGCCTCTAAGAAAAAAAAAGTCGGCAGTCGACTCCACTTTTGTGCTTCACAAACCCCCAAAAGCCATTAAAATCGGAGACATCGCTATCCATCTCCTCTCTCTCTCTCTCTCTCTCTCCCCTCTTTGCCATATTTAAATTCACCAAATCCCTTCCTATAGCATTTTACTCCTACAGCCCTTCTGATTGTGAAAATATTCCCCACAAGATCTGCTATACCATCAGCCCCCAAGCTCTTATTGGGCGAGACAGCTAAGAATCCAGAGAGTCCTCTCTACTGTTTTGAGAGAGAGAGAGAGAGAGAGAGAGAGAGAAGCATAGAGAGCATGGAGATGTGCCAGATGCGGGTACAAGTTTTTGAGTACAAACAATCATTATTCCGTGAGGTAGTAATTCACAAAGCATTCAAACTCATATCTTTGCAAAACATAGCATATGGGTTTGTTAGATTTTTTCCCGTCTTTTTTTCCTTTTCCTCCTTATGTTGAAATTTCCTCTTATGTCCTGCGATTTGGGTTCGTTTGATAATTGGGTACAGAAAATCTTTAATCCTCACGGTAGTGCGTATAATATCGAACGCTCAAACGTATGTCTTATGGATTTCAAGCACCGCAGCGTCGTTCTCTAATGGTTTCTTTGCATGTGCTAGAGTGGTTTTGTTCTAGTATGGTTTCTCTACTGTATAGCATCCGAGCAGTTCATTACCGAGATGAAATCTGTATCATGATTAGTGCAAAGGACGGCTCGGATGTTGCACATCCCCAGTTCCATATTTTTTTATTTTTCCTTATGTTCTGAACGTATCCCTGTAAGTTCTGTTTCTTGTACTTTATATACTAGTTATTATCAATGAATTTCTTACTCTTCCAAGAAAACAAAATGGAAAATTTCTCTTTCTGTTTTTTTTTTCCTTTTTTGAGCTGTTTCGTGATTTGGGTGTTTTCTGATTTTTCTGGGTTTTGTTTGTTTGGATTTGAAGGGGACTTTGGATGCTCAATTTACCCAGCTCCAGCAGCTGCAGGATGAGAGTAACCCTGATTTTGTGGCTGAAGTCGTCTCTCTCTTCTTTGAAGACTCTGAAAAGATTCTCAATGATCTCACCAGAGCTCTGTGAGGACCCCTTTACTGGTTTTTTTTTTTCCTTTTCTTGTTTTGGAAACAGAGAGATGATGAAGAGTTCGAAAAACCACTCATCATTTTCATTTTGTGGGGAAGCAAATTTTGGAAAGGAATCCATCTTTATGGGGTTAAAAATACACTTTTCAGAAACTGTTTGCTGTACAAATTTTATTTTTTTCTGAGAAATAAAACTAGAAAGTTAAAATGATTACAAAATTAAATCTTTCTGCAGTCCAAGATGTGGGTTGGTTTTTTCAGACAAAATGACAGAAGGGAAATCTGGGTTTTCGAAAAAGTTTGCCAATTTTGTGACCCTTTTAATTATGTCCTTGTACAGAGAACAGAAATGTATAGATTTCAAAAAGATTGATGCCAACGTTCACCAGTTGAAGGGTAGCAGTTCCAGGTACATATACTCACGAATGCATCTATGCGTGTGCATATATAGACAAACATGTCTTTCCGCATAAATCGATATGGAAATTGCGCCCTTCTCCAGACCCACGGGGACGTCGGGAGTGGTATATTGTTCACCCATCAAAAGAGTGGGCGAAGATTACCAACTCTTTTGTGGAGCCCCACCCCGAATCCCACGTTGATGACCAGAGCTGCTCATTACGTAGAGCTTGATTTTAGGGCTTTTCCTGCAAAACATTAGCTCGAGCGGGTATGGTTATGTGCTTGATCGAACAATACTTGCCTTGCCCATCCACTAGGCAAGGAAGTGGCCATTTTGAGGTTTGAAATCAGTTTCTTGCTTAATGGAAAGGTTGAGAAATGGATTCTTGTTTCATCGAATTCAAAGCTTTACTTAAAACATTCATTTCCGCAAACAAGCAAAGCCTAACTAGAGAATCTTTCTGTGTCAGAATAGCTCATTGAAAAATGAGGAGTGGTTTGTAAATAAATAGATCTGAAATAAATAAAAAAATACCGAAACATATTGCTTTTATTTGCCGGTCTTAGTCTATAATGTGTTGATAGCCGACCTCAATTGATTGGGACATGGGATTCGGTTGGTTTGGTTTGGTTTGGTTAGTCTATAATGTGTTGATCAGAATGAAATGGATTGTTTTCGCAGCGTAGGTGCACAGAAGGTTAAAAATGCATGCATTACCTTTCGCAACTGTTGTGAGGAACAGAACATTGAAGGGTAAGTTCGTTTTGTATTTTTTTCCTTCTTTGTTTCTGTTTTCAGTTTCCTAATTAGTTTGTATCCGAGAATTTGTTAGGATTCTTGTTTTCTGAATTAATCGTGTTCAATTAATCTGAAAATCGGAACTAGAAGTCGTTAACTTGCAATCGTGGATGAACCTTGGAAATTTGCTTGAGCTTATGAGCATTTTCGGGTGCATATAGGTGCTTCACCTGCCTGCAACTTGTGAAACAGGAGTACTTGCTTGTGAAAAACAAGCTCGAAACTTTATTGCGGGTAATTACATTCATTTGCTTTCTTGAAAATTCACTCTCCGCTTATTACCCAAGAAACCTACCTCAAAAACTTTATAAATAAACAGCACTCTCGTGGGCGTGCTGTCAAAAGTAATAGTTTTTTTTTTCCTTTTTGGAATTTGCAGATGGAGCAACAAATTCTGGCTGCTGGTGGGGCAATTCCTATGATTGAATGAGTGTCTCTAAGCTTGCAAAAAAACTAGAGGCAGAAGTATGTAAAATCAGGTGGTGTTTTTTCAGAGGTTTTTGTGAGTTTGTATTTTACCAATTCACCTAATATATTGTATAAGCTACTTAATTAGCTTGTGCTTTGTATCAGTTTTAACCAAAAAGAGACGGTAAATTAGCCTTTTGGTGACCTAATTCGCTCTATGAGTGTTGTCATTTCACCTTTTTGTTGTATGATGATGATCAATGGAAAATTCTACTTTCTTGTGATTCCATTGTTTTAGATTTTAGATGTTGACTCTGTCTGTGTGCGTGCAGTAGTGGAGAATGCGTAGGTATTCTTACCTTGTTTGGAGATAAGGTATTAACATTAACCAAAATAAGACATAACAAATATTACAAATGGTGTAAGAAAATACCCAAATTGCACAACATTAATACCCTAAAATGGCCTAGTAACTTTACCAAAAGTAGACATAATATCATCACCATATGATGCATAATATGTTTCCAAATAGCATTGTTACACTTTTGAAGTCACTTATTTGACCGTATCTTCTGTCAATTACAATCATCATATAATGGTAATAACATTTATCATGTAGTATTTATCATGAAAAGGCATTTCCTTTTAACATCAGCACCTTAGTCACATATAAATATCTCTGAGTAGCGCTTTCGTTCGCGCTCTCAATCTTCATTATGCGCTCGCGTTCTCAATTCTCGCTTCCGCAAATTTTAGTACTGCGAGATATTTTTAAAAGACGTTTTCGTACTCGTGCTCTTATTCACGCACGTGCATATGAGTTATGCGACTTGGATTTCCCGTTGGTTTGTCGACAAATTTGAGTGACAAGTTCTCAAAATACTCAAAGCTACATATGGAACCTTATGTTGTGCTCCGTTCCGGTTTTTAGAAAATGAAGGTAATTTCAAGTTCAAAAATTATGTATTTACGCAAATAATTTTTCTACCAATATAGATCTTGTTTGATAGATTTTATTGAGATCTTTTAAACGGTGCAAAAAAAATTGAAAAATTATTTTTCATTTTTATTATATTTAAGTTTGAAATTATCTTCGTTTTGAAAAGAAATGTTTAAAAAGAAAGTGGAACGACACCAAGCCTTTTGCATGAAATGATATAAGAGGAGTGAACTACATATTCTAGCCGGAGTATCATACACCTAAGGATGTAGTTGAAGGACAAATAGAAACAACTTAAGTAGTGGCGATCGTCGCCCTAACTATTAAAAAGCCTTCTTACTCTCCTAAATAGTTTTTTTTTTGGGTTTGGCGTCAAACTATTTAGATTTGTCACCTCTATATTTTTAATGCAAGAGGACAAGTGGTGGCGGTTGCCATCCCAATAATTAAAGACTCTTTACTACTAATATTTTTCTTTTTTGGCTTAACGTCAATATAATGGACCGCCACCTCTAGATTTTTCAAATGAAGAAAAAGGAGATTAAATAAGGACTTTCCAATAGTGATGAATTTTGCGCTATAAAGCACCCTACGAAACGATCCATTGCGTAAACCAAGGTTTAACTAGTACTAGTATAAAAGAATCACCAGGGCGAATGGGGAATGAGAAATCCCGCAGTGCAGTCTGCACTGCAGGGGCTGTAGGGCGGGGCCGATTCGGCCGTCCATTTTGACTCCGATGGCTCGAATTTAATCGGAGTTTCTATTGATCAGAGCTGTTCATTGTTTAGATTAAAATCTGAGCCATCAATCGCCGAAATGAACGACCGGATCGGCCGCTCTACGACCTGCAGTGCGGGCAGCACTGCAGGATCCCCCGGTCGGGGCGAATGGTTTAGGACTATTTTTTGAAAAGAAAATTTTCATAGACTGCTCATACTTAAAGGTTTATGTCACTATTAGGCTCTTACGAAAAAATTTTAGATGTCATAGTAATTTAAGCTCAAATAAGAGGTCGATAGCTCTCGTCGCCAACTAACTATGCGTGCACGTTACCTTAGTTCAAAATCTTGACTCCGTCCCGGAATATACCCTTTCATCATTCTCTCTTAGATAATTTTTTTCGCTTGTCGGCAACGCTTATGAAGTTGAAAAAATAAGCATAAAATTTTCAAAACTGAATCGGTCTAAAATCATTGCTGATCCTCCTCAGTCCTCAGAGAACAGGTTCTTCGCATAGTCCCTGTTTGGTTCAGTTAATTAACAATTTCTTGGTTTCTTTGATGTTGACTCCTAAAGTGAAAAAGATAGATGCAGGGATTCGGTAAGATTTGGGAGCAATTAGGTGGAGATTTGGGTGACAATTTTTGGAAAAAATAAATAGCAGAAACAGCTTGGATTTTGGCATGACTCGGCCAAATTTATTACTAGTTTATTATGATTTTGTTGAAATCAAGGTTCCCCATGTGGGGTTAGGCCACATAGCAATCATGCTCACATGGCATATTTTGTTGTGTTGTTTTTGAAAGCTCAGTACTCGACTCATGCGGTCTAATTCGAAGAATCAATCCTATTACTTATATATCGTCCACTAACACTAACAGGGCCTCGATTAAATTCGGGACCCAATTTCGTGTGACAGGCACAAGAACTGATAGAACATGAGTGAAAATCGAACCTTAAACCGAAGCTCCCAGTTGCTAGGTGACTGTCATTGTGCCAACCCACGGGTGTATGCATGCTTAGAAATGCAGATTAATTGAACCATTGCATCCATGATTGTATAAATTCCTATAAGATGGGGGGCGTAAGAAGCACTTAACAGATATAGAAACGGAACATGACAATTTTAAAACATAAGGACACATTAGAAAATGAGAAATGAACCCCTCTCACGTGCATGTACCTTATACAGAGCTGTCACTTTGACTTACAGAGACTTATGGACAACTGCTGATTAATTGCCCCAAATGTTTGTGCCTTGAGTCCACATTCTTTCTTCGTGGTCTCTATGTTATCAACCATTGCTTACGCTCCTTGTGCAAGTCAGAGACGCACGTGCGGCGGAGTGTTGTACTTTTGCTCACATTACTCCCTCCGTTCCATAATTTTAGTCTCCTTTCAAGAATCCAACTATTTAAAGAGACATAATCATTACAACCCAAAATGTACAATCTCCAAAATCAAAATGGACATCTTATTGGATATCTATTAGTAAAAGAGAGGGTTTTCTTTTCTTTTTTTCTGAGAAAAGGAAAAGTAGGACGAGCTAATCACAGTGGCAACAAAACTTCTGAAGTTAAAAGTTGAGACCGTTTTCCCATTCGACAGACCTACCAAGTTTTCAAGAAGAAGAGTTTGTGTTGCGTTCAATCTCTTTCTATTGGTTTAATCTCTTTGGTGTAGCCTACAACACTGGGGTAGCTCCCAAATTGTGACTGTACTCTTGGTTAGTAGCAATTTCCAGTTAAATACAGTTATGAATACACATCAACCTGCTGAATAACAATCAGGAGAAGAAAAAAGCGAATACGTTTCTTCTGCTGATGAGAACTTTATGTTGGTGGCATACTCCAAATTCTTCTGCTCTCCGAAACTTCCAACTACAGCAGACTGCTGCTCATCTCCAAGTTGATTCGCAAAAGCATCGTAATATGCCATATCATCCACATTTACCAATATTTTTGTTGGTTTCCCGTTCTTTTCGTCAATTTTCATTTGTCCATCTTCAGATTCAACACCGCTCGCAATTACATTTATGGGTTTCACTTGAAATTCAGAATTCATTGTAGAATCATCACCACCCAAGATTACAGCACCAAGAATTTCTCCCAGAAATGTGTCCTGCACCGGATAAACTTTTTGTATCAGACTATCAGCAACTGAAGATTCAGCACAATGCTAGTTGGTACTGCTTTTGTGGTGTTCGTTTCTGTATTCCGTGGTTCAACAACAATGAGAAGTTCGGAAAAAAAAACTCATCAATATTCCTGAAAACATTATGTGGATATTTCCTGAAAAGTATGTTGGGAAACAATTCACAAAAGCTAGTTTCATATGTTTTCTGGGAAACAAAACAGAAACATAAAAACCAAAACACTAAAATATAGGAGTAGTTGATATTTAGCACCGCAAAAATCAAGCGATAGCCTAAATTGTGATGAACTTATTGCATCAATTCCTCAGATAGAGAATTAGGTAGCATACCATGTGCTGATATCTATCATGCTTTTGCTGCAACCAGTGCAGCCTCGATATCAACCGCCTTGCAAAAATTGCTTCTGGAGTCCTCTTCGTCTGATGCAGCCTTTCTAAAATCTTAGGAAATGCACTAACTTTATGCTGAATTCCAAGTGGAATTAGTGTAATATTGAGTCCTGAATTGAATACCATTTTGGCAGCTAAAGGATCAAGAAACATATTGAGTTCTGCATATTCATTTGGAGGAATAGCAAAAACATTTCCTTTCGGTGTGTTATTGTAGTTGATGTGTCCTCCCACTATATATACGTCCTGCATTCAGTTCCAAATGGACTTTAGGGTAGAACTTGTAGATATTATGTTGGTTTTATGGGGTTTTGTAAATTTTGGCCATTGTCTACAATATAACCAAGATCTAAGTTTTAGGTAAAGTGAGCATATATCAACCAAAACGAAAGACTTAAAATAGGCCCAATGCACACCCCCATGGGATAAACAAGATCATGGTAGAGCAAATCATCCCAAACAAGTAAGTACCTTAAAAGGCTAGCGTAAGAGAACAAAGCAACAAATTGTGGAAGATTTCGGGAAGATTTCCTCGGCTTATTAGAGAGGCAAGAATTAATAGCCATTATTCTGATTAAAATAAAAGGAAAAGGAAAAGGAAAACCAGATGTAATTTTTGTGACAAGGCCATGAGCATACAGTACATAATTAAATGCAGCAAGAACGTAGGTAAAGCCACTAACCTGAATTATAGAGCTTATGTTTTTTTCTGAAAGAACTATCTTTGCTAAATTAGTCAAGGGACCATTGGTTAATATCGTAATCTTAGATCCTGAATCGAGCGATTTCAATACAGACTCCCAAACTTCAAGTGCTAGCGGCTGTCTCAGTTCAGGGTGATCAGTGTCGCGAGGAGCTCCAAATTTTACAGAGTTCTCTGCAGTATACCTGGAATGGAACTCAAGCTTCAGCAATGAAATGATTTCGTAAATGAGCTGGAGATGATGCTATATCTATCTTCTTCCTTTTTTAAATCGAAAATGATATTGGTACCGACGGGTCGGTACCAATATCGTAGGGACGGCCGCGCCGGATCATCTCCGGCCACCGGACGGCCGATCCGAGCCATCCAAAAATTCTATAAAAAAAAAAAAACGAGGGGGCCGTGCGGGAATCAACGGCATCCGAGGTGTGTAGGGTGCTTGATCCAAGCACCCCTTTTTTCTGTATATATGTATATACACCTCGGATGTATATGTACAGAAAAAAGGCGTGCTCGGATCAAGCACCCTACACACCTCGGATGCCATTGATTCTCGCGTAGGGCCCCTCGTTTTTTTTTTATAGAATTTTTGGATGGCTCGGATCGGCCGTCCAGTGGCCGGAGACGGCCCGGCGCAGCCGTCCCTACGATTTCGGTACCGACCCCGTCGGTACCAATAGCACTACTCATTTTTAATATAGGGCAGCAGCAAACAAAATACAAAGCTAATTAAGCAAATGAGAACAAATTCAGGGTAACGAGCCAAGTGGTTTAGAAAAGGAGACAATGACTAGTATAATATTCCATTAACACAAACATGCATACAAAAATTTGTATCACCAGCTTCTTTTAGCCTTCAGCCTACTTTGTGACAGGGATTTCTTGGAAACTAAGGAATCTGTAAGTACCTCCGTGGGCTTCGTGGCAAATCACGAGCAAATCCATACAGGGTATCAGATTCCAGGAGTCCACCCCTACCATGTGGAATAGCCTTCGCATACTTGCAGTCTCCAACATCAGAGGAAACAGAATCAGACTGGTTTGTTGCAAATACATCTCCTAGACCAACAGGAATGTCATCGCGACCCATCATATGCAGCAAATCATAGATGATATCTATAGTTGCTGCGTTCGCCCACCCAGTTGGACTTACTAATATTGCCTGGATCAAAAGAGAGAAAATGTTCGGGAAAGATTTTATTTTCTCTGTTCACATTTTGTTTACACACAGCAAGATTGTTGTGGGTCCACTGATTTGGTGATTTAGTAAGGAAAAAATGGGAGTCCCATATCATATGGATTCATCCACATGTATTTCGATTAGGAGTGGAATCCAGAATCTACTAGAAATCTGATGTATAGAGGTTTAAATGTATGGACTATGGAGACTAGAATTCCTGGGTTGCCTATAAAAAGGGGTTTATAGCTAATAAAAGAGGTGAGAGATGTGACATGCAAGGGGTGAGAGGGAAAATATTGGTAAGCAGCCCGAGTGAGTGAGGGCTCGGGAAGGATGGCAGTTTTATGTATTTTTCCAGTGGATATGGGCGATTTGGGCTAAGACCACGTAATCTTTCTCTTCTCTTTTTGTGTGTGTGTGCGTGTGTGTATGTTTATTTTGTGGGCGCTTCCATTAATTTGTGGTAAATAATTCCCAACATAGTTTTGTTGGCAGTTTCATAACTCCTCTTAATTTTCTCTTCAAAAAAATAACCCGTCCTCCAAGGAGAATCATTAAAAAGTTGTCTTCAAAATCTCCTGCTGAAATATGAAAATGCTGTGACACAACTCATGTTTATGTTACAAAAACAATAATATCATGATCTTTTCTCTCTTTTTTTTAGAAACTAGAAAAAGTGATAACTTTCAAATTCAGAGAAACCTCGGAAAAAAAAGGGGCAATCCTGAGCCTGAAGAAAATGATATTAAAGTGCGATTTGGAAAACGGGACCTGAGTTTACCTTGAGGTTGATGACTTCAACAGGTACTTTAAGGAGATAAAATAACGCTAGAAAATCGCCTGCACTCATATCCATGTCAAACAACACATTTTTCCCGAACTCTTTCCCTCCAAAATCTGGTTTATAAAGAACTTCTTCGTAGTAGGGAAATTGTGTTGTGAAATTGAACCTTCCAGTATGTTGAGGGAGGTTCAGAACCTGCAATCGCAATACCTATTGTGTCATCCAGGAGATAAAAAGCAATAGATTCACCAATTTAAATAGGGAAGAAGTGTCGAGGATTTGTCAACAGACCAAGGGTGAGTTGAACTTACATCCAAGAAACTTTTGAAGAATTCTCTGTTTAAAGAGCTGTTACTGTCGCAACTAGGCTTTGCTTTTGTTGCAACACGCACAGACACGGCTTCTGGACCGGTTACTTCCATAGTGTAGCCATCCTGTTTAAAAGAAAGAGGCAAATGATGCGAAAAATAAGAATACTCATTAGCTGTTTCAGAAAAAGTTTCAGTATTTTTTTTGGAAGCACTAAAATGTGGAAACATTTTTTTTTTTTTTTGGTGTTTTCTTAATAATAGGTAGTTTTCCTTCTTAAAGACACGAACCAACCTAGTTTTCTGAAAACTGGTCTGCAAAGTAGATTCTGAAACAACCAAATAGAGAATCCATTTTTTTGCTTCACCTCCAAAATTACCTTACATTTCCCTTTCCCATTCTTGACAACGCAAAACTGGTCGCGAAGTCGAGTCTGAACATGACCGCTGTGAACTCCACCTTTCTTTAAATTGAATTTTGGGATTTTAAGGTCATCAAAAAATGGATTTGAGCCATTGGATACCCCATACGGTTTGTTTGAAGTAACTACGGTGATATTCATGACCTCCATTTCAGCAAATTCATTTTCCCCACTTTGATCGCGTGTGTTCCGCATGATAGAAGTAGCTATACCGGATGCAAATGAATCCCACATAAAATAACTCTGCATAGAATAAGGTTAGAAGCATTAACTCAGAACAATTATGTTTGGTTTTAGAAGCATTTTGATGAATCTTTCAAACCTTACCGCATAAAATTGATCATCAAACCAAGTATCGCGCGCCATTTTCAAGGACTTGAAGCAGTACTGTGCTTCATAGGTGTGCTGATTCTGCTCAAATGCTTTGAAGAAGTTTTCACTAACTGGGATGGTGTTTGTTGCATCCAGTGGAATAAGTGTAACTGGAATTCCAGAATGGATTACCTGCAATATGACGAAATAGAACTATCAACATAAACTTCTCATCAGGCCCTCATTATTATGTAAATCAGATGCTTCTTTTTTTGGTATTAGTATTTCAATGGAGAATAGAGAACAGGAAAGCTGCACTTCAGTTGCAAGTCAGGACATTGGGAGAGCTACCAAGGCGAGAGGGGACGCGATAATCTCAACTGGCTTTTGAAAATCACCTAAATCTTTGTAAGAAGTTTTTCAGGAAAAGTGTTGTCCAAACTAATAGGTTTATCTAATTGCCTGCGAACGCAACTCACTAGAAAATAAAACAGACTAAAAAGGGAAACTGAAAGAACATTACTAGGGAACAGAAAATTAGAATGACAAAAATGAAATAGAGAATCAGAACATCCTAAAATAGCACATCAAGGCTTGTGCACCAAACGATGTCCTTCATAGCAGATTTGCCCCTCACCGTAGGTACTTGATGCGTGCACGTCTTTATCCGTATCCTAGGATACAACATTCTTCAACCATCAGAAATAGCTACACATCGTGATAGTTCGGCAAACTAGAACAGCGTGCATCTCTCTCAACAAAACTCAGAATAATTAAAGGAGGAAGACATTGATGTTTCGTGAACTCGGTGAACTGGAACAGTGTGCATCTCTCTCACTCGGCCGCTCACAAAACTTGGGTGCCCTTAGGGATCCCCTCTTGATAATTTGAGTATATAAACCCACCACATGTCACCTAATTGACCAATGTGGGACGAGCCTTTTCACCTTCTTCAACCCACGTTAAATGAGACAATTTCTCATTCACCATTAAATCATTTTGATCCCAATCTCGACATTAAGAACCCACTGCCACAATGGCCCACCTAAATTGGTTTGTGGACCCCACTCACGTTTTAGCTCAAACAAAGCTAAAAGCCTTATTTGATGACCATTTATCCTCAATTCCACGCCCATTCTAATGATTTTTTCCCCTCGTTTGACTCCAAGTAGATTTTCTATATTTTCTAATCTATCTCACTATCTTCGGCTTCCTATTGTCAATCTCTCTCATGATTCCCTTCCTATTTATACCATTCTCTCCCTCTCCCACGACCTCCACTATGACCTTTGTCCTCTCCCAATAAATATAACTCACTTATATACAACCACTTTGAATGCACATAAGAAAACAAACCAAAAGTTGTATAGTCTGAGGCACAATATTGCTCCCAAGCCTCCCATTCAGCAAAAAACCTGCCCCTGGCCACGTTGGTCCTAATAAAGGACATTTATCAGACTACATTGTACAATCAACAGGCAATATAATCATGTGCTTGTGTTACCTGGTATGCAGCAAAAGGATCTCCAAAAATATTGAACTCAGCATAAGGATTGCTTGAATAATCTGTGTACAAATTACCGCAGTTACCACACTGTTGAGGCTCGCAAGTGGAGCTGCCATTGGTCGGGCAGCAACCGGTGGGGTTCTTTGACCTCACACCACCACCCATTACGTAAATGTGCTCAATGTTTTTCTTTAGATGTGGGTTTTTCATGAGAAAAATGGCGAAATTTGTATGTGCTCCAATAAGAAAAACAGTAATGGGACCAGCAGATACTTTGTCGATCATCACTTGTTGAGCAGTTGGCTGTCGAAGTGGAGAATATTTCCGGCTCCCCTGATTCCATGACCAAATTAGTGAGTCATTATTAATGAAACTAAAAATTTTATGTCGCATTTCTCGTGGAAATTAATGCTGGAACATGCATTTGCCGTTATAAAACTGGTCTAAGACTAAATTGCACAATAAACTTGAAGATAAATTTCTGCATAGTTCCTTAACCTCATAGATTGAGGAAACCAAAATTCCCTATATTCTATTGTATATCATAAATGTTGTAGATGTCATAACAGTACGTCAACCAGTGTCTTACCTTAGTTGATCGAGACATATAAAATGATTTAGTATTCTTGTAACTTTGTATCCGATGTTGATGACAGAGTTTTAGTTAAGTATCTTGTGGTAATAATATCATCATTTTGTTAGTAGAAACTTGAAGTTTCTCGGCAGATTCTTTACTAAGCATTAAACAAGGCTTTTAGTCTTTTACCCCCAAAGTTGGAGTCCAAGATCCGTCCTGACTATATTAGAGGAACTGAGAAAACATAACTAAAAAAGAACAGCCAAAAGACATAAAGCTTGAATTTTAGCAATATTTCATATGATTCATACCTGCGGAAGGAAGCTCTTTCTAAATCCAAAGTTTGAATCAATGTCTAATCTCCCTCCTTGACCAACAGGAATTGCTTGTCTGTATCTACAATACCCAGCTGTGCCAATCCCCTGATAATAAGAAGTTAAGAACAATAACATTGGAAACATAAATGCAGTAGCAGACAACTACAGGAAAAAGAAACTAACTTTTGGAAAACATTACCTATGATGTTAGAGACGCAAGCAGAAGAAAGGATCTTTTCTGGTAAGTAAAATTTTCTTACCAAAACGAAGAGATATTCACCAATAGCCTAAACGAATTGCTTAAAAGGCACAACAAACTAGGGTTGTGCGAAAAATCCGGTGAACCGTGAAACTGGTCCGGTCCGAACTGATCCATACCTTTTGGATTTTGGCCGTGCATTAATGGCCCGGACACGGATTGAAAATTAAAAAACTGTGACTCACAGTTCGGTCTACGGATTTTCATTACGAAACTATGGATTAACCGAACCGGACCGTGAGATATTTAATCTATATAAAAATAAATATATATATATGTATAAATAATTGTCATTACTATGAAAACTTTTTTTTATACCAATTTTAGTATTTTACCTTAATATTGGGAAATAGTTGCCAGTTGTCATGCATTGCATTTGATGGAAGATCTTTTGTGTTTATTTGTTGTCCCACTTTGATGTTTACTATGGTTTTTTTGTTTGGTTTTATAAAATCAAATACTTTATCTGGTGGTGTTAATTCTGATGTAATCAAATACTTTATTGTGCTTTAATGGAAGATATTTTTGTTCGATATTTATTTTTGCTTGCTTATGTAATGTAATCCGTGGATAAAACCGTAACCGATCCGCAAGTCACGGATTGGATTGGAACCGAACTTTAGGACTTTTGGTTCGGACACGGATTTCATTTTGTAAAAACCATGACTAACGGTTCGGTCCTCGGATTTCTAGGAATCCGATCCGATCCAGGCCACGAACAGCCCTACAACAAACCTCTATAAAAGTTCAAAAATTGCTTTTACTAGGTGGAATGGAGAAACTAGGAGAAATCACCACACCTGTTCAATTAAAGGGAGATATCCACCAACATCTGGTTGTATGGTGCCATCTTCAAGTATTCCACCCTCACCTCCCACCCCAACGGCAATGTCATCGCGGCCCATCATGTAAAGGATATCATAGATGTGATTAACAGCATGCCCAGCATCTGTCCATAAGTTTGAGCTAATAGTTACAGCCTGTTGAAATGTATTGTCAAATGTTACAGTTGGAATGAGTTATAGCAGCTGTCAGACTATCTTAAAGTAAACCATTGATAGTTAAGGGCCATTTTAAGAAGTTGTTCCTGAAAATATCAGAAAAAACAAACTACATATAAACAAGTAAATAATAATCAATTATATGACATGCACACGTAGTTTAAAATGCTATGTTCAAGGAAGAATAAATATTTCAAAGAATTTCTCACTTATGCCTTCGATCACAAGTAATCAATTCGATGATTGCCTTGGAATTTCAGTAATTTTCTGTTTAATTATTTGCCTCTCCAATGGAGGATTAGTAAAATTCAAACAAGTAGCTTTACAGGTTTCATTGGATCTTGGATTACACAAGAGTAAAGGTATATTTCAAATTGCAAAAATTGGCTACGAAATAATCAGAAGTGAAAGCAGTCTGATATGACCTAACATATCTATCCTTTTCCTTTTTGTTTCTTGAGGGCCTCCTATATCAACTGTCTTACTTTCTTTTGCAACCATACCTCTCCACACATGAGATGCTTGAAGATATTGGGAAAATGTCAAGAGAATCGATATTCCATTCTTGTCTTGGACAGCTGCAGATCACTAAATCAGCAACATCGGCAGACCGGGGCAGTGCGAGACATCCATTACTCTTTGACTTGGTAATCGTAAGTCTCAGCCCGTTCCCAGCTTGCCTTGGTCAGGTTGGCCTTTCTACTTGACGTAAGGCCCCATTAGCCGGGGCGAAGATGAGGATAAGAAGTAATTCACGACCTGGACCCAAATTGAGCCAAGGCAGTCCGGAGGCAAAAAGGTACGGGCTGATAATCTTTGTCATTCGGTACACCATTGAGTGTCTATTTGGCCTATAAAATGGGCATACAAAAAAATTGGAAGCATTGGCTGGTGGAACTTAGCTCAGCATAAGCAATCTGGGGAAAAGAAAACCAACTTTTCCTCTTTATAGTTCACAAATCACGATGCGGCATAGCAGAAAGATGAAAGGAAATTGCTAACCTCATCCCTAAGGGCGATAGATAATAGGTAAAAGGTGCATCGATATCCCAGAAAAATGTATTGATACCAGTAAAAGTATATAATTATCAATGAGATATATATTGAAATCCGAACATGTTTGGAATTATTTGCGTATTTATCCGTCGCCTACTAGGCGGAGGTTAGCAAGACCAAAGAAGAAAATCCGGGACTTGTCTATGGATAATTCATAGGTATATTGGACTTCATATACCGAAGCTTCTTGTCAAATCTGATCATCAAATTTACACCAAACTTCTTAAGACATTGCAATTGGTTGGACTTGTGCACATAAACACATTCATCCTTCCATACACACACAACCACATTAAAATGGAAAATAAGCAACGGAAGCAACTCGGTTAGCTCTTAACCCCCTTTTTTTTTGGACTCAGAACCAGAATTTGAGCAAAAACCAACTAAAACTCACTCCACTCCACTATAGTCCTCGACTCAAACATATATCACATTGATTTTTACTTAAGGGAAACTCAAAATTCACTCGAATTTCATATGATTATTCCCTCTTTCTGCCATTAATATAACTTCTACTCACTTTAAAGCATTTATATTCAAGTTTTCCTGTTCAAGTACTACATACCAAATGAAGCTTTTGCTCAAACTTTTACCCATACTCGAATAACAGGGCGGGTAAGGGCCAGAGATGCTCAAAAGTTTTACATATTTAGGAGTAGTTACTTTTACGAATTTTGGACTTCCGATACCGAATTTTATCCATATATTTTCGGATACTTCGGATTTCCTATACCAACATTCATATCCGCTGCTTGTAAATATCAGTATCACAGTACAATTATCTGTTCCTTCAAACATCTCTCGTATAATGTGTTCTACGCTTCCGTTAAGACTACTAAAACCCTATGAGGGAACAAAAAGGTAGTAAAACAAAGACCTGCAGATCGAATTCTGAACGGTCAAGCTTCAAAAGGTACAACAGAGCGAAGACATCGTCGGTGCACACGTCCGTATCCAGAAGGATCCGATGCGGCCGCCGGGGACCGCCGCCCTCCGCCGTGTAAAAGTTAGCAACTACAACAGCTCCGATTACAACTACAACTACACATAGAAGTCTCTGTATCAACATTTTTTAGGCGATTTGATCGGAGAAGAAACTCTCGAATCGCACTCCCGAGAGAAAGCAACAAAAGTGATTAGCGATAATAAGCAAATGATGATGCTGTGTTAATTATGCAAACAGAAAAACTAATGCAAGTGATGAATAAATGAGGAGGCTTGTCAGCACTTGTGCAATTGACACATTTTCGGGCACGGGTTAATATTTTGATGGTCTAAACCGTTTACTTTGCAAAGCTCGTTGCAAATTATTGGACGACGATCGATATTTTTTCAGAACTATATTAATCAATTAATATTCTATACAAATGCGTCCCGTTTGATGCACGAGAAAAACAAAATAAATTTCATCCAAATGATTTTTTGATGCCTCATACCTGGAAACAACTCTAGTTTAGTTTCTGTCAAAGAAAATGTGTTTGAGAAAGAGATCGATCCATCTGTAGTGTATGAGAAAAACTTATTTACGGAGGTTCCATAAGCTAAGTTTTATAGTACTCAACTTTTTTTGGACGATTTGGATTTAAAACAAACTATTAACGGTCAGAAATATTTATTACTTGTCAAAGTTTAAAAACATACCTCAAATCATTGATTGCCGAGACGGATTGGTGGGATTATGCACTGCTGTAAAGAACTTATTCACAGAAGAACAGTGAATAAGTTATTATTTGTCATGATTGAAGTTTATGACGAGCTCTACTAAGGTCAATAATTTAAATCATAAAAAAATTCACTTTAAATCATAAAAAAAAAAAAACCCGACACGAGCCAGAAAAGTGTTTCAGCTGGAGGGGTGTACACAGCCAGGTCAGATTGGCAGGCCTTAAGAACTCCTAACCCTCCTTTTCCTTGGCACAAGCTTATTTGGTTTAAGCATTATAATCCAAGATGGGCCTTCATTCACCGTGCATTAGTATGCAAGGTGACGGCTACAGGATTCTTAATGTGACGGAAACAAAACATGTGTATTTATAAATTAATAACGAAATCTCATCCTTAAATATTAACAACAGATAGATAGATAAATGTACGCCAAAAAGTGGGGGGAAAAAAAACCGAATATCGTGAATATATTTTCAGCTTGCAAGTTGCAAACTACTACAAAAAGGATCAAAGTGCATTTTAAATACACGTTCCGGAAGAAAATAAGCGGAACTCATTTTTTTCAAAGAAAAAACACGGTAAGAATTATGACTCAAGCTTGTGATGTTGGGGCCATTTTTCGTGACTTTTACAAATAAAACCTAAATACAATAAAACTAATGGGAAAATTGGGAGGTGTGTAAGAGGTCCGTACCCCTCTTGCACCCCCGGACCGCCCCTCTGTATCCAGGTAGACCCAAAATGTGTTCTATGCTTGAATGGGAATAAGTCCCACTCCCACTTGTTTTTTTTTTCCATGCAGTTATGCTACTTAGGTTTGGTCCTCTATCTTGACATGCAATGGGATTACTTAGTTGTCCTGTGGATCTGTTTGGTGTGTTGGTTGGGCCAGGCAGTTCAGAAGAGGAAATTCATTGGCTCACATTTCATTCCAAATTCTCTTTTGCTCAACAATTTTATTGTCTGTGGAAGGAGAGAAATGGCAGGGTATTTCCGACCCAGAGCACGGATTGTCGAGTACTTTATCAAATGGGCAGAGTCGGAGAAAATATAGCTATTTCGATAGCAGCATCAAAAACTATCATTTTTCTCTGGTTTCTTGCTCCTTGTTTGTATGGGCACATCATAGAGGATATTCAAGCTTTGCCTTGGTTCCTGGAGGGGAGTTGAATCATCTTCCCAAAATCTTGCCATTGCCCCCAGGTCCCCTACCTGTTTTCGGGTGCAGAGTTCGGTTTGGTTGTTTTGTTTCTGGTTAAGCCTGTGTAAGGTATTGGTCCTTTCATTCTTCGTTCGTTATGCGTAATAAGATCGTAACGTACCAAAAAAACAGGAAAAAAAAAAAAAAAACAGTTCTAGTGTTGCTTTCAATCTCTTTGTATTGCTTTAATGAGGTAATAATTACAATAAATTGTGGGAGCTCCCAAATTGTGACTATATCGCGGGTTAGTAGCATTTTCTAGCTATACCCAGGTATGAATACTAATGAACACTGTTGTGTAACAATCAGGAGAAACGAAAAAAGAGAGTGTGTTTCTTTTAGCTGATGAGAATTTTATTGTGGTGGCCTACTCCAAGTTCTTCTTTGCTCTTGGAAACTTCCAACCACAGCAGACTGCTGCTCGTCGCCAAGTCGATTCGCGAAAGCACCGTAGTATGCCGTATCATCAACGTTTTCCAGTATCTTTACTGATTTTCCGTCCTTTTCGTCGATTTTCATTTGTCCATCTACAGATTCGACACCGGTTGCGACTACTCTTATGGATTTGACTTGAAACGCGGAGTTGGTTGTAGAATGATCGGCACCCAAGGTTACAGCACCAAGAATTTCCCCCAGAAATGTGTCCTGTAGAAAAATAAGATTTGGTATCAAAGGCTAGACTAAAACCTTCTGCAAAATGCCGGTTATGGTGTTGCTTTCGTTTGCATTTTGTAATTCGAAATAATCAGAAGTCCGAAAACACCCATAATTATCGTGTCTCTTCATCTTTGTGTGCTCAGTTTTCCGGAATTCATAAAACATATTTTTGGTGTTTCTAATTCTTCGCGGCCAAGAGAAATTCTTCGCAGCCAAGTATAATTCTTTGCGGCAAAGAATAATTCTACACGGCCAAAAGTAATTCAACGCAGCCAAGTGTAATTATTTGCTGCCAGTAGTAATTGTACGAGGCCAAAAGTTATTCTTTGCGGCCAAATGTAATTCTTTGCGCCAAGTGTAATTCTTTGCGGCCAAGAGTAATTCTTCGTGGCTAAGTGTAATTTTTTGCGACCAAGAGTAATTCTTCGCAGCCAAAAGTAATTCTACGTGGCCAGGTATAATTCTTTACGGATAGGAGTAATTCTGCGCAGCCAAAGTATAATTCTTTACGGCCAGGGGTAATTCTACGCAACCAAGTGTAATTCTTTGCGGTCAAAAGTAATTCTTCGCAGCCAAGTGTAATTCTTTGAGGCCAAGAGTAATTCTACGGGGCCAAAAGTAATTCTACGCAGCCAGGTGTAATTCTTTGCCGCCAAGTGTCGGCCAAGTATAATTCTTTGCGGCCAGGATTAATTCTACGCAACCAAGTGTAATTCTGCGCGGCCAAGAGTAATTCTGCGCGGCCAAAAGTAATTCTATGCGGTCAGGTGTAATTCTTTGCGGCCAAGTGTCGGCCAAGTGTAATTCTTTGCGGCCAGGAGTAATTCTATGCGGCTAAGTGTAATTCGTTGCACGGGACGGTTCCGCAGACATCTATTTAGACACCTAAAAAAACACCCAAAATTTCAATCTCATAATTCCCAATCAAATTTTTATAATCCGAACCGTTCAATGTGCGCAGAATGTGATTTTAAGGGTGCTAGCGAGAAATTAGCAAAAAAAATAACCGGGAAGTGCTTGTTTTGAGCAGTTTTTAATTGAACCGTTCGTTAAATCTAAGCTAAAAACTGCTTAGATCAAGCCGTTCCCGGCTTTTTTTTTGCTGATTTTTCGTGGGTACCCTTAAAATCACGTTCTGATCACATTGAGCGGCTCGGATCATTAAAATTTGATCGGGAACTATGAGGTGTTTTTTTAGGTGTCTAAATAGTTGTCCATAGAACCGCCCCGTTCTTTGCACCTATAAGTAATTATATGCGGCCAAGAGTAATTCTAAACGTAGATTGTTTTTAGACTTTTCTTTCATCAAAAACATTGCTTGGAAACATACCAAATGCAAGTTTTTTGTTTTCTCTGGAAATGAAATGAAAAACAGAAAACGATTTGCTGATTCATTAGCTAAGCTTTTTCTTTTATGAGATTAGCTAAGCTAATAGCAGAAATTCCTTACAACGACAGTTGCGTGGCATACCATATGCTGATATCTATGATGCTCTAGTTGCAACCGGTGCAGCCTTGATATCAACCGCCTTGCGAAAATTGCTTCTGGCGTCCTCTTCGTCACATGCAGCCTTTCTAAAATCTTAGGAAATGCACAAACTTTACGCTGAATTCCAAGTGGGATTAGGGTAACATTAAGCCCGGAATGGAATACCGTCTTTGCAGCCAAAGGATCAAGAAACATATTGAATTCTGCATATTCGTTCGAAGGAATAGTGAAAACGTTTCCTTTCTCTGTGTTATTGTAGTTGATGTTTCCTCCGACTATATACACATCCTGCATTGAGTTCCATAAAGACTTTCAGGCAGAAGTCGCAGATAAATTAACCAATACACCAATACGAATCATATCTTTATGTCGGTTTATGGGTTTTTGTAAATCTTTCCACGGTAAAGGAAAATGAAAACCAACAAATTTTGTGTCAAGGCCACTGGGATGCAGTAGATAATGACATGCAGCAAGAAGGTACTGAAAGCTGCTAACCTGAATCAGAGAACTTGTGCTTTTGTCTGAAAGAATTATGTTTGCTAAATTAGTCAAGGGACCATTGGTTAGTATCGTAATCTTAGATCCTGAATCGAGGGATTTCAACAAGGACTCCCAAACTTCAAGTGCTCGAGGTTGCCTCAGTTCAGAGTGATCAGTGTCGCGAGGAGCTCCGAATTTTACAGAGTTCTCTGCAGTATACCTGTGATGTAGCACAAGATCCAGTCTTAGCCTATCCCGCACAAATGAGATGAACATAATCCTAGATAATTAGCATTGGTACTATCGTAATTCTTGTAGGCTAAATTGACGATATGAGGATTAACAGTACAGAATTCCAAGGGAAAAGGTGATGTTTCCTAACTGAGGAAGTTAATTTTAAGCTTTAACTACTCATGCTATGGATGTGGGAGCATCAACTCCGTTCCTGTGGGCTTTTGAGGAGCGGGAGAAATAAACATTTGTACTCAATCCTGAAAATGACCTAGAGCATTGCTACTGGTTTCTGCCATTTTTGCCAATGCCTTTGTGAAACTGACATGCTATAGAGCATCTTATCCAATCTTAGCGATGTTGCTCGATTGGTTCAGTGCTATTTTGGTCAACTACTCACTTTTACCGTTGGATCAAAAGCAGTGGAGATCACTAGTATTGCTACTGATGTGATAAGTTGGCACAAGAAATGGGTTTGACAAGTTTTGACGGCGGATCTGCCCAACCAGTGGAGTTGCAATTTTCCTCATTTTTGCCAAATGTTGACAATGACAAAGAATTTGCGAAACCATTAGATATGCTCTTGTGCACTATGGAAGAGATAGCTAAACCTGCGGAGATACCCTTGTGCATTATCGACTATGAATGATACGTGGATTATCATCATCTTCTTGTAATGTTTTACATAAATGTTGAGAGTAAAAGTCCCAGGATATGCATTTTCTCAATGTAAATATAGGATCTACAAGTACCTCCTCGGACTTCGTGGCAAATCACGAGCTAATCCGTACAGAGTATCGGAGTCCAGGATTCCACCACTACCATGTGGAATAGCCTTCACATACTTGCAGTCTCCGACAGCAGAGGAAACAGAATCAGACTGGTTTGTTGGAAATACATCTCCTAGACCAACAGGAATGTCGTCGCGACCCATCATATGCAGCAAATCATAGACAATATCGACTGTTGCTGCATTTGCCCACCCATTTGGAGTTACTAGTATTGCCTGGATCAAAAGGAAAGACAATCTGTTTGGTATAGATGTTTTCTCTTATCTGTTCCCATTTTTCGGAATAAAGTTGGCAGCTTCAAAAGTTGTTTTCTGGAGGTTGAATGATGTAAATTTTTTCAAAAACAACTTCTACAAAGTATTATGATAAACTATCCTTCCAAGCTAGTTGAGCAACAACAAAAAAAAATTAAAGGGAATGTCAGGCTAATGGGATTGAGAACATTGGAAACCAGTTTACCTTGAGGTTGATGACTTCCACAGGTAATTTAAGGAGATAAAAAAGAGCCAGAAAATCGCCTGCACTCATGTCCATGTCAAACACGACATTTTTCCCGAGTTTCTTCCCTTGAAAATCTGGTTTGTAAAGAACTTCTTTATAGTAAGGAAATTGTGTTGTGAAATTGAATCTTCCGGTATGTTGAGGGAGGTTCAGAACCTGTAAACGACAGATACTTAGCGCAAAAAAATTATATTACCTGCACATTTTATAGCGCACAAATAGAAACTAAACTTATATAAAGGATTTGTCATTGGACCAAGATGTAGATGAACTTACATCCAAGAAACTAATGAAAAATTCCCTATTTAGGGAGCTGTTACTGTTGCGATTTGGTTTTGCTTTTGTTGCAACAAGCACTGACACTGCTTCTGGACCAGTTACTTCCATAGTATAGCCATCCTGTTTTACAAACAATGAATAAGCAGGCAACTGAAAAATAACAACAGTCGTCACTCTAGTTCATGTTTCATAGTTCTTTCAGAATTAGTTTTTCGAAACACTTTTCACGAATTTGTTTTCAAGGCACAAACAATCATCGGTTTGGTTTTGGACTTAAATTTTTTCAGTGAAAATGTGTTCCTTGTCAAAAGAAAATCCCTTAAAAAGAAATGTTGAAATAAGTAAACCAAACAAATTTTCCAAAAAATGTTCTGCAAAACTGATTCCGAAACCGTACAAAACAAAGGAGAGCCATTTTTTGTTTCAACTCCAAAATTACCTGGCATCTCCCTTTCCCATTCTTAACAAGGCAAAATGGGTCTCTGAGTTGAGTTTGAACATGGCCACTGTGAACTCCACCTTTCTTCAAATTGAACTTCGGAATCTTAAGGCCATCGAAAAATGGATTTGATCCATCAGATACGCCATATGGTTTGTTTGAAGTAACAACAGTAATATTCATAAACTCCATTTCAGCAAAATCATTTTCCCCATTAGGGTCACGCGATTTATGCATGATTGAAGTAGCTACACCCGATGTAAACGAATCCCACAAGAAATAACTCTGCACAGAATAAGCTATAATCACCAACTGTAGCATATCGATTTTAGTGGAAATCCTTGACATACAAGGAAGAAGAAGTAAATTTCATGATTTTGGATTTACTTTTACCGTGTAAAACTGGTCATCGAACCAAGTATCGCGAGCCATTTTTAAGGACTTGAAGCAGTATTGTGCCTCATAGGTATGCTGATTCTGCTCAAACGCATTGAAGAAGTTTTCACTAATGGGAATGGTGTTTGTTGCATCCAGCGGAACAAGTGTAACTGGAATTCCAGAATGGATTACCTGCAATATACAGTAAACACCTTCAACCTAACTTCTTTGCGCGGCCTGCACTATTGTATCAGCAAGACACTTCATTATCATTTCTTGTAAGAAATACTACTTCTACATCTGAATTTAAACCGCATATCAATTTTCATTCCCTCTTTCAACGTCGAAATGTTTACCTAACTTTCTGTCTCGTTATCTGTCTCAAGAGAATCTTGTCCAAAAGTCTAGGTCTCATACCAACGTAGGACAAGCTCTAACAAAATTTCCCTTGTACACGTCACAATAAAAATCGTCTCCTGTTCCGGTGCATTTCCACCGCTGAACCAAGGAAAATCAAGACCTCTATAATTGGTAGACTTAACAACAAATCAAGACCTCTATAAGAGGTAGATGGACAACTAAGCCTGGTAACGAAGAATTATGTGAAAGTTTGGGCTGGGTTCTAAATAATAAACTAAGTGGCCTAATGGTTTAGGCACTTCTGTTAGGATAATATTCATGTTAGTTCCAGGAGGGGCATCAAAATACCAAAGAGGTAGTACCTGGTATGCAGCAAAAGGATCTCCAAACACATTGAACTCGGCATAAGGGTTGCTAGTGTAGGCCGTGAACAAATTACCGCGGTCGCCACACTGTCGAGGCTGGCAAGAGGAAGTGCCATTTTCCGGGCAGCAACCGGTCGGATTCATTGACCTCACACCGCCCCCCATTACGTAAATGTGCTCAATGTTTTTCTTGAGATGAGGGTTTTTCATGAGAAAGATCGCAAAATTCGTATGCGCTCCAATCAGGAAAACAGTAATGGGACCGCCGGATACTTTGTCTATCATCACTTGTTGAGCAGTAGGTTGTCGAAGCGGAGAGTATTTCCTGTTCCCCTGATTCCGTGACCAAATTAGTGAGCCATGCAATCCTCTGTATTCTGGTTCAAATGAAACTAAAAAGTTTATGTTGCATTTGTCATGGCAAATAGTATTGGACCTTTACAAAACTTGTCAAGACTACATCGCGCAATAAGATGGAAGATGAATTTCTACCCAGTTCCCAATCAAGGAAAACATAGATTTCTCGACATCGTGTCTAATTAAACATGTCACGTATAAGAAACAATGATATATCCATTCCCGCATACAATGCATGTGTCACATGCATTGTGAGCTGGTAGGGATATATATAGGTGTTTCATGAAACAAAAATTCCACGTCATAGAAGTATGTCATAGACGGTCTAACTTTGATAGATTGAGACACGTAACAATATTTTGTATCTTTTATATTGAGACATATAGTGTCTAACGGTTGTATAGTTGTGCTTTCGGCCCCATGGTTAGAGTCCAAGGTCCGTCCTGCCTATACCTAAGTGGTATACAGAAAACACAACTCAAAAAAAAAACAGCAAAATCCTAATGTAAATGACATAAGCCTTGAAATTAGCAAGATTTTCATATGATTCATACCTGGGGCAGAAAGCTCTTTCTAAATCCAAAGTTGGAATCAATGTCTAATCTTCCTCCTTGACCAACAGGAATGGCTTGTCTATATCTACAGTATCCAGCTGTACCAATCCCCTGATAATGAGAACTAATAAAGCATTAGAACCATAAATCCCCTACTCAACATAAAAATGTCAGGAAAAAACCAAGCATTCTCAATTTATTCACATGTTTGTTAATTTAGTAAAAAGCAAAACACAGTTTGGATCCTCTGTTCGAAAATGCCTTAACCCCCTACTCCAGGCCTCTTACAAGGAGAGGTCTGGAGGGGAAGTACGTGCATTTTGAGACAGAGGATCACTTGGTAGCAGCATGAAACATGTGATGCCGTAGTTAGATGAATCCATGTTGGATTTTTTGAAGCTACAAAAATCGCTGTCATTTGTTCGGAAAAAAACAGAGAATTCCTCTGCACCTGTTCAATTATAGGGAGATATCCACCAACATCTGGAAGTATGGTGCCATCTTCAAGTATTCCACCCTCACCTCCCACCCCGACGGCAATGTCGTCGCGGCCCATCATGTAAAGAATGTCGTAAATTTGATTCACAGCATGCCCAGCATCTGTCCACGCGTTTGTGTTGATAGTTACAGCCTGTTGAAATGTATTGTCAAGAGTTACAGTTGGCTTGAATCAACAAAATATCACAAAATAAGCCATTTTGATAGTTAAGGGCCAGTAGAAGTCATTGTTTCTGAAAGTATAAAGCTACTATTCGATTTCCATCTTGTGTTCATTCTAAAAAAAAGGTTGTTTAAGATTGATTTGTTACGTAAACACACCAAGTTTGAACATTTTCTTGAAGCTTGTTAAGATAACAAACTATGCTTGAAAAAGTTAATTATTACTCAGCTCGTTTGGCTTATGATGTATAAAAAAAAATTTCAAGCTACTTGAGATCATCTCGTATTTAGCTTGATTAAAGCTCGGTTGCGGTCGGCTTGTCTCATAGACAAGCTAAGCTCGAACATATTCTTGAAGTTCGGTAAGTTTTGAAACCAAGCTTAATCAATAGCTTGATTGGCTCGTTTGGCTTGAATGGCTTGTTTGTCACCCCTAATCAGAATGATCAATTTGTACCGTGCAATTGCTACTTGATTAAAACTACTCCCTCTGTCCCATTTTCATTGTCCATTATTCTATTTGCCTCTTTTATGTCTTTTGTCTATATCTTTTAGTATAGATCTTGAAAAATATGCAATATGTATCTTGTTTGATAGATCTTGATTAGTTCTTTAATACAAAGTTTTCAAAATTATGAAAAATATTATATTAGATTGAAAGATATAAAAAATTAAAAAATGACACGCAATTCAAAATTGAATAATGAAAATGTGACGAAAGAAGTATTATATTCCAAGCATTTTTATTTTTTTTGCAATTGATGGAACTCTACTCCTAAATTACAATTTTTTATGCCAAAGCTGTCTACGAGTGGTTATTTTGTGTTTCTGGAGCACCGCTACATGGCACTTCAGGGGTTATTTTCACGAGGGATGCTACGGCCACCGACCAAAGGGGAGACCGACCGGCTACCTACAGCGCACCGGGCCCACTCCGGCCATTGGACGGTTGATCCAAGCCTTCCAAAAATTCTTTAAAAAAAATTGAGTGGGCCCACATGAGAATCAACGGCATCCGAGGTGTGTAGGTACTCGATCCAAACACCCCAATTTTTTGTATATATTACACACATCATATGCCGTTGATTATCGCGTGGGCTTACTCGTTTGTTTTTAAGAATTTTTGGACAGCTCGAATCAACCATTGGGTGACCAGAATGGACCAGCCACACCGTCGGTAGCCGATCGATCTCCCCTTTAGTCTGTGTCCTTAGTTTTCTCGTACTTTCACCACACGAGCGGTTGTGAGTTGTGGAGAAAATACACGTTTGGTAGTTGGTATTGGAACTCACACAAACGTGTGATGGACATGCAATGAAACTAGGGTACGACTTTAAGTTCTAAGCTGACAGTCAACCCCAAACAATTATCCTTTCTATTCTCTAGCTCGAGCTGATTACGATAGTAACGTGAACGGCTATTCCATTGACTGACGTACCCAAAATTAGAAAAATGAAAGGATGGGAACGAGCGGAATTGGGCCCCATTTGATAACAGTGATAGATGGATGAGATTGGTAAGGAGATGGGATTAGGATTGAGATTAGTAATGAAATGAGATTGGTAATGAGAATGGATTGATAATAAGTATGTTTGTTTTGGATGTGATTCGATGATGAGATTATTAATATCATGTTTGTTTGAGATAGGATTAGATGATGTGATTGGATTGATAGAAGAAATTAGTAATGAGAAAGGATTGGTAATGAGAAGGGGTCGGGATTGGACTACGAATACTAAGTCGCAGGGGTATTGCTAATACCTTCTGTGGGCCGGATTGTTCATCCCATGAGACTACAATCCGGACCAATTTTGGAAATCAAACACAGTATTACTAATACCATCACCTTAGCAATTCAATCCCAACCTCTAATCCGTTTATCAAACAGGGCCCCAATGTGTTCCAATTTCTGGCCTTCAACCGAGTGGACCATTGACTTACGGCCGGCGCCCAAAATGTCTATGTGGCCAATGATTGCCCGGGTCGGTGTGTAATCTCCTTTGGGGAAGCAATCCTTCAGATGCTCTTTTTATTCATTCAGAAAATAATTTTTGTAATCCCTTTTTATTCTCTTTAACTCATTTTTTTTATTCTTGTGATATTACTTTACTAAACTACATTACTTATGAACTCAATTTTCACATGCGAAGAGTATTTTTTGTAATTTTATGTGAATAAAAACAAGCAAATGAGTGCAAGAGGACAAAATGGAACTGCAAAAATCATTTCACTGGTCAATATTCTAAGCAATTATAGTTTTCTAAAGATTCACGAAACATTGGGGAAAAATAAAAACAGAGTTTCAAATGTCAAATTGCAATTTATTTATACATTTTTCCTTACCAAATTTACGCCAAAAATGAATTTTGAAAAAATGCACTTCAAAATAAAGGTCTATAACATGAATGGTTCGATTTAATTTTGGTGCCTGGAACGAGGCTGTATGAAGGGCACAACAGGCCCCTTGGTCCCCGTTCAATATCTATTCATATGTATGTTTTGGCGTTAAAAAGTAAAAAATTCGCCTCCAATCTAGTGAACGGTAAGACCTTTTTCTTTTTTACATAGAATTAGTTAGAGTGCGCGTAAATAGAACGGACACCTGAATTCGTTGGAGTGCACATAAATCGAACAAACTATTTCATGAATTAATTGGAATGCGCGTAAATAGAACGGACACCTAAGTTAATAAAAAAGAAAACTACTAGAAGAGCAACTAATGATAAGCACATATGTCCTGACCTGCAAATCGAATTCTGAACGGTTAAGCTTCAACAGATACAAGAGAGCGAACAAATCGTCGGTATCCACGTCCGTATCCAACAGAATTCGATGCGGCCGCCGACCACCACCACCGTCGCCGCCCCCCTCCGCGGTGAAGCAATCAGCTACAACCAACCTTCCAAGTATAACCAGAGCTAAACATACCAATCTCTGCATCAACATTTTTGCTGCGGTCTCGATTGCAAGACCACTCTCTCCGCTCCAGACCGGAAAATCAGAGGCTCCGCTTTTCAATCCTGAACAGTTAGTGATGGTGCACGTAAACTAGCCCGGACGCCTGTGTCATCAAATAAACAACTGTTACATCAGTCCCATTCAAGCGTTAATAGGCTCAAATTAATTGTATATACGATACGCATCTTTCATACGAGGGCATTTGATTGTATATATACCTCTAGGATGTGCAGCATGTTGAGACAGAGTGATGAGTGAGAGGGGAGGAGGTAGAAGTAGAACAGAGAGGACAGAGTGAAACTTGATTTTCTAGAGAGAGAGAGAGAGAAGTTTTAGTCACAGGGATTTGAATATAGTTGGCGGAAGCCGTGAGAGGGGGCGAAGTTTTCGTGATCAGTAAACAAACGCCGTTGAGAGGGGGGGGACAAAAGGAAGATTTGCAATCACGTCCGCTTTAATTTCCGTACGAGATTCTTGGAGAGAGAGAGAGAGAGAGAGAGAGATCATATATGGTTGTAGCGTACGTACGTACGTATGTATATATAGACAGAAACCGTAATGGAGTGGATAATTGATTGAAGAATGGGCTGGCAGAAACAGAGACCTGAAAATGGCAGTTGGTCAATGGGAACAGAGTACTCTCTGTGTGTGTTAATAAATGGGAATGGGATGGACATGCTGCCAAGCATATCTCCCCGTAGAGCGTTGCTCATCTCGGTAATCGACGATTTGGATCTTAATCGAGCAACAGACGGTTCAAATTTATATGCACTCAGATTCAATCCGAGCCCTCCGTACTGACATAAACAACCGGATTGGCCGCTTTGCCTCCGCTCAGCAGGGAGCTGCCGAGCAACATCTCCGGACGTGTAATCCCAAGGATTAGTCCAGTTGGTTGGTGATTTTGCTCCCCACACAATTGATATTTCGTTCTCGATCTTAATATTCATTATATATATGCTCTCATTCTTAAAGTTTTGTCTTGCCTAGTAGCTTTGTTTGGATTGGAATTTTTTTAAAAAAAAATTAAAAAATAATAGGGATAATAAGGGGAAAGATATAGAAAGAGAAATGTTGAAAATAGAAAAAATTTAGGAAAAATTTTTTTAAAAATTCTTTTTAAATTGCAAAAAGAACAAGGCTGTCTCACTCTTGATGCTCGTCCGCTCGTACAAACTCATCATGTGACTTTGTGAGGATACTTTTGTTTCCCCACTTCTCTACTAAGTGATTTTTGATTCCCACACTTCTCTACTTACGTGATTCCTAATGAAGGGTGTGTTCTAAATCTTGGTATTCCAAAATTGGTGTGTCATCGTCTCATGTGATCATCACGTTAGGAGAATGGATCCAATGGAGGTCTTATTTTAATAATTTGAACAGTTCATTGTCTCGATATGGTAGTCGTCCATGCAAAAAAATCAAATTAATCACCAAAAGGCCTTTGGCTCAACGACATCAAGAGGTGCACTTTAGTGGTTACAGTAACGAGGTCGGAAATTTAACTCTTCCAATATATTAATCTAATTCTTCTAACAATACTAACTTTTAAAAAAAAAAAAAACAAACTAATCAAACAAATAACAATCAGAAAAGACAAATACAACTCTTCAATATCAATTAATCCTATTTTCAAACCATATCTACTTAAAAGAAAAAAACAGAAAACAAATCAAATCAAAAGTTCATAATCAATTCTGACAAACCATTTAAATGAGGCAAATCAAAATCTTAAAATCATTTTCAATTGGAACCTAGATTTATTTGAGGCGGTAATCACAAATTAAAACTTACAAAATAAAATACTCGGATCATCAATTTCATCTCCGTGTGCGAAAATACACCCTAAAGCTCACAATTCACGAGGATCAAATATAAATTCCTGATACTTAACTGAAAAGATCATCTGTCCCAGCTCATGTATTAGTAGTAGTAGAGTGGTTAAGAAGCATGGATCATGTGTATTTAACAAGTGCTATAAAATGATTTGCTTAATTTTTTAGTAATCTGATTCTCATTGACTATCAATATTACAGGCATTTAGATACAGTGTTTGGTCATAGTTAAAAGAGAAAATTTCTTTTATATCCCTTTGACTTTGATAAAAAAATTCATTTTGGTCATTCACCTTTCAATTTCGGCATAAAAAATACTTCGATTTTTCAATTTTTTTCAATGTCATCTTTTAGGGATATATACATATATACACGAAAAATAGGGTGTTTAGATCAAGCAACCTACACATATTGGATGCCATTGATTCTCACGTTGACCCCTTCATTTTTTTTATTTTTTTAGAATTTTTGGACGGCTCGGATCTGCCATCCGGTGGCCGAAGACAACCCGGCACAGCCGTCGGTTCCTATAGCAGGACTCAAAGAAAACGGATTCCTTCTGAAGGATGACATTGAAAAAAATTGGAAAGTCGAATTATTTTTATGCCAAAATTAAAAGGTGAAGAACCAAAATGAATTTTTGGTCAAAGTCGAAATGATATAAAAGATATTTTCCCTAGTTAAAATATGTGGCCGATCACACAAGTGTTGGCACACCCATCACTCCCGACGTATACAGACATATCCGGTCAAACCAAAAAGATAATGGGGTGCCGCCACATGGCACCCCAAACACCCGTTCTCTAACTTTTTCCACATTTTTTCAGGATTCAGTAGTGTCGCAACACCCTTCTCTAAACAAGTACTTATGATGCGTGTGGAGAAAAAATATGTTGAAATCATGTGACGATGACGCGCGCAAGACAACGGAATACTTATGCTCTAAACACCTGCGTCCACAATCATCATCATAATTTAAAATGTGCTCACCATGGTGAGAGAAAATATAGTCAAATTTGAAGATGATGGGCACCAATATACCCATACCACTTGGTCATCCAACTGAACTCTCTCATTGTGAATTGAAAATTCTACTCCTATTATAAAGAATTAAATGATGGGGTTGGAAAGTTGAACATTCCATATATATGGGGTGACATTGCTGTCACTTATCATAGTCGTCATTAGCCACAACGCTTACTATTATTAATCTCTTTCCTTTTTCATTTTTTTTAAACCGTCAATTAATCTCTTCCCTCTTGCCGACTAACAAGCTGGGTGACGGATCTTGTCCGGTCCTTACCGACCAGTTTCTTTCAATTTTTGCATCGGGGCCATCCAAAAAACTCCGTCCTAGGCTTCCTTCTAGTCCGACTTCCTAGGCGGTAGGTAGCATGTTAGGCTCAGCTAGCTATTCTAGTTTTTGCATCATGGCCCAGATTTGTCTGCATAAATTTTTATTACAAAATATCCAAAAAAAAATTCTAACTAATATGAGCGACCAAATTAACACTTTTGAACTGCTCAAATACAAAAATTGGACAAAACTGGTCAATAATGACTAGACAGGATCCGAACCCAACAAGCTGTGTGTGCTTTGACCAGTACCCACATTTCTTTTTCTTTTTCTTTTTTTATCACGACCAAGATCCAGATTAAATTATTGTCTTCCTTTTTTATTCTCTAATTTTTTTTGGATTGCTTATGGAACTTTGTGGTGCATCGTTGGTAGGGATGGTAGCTGGGCAGGGCAGGGTAGGGCGGATTTTGCCATGCTCCTACCCACGCCCGGACCCCGACAATGTGTGCGTGCTTCTTTCCCTGTCCTGATCTGCTGACGGGATTTATTTGTCCCATAAAAAAAAAAAAAAAGAAAACTGTTTAACTTAAATTAGAGATGGGAGAAAATAGCTATATATAAGGTGGTGTTTTAGCATAATAGTGAAAATAGGATGGCAAGTGCTGTCTTCGTCCCATTTTGTTTGCTCATTACGGGATTGACTTCAAAGATTTTTTGTTGAAAAGTGTGTAGATTTCTGAGAAATGCCCTTTAGAGCAACACAATTACTTCAATTGTCGTGTTAGAATTTTACACTAAAATGTTATAATTGGAACTTTGCCTATTCAGTGGTTTCCAATTATGAAAATTTGCAAATAATTTGAGACAGCCCAAAAAAGAAAACGTGAACAAACAAAATGAGACGGATGGAGTATATTATTTTGTTTAGTGTAATGGTGAAAACACAAGGATATAAAATATAAATTGTTTGGTATAATCGTAAAATATTAAGGGTGAAAATATAATTTCATACATAATAATATTTCGGGGAGGGTTCGAGGTGGGGTAACAAACCCCAAACCCGATCAGGTTTTTCAACATTTTCCCGAAACGTACCCACCCCTGTACCTAAAAAATTGACGGAAATCCACCCCGATCGGGCCGTGACAGGATGGAGCGAATTGCCATCCCTAGATGTAACACATGGATGGCATGAGTTTTCAAAAGCTCGTGGGTTTTACTTGGGGAAAATTCTATGTAGTCACAACTTAATGAAATTTGTACGGAGCCCACAAAAGATGTGGACGTGTATATATATTTGTGTAACTAGTAAAACTCTTTTACATTTTAGGCCCAGTTTGATTGACCAAATCTACAAGGAACATGAAAATAGTGGTTTAGATTTTCATAGTTTTTAGGAAAATTTATATAAATGATCATCCTAATTTCACCCGAGTCTCATTTTTCATCCTCCAAGTATCAATTACAACTTTTTTGCTGTTCAAGTTTGGTTTTTGTATCAAATTGGTCCAATTGATAATTTTTGTTAGCAAAACTGGACGGAAAAAATCAGATTGATGTAATTTGGACGTTGCAGTTCGGACCAAGTTGGTTCAATTAATAACGTCTGTGCTCAATCTGATTTTTTTCGTCCAGTTTGGTTGACAGACGTTATCAATTAGACCAACTTGATACGAAAATCAAACTTGAAGATCAAAAGAGTTGCAATTATTACTTGAAAGACGAAAATGAGACTCGGGTGAAACTAGAAGCACCATTTCTATAAATTTCCCTAGTTTTTATGTTCAAAGTGATCTGAAATGGAACTCCATGTAATTCTTTGATTATATCTAGCTACTTACTTTGGAATCCCATGTACAAACTAAATAGGAGTTTGATCCCCACCTTCTTCCGTAGTAAGTTAAGTTTGACTCTCACCGACAATAAAATTTTTGGAGTCACTAAAGGTTTGTCCAGTCATTCATTCATTCATTATAAAATTTTGAGATTAGTCAATATATGTGTAAGTTGATGCGTATATTATATATGGTGTACATATATATATATATATATATATATATTACATCTCAAAACATTGGGACCCAGAAGAAGATCTCCCTGATCCTAAAATATCAGACATGCATGAAATTAAAGAAGTCTCAAAACCCTAATGGGGAGAAAATATTTGAACTTTGGGATTCATTGCATTATTTTGACTAAAGTAGTATCTGATTTGTTATCTTATGATGGAACACCCATTGATTTTGTGTCATCAACTTTTCCTTACACCATTCAATGTAGGGTTTAATTGAACCTTTAAACAAGGATCATGACCAAGATCATTAAAGTGAAATCCTTTTTCTTTTCTTTCTTTTTTTTTTTTTGTTTCCACAACTTGCCCGGCCTTTTTCAACTCCTTAATTTTTGTTTTCAAAATAGGGGACACATTAATCATGCACATATCTAGGTTTTTTAGTTTGTAATTTCATTTACCCGTTCCAACTTTCTCGATGAAAGATGGTTGTTTAAGACTTAAATCACATAATTCTTTGAAATGATTTCTGCTTATAATTCTTATTTTGCGCTCGCGCTCTCAATTTTTGTACTCACGAATCTTAGTTTGTTTGGGAGGTTTTTCGAAGACGTGTTCACGCTCTCGCTCCCGCACGCACATCATATTGCTTGAATCGCAGGTTGGGGACCCGTCACCTTTCCAAAAAAGGCCAAACGGCATGCATGCTGACAGACTCCCGCATGGTGCATGCGTCTGGGCCAAGGCCTGATTATTTTCAACACACACACACACACACATATATATATATATATATATATATATATAATATACATAAAATATTGTAAAGCTCGCAAGAAATACTTTCAGATCGACGACGACGATTGCTGACTTACAAGATATAATGCTCCATGACCCGTTCCACACATACATACCTAAACACTCTCTCTCTCTCTCTCTCTCTCTCTCTCTCTCTCTCTCTCTCTCTCTCTCTCTCTCTCTCTGCTTTTGTGCTCGAAGCCTTGAACTCGAAAGCCCATTTGAGAAATTTGGGCATTTTTGAGGTGGCCAAAACAATCAGTGTCCATTCATTCAAGAAACAAGGTGGTATTTGACAATTTCTCAATGGAGGCATGTCCACTTGTCACCCAAACTTCCCATTATAGATTCATGCTGTACGTTATATATCTTGTTGTGGGAGCCCCCTAGATCCTCCTGTCTCATTAGGTAGGAGTAGTAATTATTCAATGCTCTAGCGGTGCCGGTGTCTCATCACTTTTTTCCATCGCACACATTCATATGGGGTATGGAATCCTGGAACTAAAAGTGAGTTGTGATGAGTACTCTACATACAATGGTAAATATTCCATGTTGAGCGGTAAAAATTCAAATGCAGTGGTAAGTATATTTTATATCTGGAATATTTACCCCTCTACTGAAATATTTAACAATATTACATGCCCTATACTTACGACCATATATGAAATATTTATCACAACTCATCTTCGGGATACCATACACCAAAACATATTGGTGTACCATAGAAAAGTTCTCATACACATATTACTGGGCTCGACATAAATGTGTGATGAAGAAGGATGTTGGGCACACGTATTGGTGTCCCAAAACCACTATGCAGAAAGAGATCGTAGCGTTAGAATGAACGGTTTTGTTACTTGGGATGGAATCAGAGATATTTAATTTAGTTTGAACCCCATATAGACACACACGGAAGGCCATGAAATTAAGCCCACTATGATTTATGGGTAAAAATTCTTATTCACAAGATACTACTCCGTTTGATAGAATTTATATAAGTCAATTTATTCAACTTATTTGCTCAATAAAAGTTGATGCTCTCAAGAAATTTCTTTCCTACTGTAGTTTCGTACTAAGCGGCAGATCCCTGATTAGTACTAAGAAACTTCAACATTCAAAATGGAATGATTAGACGCATTTGGACTTTCCCCTTTGAGTAGAGGCTGCAAAATTTGAAATGATTTAGTTGAGTACCCTTTTCATTGTTTGGTGGGAAGTACTATTCAAGGACTAGCTAGCTCACTCTGATTGGTCCAAGGTTTGATTTTCTTACTTGTCCAAACATGGTGCTAATTAATGGAAAAAGTTTGACCATTTTTTCTTCTTCTTTCTTTGGACTACAAACAAATTAAGCAGTTCGCACGAGGGGTATAAAGGAAAGGAAAGCACCTTTTGTTGCCCAACAAAACCTTAGAAAATTAACCGATAATATGCTTCTAAAATCTTCTCTAATCCTTTTTTGGGTGGCCCTTATCCCTTATTATCTTAGCATATACAATATGTCAAAACCGTTGTAGTTGCGGCCTTTTCATTCTCCACCATCTGATAAAGAAAAACACCCAAACGAGTACATTCATCTATAATATTCACAATATTTTAATTATCTGCGAGTATTGACCTTATTACGCTACAAAAGTATACTTTCCTCGAGAATTTTGAAGCTAAAAATCATATGCTCGTGCTTACGACATCTGAATTTCAAGAGTTATTAGTTACTGAAATTGAGACTTTATTAGATGCGTTTGATATCAGAAACTCTACTTTTGATTATTTGTTTCTATTATATTTTCGAAAAAGAATTATAGTTGTTTTATGTACTTATTAGATACTACAAAGAAAGAGGTATACATATAGAGGGGGGGCAGTGGGCCATAGCCTACAATGCTAATTGAATGGTTGAAAATGGGGAATAAGTTTTGTGACATAGATGTGCCCACCCAGGGGCTAAATATATTAACTAAAATTCCAACCATAATGAGATTCTTCTAAAAGGGTCTAAGATGATAGTATTGGAAAAAAAAAGAAGTCGGCAAAAGGGTTTTTTGTGCATTTCTTTGCTTTGGGGCTTTGTTTTGGCATGGAGTAGTTTACTTCCAATGATTAAACTTTTAGAAGAATCTTATTGTGAAGAGCTAGCCTACATTCATTTTACTTTACAAAATGCTATATAGTTGGAACTATTCCTCCTACTTAAAAGCTTAAGCTTGTAAGTTCTGAATCCGAAGATCTAATTTACATTCTGAGCCATTGTATAAGGGGCTCTTGCTATCCTTTTGAGTTTGATTTACCACGTTTTACAGTGAGTTAAGAGTTCAAGATCATCAATACTCTGCCTTAGCCCGTTGAGCTTTGTTGGCTACCCATGTCGAAAGCCCCTACGGATTTTAGACTAGGAGAGTTACATGCACTCACAGATCGTCAATCATCGACTCTTATATATACCTCATGTTAGGAGAGAATTTGCTTTAGGAATCCGGTCCATGGAAGCCTATAAATAGAGATCATACGTCATCGTCCACTATAAACATTATATGAGCAAACCCTCAAGTCCAACTATCTTGGTCCTAACTAGAGTGAAAACAAAAACCAGTAGTAAATAGCAGCCAGTATATGGCTGCAGTATCGAGTAGTTGGGCCTCAAGCCTAATAATGGGTTTGGGTAAAAATAAAAGATTATTTAGGCGTGCAAATTGTAATGCCAAAGTTTAAAGGGCTAATTTTGACAATTATAAAGTGGCTTCGTAGTGGTGAAAACTAAAATGGAGTGGAAGCATTGATTCTTTTTGTGAAGTCAAGGCCACCTACGCTAGAAATTCAAAAGCCACTTTGACTTTTATCTTTGTTACTACTAGCTTTAATTAAACAAAAGTAAAAATTCAAAATCCATAAAGAATGTTTTAGCAACCTTGAAAAAGTTAAAACTCACTTTAAAAGCCTGCGAAAATCACTAATCCAAAGTAGGCCTTTCAAAAAAAAAAAAAGTAGGCCTATATTCAGATCACCAATTTATGAGGTGCTTTCAAGAAACTAATTTTCAATAATCCAGTCTGTCGACCAGTTCACGCGCACTTTGACTAATATCGAAATCTTGAAATTAATGATTGATAGCGAGAGTCAAACCTGCAAACTTGAAGAAATAAGCCTTTTACTTGCTGTCATATTTTCATTTATTTACTCTCCAACAGGTTGTATTCCGTATGGATTAGAAAGCTCTTCTTTCTAAAGATGGGCCCCTGTTAGTTGTTGTTTGTTCATGATCTTACAGAAAAAGAAAAATTCTAAACTCAACCCAATAGGCTGACAATAGTAAGTATATGAATGTGTATTTAAGCGTGTGAAAGTACACAGAAATATGTATTTTTCTTATCTTTTAGTGTGTTTATTGTCAACCCAATGGGCTGACAATAGCAAGACCGATATAAAAAAAAAACAATTTCGCAATAAATCCGATCGATGATGATGATAGGATTTACCCTAATTATTGGTTGTTTCCCGTTTGATTAGGGTATATTAGCCCTTAGGATTTGACTACCAATCCCAAGGAACTAACAATACATTGTTTGGTAACCCAAAATGGGTTGGGACTATTAGTCCATTGGACTACCAAGGTGGACTTTAGGGGGTATATACAACACCCTCTCACCCTTGGTATTGATAATCCAATCCCAACTCAAGCCATGCGAAATTACTTTCCTATCCTTGTTTAAACCAACAAAAGACCAATCCCTCCTCCCTGTTACAGATTTTAGTTCTTGTTTTTTGGGTTCCATTAAACACGAAAAAATAGCTAACTCCATATAGATTAGGTTTGCTACTATTACTGATATATAGATTAGATTTGCTACTAACTGTTCGGTATATTTTTGAAATTTCCATCTGCACCAAAAATAAATTTCAAAAGTATTTTTTTGATGTTGTGATAGTTTCTAGAAAATTGGTTTGATCCGGAAAATATTCATTTGGATTTGGATTGGTTTGATTAGGTATTGAATAAATCAGTTTGTATAAGGGCAAAAATGAAAATGTATACAATTAATCTAATCCTCCCATGTGAAACAAACATGATATTAATAATTTCATCTCAAACAAACATACTCATTACCAATCCATTCTCATTATTAATCTCAATCTTAATCTCATCTTTTCCTTACAAAGATCTATCACTGTACGAGGCATTAAGACCTATAATATGAGGATTCTTGTTGTTAAAGAAACAATCTACAAAGTTCACGCCTATTAGCTTTTCAACTCAAGAAAAGCTTTACTAAATTTTTTTTTTTTTTTTTAAAAAGCCTCCAACTCTCATAGGGGAATTGAATGTTCCACATTGTCGTCCACTGGCCTCCACAAAAAACACACAAAAATGAAACAGTCCAACTTTCTCTTCTGAGGGCTAGTTTAATAGTCATATACCTGAATAAAATGACTTTTCTTTGATGTTGACAAACCAAGCCCTAGAGAAGAATAAAGAGAGAGAACCATTTGTTCAAGGAAAGTTCAAAACAAACCATATCTAGAGAAGAATAAAGAGAGAACCATTTGTTCAAGGAAAGTGCAAGTTCCTCACAACTCGCAAGCTTACATCCCAATAATCCCATGACAATATGATCTTGGGATTATTAGAAGATTTGTCCAGTCGTCAATTTTAAAGCCCCATTAGTTAAGATGCGCACAAGTTAGCCTGGATATCTGGTCATAAAAATAAAAAATAAAAAAGCATTGTATTGTGACTGGTATGTTAGCAGCATAATATTGTAGTATCATCTGGATTTTCCAAGTTTGTATCCCACTTCTGCTTCGACTTGAAGCAGCTAAAAATGTCATGTCATGTTGTCAAACAAACAAAACAAAAGTAGAACCAAAAAAAAGTAGATATACAAAAACAAAATTTACGCGGTCTACATAAATAGATAAACCCGGCATGGCTGGCTTGAACTTAAAACTACCCAACTTACGAAACCTGGACCCCTGCGACTTGACTTGGACATAGCCAACTCGAAATGACCATTCAAAACGAATTAGACTTCACAAACCAAACAACAATAGCACTTTTAAACTCAGAAGCCAATCACAAGGTCATAGTAATGCAAAAGAAAGTGCTGCTACAATCTGATTAGAGCACAGGCCTGTCTTGTTTATCCAACAACTTAATTGAACTTAATGTACAAGAGAAACGGGTGAGAAAAAAGGATTTCAATCACAAGTTACACTAGAAAGGCAAAAGGAAAACAATATAGAAGTACAAGGTACTGTGTAGTTCTAGTATACATGCTTTTTAAGAATTCCCCTTCAATAACTACCCCGCTATTGCCAGCCCTAGCAGAAAATGTCTGGTGCATCTGAAAGAGCAGCAAACCCACACGATTTCAACTCTGGTGGCGCAGAAAACCAGCATTCAGGCTTGAAGCTCAATAGCATAACGAACACATGCATATGCTGAAGATTCTGACCTGAGACTGCGTTTTTGGATAAAGACCTGGCCGAGGTATCTTTAAAGGAAAGGAAAATGATAAGGAAATGGAAAATAACTTCTTCACCTCATTTCTAACTTATCTTTTCCCTTTAACCCACCATAAGTAAATGATCCAAACACAGCGTAAAAGAATGGAGTCCAAAGCATGATTACAAGAGACTCTGGATCTGAGATTCAGTTAACAGCTATTTGATGTCAAACAGACACCTGCGGATAGTTGTGGCAAAATGTCCAACCTTTTGCGGATGGAAGACCACAGCACATATCCCAAAACAAGCAGCAGCAGCAGCAATTACAAAGACAAGACGATGAGATGCCAAATATTTGTTAGTAGTAAATACACGACTGCAGGACATTCTGGGCCTTCTCTTTATTAGGTTCATCCTCATTACCACCTCTCTACTCAAAAGCGGTAAACTTAAACTCTGGTCTTGAGAATTTGATCCTGCTCTAGCATCCAAATTGCCTCTCTCTGTTGCCTCCATTTCCTGCAATTTCAAAAGCCACTGTACTTTAACAGAAAGAAAATAATATCTGACTGAAAGGAGTAACTTTGCTACAAGTTCAACGTTTGCGGGCATCTTTGCCCCCTTGCCCTTTTGTAATTTTTTGACAAGGCATGTGAACACCATTTTATATATAACCTATTTACTGAACCAAACACTAAAAGAGAGTCCAAGTCTAGCGTCGCATGAAGCCAAATCAAAAACAATAACAGCATAAGTGACACCAGGTGTCATAGTTATGTTTCGAGGCACGCTCCAAATGTAAAATAACAGAAAACGAACTAGACAGCCAAACACAATCAAAATGAAACTTAATCAATCAAAGTTAGAAAGCATAACAAAATAGTAGACAAACTTATTAATACAATGCTCAAACACGACCCCAACAATAGGAAGAAGTGTAATATAAATTTAAAAAGCTGATCAACATATATATATACACACACACACACACACACACAAACACACACAATGAGGTTCCTGTAAGGACCTTAATAGGCTCCTTAAGTGCGGACCTCCCCAATTCTCCCATTTTCCGATTGAATTTCGATGATCCGAGCCGCTCAATGTGATCAGAATGTGATTTTAAGGGTACCCGCAAGAAATTGGCAAAAAAAATTGACCAGGAAGGGCTTGATAATATACACATTTAAAAAAATTTGAATTACATTTACGTAAATAAATCATGATTCCAAAGCATCCTAATTTCGAAGTTCACCAATAACGAGAGATAAATAAATTTTAATATGCGACATAATGGCACAGTCCTCTTAACAAAATGATGTTCATACTATCTTGCTAAATCACGTAGAAGGTCAGTAAACAAAACCACTCATGAAGAAAAACATCACTTTTAAGCAAATATAGAAACATCACTCTTTTACGTCATTTCTGCACAACTACTGATATTCTCACCTGATCAGAACATGTAATGGAGAGCATGTCAGCTTGAGAACTTCTGCATAAGCTATCCCCTTTTTGGACAAGATTTCCAGAATGCAGAACAGAATCCCCATTTGGCTGAAGTCTCTGACAAAGGATGTCTCTCGCATGTTCCAAATTGCCCTGAAGTAACTTTATATCGGAATCAGCAATGCCATAAGCCAACTTGTTTAACTTGGTATGATCCATCAGAGTCGTTATATAGTGTAAAACTCTCTCCAATATGCTTGTGGACTTATTGTCTATTAGAAAGGTCAATAACCTATTGAATCTTCCTATCTGAGACAAAGTTAAGACGTGTTCTAGATCTTCCAATGCAGGCTTCCTGAGTAACCAAGCTGTATCTATGATAAATTGAGAGAATGCAGGTTGTCTTCGAACAGAAACCTCACATTCATGAGATGAGGAACTAGATGATTCAAATCTGTGCTCCATAATCTTCATTTCAGAACAAATTTCTTTGGTCCCGATGACTATTGGAATGAAGTTGGATAGGCCGGATTCATTCTCAACCTACAACAGAAGGTAAAACAGAACTCTTCAAGAGTTGAGTAGAGGACAATTTCTCCCATGCTGTGAAATGCAATCATAATCAACACTTTGGATCTAACTGTATTGATGAATTTGAAAGAGAAATTATATGTCTATTGTCTACATCTAATGCAAAAATCTTCACAAGTCTGCCTTCACCAAAAAGGCCAAAAGTTTATGTAACTCCATTCTAGATAACAAGTCGACAGGCCAAACCAACATATTACCGGACATAGGAAAAATGAAAAAAAAAACATGATCTAACTAGTAGTTAAGCTACAATAATTACTATTCCTTATCACATCAAGTTCCAAACATTTAGATCTTTCTTCAAGGCATCTCAAGTAAAAAGGTGTGCACGAGGCTGCGCAAGATGTACCACAGTGGGTATAGACCACAAAATTAGGAAAATCCACACAAAAGGCTTCATCTTTTACTACCACAGCGGGTTTATACCAAAGACGATGTACCCACAGGCTAGGATGCCTTTTTCTATAAAGCCACACGAATTGTGTGCGTTTCTGGTATGGTCTTTCAAGGGCCTGGAAGCCGAACAGTAATTGAAGCAAGGAAAGAACTTTTTTGCGATGAATATCACAAGTACAACCAAACTTAGTGCCTGAGAATCTGTCGAAACAAGCATAGCATAATAATCCATACAACATCTAGTGCAGAATCTGCCTATTGTGAACTGTGCAAAAAGAAAAAAATAGTGCGAGCAAAATCAATCTACTTAAAATGCGTTCATTACAGCATAAATCTGTTAAAGGGAAAAATAATGTCCAGTGCAGGACACCGTTATAGTCGTTGCAAATTTACTCATTCTGGGAGCATCTCACACAGATAATGGTACTTTAGTATGAGATTAGCGGAGGAACAAAAAAATTGAAGACAACAATGTAAAAAAGTAGCTCAAATCCAACCTCAATAAAAGCGGGACCATAAAGATCTTGCTCAAAATGAGGGACATATATCTTCAATAACTGATGATCAGAACTAGCAGTGACCCCTTCACTGTCACCAGACTCACCACACATAGATGGAACACAATAATCACATCTTAGATACTTCCCAGCAAAAGAAACAAGAAACCTGCCATTGAGATCCCAGTCAGGAATATGTCAATCTATGAAGAATAAATTGACAACATAACCAGAATGCAAAAATGGCACTCTAGCATGTAGATGCCAGGACCGGATGGGAGAGTAATATAATATGCATTAGATATCTGAATGCTGAGTTTTTAAATAATTTGGAAATATGCAGCAAGGGACAAAGAATAGCATAATACTGGAGAACCTACTAGGGTTCCAGCAAGGTGAAATTAAAAGATGTTAGATGTTAGACACCAAAAAATTTAGGAATCTGACACATGCATAATCAATCTTTCTTAAATCACGAACTGTTCCTTTCCTACAGGTACTTTATTATCAATCAAAGAGCCACAATTCCATAATTAACCACAATGGCCAACTGCCAACATTTTTGCTCTTAATTTAGTTTGTTGGGCTGCTTTGCTTGGGACCACCAACCTAGGGGGGCTGGGAGGAAGAGAGTAGGGGAAAATGACAAGTGAAACTAAGGAGCTTGACTCAAAATTCTTTGTGAACTAGATACTAGATGAGAAATATATACAAATAAAGGGGGAAAATCATAACCAATGCAAAACAAACGGAATGCTGAGCCTATTTGAACAATGATCAAATCAGGGTAGCGCTGCCATACCGAAATTTAGGTTGAAGTAGATTACTTCCACAAGCCACGAACTCCATGGGCTTCCCAGCCTCAAAACATGAAGGACGAACATAGTGAAGCTTTGGGGCCCGCTCCTCCACCTTGACATTCAAGACAGAAGTTCCATCTGTATCCATTACAATGCTATGACCGCGTTAGAGAGTTTGAAAAAGCTCCAAAAAAGGCAAACCGTTCCAACTGAACAAGAAAACTTCCAAGACTAAGAACAAAATGTCACTCTCAGGAACCGAGGAAGTGCATCTACTGCACAGATACAAGTAACAGATTATTTTGATAAAAGAAAATTCCTTGAGAGGTCATGCTTTAATTAAAAGAGAAGCACATACTATACACAGAGGCCTCAACCTACCTCTTACCGCTCGGAAGAGCACATTGTCAATATAAACAAGAATATTGCCTCTTCCAGGTAGCATCTTCCCAGGAGCAGCAACAAAGTTTCGTATGTAAACAACAGGGTCTTCAAGTAGCTGCTTGACAGTATGTAGAACTCAAGTTAGATAATTAAGATTGCTGCAAACATGCCCAGAGAACCTCAGGTCATAAAACATGACTTAAAACAAGTACACATACAACAAAAGCAAAGTATCATGTACAAATAATGTTGCGGGAATCTACATACAAAACCACAGTTAAGGCAAACAATTTGGGATTCAATGAACGCCTACAAAGGAGTTTCAAAGTAAACTAATTATGCACCAAAGTTTTCCATTTGTAGCAGAAAAATAACCACGCATACATAAGCATATATTTATATAAACGCTGGTGGGATTTGTGGGAACGAGCTTACAGAAAATAAACAAGACATTACCTTAACCCACATAAAATTTGGCATAGCAATGAACACCGTCAAGATTGTACAACCAGGGCGGATATACCCCTCCAACTCAACAGGCATGCTAGCCAACCATTGAAATATCTGCATAACATTTACCTTGTGTTAATAACCTCCCAGTACCTCTGATGCAAACGAAAGTTTATTCTCTTCTACATACTAAACTGTAATAACAATGCTGTAAATACTTGGTGCCGGAGTCGTCTGGGGAACTCTGCAGGATTCCAATCATAAAGCTTGAATGAGATCCGACCGGTGGGGCACTACATTCAAAAAGAAGAAAAGGAAAAAAAAATCATTTAACAATTAGTTTCAAGTAGTTTACTCACACGCACAGAAACATATAAACAAGCAAACTGGCAAAAGGCATCCATCGGACATACCATTGAAGAGTAAGCACTCTTATCATCACAGTAGGATGATGAGCGAGCATATTTGGACTCGTCTTTTTCTCCAACTATCTGGGCCTCACCAGATGCCACAAAAGATCCACCACTATCGTTCTGGTTATTCTCAGAACCAGGATTTGAGCAGAGTGTAGAAATTCGTCCTTCGTCAGACTCTAGTAACGGTTCCCTTTCTGCTATTTGGTTGCTCAAGCATATGCTTTCTGTGCCAGGTAGAATTCCAATATTTCAGCAATTAATGTATAAGGAAGTAAATGTAAATGGATGTAACAGGGTGAGTTTGCATTATCATGTTCGGCAAACTCCTTAATAATAGCTCCAATAACGTTAAACAATATGTGAACTGCCTCTCGAGCAAAGCTACTAAAAGGACATCATCTTCCCCAAGTCAACATATCTAAGACTAGGAAGTTACTTAAAAAAGCTACAAATCCAAGAGTAGGAAACCATGACAAAATAACATAGGTATTTTTCTGCAATACCTTTTCCATTTTCATTTTCACAGGCTTCATTATCAGCCAATACAAGCCCATGAGGTTCCCTTTCACCTGCAACTCTGAACTCGCAAGGTTTTCTTCGGCGTCTATTATTGTGGCGTTCTAACTTTCTTCGACAACTACGTTTACCTTCATCAAAGTCCGACAAGATATGAAACCTGCCAACAAATCACCACACCAACAAAGATAAACATCAAAATAGAGAAAAACTGTCTCAATACATTTATCCCTAGTATGAATGCGCTGCCACAATGGTGCACACTATATTTTTGATGAGCTACTATGATCCTAAGAATATAAGTTAATCAAAGCAAATTCTCCAATCTTTCTATGTGCTTCACTCTTAACGGTTAATAACCAGTTTCGTGTGCACGTAAGTTCGCTCTCATAAGCATGGTGTATCCAGGGAAAGAGTGGATAAACATTACATCAACAAACACGAGCAGACAAATCAGTATTTGCAGATTAGTTACGAGGATGGTATGGAGGCACTACAGATAGAATACTGAACCTACCTCCTTCCCCCTAATAAGCTTATTTTTCAATCCCAACTATGCGGAGGCGGAGTCTAGCCTTCTCTATCCCTCCAGGGAGAAGGAGTAAATATGATCGGCTAATTGAGCGAAAGAGATTATGTCTTTCGAGCTATGCTCATAGGGGAATGCTCTGAGTAACAGGAAATTTACCTCACATAAGGCATCTGGATATATCTGCTATTACTTACTCCTTTCTAGGGTTTCCAAAAGGGTTTTGACTTTATCTCCATGGAAAACAAAGAAAGCAGAGGATCCTAGGGTGTTTTCTTAAGGAAAAGCTTTACAATCTTTGTGCCCCAATGAGAGATTCATGTCATTGTTATTCAGCCTAAAAGGGACCTGCCAATAGAGACTGCCTTTCACGGGACGTCATAGACAGGTAATGCTTGCCGAAGCACCATCATGGATAGGTAGTAGGAATGAAAAGGATGAAGCTCAGACTAACAAAACATTATGAAACAAGCAACATTTAATCAAGCAGAATCACCGGATTTCCTAGTGAATAAGAACCACTTCCCAGATGTTTCCACGTTATTTGTCGTCTAACAGAGAGCAGCTGCTCTTTATCACCATTCAAGATTCATTCCACACAACACTTCACCCATAGTTTCATTCAGTCACATAGTAGAAAATAAGGCAAATTTTCTTCTTTTTGTTTATATCTCAGAGTGTCTGGGCCAGCTTACGCACACCTAGACTAATTCTTGGGGGACCAACCCCACCGTCCACTTGTGGGGGCCGCAAATTTTCTTATTCAACTACAAATTTCACAACCTTTAGTAACCCTACAACAAAGATAGCCAGTCAATCACTACTGTCACTACTACCTAAATACCTAAATGGTTAACCCATATCTAGCTACAAGTGGCCCCGTATAAGATCACCGTTCGCACAAGGATCAACAACTACGATATTCAGGGCCCTTCTATTGGCCAAATTAGACATTGAACTCTGCTAGACTATTACAATTCCGAAAGGACCACGTTCTGAAATCTCAATGCAATAATGCAATTAGAGGAGGGGTCACCTATCCATTGGAAACCAATCCCAAAAATTATGCGATATTAAATAGCTTATGAGATATGTGGTATTCAAGCAAAATTGCAAATGCAAGTGGATGTTCCTGATAAGAAAGCAAACTGGGGCAAATCTTTCCCCTGTCTCTAAATACACTCTTAGTATGGTGGAATTACTAATCATAAGGAGATTACATAGCGGTCTATGTCATGCTTAGAGTATCTTGCACACAGTTAGTCCCAAGCCCGAATAAAATAAGAGTAGTGTGTGTTAAACACGCGACAATCAGCACGTAAAAGGCCCCCCTTAGATCCTTTATTTCCTTATGACATGAATCCAATTATGCATACGGGCCCTATCAAGAGTCATGCAGCTGACCCCAATTGACTTTATGACATGAATCCAATTATGAATACGAGACCCTATCAAAAGTCATGTAGCACCACCCCAATTCATAAGGAGTCTTGGGACTTAAAAGACTAGGACCGGGCGACCGGCTAATCAAACATGGCTTTCTGTCATTCATTAATTACTAGCAATTCACAAAATAAGGAATAAATGTGGATCCACATCCCCTCAATTACAACTATAAAAAGCAAAACCCAACAGCCAAACATCAAAAAAAAAATCAGCTTTTACTTACTTGCCACACTGTTGACAGTATCTCTTCCTCACCCCCTCAAGCACAACAGCACTGGCATTCGCACACCTAAGACAAACCCTATGCCTCTTATGATACCCTTTCAGCTCCCCGATATCCGCCCCGCATACTGGCACCTGACACCTGGCCCCCGTCGCCTTATCCACCACCTTCATCCCCTTATCCGCCGCCCTAACGCGCTTCTTCCCGGGCAAACCCTCCTCCTCCTCCGCCTTCTCCTCGTCCAACTCGGGGCAGGCGCAGGGGACCCGGGCGATGTAATTGGGGCAGGTCAGCCTCGGGTCCCGCTTTCGCACCCTGTCCAGATCGTGATCGGGATCGGGTGAGATCAGAGGAGGAGGGAGTTGGGGCTCGGCTTGGGATTGATCGAGGTTTAAGTGATCGAAGGGGTCGAGTTCGAGGCCGAAGTCGAGGAACTCCGACCAGTCCCATGGGGCGGGGGAGGAGGTGAGGTCGGGTTGGGCTGGGAGGGGAGAGAAAGGGGTCGGTGTTGTTGTTTCCATGGAGGAGAGAGAGGGTTCGGCGGAGGGATGCTGCGGCGGAGGGTCCATGATTGTGGGGGGAAAAAAGGAGAGAGAGAGAGAGAGAGAGAGAGAGTGTTGGTGGGTGGGTGGGTGGGTGGGTTTTGGTGGCGGTGGTTGAGGAGAGAGAGAGAGAAGGGGGTTTCGGGAAAGGGAGGGAAGAGAGTGGACCGGAGGTGCGAAGATTCGGTTGGGGAAAATGAGGTGGTACTGACTGCGTGGAAAAATAATATAATACTCTAGTGCACACCTGTGGGTTATTGTAGGGGCCCACTAGGTAAATCTAATGTTGTCATTTGGAGGAATGAAATTTTACGGCCCCACCGTATGCAGCTAGCTACCTTTTGTTCTTTGTTTGTTTTTTCACAGAGGTAGTCGCCCGATCAAAAAATATAATAGTGGATCTCTAAAAAGAGGGAAAAAAAAAGTTACGGAGAGCCATGAGAATAATTTACGGCGCTCAATTGTGCAGGTTTAAATGTGTTTTTTATGGTCCGAATTTTGAAAAAACTATTAGTTTAACTCTTCGTGCGAATAGTTTTTTTTTTAAATCCTGACTATTAATTGCCAAAACAAACGGTTAAGATTGCACGGAATCATGAATAAGTTTTTCTAAAAAAAATTGTCATTTTCTAACCAGGTTAGAATTAGTGAGAAGTAGTACTTAATTAGCTACCATCCTGTTGGAAGTGCCTTTAAGCATGGATTATCCCTAGGTGAAAGAAAATATGAAACAAATGTAGTATAGCACGATATGAAAATTTTAAGTTTTGAATGGAAAAGTCTATCAGAAGTACAGAATGCAAAAAAAAATAAAAAAAATAAAGGGGTCATATCTTTGGAAAAACATTGACTTTCCTTGGCCACAAAGGTTGAGTTAAAAGAATGACTGGTTTTTGTTTCTTTTTATTAAGGTATTTGCATGTTGTGTATCATAAAACAAGTGTATCCACAATATGTATTACCCTTGAAATTCACAAATGGAATTATTGTAATTTGCTCTTGTAGTGAAACTGAAATTTTTGTATGATAATGATTCACATTAAAAAGCATAATAAAAATCTTCTCTTGTTTTTTTTGGGTGCACTCATAATGGAAGTGTCAGTATAATACTCGTCACTTCTGTCACTAAGTATTATTCCGTTACGCCACACCATTGTTGATAATCCCACCGCATCTATGTTGGTACCAAAACTAAGGTCCCACCATATAGGGGCGGTGGAGGCTAATGTCTATCAACTAGTCGGAGGATAATAAGCATATAATGGTACTATCAAACAAGTTTGGATATCAATAATACACTTTTTTCTCGCCTTAATCTGATATCAAGATTCAGATAATCTGGCATCAAAATAATACACTCTCCTATTGTAGATAATTTATATTATTGAAGCTTGAAAGCATAATAAAGATGCTATCCAAGATTTGATTACAAAGAGAATGAGAGAGAAAATAAAATGCTTTGCTGGGAAGTGGATAGTGAAGCCATTGTGACGACACTTGACAAGAAGACTGTCTGTTTCTCACATTTGATTCGCAGTCTCTATCTATCGCAATAAAAAAAAAAAGTGAAAATCTTGTTTACGGAAATAAGTATATCTCAAGAAACATGCTACTTATGAAATGGTGTGATGGTTGACTGGGAATCTATATAATAAAACAGAATGTGCGGGGACGAGTTGTTGCAAGATCTAAGGGTTGAGATGCCTTCTCATATTTGATGAAAGTATCCACATTTGTCCATCATATTACAGAAATGCCATTTGTTGACTTTTCCAATAAATATTTTGGGGAAAAAAAAAAAACGAGACCCAAATTCAAACTTATACACAGCTCTCTCTCTCTCTCTCTCTCTCTCTCTCTCTCTCTGTGGGGAGAAACTCTGAACCCCACGGTGATGAAAGTAGCCACCGTCTACCGTCCACGTCAATGACTTTCCCCACGGTGACTTTGCTTACTCCATCTCCATATTCTCATAACACTCCTCCTCGACGGAACTTTGTCCCCAATCGTGGAACATCTTGAAGCCACTGTTGGCACAATCAAACCCCTCAAGCTGGTCTCCCCTTATGAAAGGTATTAAAATGCACTATTTAATCATGGGAGAGACTACAATACACACCCCTTGTTTGGGTGTGTATCATATGCACCTTTCAAAATTTTATGAATTATAAAGAAAATGTTACAAATCGTATTGCTAAAAAGTTTCAAATCGTATAAAGGTTACGATATACACCAAAATTGATGTAGAACACGTGGAGGCCCAATTTCATGATCAATTGGACCGGTCGAAGCCTCGGAAGCCCAAACGATGTTTAATTGCAAATTAATCGATTTGGCAACTTTCGGACGAGCTCGGATTGGGCCCAAACTTGGTGGGCTGACTTGTTTTCGCGCTGCGATCAATACTCACAACCCTAAGATTGTGACTGATGGTGTTTTTCGGCCTCATTCCTTTGTTTAGGCCTTCAATTGGATATTTTTGCTGTTTTAGGAAATATTTGTTTCGTTAATAACTTTTAGCGTATAATTTCGTAGAAGTTGATTCTTTTTGGGAAAGTCATGTTTTTCTTTCATTTTTCCAATTTTATTATTTTTCCCAAATTTTGGAAATTTTCGTTTTTGAGTTAGGGTTTTGCTAGGGTTACACGTTTTTCCTATAAAAGGGGTTGTAACCTAATGTTTAGGCAGCTTTTTATCAACAATATTCAGACTCTTTTTCTCTTGAGGATTCAAGAACTGATCGTGGCTATGAGTACCTATCATTCGTTTGATTAGTACGCAACTAATCTCTTTGTTAATTCCGCTGCGTCAAAAATGTTATGAATCATACTGAAAATGTTACAAATCGTACTACTGAAAAGTTATGAATTCTAGAACAAAAGTTATGAAACATGCTAAAATATTATAAATGAACCATAAATAGGTGCATATGATACACCTTTTTAAGAGGTGTGTATTGTAGACATTCCCTTTAATCATATTTCTGTTCACCATGTGTTTGTTAAAATAAATGTATAGAGTCTGGGTGTTAGGAAACGAACAATTAACGTTTTATAGATTCCCAAAGGCTTTCGTTTTATCCTAACAGCATGGATAGGATCTTGAGGATCTTGAGTCTGAGTTTGATTCGATGGAGTTATGTTTATCGCCTTACAACCCGCAACTCAGAAAAGCTTTTTGCAATGAATGGGGCCAATTTGCCAAATGGGTTTAGCGAAACAACATATGAAACAAAAAGTTTTATGATATCTAACGCTGCATGTGAAAAGTGTCCACCTCCATTGGAGTTTCTATTATAAAACACAATGATATGGAGACAAGTTGTTGGAATTATTGAGATTGATTTGATCCAAGGATTAAGAGGCATTCTATTCATTTGATTAAAGTGCCCACATCGCTCACATGTATTACAACATTGCCATCAGATCCAACGGTCTAACCCGCCCCATCCTTACCATTCGTTCAAAAATCAAACCTACTATCTCTCCTCTAACCTATTGTCCGGTCGGAACACAAAAGAGTTGTATACAACACTACCACTACATCCACGACGACAATGACAACAACACGACCACCACGGAGACGAAGAGAGAGAAGGTGAGAAACTCTGGGAAGTCCGATGATGCCGGATCTTCTGCGCGGTGAATTAACTGGGATTTTATAGGTTAATTGATAGTTTTTTTGTAGCTAGCTTAAAAGTTTAGTTGAGGGAGTGCTGTAAGCATGAGTAATTCTCTTTCGTGCCACTAAGAAGAGGATCACATACTACACACTAATAAATCGATTTAGTGTTTGAGCCACTAACTAACAAAGTGCCATAGGCATGAGCAGTTCCAATCAGGGTGCGTAGTGCTGTACGCACACATAAGCACTAGTAAGCAATATTTACTAGCAAGGCTAGTTTTGGACCAATAATGAGTTGTCTTTATCTTGATTTTAAAAAAAAATTGTATTTGTTAGTTTTGCGTCAAATTTTTGTGAATTGTTAATTTATCTCGGTGAGAGAAATCAAAAAACTATAAAATTATGATCGAAATTTGGTAAATTTGAAATTTTACTCCAAATTTTACTCAAATCAAGCGAGATTTAAATTCATACTCAAGTTATATTAAGCTATTTTCGCCTCTCAAATTTGCAACTATGTCATTATTGAAACTTTTACTTAAGTTTGTCCGTTGGTGTGTTTCGGAAGTTTTTACCCCAATATTTACTCAAACTTGTCTAAAAGTTCGTAAGGGTGGGAAATGCTCTTACTAGACCCTCGTTTCATTTGGCTAAAAAGTGACAAGATAAGTATATGCTTAATTTTTTGTTCAAGTATCCATTAAGAATACCATGTATGGAGTAAAAATATTCATATTTTCTTTTCTCATCAATATTTTATTTTACTTATAGTTGTCTTGTTTCAATAGCAATGAGTGTCCACATCAACTTACATACATCTCGGCAAATTCCTTTCCAGGTTCATTATAGAAAAACCATAAATGCCGAGACCAAAGGATTCATGAGGAAAATGCTCGCGATCTATCACGAAAGGCATACTCCTTGAAAGTCAAACTAGCGACTTATGCTTGCAAGACATTTATCGGAAGTCCCAGCAACATAGAGGGGCCCAAATGTAGTAGTTTTAGCTACTTGGTGCTACGAAATTCAATCAGGAAAAGACAGGGGGGGTTTCACAGTAATTTATCCCAAACCCTCGAAACTTCATAGAGGGGTTTTCATACATAGTGGGCGTTTCGGCCCCGTGTGTGAGAAACCCTCGAGAGATTAACCATCACTGTAAATTCTAGGGTTAGGGTTTTTGCGCGAACCAGCTAGGGTTTAGGGAGAGGAGAGAGAGGAGAGAGAAGCATATCGATGGGGAGGTACCGAAGCAGAAGCAGAAGCCCCAGCCCGAGGCGAAGCAGCAAGCGATACGACGACCCTCGAGACTCCTCCAGGTCTCGCCGCGACCGGCGCTCCCCTGCTCCTTCTGGTCTCCTCGTTCGCAATATTTCGCTCGACGCAAGGTCCTTTTCGTAATCCCTCGATACGTATATGTATAGATTGATAGATAGGTAGATAGATATATCTAGTCGTAATCTGTTGCGTTTTGCGAACTTGGGCAGTGACTTGATTTCTTGTTACGTATATTAGTAGTGGAACCAAGCTATCGATTGAGTATCTGTTTTCAGGCAATCTTAACTTGCCCCGCATTTTTCCCTCAGATAGTAGAAGTCCACGGAAGCTTTGTTTTGAATAGTTGGGTGTTTACAAATAAACGAACTGAGCTTTTCATGGGCAGCTCGAGGGTCAGCAGTTATGGATTATAGACAACAATAATCAATCAAAGTTCATGAAATGGACTATAGATAACAATAATACATTTACAAACATGATCTAAGAAAATATCAGATAATCCCGGAGGGCAGCCTTCTGCCTCTCGAGACTGGTTCTGGGGCTACAAGCTCCCACTCCACCACCGCCTTCCCCGGAGGCCGGATCAGAAGGTGGCCATGAGATTGATGGTTCTGATGATTCCATAGCAAACTCCCGTGAGAATATGTGTGATTGGTAGTATCTAGTAGTGTTTAACGTTCCTCGTACAATTTTTTTGTTCAAGAAAAATACTAGAATCACTGTTGGTAGTGAATCTCGTAATTCCAGTAGAAGTAGACAAGAAATCCATCGAGAATACAAACCTTTCGGATTAGCTTTTGACAAGACAAGACACGGAAGTCTCACTTTACAGATTTGAAATTTACAGGTGTGAGATTCATATGAGATGAGAGAGCGGGGGAGAAAACCTTTAGGGATTAGCTTTTGACAAGACAAGGGAAAAAAATATAGGCATTGTTCTAAAACAAGGAATTAATTGTCAATTAATCACCGATTAATAGCTGGCGGGGCCTATCTGATGATTCGATTAAGTCCGATTAACGATTAATCGCCGATTACTAATTAATATGCACCGATTAATCGCTTGAAGGTTGCCGATCGCCCGACTAGCGCCGAGCGACTTTTAGAACATTAAATATAGGTGAGAAGAGTAACATAGTTGCAGCTTTTACCCCTTGCTGTCATGGAAATTTGAAGCTTAAACTTGCTAGAGAATGTGGAGGAGGTGGTGTGGCTGCTTCATGAGGCAAGTAGGATCGTTTATCAATTGCGGTCATTGGAGTTTTGGCCATTGTGAGAAGAATGCCCCCTCCAGGCCTCCCTAACCCCTTTACCAAATAAAAAACATTATCATTGATTTCGTTTTTTGTAGTTGGGTGTCAATTTTATTGTCTTAGAACGTGAAACTCAAAAGAGGAAATCTAATGATTCTGCTTGATTCTTGCAGGCCAGAAGATCTTAGAATCCCATTTGAACGATTTGGTGCAATAAAAGATATTTATCTACCCAAGAATTACTACACTGGGTATGCCAACTTCATCTATTTTGTACTGTTTGTTTTTTTGTAACTTTGTGTTATCGGCTAGTTATTTTCTGGTTTCTGCAAAGATCTATTTTTACATTCAAGTTCATTGCATAACCAAAGATTCAGGAATTAAAGATTTAAATCTTACGTTTAATTTTGAAAGTACCTGCCAAATAGGTACTAAATTCTGGATTTTTTAGTTTTACTAAATTCTTATATCTCGCAGTGACATTTTTGCGAGTTTCATGGCTTATTGTTGTTCTGATAAATTTTTTAGGGAACCACGAGGCTTTGGATTTGTGAAGTTTCGTTATCCTGAAGATGCAGCAGATGCAAAGGAACAGTTGAACCGTACAGTTATTGGAGGACGCGAGATAAGAATTGTTTTTGCTGAAGAGAACAGGAAGACACCTCATGAAATGCGTCGGACTACACGCCCAAGGTCTGATAATGACGTAGTTTGCTTATTCTTCTGCTGTATCATCAGTTCTTTTCCTTTGGAAAACTTTATTTATCCTTAAAGCAGTTTATGACTGTATTTGGCTTATTTTTCTGTATAGTGGAAGGGGAAGTTACAGGAGGCGAAGTCCAGTGGGGTCACCTAGACGCCGCCATCGCTGTCAGTTCATGTTTTAAACCTTTTCCATTTGTTGATATTTTGCAGATAGGTGTTGTTTATGGGCTACACATTTCTCATAGTAAAGATTTACACTTTTATATCCCTCCGTTCATCTCATGACTGGAGGTGCAGTTCCATAAGACCTTTTCCCTCTGATAAATTATTGGTGTGTTTTCTATGACAGCTTACTCAGGCTCCCTTTCCCCAGCAAGAAGTGATTCAAGGTCTGGCTTCATTTCTGTAAAAGTAAACCTAATTGCATTGTTTTTTTTTTTTTTGGTATTCGGGATTCCCGGGCTTTCATTTCCACCTGACAAACTTCTTTGTGTTTTTCTGGGAAGGTTTCATTTTAGTTCAATAATTGTTTGCTTTTCCCCTTTTTTTTTTTTTTTTGGCTGTTCGTGCGCATACTTAACTTTACCAAGAATATCAAAATACTACCTTTGTTTGTTGATGGGTTGAACATATATTTCACAAATTTGCGAACTATAATTACTGTTACCCAGGAAGGGTGGTACAGTTTATATAGTTTGTGCATGTGACTTTGTTTGGTTTGGTTTTGTGCCTCTGTATAGTTTATCTGGTTTCGGTCTTGATTTCTCTTATTTGTTTATATTATCATAGTTTTTTAACGGAAATAGTATTTGTTTCCTTAATGAGAAGATTCTACTGTTACTCAGGAAGTATTACTATTTTTACCTTCTTTCCATTTGCCGCTGTCTGTTCTGAGTCTTGTGAGTTTGTTCCTATATTTTGACAGCGGTTATCCGCCAGACGTGGGAAATATGAGTGCTTCTTTTTCTAATATTGGTGTCCTTTTTTAATTCTAGTCTCTCTCTATCTCTCTCTCTCTCTCTCTCTCTCTCTCTTATTTATTTTCTTATGCCCTTTCATTGCTGTGATTACCCCCTTTTACACATATATTACTCTTTAGAGTGTGCTGTAAATGTTCCAGTGGATTTGAATGATATGTTTCAGTGGCCTTGTTGGTGCAGATTCTAAGTGAAAAAGAGAGAAAGAATTCCGTATTAATAAAGACGGACAAAGATCATAAAGTCACGCGTGCTTGCTTACCTTTCCATCAAAGCCTCTCCTGAAGTTTCATTTCTAAACTCACCTTCATCAACAATAACCTACAATTTGCATGGGCCTTTCCTATTTATGCCTTATGGGTTGTAAAGCTTCGACCGTCTAATGGAACCAACTTGTTGATCATGGTTTGTTAAATGATTACAATCACACAAGAACTTCATTTGGTTTCTTGTTTAATTTGTTAGTTTGATATTTTGGTGTTGCATACTATCCAGTTAAAGAAAGAACATAGAGGTTGTAGTTGGCCAAAGAAAGAATCGTCTTCAAATATGGGAACTGTTAGACGTACAGTGGGTTGTTCAAGAAAAGATAGTGTGTTGTAAAAAGTTGCACAAGAGAGCTGTGAAGTTATCTGATGCTGATCAACCAGTACACCATTTTAAAGCCTTAAAGTGTGTTTCGATCAAAGTGTCATGTTTTTGTGCAGAAAACTCTTAAAGGTTCAGGTAAAGGTCAATTTCAATTGCTTGGCTTTTGAGGGGCGTTTATGTAAATTCTCTTAATTCAAGCAACTTGTTCAGTTTCTATTTTCCTAATCAAGCGTGTGCCAAATTTGCTTTTTTGGATTAGTTTATTTCTTGCCTTGTGACAAGTTTGTCGGGAAGCCACAATGCTTATGCTTCTAGCAGGTCTTTTATTTGTAGTTAGATGCATAAACTAGGCTTATTTTCTCAGTTGTAGTGTTGTACTATGTATTTGATTTGTTTGTATTCTCTCCTTGTTCATTGATACAGGGATCGCAGGGCAAGGGATGATGATTACTCTCCACGCAGATCTAGATCTGTTTCAAAATCAGTTTCGCCCCGTGATGAGAGAAATTATAGGTCAAAGATGAAGTCTCCAAGGCGTTCTAGATCCATTTCCAGGTCTCCTCCTCCACGCGATAAGAGGAATTACAGATCTGACCTCAGGTCCCCAAGCCCTAGAGTGAATGGTAAGAACCAGCATGATGAGAGGTATGATGAACAAAGCAGGTCACAGAGTCCAAGGAGACATGCACGGATCCCCTCGAGGTCTCCTTCTCGATCCGTAAGGTACTTACCATTTCCAAATAAAGTCTTGGATGGATGATAACTATATGACAATCACCCAAATGCGGCGAAACTCTTGTCTACTCGTATTGAGGTTTTGATCTGCATACGGGGCTTGCGTTGACTTTATTTTTATGTTTCTGAGATGTAAACTTGTTCTAGAAATGGTTTATATGTGTGATACCATGGCCTTCAGGCTTAAGCACAAAAATTCCAGCAGTCAAGAATTGAGAGTTAAGTAACGGGGGCTTGGTGTTCGTGGCACGCATGGGACTCTTGCCGTAAGCTACAAATGCACCAGAGTTTAGTACAACAAATTGCCCAAAAAGAAATTGGTTCTTTACATTTTTTAAGCAACTTATATCTATATTTCATATGGTATTGACATACATTTATACACATGTATGCACTCAAAATTCTGTGAGGCTTTCGCTTGAAAATTTGAAGGCATAATATTTCATGACGTCATCCACAATTGACCTCTATTATTTCCTGCCATTCCTCTCACATGATCTATTGTTTAGATTGCTACAAGGTAGACAGCAATGCCGAAGTTCTACCAGAGGGTCTTGTTTCCTATTTAATCTCTACTTTCAAGTTTTTAACTTAATTTGGTTTTTTACCGTTACACGCTTCAATGTTTATGCACTGTAACCTCCCCTGATGTCAATGATCAGTACCCTTTGTGACATATTGTTGTAGTCATGATTATAAATTGTCTGACTCACATTCATGCACATCCATACAGTATCTTTATTATCATTTGTGCTTCAAGGCTTCGTCCTTTGGATTGATTTGGGTAACCTCTCATGTGGTCAATACTGTTTATGCACGCATTAACCACGCACACGAGCATGTCTCCTGTTTGGTGCTTAGGGATATGTCGTTCTAGCATAGTGGATTAGAGAAGTTCTGTACTCTCCCTAATTCATTTGTTTTTCTGTGCAGTCCTCGCTGATGGATGTTCGACTTGCGTTTCTGTTGTCCTATGGCTCTGTCCCTCCAGAGTGTGCTCCTTATAAATTAAAGCTAGATGACTACCTTATATGTAGAACTTTAATTTAGTTGACTTGACATGTTACGAATGATGTTATTGCCGTTTCGTCTTTGTCTTTGTTAGACGAACCCTTGTTATGTTTCAAGGAGTTTATGATTATCGTATTTAGCAGTTTGTATCGTTGAATTTGTTGTTATGGTTTCCGACTACTCTAAGCAGTTTCTAATTATGCAAAATGCATGTTGAACCCTATTTTGTTCTTCGAGTTCATATGTGTTGATTCACTTTGCAATCCATTCCAGCATTTTGGCATGTTATGTGCCGGGTCTCTATTTTTGGAAAATCATTCCTCTTCACAATGATAACTTTTGGTATCCCATGAATTTGGAAATGAGATGTTAAATTTGGAAATAATGATTTGGGACTTCCAGTACTTCAAAGGGTTTTCCAATATAGATGGTGGAAAGGTATTGATTTGAGGAAAACCCTCACAGATATTAAATCCACCGCCTAAGAATTAAAAAAGCAATTAAAAAGAATGGAAAAATCTTCTATAAAGAATTCTTTCTTGGAAATTTCGGCCCAAATAAGGGCAAAGGACCCGTCCTTGACAGATGAGGAAGTAGTAATAAAGACCATGGATTATACAAAGAACTAATTCTTGCAGTCGGTTCAAACTACTCAAGTGACTGATGATGAATCCATGACATCAACAAAAAGTAATGAAGAGGATAATAATCCTTTTACTTGTCTAGCAAGGGAATTTCAAGACCCCTACGAAGATGATGGTACTACACCGACACCAATTTTAGGTGACTTCTGGGACAGTATGACCGAAATAATGGCCGAACAGCTGTCCTCACGTAAAGGCAAAGGAAAAAGAAAATAATTCTTGGCACTCAATTATGGAGTACCTTGTCGGCATGCTTAATTAGAAAGCATATCACACTCAACTTTCGGTGAAAAAGGATGACAACTCGTGACGATGGGGCCCAGCTTTGCACCCGACGAATCTCCATTTCACTTTAATTTGAGTGTAATTTCATTCTTATTTACTGTTGTAGTCCTCTATATAAAGGACGCTTTTGTATTCAGTCAGGTAGGTTTTTGGATTGCCCTTTCTCTCTCTCTCTAAAATCCAAGCTTTCTAATTCTCCTCCTCCCTCTCTAATATTGGCTTCGGCCTAATCTTCTTAATCAAAAGGTCAGTCTTCTTATTTACTTTCGATCCTTCACTTATTTGGTTTTCAAACGGCAGTTATGATTTTCTAGCAGAGGAGATTGTGGAGACTTGATCTTAAGATAAAAGAAATTTTTGTAATTGGTAAGTGCCGTTCGCAATTTGTTTCCTTGTTTGGAATTATGATGCAGAGCCCATAAAAAGATTTACAGACCTTAGCAATCTGAGAATTTGATGCTAATTGAAAATGCAATATAAAAAAAACACGACAATTGAAACTGTAACGATGGTTACAGTATCTGGAGAGTTCCCTTCAATTTTGCCTGCGGAACGTGAATCAGTGCATTTATAAATTCCTCGCAAATGTTCCTTATCAAACACAATTCATTCTACTTATCTAACCAAAAAAGAGGGTTCACTCCATTTCCTTATTTCCCATGTATTTTCTTCTCTCCACAAATTCAAAAATCTGAAGGCATCAATACACAGACATACCGACGGTGCAACATCAAAATGCATCGAGCTGAGAAAAAAAGGAAGAGAAAACATGAATATTTCAACAAGGAATGCAGAATTTTATCGATATTTGTGATGGGAAATAAATGTTGTCTCAGGAAGCATTTCTCAAGAACATTATGCGCCAACAAGACCGTCGTTGGGTTAAAAACCCATTCAAAAAGGTGAACAATTGCTCATTAAAGTTTAGCCAAAATTATTACGCACATTGGAATCAGTTTGGCATCTTCCAGTCACTCCAAAGGACATGCTTTCTCAAACTCTTTCTGCTCTTTGCGACATAGTTCAAACTCATTTGTATGGTAGTACATGCAACCAACATAAGCATCCATCTCCTTTGTGCAACTTTGATGAAGGTCTTTCAACCTGCGCGACCAAATTTCATATAATTGAGAAATGTCCAAAGTGAAACACAAGCTTTGGGCGATATTGATGCAAAAACCTGTTCAGCTCGTATAATCGACAAAATGTTTAGTTCCACACTAATTACAGTCTAGTATACCAAATGCAGTTTGACTACAAGGTCTTCCACTAGCAAGAAAAAATAGTCAGACCAGATAGGCAACTGAAAAACTATGATGCAAAATTAAAACGGGGAGCTCATAGGCAAGCTTCAGGATGCAAGCCTGGTGCCAAAAATCTAATACCAAACTTCCGACAGAAGGGTTAAATCTCCCTACAGTCCTGGAAAAAAGTGTGAGCACAAAAGGTTTACACTAGACAATTCCTGAACAGGTTTGCAATGGTAATCTCACTTGGATCCTCCATTGTCGATTTGGAATATGTCTGGCTAACACCGTTTAGCATTTGATACCCCTACCCCAACCGCTTTTCTTCCAGGGTGCAGCGAAATGCAATTATGTGGACCGACCGGCAGGTAGAGCTTCATTAAGTTGTAACGTAAATTGATCTGGTTGCTCTTCTTAGAGAGAGATGGACAATGGACAATTGAAGTCCAGGAGGAGAATTAAGTCGTTTGGAGAAGAAAATGAGGCCTATTGATGATAGAGTTGGACAATGGAGGCCAGCTAAATGAATCTGCACAGAGCACATGTCAAGGCTTGTGCATAGGACAAGTGTGAGGACTTCCAACTTCATACATGGTAAGGGGAAAGCAAAGCCTTTACACCGGATTCTACGACTTAGCCAAGCATATGGCAATCTGGCACATAGACTGAGGCCGAGGCAGTACGAATGGAGGATACCCTTAGGTGGTGGACGTGCTCAGTCAAGCCTATGTCGAGTGAAGAAGAACCAATATGGCTAGGTCTTGAGTGGATGAATTTCTGTTTGACCAAAAAAAAAGAAGCTTTTGAGTGGATGCCCTCAAGTGTCCATGTCAGGGGCCAAGGCACTGCATTCACCTGAACTTGCCCTGGAATGTTTTACCCCCCAGAAAGTGCATAAGATGTATAGGAAATGAAGTGGTGGCCGGACCATATGCCACATCAGGGGATGACATGTGGAGGCATACGGTGAAAGGGAGATGACATGGGCAAGGTGCGATAACATGCATAGGTACTCCACAAACTGGTGTGATGGAATTTCAGCCTTACCACATCGACCTCCAAGAATAGCGGTGATTTGATCCTATCAAGTTCATTATTGAACATACTGATATCTTTGGACAGGGGTATGTGTCGGTATGTCAAACGAAAACTCAACAGTTTGATAACATGTTGTTTGATAGCACTACACTTGAGTTTTCATTCTTATTAGCAACGTTAATGAAGTGAAGGACATAAAGAATACGTTATCATTCTGCTGTTGAATTCAACCATAATACTAGCAAAAAAAATGAAAGTAAAGTACAAGTTAGATTGGCATTGCAGAAGGGCTCAAATAGGACTAGACACACAGTCTGGTTGACAGGCAGGTTTCATTTTACAGACCCCGCAATATAAAGAAAAGGCTGAGACTTGCTGGAACCACGAGCCAAAGAAATGCTTACTGATCTGATACCTAAACACAAAAAGAAATGCAGCGCATCTATACTGTAGAACTTGGACAAATCAACCAAATTATGGGTTTCTTAAACGGTTACTGAGAAGACACAAGATAGGAGTCTATAAAACAATTGGAACAACTTGGATTACAACAAGATAACTCGAGAAAGAAAGAAATGAAATTGGAAGATGGGGGAATAAGCGTACCAATTACACTTCATCATTGAATATAATTAGCCAGTTCCTAAATTACCACTAAAAGCTTTCATTTTTTTAAAGTCTAAAAGCTTGTATTAGAGATTGTGACAGGGAGAACTACCCATGAACAAGAGAAAGGAATAACTAAAAGGGAAACCAAGAAAAAAAAAAACCTTTGACAAGAAGAAAACATAACGCTAAAATCTTGACAAGACCCAACTCCTCCACAGGTTATTTGCCATCACAAATAATTGAGCACTGCAACATCTTCAACTCGCTGCTAAAAGGCCCCCACGTTATACTTTTCTTCACAACGCTCACCTCTTGCCTCTATCTATCATATCTACATCTTCCAACCTTTACATTCCATCTTTCTCCCAACTCCAAATGACACCCCCCAAGAAAATGCAAATCGATCCGATGTTTTGCTTCACCAATACTCTGCACTAACATTCAACTTACTATCTCCACTTGTAGGTAACACGGGCAAAGGGGTACCATGAGGCATCTCAAACCCTTCTCCTCCGACACCTAGACCTGGTTGATTCTCCTCATCCTTTTGAATGACCACCATAACTTCCCCTGACCTAAATGTCCATATTCTTCCTGGCCCCCCTCACCAACAAGGTCACACCCTTCAAGCCACAATGCTGCTCCATCTCACCCTTTCTTCCAACTCAGCTTCAAGAAAAGTCAACCAGTACTGTCTACTTGCAATGAGTGTATTTAGTCAATGCTTTCATGGGATACCTTCAATTTGTTTTCGATTTCAATTTCAACCATCGAATTAAACAAAGATCTTACCAAGTGAAATGTGTGCTATAGCTAAAAATTACCCATAGAGAAGGCAAAGAACTAGCAGGGACGAGAAAAGCTTTCCTTATGACATACAAAATAAATGATCGGATCCTTAACAAGTCAAAGCTCAACCATTATTGACTTGAGCAATTGAAAAAACATGGTACTCCAACAGTTGAAAAAGTGGGTCAATTCAATCATGTCTTTAATGTATAAGAAATTTCGGCACTCAGTTGGAAACATCTCAATCTATTCAGGAACCTAAAAGATGGCCTCTATATAGAGGATATGTTATTCTGAGACTTTTTGGTTGTACATGTAGAAGTGAAAAAAAACTTGTCCAACTACGAAATATTTAGCTCCATGAAAAATCATAAAATGGCACCACAAATGCATAATTAATCCTCCACAAATCCCTTAAAATGGACACTTCTTCAACATTCCAATATCATCTTTCTTCACGTTACAGTAAGTGAATGATAACCGAATTTTAACCACCATATCCATTATGAATCGGCTGTCATACTAAGAGATTCGTCATTACAACGCAACACATGGACAATGTCCAACCTCAAAATCTCAATCAAATTCGCACTTCATTTTTCGATAACGACAAATCCCTACAAAGCATGACCACTTTCAACCCAGTACCGCTGTACCCACATTCTTCTCTATTACCACTATATCTAGTCCCTCTTCTACCACAATGAAATTCAGAAATAAAAATCCCTGAAACCAAATGATTCTTATATGAATTTTCACTAGAACTCCATCTAGCTCTTACACATAGCTCAAAAACATAGGCGTGCACACCTAGATTGCAGAATCCTCCGGTAGACTCCACTCCCGCTCTCAAGGTGTCTTTACGCTAAACTAAATGGATTAAATGGACTAAAGCTCAAGTATTCACGGATTTTTAGACAGGCCATCCTCCTCACAAACATCAATAAAATACCATTTAGCAAAAACAACTTGACAATTGCCATGACGCTGTACTCCATTTAGTTTAGCGGAAATGCACCCTCAATCCTCGCTGTAATGAATCTTACTAATTCAGGATGTTTTTGAAAGGCGCTCACACGCATTAGGTGCACAATCACATGCATATTCTAATTATCCGTAAACATAAATATGTATACGTATAATGCTTACAGGCTGAGGACGCAGCGAGTGACTTGCTGGCCTTTGTCGAGGCATTTCTCGGGGTTAGGGTCGTCTTTCTTGCACTTGAGAAAAGCAACGTTCTCAGCCCTGCATCTAGTCGATATGTGCTTCGCCGACGCCATCAGAACCGCCGACGTCGGGATTGGTTCTCCCTCCGGATCCACAGCGCTCGACGACGACATCTCCGGCCCCGATCAAATCGATCTCCGCCCTGGTCAATAACAAAAACCCCAACTTTCAGCAAGATTTCGAGAACTCGTGCCGTTTGGTTGAGAAGAAATGTAGATGTAGAACTCTCTGTGAAATAGCGTAGGTCTTATTAAAGTTTTCGTTTTTCTGGTTTCCTACGAGTTCTCAGCTACCAAACAGAAAAAAAAAAATCAAAAGCTCTGTACCTCTCTCTCTCTCTCTCTCTCTCTCTCTAATTGAAAGCTCTGTATCTCTCTCTCTCTCTCTCTCTCAGCTGCTCGATTTTTGCTCCAACGTGATGAAGCGTTTAGGGCTCTTCCCAATTGCTCGATGCCAGCGTCAACGTGAGTAGTGAGCGCACAAGTTTGAGCTCGGGTTCAGTCGATGAAAACTAACCAAGGCTACTCGAGATTTAACCAGGGAGGGGACAAAAAACGATAAAGATATAGGTACCGACGGATTTCCCACCGAAATCGTACCGACGGGCCTCGCCGGGCCATCTCCGGCCACCGGACATCCGATCCGAGCCGTCCAATAATTCTAAAAAAAAAAACCGAGGGGGCTTACGCGAGAAATAACGGCATCCGAAGTGTCTAGGGTGTTGGATCAAGCACCTTTTTTTTCGTGTATATATGTTTCGTGTATATATGTAAACATATATATACGAAAAAAAGGGTGCTTGATCCAACATCCTACACACATCGGATGCCTTTATTTCTCGCGAAGGCCCCCTCGGTTTTTTTTTTTAGAATTATTGGACGGCTCGGATCGGCCGTCCGGTGGCCGGAGACGGCCCGCCGAGGCCGTCGGTACGATTTCGGTGGGAAATCCGTCGGTACGGATAGCAGCACTCGACAAAAAATGATCAACGTGGTAGTCGGAATCTAATACAGTTTATTTGATTTGGATTTTGTGTGAAATTTTTGAGTAATGAATGAAGAGACGAAAGAAAGTGAAATGTGAGTAATAATTGAAGAAAAATTGATTAGAAATCGTGCGCCGAGATAATTGAAGAAAAATTGATTAGAAATCGTGCGCCGAGAAAGATTGAATTTTGGAACGCAAAGCGAATTCAAATTTCAAGTGAAATAACATCTAATACAAAAAACGATACATAGGTGTTCTTAACATATAAAAAAACACAACTAAAATTAATATTAAATTAAGAAAAAAAAAATGAAAGTACGTGGGTGTCTTGGCTCCTATAATAAGCACCTTCAGCTTAAATTTGAACAAATTTTAAAGTTTGTTAAACTCTTAAATCAAGCTGGAATAACTTACTACGCGGCTCCTTCAACTTATATAATGTATAAAAAAAAATTTAAACTACTCACAATTTACTTGTGTTTGGCTCGATTAGTACACATTTTTTACATTGGCGTAGCAGGTTACTCCATTTTGGAAATGTTTAATTTGTTTGGAAATGGGGGAAATTTGGGAAAAAGAAGGAAAAAAGAAGAAGACAGTCCACGGTCACCGCAAGCTGTGTGGGGCCCACTCCGAACCGCACATGAATGATTCAAGCCGTTCAATAATTAAAAAAAAATTCAAATGAACATTGCAAAATATCAGCTCGATCTAATATATGCTCAGATCAAACTTCTCATCTTTCTGTATACCAGAAAGGGAAAATTTCACGTAGGCATCCGACCTTTCACACAAATCACAAATAAACACCTGACCTTTCTTAAATTTCATATAAACACCTGAACTTTCTAAAAACTCATCAATTCAACACCTGACCTTTATTAAATTTCATATAAACACCTGAACTTTCTAAAAACTCATCAATTTAACACCTGACATTTATTAAATTTCATATAAACACCTGAGCTTTCTAAAAACTCATCAATTCAATATCTGCCATCACCATTTCGTCTAAAACCAAACGGAAAAAAAAATTAAGTGCTTCGATTTTTTATTTGTTTGAAACAGTGCTAAGATCTTATTTTTCTGATTATTTTATCCTAAAGAATCATAATTAATTTTTGACTCTGAAGCTCTCATTAGTTAGCATTAAGAAAGACGTATAATCAAATATCTCTTAGGGCTAACTAACGAAAGCTTTAGAATCAAAAATTAATTATGATATTTTAGGATAAAATGATCAAAAAAATAAGATCTTCACACTGGTTTAAACGGATTGAAAAATTGAGTAATTAATTTTTCAACCATGTATAGATCATTTATATATTAAAAATATATGGTTAAAAAAATTAAGTGCTCCAATTTTCAATCTGTTTAAACCGGTGTGAAGATCTTATTTTTTTGATTATTTTATCTTAAAAAATCATAATTAATTTTTGATTCTAAAACTCTTGTTAGTCAGCCCTAAGAAAGTCGTAGAATCAAATATTTCTTAGGGTCAACTAACGAGAGCCAAATAAAATGATCAGAGAAATAAGATCTTCATATCGATTCAAACGAATTGAAAATTAGAGCAATTAATTTTTCAACCATGTATAGATCATTTATATATTAAAAAATATAGTTAAAAAATTAATTGCTCTAATTTTCAATCCGTTTAAACCGGTGCAAAAATCTTATTTCTCTGATCATTTTATCCTAAAAAAATTATAATTAATTTTTGACACTAAGGTTCTCGTTAGTTAGCCCTAAGAGATATTTGATTCTATGACTTTCTTAAGGCTGACTAACAAGAGTTTTAGAGTAAAAAATTAATTATGATTTTTTAAAATAGAATGATCAAAAAAATAAGATCTTCGCACTGGTTCAAACAAATAAAAAATTGGAGCACTTAACTTTTTTTCCGTTTGGTTTTAGACGAAATGGTGATGGCAGATGTTGAATTGATGAGTTTTTAGAAAGTTCAGGTGTTTTATATAAAATTTAATAAAGGTCAGGTGTTGAATTGATAAGTTTTTATAAAGTTCAGGTGTTTATATGAAATTTAAGAAAAATCAGGTGTTTATGTGTGATTTGTGTGAAAGGTTGGGTGCCTACATAAAATTTTCCCTACCAGAAATTTAATCTTTCTATTTTTTCGATTTTTCACACCATCACTTACAGTAGAGGTAGAGCCCCCACGCTGGGTGCGTAGAGTGTGCGGGATTGATTCATATTTGTTGCTAGCATTTGGTAGTCGGTACCCCGCCCCCAATAACCCTAAAATCTGAAATCGATTACACCTCTCTCTCTCTCTCTCTCTCTCTCTCTCTCTCTCTCTGACCTCGAATCAGTCCCGCGGGTGTCGTGACTCCAGCGAAGATCGACTCTGATACTCTACAGTGGTACGTCTCTCTCTCTCTCACAGTCTCTATGCACTGTGCCACTGATTGTCGACTGTATATGGGTTTTTTTTTTGCGATTCTGTGCAATTTGTGACTGTATCATGTAGTATATGCTGCATTTACTTTTTTTTACGATATTTAACCTTCTCTGTTCATAAACCTCCCTCGATTCATTTCCCCCACAAACTCGCGCTCGGGTTTTGATTGGCGACTCTGAAGATCGAAAGGTAAGTCGAAAACAATCACTACTTTCTTTTGTCAATTCCGTGGATTCATCGAACAACATATGATTATACGGATCGTGTGTATTCCGCAGAAAAAAGTAAAGATATCTGCGATACAAGTATCGCCAAAAGTGGGATATACGCATGGACATATATATATATATATATATATATATATATATATATATATATATATATGCATACACCAGTGACCAGTGTAATCCCGTTGCTTGAGTTAGCAGTGAAGAATATTCCTCACACCCCCCCCCCCCCCCCCCCCCCCCCCCCCCCCCCCCCGCCTTTTTTCTTTTTTTGGAGTTAATAGCAGTGATTCAGTTGAGAAGGTTAGCTGATTTATCTATTTTCCTATGAAAATGGAATTTTCAAGAGATGTTTCTTGTACTCCGTATATGAATAGATCCCTAAGAAATCCTTCTTTTCAAAAAGTATTGTCCTTTAGAATGTCTCTCTGAGTAAGTTCACGCTTTAAGGTAATGCAGTTTGCCTCGTGCCATTTTTAGGAAAAATGCAGGTGGCTGATGTTTTGTTGCCCTTTGCCAAAAAGGCTGCATTGTAAGTTTTAATAGTTTTTGGTTAGTGAATAACGCCGAAATAGTTAGGCGATTTTAATTTTGGAGAGCACCAATAATAACTGGTGGAAGGTAGGTTGCGCTATTAATACAAAGGGCTCAGTTTATCTATTTGAGTAATTGAGTCGAGGTCTCACAATGCACTGAAACTGTTTGTAAGAATGCCTGATTTAAGGTAATAGCTTCATCAGTTCATTCTTCTTTTTTCTGAGTTGAGAAAGGTGTGGTTTTCGAAGGTAAATAAAGTTTAAGAATGGCCTGTCAGAGTTGAAACTATGATCTGTAACATGCCCTCATTAGTCATCTGATCTCTGTATTTTTGGGTTTACTCCTGCAGCACTATAGGTTACTGGAAGTACCACTCAAGCTAGCAGCTTGTTTGGTTACTTAAATCCATGTCCTGTTTCATGTATTTGTGTGACAAAGGTTTTACCGGCCTTTGCTCTACGAACTTGGTTGAGCTTATAAGGTCTGCACCATAAGAATTGGTCTTTTTTGGGGTACATTATGTCGGACATGACCACAGAAGGGGTACGGACTGACTTCACTATTAACCAAACCTAAAGCCCAGGCCAGGCTTATGATTTTGGATTTCCACCAGTGTTATTGCTGCTTCAGGTTTCCACTAGTGTTATTGCTGCTTTAGATTTATATCCTTTCTCTTTGTTTAGTCAAATGAATGACGCCCATAAAGATCTCGCTGATTGCTCTTCATAGTTACTTTTCAATAGGTAGCTCTTGTTTCCCTTTCCCTCCATTGGTTTTGTATGATGACTTGCAGCTTTGGATTGAACTCTGCATCTACTTTAATAGTTTAATGACAATCATCAGACATTTGACAAAATATGATCTTGTGACGCGGTGATGTATTGTCACTCGTGTACTTGGCTTGTTGTCCTTTACACCTATGTTTGCATCCTTATAGTTTATGGATTTGTGGTCATGTAAGGAAATATTTTCCGTGCCATAAATTGTTTACCAGTGTCTAATGCTAATTGCTTGATATGAGACTATTACAATGTCGTAGAACATGCATCGCACTCCCACACACTCGTGCATAAAAGAAAAGCCAGTTAAAATATGGAGTATCCCTTCATATGCTTAAGTCTCAACCATGAAGTCTCCAGTAAAAAAGGATGCTCTTGGAGCCTCAGCTTGGAAGAGAAGCTTCAGAATTACCTTTTTTATGCATTAGTTGGTGTTATCTGATCTTGTGAAAACAACCCTCGGAAGAATTTTGGGGTCAACAATATTTGACTGTTCTTTAATTTTACTTTTAAATCAGTTGTTCCCACATTTCATGTCCTTGCTATATGTATCTGTGTCTGCTGACCTGCATCCTTTTTTCCTTATTCATATCAAGACAATGGGCCAGAAGAAGAAGTCTGCTTCGCTTTTCATCAGGCTTGTTTCTGCTGCTGGGACTGGATTCTTTTATGTGAAGAGGAAGAACCCCAAGCGGATCCAGACAAAGCTTGAGTTCCGGAAGTACGACCCACGGGTGAATCGCCATGTTCTGTTTACCGAGGCAAAGATGAAGTGACGCAGGAAAAAGGCCCATGATAAGATCGATCTGTGTGTGTCCTATATCCTGGATCAGTATGGTGTTGCTCCTATTACTTGTAGTCCATTTTTCAATTAACCTGCCCCTAGATGCAGAAAACATAGTATTTTTGACCAAGGGATAGTTTCTAAATTCTCAGTGTATCGTTTGCAGTGCGACCACTTCTGTTATATTTCTTGGAAGTGCCAAACTTTGTTATCATGATTACCCAATTCACGATACGTATCATTCAGTTTTATTCGACACGCCAAGCAATTGGCTTGGGTACTGAACACCATCAAGCGAAATGTTTAGAACATACGGCGATATGGATATCGAGAGCCTTTTGAGTGGAGTAGTAAGATTACATGAACTGCAAAATTTTAATCATCCACCCATTTGATGAGGTGTAGAATCTTGTAATTGGTATAATGTCGCATATAATTCTTATTGTAATCAGATTTCTCTCAATTTGGTTTAGCAAAATAATAGTATATATTTTGTGTCATCTTGTATGATCGTATATCATAGGTTCCTATGAATTCGTCTCCTAAGACAAAATTAATAATGTAGTAGAGGGAGAATAAGTCTAATGTTCTTAACAGGTTATTTGAATCTTTTCCGGTTTTTCCTATAAAGGGCACTCTTTATTGGATCGCATGATTTCCAATTCGTCACCGAAGACAAGCTTCTTATTTTAGGTTAAAAATACTCCTAATCAGTTTTGTTATGTGTCATATTCTAAAAGTCACGACCATCACTTAACCCTTGCGAGGGTAAAGAGCTCTCTCTCTCTCTCTCTCTCTCTCTCTCTCACTTAACCCTTGCGAGGGTAAAGAGCTCTCTCTCTCTCTCTCACACACTCTTTCCATTCGTCTTCTTTTCCCGCTTACCCCAAATAGTATTATCATTTCCTCACTCAAAACCACCACGATTTTTATTGTAAGTGGGAAAAGACGACGAAAGAAAACAATGAGAGAGAGGGATTTATCCTTGCAAGGGTTAGGTGATGGTCGAACGCCTCTATATTCAAATTCAATAATCAAGTCATCAATAATTATTTCCGATATTTATAAGCCCTATAGAAGGCTATGCTACTTTCTATAGATGGAACAAACCTAAAAGCCATTAATATGTTTCAATGAACCTATGAGTTAATGAAACATTGAATGTGACTTTGAGAACGGACAAGCATACATTGAATATACAATTATGTAAATGAAACTCATATCAATGCATACATGGAAACTAAGTAACTAGCAATAGGTTCATGCAATGAATTTATAATGCGTGTTTAACGTATCTAAATGCATATTCACGCAACTATAGATCCATGTGACAACTCTTGAATGAACGGTTTTTGAACAACCCATGCTGCCCTTGATTAGGATCTATGCAAACACAGTCCAACAACAACAAATATGAGAATGTAAATAAACCAAACTGTACTTTTGTGAAATGCTCTTGCGCCTCAGGGGCTACTTACGCACACAACACACATTGATTTCAGAGGGAAAACTCAATTCTATGTATACACTCATAATATATACAAAACTTGAAAAAACCTCTCGGGGGAGAGCCACAACTGGCTCCCCCTCTTAGACCTCACCCTCTCATGTTCACATTCAGCTACCACGGTCAACCTCTCAAATACAACATGTACTTGTATGGAGAAATCAGGGAAACACTCCAAGAGCATTCAATGCTCTTTGCATGCGAGGATCTTAAGGTCAAGATTTGGCGGCCTCAAACTCTCGTTTGGATGCCTCAAATCCAGCTTCAATCTCAGGAGCCCACGTGGGAAATCAACAAATGTCATCAATGATCCAAACACATTAGTGTTTCTAGAGTATTGTTGTAGAGTCTTTTCTATCACACATTCATGTGGATTGCACCAATGTGTGGTGAAAAGAACCCAAGGAGTATTGTTTCACGAGCTCTGAATAAGCTCAGGATTCAAACAACTTACCATGAATAAATTTGTCCTTCAATCATTTCCAAAACAAGAATACAAATTACTAAAGAAAAAGAGTTTCAATATAGAGAAACGAACAAAATGTTTTTGAAGGCAATAGGGCAGCTCAAAGTCCCAAACAACATACTCTCAGGTGCTTCAGAAACCAAATGAATTAACTACTAAATTCAAATTTTACAAGGATGGATAAACATGTTCATAGGAAAAGATCGCTATAAATATTTTGAGACATGCTGCACTGATGGAAAAGGGGAAAAAAAAAAGAGCATCTTTCCTAATTTTGAACCAATCCGATGGATCTTCAAATGTCCATACAATGAATTTATAGGCAGAGTTAACCGTATGGATAATATATCCAAATCTATTTAGTCTTAATCGTGAGGAATTAAAATGGATAAAGTTCTCCCTATTACCCCAAGGGATTTGGCCAAGTGGTTATGAGAAAGCAATAAGTGTTCATCTATGAGGTCATAGATTTTATTCTCACGGAGACCAAATATTTCAAATATTGGGCCCATTAGGTTTATGCCCGGTCATTACTTTTGTGGCCCCAGAATTAGTCAAGCACCGTGCAAACTGTCTGGACATTCGGTTAATAAAAAAAATAAGAAAAATAAAAAGATGGTTCTCCCCATATGTGACATTGCTCCAATCGGGTAGCTCCGATGTAACATTTCGCCTAATCTAAGATCCATAAGACACGAATCTAATATTATTATGATAGTTTAGTGCTCACAACATTACCCTACTATTTAACACATTGACTTAACCAATCAGAGAGGAGTCAAAACCCACAATTGGAAGGAATACACTCTCCTCTTTTCCCCCAATGGTGAGATTAATCATGCATCCTTTATCTTTCTTCTTTTTCTCCCAACGTTCGGGTCAGTTTATGCTTATCTCCACTATTTTTTTCTTCGGTTCAATTGATAACAGGCCATCCACAATAGAACTCTGGGATTCACAAAAAATTTATATCTTGTTGCCCGACTTCAAGAGGTTGCTAAGTTTCATACCCAGTATTTTGGATTATAACTCATCCGTGTTGTCACTTCAACAACGCAAAGGTTTTTCGAGCATCCATTATCATATCTCCCTATCCCATTTTGTGATTTCTGCTGACGTGGCCCAATACGAATAAGCCAGCGAGTTTTAATTGTTGGGACAGTGTCCCAAGACTTTATTACAAATAAAGGTGTGGATAGGCCGCCCATGTCTGGTCCTTTTTGAAAGGCTCCCTCTTTAACACCCCTCCTCATTTCCTCATTTCCCCCTCACCACTCTCTCTCTCTCTCAGTCAGCACAGCAGCCGTGGGTTTTCAACTTTTCACACACTCTCTCAATTACAAAGTCCCAGCAATAGCAAGAAAGGGCAATCAAATCTCTCTCTCACTGGCACCAAGCAAGCTCCAGCAGCTCCAGCAATAGCAAGAAAGGGCACAGCAGCCGTGGGTTTTCATCTTTTCACACACTCTCTCTCAATTACAAAGTCAGCATAGCAGTAGTGGGTTTTCATTGTCACTGGCACCAAGCAAGCTCCAGCAGCTCCAGCAATAGCAAGAAAGGGCAATCAAATCTCTCTCTCTCTCTCTCTCTCTCTCTCTCTCTCTCTATAGCAGGCTAAACTTGGTTTGCTAATCTGGGTTTTTCATCTTGAACCCTTTTACTACCTTCCTGGTATTCTACAGCTTTGTCTGTACAGTTCCACCCATTTACCGTATCTACAGATATATACATGGCTCTGTGTACATTCTCTTTACCCGGGCACTTTAATCGGCCATTGACTTCAGATTTCTCCAAAAATGGTCTCCTCTCTACTCAATTTCAGCACAAACACCACCAGGTTTGGGATTTTCTCTCTCAGTAGAAAATAGCAGAACTTTCTAATTTACCCAAATCATAGATTTCCTACGCTTTTCATTTTAGATTTCTTTTTCCTAATGAAGCTAAATTACTATGCTTTTGACTTAGAGATTTGGGTTTGGCCATTGGAGAGTCATACCAAACGAAGCTTTTACTCAAAATTTTACCCAAATTTGAGTAAGGAATGGAGATACTCTTAGGAAAAGAAATTAATTTTCTTGATGTTGTATTCTTCTGTTCGACTCTGTGTGTTGATTTGGAATTTATCTTTATTCGTAAGCGAATTAGGACATACATAATTGAAAGATTTCTTGTGTTTTTCTGCCTTTTATAGTAGAAAGTAGAAGAATTCTCTCATTAACACTAATGTTCTAAAAGTTGGCCGGCCAGTCCCCGCCTTGGGTCTAGGCAGTACGCAGTGGTCCAACGCCTTCATGCAGCCAACTAGTCGGGGCCCCTTTTCTGCCCGACTAGCGCCTACGATGTTTAGAACATTGATTAATACATATCATGGATTTCCTGTGCTTTTCACTTACCAAAGGAAGTTAATTTTGGTGATGTTGTCCTTTTTCTGTGTTGTAGATGCTGATTTGGTATTTGCCTTTTTTTTAATGCCAATTAGGACAGACGTAATTGAAAGATATGTTTGTGTTTGTACTGGGTTTTTTTTCCCCCCACAGGTCAAGAAAAGGGCAGGTGGGGTTTGTGCATCACTGTCTGAGAGAGGGGATTATCATGCACAGAGGCCGCCAACGCCTCTTTTGGACACTATCAATTATCCAGTCCACATGAAAAATCTGTCAATTAAGGTACCAAGTTATTGAGAAACTTAAGGACACAAAGAGGGTCATTTTATTTCATTTCAAATCAAAATAATCATAACCCCAGTTTATAACCACAAAAATGTCATTGCCATGGCAATCTGGTGGATTTCTGTACCGGAATTTAGTTTGTAACAGTTTTTTTGACTGTTATCAAACATTTGTTGCAGGAACTGAAACAACTGGCAGATGAACTGAGGTCTGATGTAATCTTTAATGTTTCAAAGACTGGGGGTCATCTGGGTTCGAGCCTTGGTGTGGTTGAGCTCACCGTGGCTCTTCATTATGTGTTCAATGCTCCTCAGGACAGGCTATTGTGGGATGTTGGTCATCAGGTGATTGCTACTTACCTTATGTACTTAAATAGTCAAAACAGGAAACTTTGTGGAGAGAGTAGTGCTTAATGGGGAAATTTTGTGCAGTCTTACCCACACAAGATTTTGACTGGTAGAAGAGATAAGATGCCCACATTGAGACAGACAAATGGGCTGTCAGGCTTTACTAAGCGATCGGAGAGTGAGTATGATTCCTTTGGCACGGGTCATAGTTCAACCACTATCTCAGCTGGCTTAGGTAATTCTCTGTGCTGCCCTCATTGAGTCTATAAACTTAAGTTAGAACTAGAATCTCAACAAGATAGACTTGTTTAGACTTCAATTCTGTTACAGTGGTGGGCCTGGTGGGTATTCATCCCGTGTTTCATGTTTCTTGGGTGCCTCATTTCTCCTTACAGCTGTATTTTATTGGAGAAGACTATGGTTCCTTTTTTGATATTGGATTTTTTTAAAGTCCAGAAAATGATGGAGGCTTTTTGTATGTTTGCTTGTTTGTCCAATTACTTGTTTTATATTGCTGCTGCAAAATAGGTTGGATTTCCGTATATGTCTTTCTAAATGAGATATCAGTCATGTCATGATAATGTTTTGTATTGTTTATAAGCTAAACAAGGAGGCTTTACTCAAATTTTGCTCATTGGTTTGATAATTGACATGTTTTGGGTGGACAGGGATGGCTGTGGGAAGAGACTTGAAGGGAAAAAAGAATCATGTAGTTGCTGTTATAGGTGACGGTGCCATGACAGCAGGTCAAGCATACGAAGCCATGAACAACGCGGGTTACCTTGACTCGGACATGATTGTTATTCTTAATGACAACAAACAAGTTTCTTTGCCCACTGCAAATCTAGATGGGCCTATACCACCAGTAGGGGCTTTGAGCAGTGCTCTAAGTAGGTTACAATCAAACGGGCCACTCAGAGAATTAAGAGAAGTCGCAAAGGTTACTGTTGTTTTACTTCACTAGAGTGACAATGGGAAACGCCTCCCTATTTGGTTGCTAGTTGGAATTGGTTTTTCAAAATACTTCTCAGACAGCTCGTTTTGGAATCATTAAACAACTATCCTTTTCCATATAGTATTATCTTGATAGAAAACGGTTTTGTGAGATTCTAAAGACATCATTTTAGTGTTTTCAAAAATGGGTTCTTGTGCCAAAAGTTTCTTAAAAACAAGTTTAAAAAATCGGTCTGCCAAACGACTTTTTGAATAAGCGTTCTGGAAACCAAGTTTTGAAACAGCAACCATATAGGGATGCTTTCAGTGAACCTGATTCTATTGTGATTGGGATTTTTCAGGGAGTAACCAAGCAGCTTGGTGGGCCTATGCATGAACTGGCTGCAAAAGTTGACGAATATGCCCGTGGAATGATTAGTGGTTCAGGGTCAACCCTATTTGAAGAACTTGGGCTCTATTATATTGGTCCTGTGGATGGCCACAACTTAAATGACCTTATTTCGATTCTTAAAGAGGTTAAGAGCACTAAAACAACCGGTCCAGTCCTCATTCATGTTGTCACTGAGAAAGGCCGAGGATACCCATATGCAGAAAAAGCAGCTGACAAGTACCACGGTGTGTGCAAAAAGTTTCAACTTTAGAAAATCTATTGCCAAATTTAGGCTGGTTATGATGGCTGAAAGGTTATGTATTCCCATTTCCCATTGGTGTGCAGTTGATTTCTGCTGAGGAGATCACAATGTAGAATCGAGCTTTCATTTCTTTTGGCAAATCTTCTCATTGGAGTTGTCTTGTAAACCATATAAAATCCATGTCACTGACATCTAATTTCCATGTCTATGTCAATGCATTTGTAGGACAATGCCCATTTCGCATGTTGTAGTTTTGACGTATATCTACACACTTTCCACCAAATACTGGCACCCTTTTCAAGCTTATTTGGCACTCTTGTGGACTGTTTTTAGCATTTTCTAATTTTGAATAGTAAGTGGACCTTGTTATTGCAGGAGTGGCCAAGTTTGATCCAGCAACTGGGAAACAATTCAAAGCCAGTGCTAAAACTCAGGCTTATACGACGTACTTTGCAGAGGCTTTGATTGCAGAAGCAGAAGCAGACAAAGATATTGTCGCAATCCATGCTGCAATGGGTGGTGGAACAGGCCTGAATCTTTTCCTTCGCCGCTTCCCAACACGATGCTTTGATGTTGGGATAGCAGAACAGCACGCTGTTACTTTTGCAGCTGGATTGGCCTGTGAAGGCATTAAACCTTTTTGTGCAATCTACTCGTCTTTCTTGCAGAGGGCTTATGACCAGGCAAGCCAACTTCCCCTCTTATTCTTTTAGATGAACACCATGGAGGGTTACGTTATACGAGCTTCGTACATGTGTTGGTTGTGGTCATGTGTCTAGGCCTCAGATTTGTTTATTTTCATGTTTCCAATGACATGAAGACATCGAAGTCTTTAATTTCTGATAATTGCACGTATAAGATACGGCTCTGTTGGGATAGGTGCGACTTTCAAATGAAAGGATTGTTGTGATTATGCAGCTGTGAATGGCTCAAATCTAGATTTGATAGTTTACCTATGAAATACGACATTGAGTTTGGGAGTTTTATCGTGATGGATTAATCTACATAAGGATCCCAAAATACATTTGTACTAACCTCTAATCGGTTTTGCACTTTATTTCATGAGCTCAATGTAGCTAAAGCTCCTATACTGTTTGGGTGTTGCACAATTTATTGCTTGATGTGAAATCCACATCTTTCCAAATGAAGCTAAAGTTTTATGCGTATGGACATGGCAAACTCTATCTCGTAGACATACTTTGTTGGATGAATGTTAGGTACACATGGTTACTTACATACATTTAGGCATTTAACATAGATCAAGATCATTACAAAATTATGCCCAACATTGAGCTCTAATTTTGCCTTTGAAATTTTCTTGGTTTATACCACAGGTAGTGCATGATGTCGATTTGCAGAAGTTGCCTGTGAGATTTGCGATGGACAGAGCTGGGCTAGTTGGAGCAGATGGTCCTACACATTGTGGTTCTTTTGATGTCACTTACATGGCATGCCTACCAAACATGATAGTAATGGCTCCTTCCGATGAGGCTGAGCTTTTCCACATGGTTGCAACTGCTGCTGCCATTGACGACAGACCAAGTTGTTTCCGCTACCCAAGAGGAAACGGGGTGGGTGTCGAGCTGCCACCAGGAAACAAAGGCATTCCTCTTGAGGTATGGCTGAACCTATATTCCAGTTGTTTTCTCCGTAGACCCTGTTTGTTTAATAGGACTGTTAGTGAAGCAGATATAAAATATGGTACGATAAGTAATGCTATCGGATGGATACTAGGGGATTAATAATGCTACATCCCCAAGGTATTGTGTGTCCCATGTTTTGTGCGATTTTAATCGGATACTTAATCTTGGTCGCAAAATTTTCAATCACACATATGTGGTTCCCTTCAATATGTAATCCAATCCGATGCTCTAATCTGAGCAAACAAACTGGGCCTCAAGATATGAGATAACCCGTGTTTCGTGGATATCATCAGACATGTCTACAAAGATGCAAAAGGTCCAACCAAATGTGTGATATGTGGTCCCTTGAATTTCTAGTTCGGACAACCAAACGGGGCCTTAGTGAAAAGAAAAAAAAATCATGAGCATTTGAAAAGGCAAAGTTATATGTATGAATTGGGACTTTTGCTACAGGTTGGGAAAGGCCGTGTATTGATAGAAGGGGAGAGAGTAGCACTGTTGGGGTATGGATCAGCTGTTCAAAGCTGTTTGGCTGCAGCTGCCTTGGCAGAAGCCCGTGGTTTACAGTTAACAGTCGCAGATGCCCGCTTCTGTAAGCCATTGGACCATGCTCTTATTCGCGCCCTAGCAAAGTCACATGAGGTCTTGATTACAGTAGAAGAAGGAGCAATTGGGGGGTTTGGGTCTCACGTTGTTCAGTTCCTTGCCCTAGATGGACTTCTTGATGGCACGGTAAAGGTACGAAGTTATGAGATCTTGAATCCAAATTATGGTTTTTAACTTCTGATTATAGTCTTGTGTCATGGTTTAACTTCTTGGTGAATACAAAAGTTTTAGACTACTGTTGTTTCCACCAGAATCTGTTTGGTTGCAGTGGTCAAAATCAATTGCACATAGCACTTCCAGTTCCAAACTCTAGTACCATCAATGTGGAACCATCTTTCTCATGTTCTCTCAAAGTTGGTTCTTCGCCGAAAAGTTTCCAGAGAACAAATTCTGAAAACCCTCAACGAAACAAGGACCTGCTTGATATATTTTTAGGATTACTAGAACCTGTTTTCGGAATTTTGTGTTGAAAGCAACGATTGTTTTAGAAAAGAACCAGAGAGATGTATTTGAATTCTCAAAAAACTCTCTGTGCTCCTAATGACTACGATATGCACACCGTAGGTGTTTGCTTTCAACCGCACTTTCTGGAAAGTGTTATGCAAACTGTATTTCAAATTTGCAACCAAATATTTTTCTGCTCTTTTCGAGAAATGGATCCAGATAGCTTTTTCTTATTTCTGCAGCCAAACAGGAGCTTAGGCTTTCTACACATTATTTGCTAATCTATATGCTTTCTGTTAATAACCGTGAACAAGATAGATGGAAAGTTCGAAACCTCAGCTCCAGGTAGCTTATTTTGCGTCTTTTTGAAATTCATTTTGCAGTGGAGGCCACTGGTTCTTCCCGACCGGTACATTGAGCATGGTTCACCGGCTGACCAACTGGCAGAAGCTGGTCTTACACCATCTCATATTGCAGCAACTGTATTCAATATGCTCGGACAAACGAGAGAGGCTCTGGAACTCATGTCATCATAGAAAGAAACGTGGGGATTTCAGCTCTCTCAACAATGTACAAATACAGTGACTGTAAGAATTCTGATTTTTTTTTTCCCATTTCCATTCTTTGGTAGCATATTGTAGCCTCACCGAATAGATGCAGGGGCGGCCCTTGGGCACAAGGCCTGCAGACCGCCGCCTAGGCCCCCACTTTTCGGCCCAAAATTAGTGCCCCAAACCAAAATATGTAATGAATAATGTATGCAGCTGAAAGTTGAACAAGGTCAAGTGGTAGGAGCAACAGATGAAAAGCCAATAATGCCTCAAGAGTGCCTCACAATTTTTTGTATGATTCGCGTCAAGTTAGCATTGGCGACTGAGGCATGTGTTATAAGGATAAAGGGCTCCCATCTTGTAGTTTCGCCTCGGGTCCCAAAAATCTCAGGGCCAGCCCTGAAGAGACGATGTCAAAAAGAAGTAGCTGGATCAAAGTGAAGCGGTTCTTGTTCTGATTAAAAGATGGCGTTCTTGTTACCTTTCTATCGATTTAGGAAAATTACTGAGAAACTTTAGATACCCGAATGAGGAACTTCAGTGTTAATATGATATCAGATACTGCTAATAATATGTTTTACTACTTGGGCAGAGCCAATAGTGTTGCATTTCAGGAAGGGTTGCTTTACAATCGAATCAAAGGATAGATTGATTAAGAGAGAAACTTTCCGAAAGGGATACAAAGAACATCAAGCAGACGGACCTGGGGATGCTGCGGAGAAGCTCCAGCATCCCCCATTCCCAAGCAGACATTTTTTTTGCATTTGACATTGTTGTTAGAGGGTGTTGCTTGCATGTTACATTACGTTCCATTATTGCAATTTTGATGGGGTGCCATTACGTAGTATGGTCCTATCTTAATTTCTTTTTTAGTAATGCATGATGTCCCAGGCCAGGTTGCGCGCACCTCGGACTAATCCGTACAACCTCTCTGACAGGAGTTTCACACGCTAATGCGTGTGGGTGAAGTGGTCGCCAGAGTTGCTAACTAGGAGAATTGAACCTGAGATCTTAAGAGAGCAAAACCCCTATGTCCCATCGCAAGACCACTTGACCGACCCCTCAGACTGTATGGTCCAATATTCTTTCTCTGTAACACCCTTTGAAGTTGGTATTGGAGTGTAGACCAAAACCAAGTAGTCAAAGGGGTGTCCGTCCGATTATGTTCTCTTTTTCTTTTACTTTTTTCTTCTCCATCAGGGTGTCCAATTATGTTATTGGAGGAGTTTTTGGTTGCAAATTGGATACCACGTGTGGTGGCTTCGGCTACCACGTCGGTAACCGAGCCTTGCGCATAAGCCAATGTTCCCCTCAGCCTAGGCTGTCGAGCCGAGGAGTGTTGTTGCTCCCAGTCTAGGGTTCGGTCCCGCGCCCGGGGACATGCTTCGGTATTAACACTATCCAATGAAGGGGAGCCAGGCAGTTACAGCAAGCGGACCCCACGTCGAATCCGTTAGAATAGCGATCATTTGGATCAGGTCATGTGCTCCGTAACCGCCTCGTGCCCTCCGTCATAAGTGACGTCACCCGAAGCGGTTACGAGAGTGTGATTTTCACGCTTTGGCTTGGAGGCCAAGCAGACCTAGGTTTATAAATACAAAGGGATGCTCATGAAGAGAGGTAGGCCATTACTCCCCCCTAGCCTTAGACCTAAATTCCACATCTGAGATCTAACTTGATCGTCGGAGGGTCACTGGGTTATCCAAACCCTAGTGACTTGATTGCAGGTCTATCAGAAGGAGCGGAGGAGGAAGGAACCAGCTACGTTCCGTCTAGGTCCTGATAAATCGAACCCCTACACCACGTAACAGTATTCGACGCCCATTCGAGTCATCCAAATGTGTTTTGGACGGCCCTAATCCGAGCACTCTCCTCTTTTCCTCTTCTCGGATTTGGACTGTCCAAAATACGTTTCGACGGCTCGAATGGGAATTTCTCATGTTATTGGGAGAAAGTGGGGGAATTAATTAATTTATGAAATTCCTCAGATGAATACGTGTCCAGGTGCCAATAATAAGATGCCTAGTTTTAGTGGAAAATGCAATAACTAAAGTTTGTCGGTGGGGTGGGGGTGGGGATAATGAAAATCTCTCTCTCTGTCGGTGGGGTGGGGGTGGGGATAATGAAAATCTCTCTCTCTCTCTCTCTCTCTCTCTCTCTCAATCGTCAATAAGCAGTTCTTCAAGATAATTGATTCCCCATTAAAAGTGATAATGGTATTGATTAGTTGTTTTGGATAAGATATATATTGATGTTCTGATTCGTTAAAATCTTATTCTAAGTTGACTTATTGTACGCAATAAAGTACTAAGTCAAAACACATTTTAAAAAAAAATTCGTAGAATCTTAAAACAGCTCAAAACTTGGATCAACATGTTCATACCTCATTTTAAAAATAAAAATTAAAAGCCAATTGGGTTGAGGTATATATTAAATTTATACTTGTGATTATTGGTAGAAAGACAGAGCACTAGGGCCTCAGGGGATTCATACAGGGATTGTAATTCTATTTTGAATTTATATGCTTACTCAAAATAAAAGATGAACGTGTTGATGAAGAAAACAAAAGGGAATTACCGGGATACAACGTGTAAAGAACATCAAATTCAAGTGGAAAAAGAAAAACATCCCATTTAACCGACTTGGGTCTTCTTAATTAACGAACTTGGTTCTCTAATGACTTCTCCTACATAACATTTCTCTAAGTCGCTAAAGTACGTAGTTGTGCTGCGACATTTAGTTTATTTGTGAGAATTTTGTATGAGAATTTGTTAAAAAAAGTTAATTATCGAAAATCTGCATTACCTAATTAAATTTTTAATGCACTTGAGAAACAACTGTAACAGTTATTGTTCTTAATCTTAATTAGTTGTAAATTCAACAAGAATAATCTTTTTTGTTTCTTTTCCAATCGAATTGTCTATTTGGAAGCAGACTAGTCCTCTCTGCTCCCTATGTCGTTTTTGATTCGTACAGGCAAATTGCTTTCCCCCGCTCCCCTGACACCACACCACACCCCCCACCGCCGTTTCCCAAATTACCCCCCCACCCAACCCCGCAATTCCTTTGTTTATTTTTATTTTCTTTATTTATTTAATTTCTTTCTTTATTTATTGAATTATAAAATTCAGTTTTTTTAAAAAAAAATTAAGTGTTCCAAATTTCAATCTGTTTGAACCAGTGGAAAGATTTTAGTTTTTTTAGTCATTTTATCCTAAATGGTCATAATTAAATTTTTACTCTAGGGCTCTCGTTGATTAATCCTAAGAGATTTGATTCAACGACTTTCTTAGGGCTAATCAACGAGAGCCCTAGAGTCAAAATTTAATTATGACCATCTAGGATAAAATGATCAGAAAACTAAAATCTTTCCACCGGTTCAAACGGATTGAAATTTGAAACTCCTAATTTTTTAACCATATTTTTTAATATATAAACTGTCTAAAGAGGTTAAAAAATTAAGTGTTCCAAATTTTAATCCGTTTGAACCGGTGGAAAGATTTTAGTTTTCTGATTATTTTATCCTAAATAGTTATAGTTAAATTTTGACTCTATGGCTCTCGTTGATTTGCCCTAAGAGATATTTGATTCTATGACTTTCTTAGGGCTAATCAATGAGAGCCCTAGAGTCAAAATTTAATTATGACCATTTAGGATAAAATGATCAGAAAACTAAAATCTTTCCACCGGTTCAAACGGATTGAAATTTGAAACACTTTTAACCATATTTTTTAATATATAAAGGAAAAAAAAACCGTTGGATTCATTAGAGGCAATGCTTACCTCTCATGCTTGGAGTGTGAACAAAAGACCAAAAAAAAGATCAGACAGAAATGTTGATTCGTGTGCCAAGATAAAGCAGCGAAGATCCCCAATACTACCTTTACTCTTTCCAATCAGAAATGTTGATGTGGATTAAAAAAAGAAGAAGAAAAAATGTTGATTTGTTAATTCGAGTGATTCCTCTTTCCAATGCCTTTTGCACCTCTGCCTTCTGTAGAGAAATTACTCACTATACACACTTGTATATACACACACTCTTCCTCACATATCCAAAAACTCACACACAACATTCTGCCCTATTTCATTATGAGTTAACCCAAAAAAACCAAAGAAGGGGGGAAAACGGGAAATGAAACAAATAAAGAAAAGAATTGAAAATTAGAAAAAAAAACACGAAAAAACGAAAAAACAAAGGGTAAGCAAAGTAAGTGTGTGTGTGTGTGTGTGTGGGGGGGGGGGGGGGGGGGGGGGGGGGGGGGGGGGGGGGGTGGGTGTGGTGTGGTGTGGTGGTGGTGGTTTGGGAGTGAATTAAAGCACCTCTCGTGGTACAGGAGGGGTTAGCCTTAAAAAGACTAAGTCAAGTCGTCTCATGACAATGAGGAGGGGAGGGGGTAGCCTTAAAAGGACTAAGTCAAGTGGTCCCATGACAATGAGGAGGGGGTAGCCTTAAAAGGACTTAGTCAAGTCGTCCCATGACAATGAGGAAGGGGTAGCCTTAAAAAGACTAAGTCAAGTGGTCCCATGACAATGAGGAGGGGGTAGCCTTAAAAAGACCAAGTCAAGTTGTCCCATGACAATTAGCCATTGGAGAGTGTCATGGAGTGGCAAAAGGGCCCAAAGTTTTAAGAAAACAACAGACCAGGGAACAAATTTAACTGTATTGATAAGCATATAAACCATGATTAGGTATTCTAAACTGGATTGGTATTAATTAAGAATTTAAGATAGTACTGGTCAAGGTTATGAATCTCGTTCCGTACTGGCCGGTACGTCTCGTATTTGTATAAAACCGGTAACTTACACCTCCAATACCGCCTGGCTCTGATACCGGGCCTTACCGGCGAGTACCGCCGATTCCGGACGAGATGGAGGTACCGGAAATTTCGGCTGGTACCGTTCAGAACCAGATCAGATCACGATCAAATGCATCCCTATCAGAATCAGATCGCGATCAAAGAGAGGAGGAGAGAGAGACAGATCCTGATCAGAATTAGATCGCGATCAGAGAGAAAGAAAAGCGCGCTATACCTATGCTATTTTGCCATGACTGGTTGGAGAGAGAGAGAGAGGGGCTCGATGGTAGGTCACGCAGGAGTAGAACGAAAGCTGCTGGTGGAGGGATAAAAATTTGGAAACCCTGAATTAGACAAGGCCCAATTACCCTTTTATCCTTATTTTTAAAGGGTTATTACATGTGTGATGTGTCTCTAGGTAGTACGTATTTGTTCAAAGGGTAAATTACAGTTAACCCCTCAAACTAACACTTGGGGACACTTAACCCCCTCTAACTATAAAATTTGGCACTTATCCCCCTTTAACTCTTTGAAACCCTTTCTCAGCTCACTGCCGTTTGCATTCTGTTAGTATTTGGATGGAAATAGGCATATGCAAGTCACATGGTCACTTAGTTGAAGTATAAAGACGATATTGCCCTTTTCCCTTCTCTCACCTCCATTCCCCTTCTCTCTCCCAACGATACATCTACATATACATATGCATACACAATGGTCTTCTTCTACCAAACAACCTCTCTGTCTCTCAACGTCACTCACTGTCTCTACATTTCTCTCACTCTCCCTCTTCTCTCTAGGTTTCTCTTTCTGCTTGAATGGATTCTTTAAGCAATTTGGCACACCTCCGCAGTGTCATTTCTCCAATTTTTTGCCGTTGTGGAGTGAAAGCACCATTGAAGACCTTGAAGATGACAACAAACCCAGGCAGAAAATTTTATGGGTGTTTGAAGTATAAGGTGCCCAATTATAGTGTCTGGATTGGTTTTCTTGAAGGGCTCCTCAGATAGAATACAACGCTCATGTAAACCAAAGCCCTAACCCGGTCGTGCCCACCAGGAAGACCCGATCCATTCCCAGTGCATCCAACAAGCCCACAAATCGCCGACAATGTGGAAGGCGGCGCATCGGTGTCGCCGTAGTCGTGCATGTCTGGGGCCATTGCGTGGTAGCCGTGAGAGGAAAGGGAGAGCATCTTGTGATTTTGCTTTGGAGTTTGCTGATTTTGCAATACGACTTCCAACAAACCGTTTCTCTCTTGATCTCGAAGAGTTTGCTGATCTTGCTTTGGAGTTCAAAGCTTCCACTATAATGGTTTTGAAGGAGAGAGGAGAAGTTTGACTTGCTTCCCTTGGTCTTTCTGGTTCCACACGGGTTTGAAGTGTTTTTTTTTTTTTTTTGGGGGCAAGCCAATTTTAAGTCAGGGGCAAATTGGCAACTACGCCCTCTTCATTGCGTCAGTGAACTGAGAAAGGGTTTCAAAGAGTTAGAGGGGGTTAAGTGCCAAATTTTATAGTTAGAGGGGGTTAAGTGTCCCCGGGTGTTAGTTTGAAAGGGTTAACTGTAATTTACCCTTGTTCAAATGAAAAAAGGAAAAAGACTGGCCTAGGCCTTATTTGGGAGAGGAGTTGACTGGAGAATGATTTTTATTTATTTATTTTGTGAACTTAAAATTATGTGAGCTTTTATCTTTTTCTTTTTTTAATTAGAAGAGGTTTATATAATGAGAGTGTAATTTTTGTTGTCTAATAAAAGTTTATTTTATGATGAATTGCAAGGCATGGGAAAAAAAATCGATTTATAACTATATGTAATAGTAATAGCGCTAAATCTGAAACGGTATTCGGTATTTGTCCGGTACCCGTTCCAATAAGAAAATCGGTACCCTAACCAATACGGTATTCAGAACCTTGGTACTGGTATCTATATTCTTAACCCTTGTTATTAGCCAATATTAATTGAAGTATTGGGAAGCATGGACGCTACGACTATGCATACTCGATTAGGATCAGTTTGTCCAGCTAGATGGGGAGCCAGCTCCTCACTCTAGTGCTGCAGCTGATCTAGCTCACACTGGAATGCAAACACCTTAATGAATTTCCTTTCTGGAGATGATCACTCCTCTTTCACAGTAACAGCCGAAGACTCGAAGACCTTTCATTTTCCATGCAATAAAAGTCCATGTAATAGACAGCCAATTACATATACCATGACGCAATTAAGTCCAATTTGCATGCGATTTGGGCATCTCAAAAGGGCATTTTTGTCCATGATTGATCTAAACAACCATGAGAAATTACCGGATAGTGGAGGGGACATAAAATAATTATAGCTCTAAAATCCCCAAAATGTGATTCGGTTTGAGTTTTGAGTGAGATATTTTAGACTAATGAGTTAAGAGAGATATATAGATGAAGAAAATTTATTGGATAGAAGTTTATGGCTTTGGCTAGACCATTTTGCCCTCAATGAAGTGGCATTTCCAATACAAGGAGAAAGTTAAATGTTTGAGAAGCGAGTCAGACATGTAAAAGCTAATACACCATTTGTCCCAAATTGCTCACCTCTTTTTGAAACTGTAGATTTTAGAAAAAGTAATGTATTAACACGAATTTTCTTTCAAAATTTTTGTAGCAATTTAAAGATCTTATTGACAAGAAACAATTGGTGCAATTTTTTTTTAACAAAACTCATAAATATGTTAGTTTTGCATGCAAAATGCACGGTTCCTAAAAAGGGCGAGCAATATGAGATGGATATATGTTTATAAATCCTCAATTTTTTTTATCTATAGATTACGGGTTGCGCTACACTTTGTTGCTGTGAATTGCAATAGGCTAATAGCTGTTAAGGGCTCGTTTGAATGGGGGATTAGGTTTAGGGATATTATGTAAGAAGGGAGGATTGAATAGTAGGAGGTATTGGTCAATAAAGGATAACCTACATTTATGGAGGGGGTATTAAATAATACTTGTTTTGGATGGAGGATTAATTTGGGGTATAAGAAAGAGGGATTGATGTAAAAATTGTTAAATGACTTTTTTGCCCTTATGCAGTGTTGTATGACAAAATTTGTTAGTTTCATTATATTGTAATTAGAATAAATACGTGTTGAGCAAAAAAAATTATGTGTTTCAAATTTTAATCCATTTGAATGGGTGGGGAGATTTTATTTTTCTGATTATTTAATTCTAAAGGGTCATAATTAAATTTTGACTATAGAGTTCTCATTGATTAGTCCTAAGAAAGTTGTAGAACCAAATATCTTTTAGGGCTAACTAACGAGAGCCCTGGAGCCAAAAATTAAGTATGATCCTTTAGGATAAAATAATTAGAGAAATAGAATCTTCGTACCGGTTCAAACGGATTGAAAATTAGAGCACTTAATTTTTTGACCATATTTTTTAATATATAAACCATAGGTTGAAAAATTAAGTGTTCCAATTTTCAATTGGTTTGAATCAGTGCAAAGATACTATTTCTCTTATCATTTTATCTAAAGGATTATAATTAATTTTTGGCTTTAGGGCTTTCGTTGGTTAGTCCTAAGAGACATTTGGTTGTATGACTTTCTCAGGGCTACTCAACGAGAGTTCTAAAGTCAAATTTTAATTATGACTATTTAGGATAAAATTATCAAAAAACTAAAATCTTTCCACTGGTTCAAACGGACTGAAATTTGAAACAATTAATTTTTTTTTGCTTTTGCTCATGAGGTACAGGAAGAGGGATTACAAGGGGTACGATCGTCCAAAAGATAGGGGGATTTGGGGGGATTCTACAATGACTGCTCAAACCCTAGCCATCTGTAAGCCCCCCTTAGCGAGTATTAGCAGGGGTTATGGAGGAGGGGGTTTTCAGAAATCCCCTTGTTATTGAGCATCCAAACCACGCCATACAGTCGGGCCCACGGATTAATTAGAAGGGGGTATATCACAATCCCCCTTCACAGTAAAGCATCCAAACGAGCCCTAAAAGCATTGTCTATGGGGGCCTAGAACATTTATGGTGATCATAATTGACTGAAAGCTCCCAGTTCTTCCCAAATGCCGTGTAGTAATTTGATATAATATTCCATCTTAATTGGCTGCACATGCCCCTTGATATTGATCAATTTCGGCCACTTCTGCTAATTATTCTCATTAGTCATCCTCGTTCTGACCCAAACAACTAAAGAATTTCCACAAATCAAAAACATGTGTTGTAGATATTAAGAATATTAGTACTTCCTTGAGTGGGCCAGGGAAAAACAAAGTGACCTGGGCCAGGGTCCAACGTCAAGTCTATCCCTCCGCGCACGGTAAGTTGATTCCATGTTTATTGGCATATATTTTGCCAACTCATTTGGGATGTCCGAGCCTCGTGGTAAATATTTTGTCCCTAGTTCTTTTAATCTTTGTAATGTCTTCAAAGATTAATTAATAAAATTTCCCTTTTACTGATCGATCAAAATACAAAAAAGACAAAAGAATAATCGAACAGGATTATTAAGCCAAAACAGGAACATATATCAAAAGGGTAAACATATCCCATGCATGAATGGCAATAGAATAAATATCCGTCGAATATGATGCCACATAAAGCATGGTTTAGGTTGGAAACTGTCTCGCCCTCTCATTTGGGTGCCAACGTTGTTGAGATGCTTCTTTATTGTTGTGATGCCTCTTGCTCCTCATCCTTTAATCTTTGTACTCTCCTAAAAAATTAATAAATTCTCTTTTGCCGTTCAGAAAAAAAAGAAAAAGAAAAAAGAAAGAGCAATTGAGTTACTTTTGGGTGGCTCTTCTTGCTTCCGGCCCAAAAGCTTCCTAGGGAAGAGAAGGTCCCATTTAACAAAAAAGTCTATAAACACAACTTTAAAACAGAACACCAGATACAACTGTGTTTGGAGTCATTCGATGCATGTACCACATGTAAATTCACATTAATTGGGTTGGAAAACGGTAATTGATTTTCACACTTTATTTTTTACCCTCATGTTATATGAATTTACAAAATTAACCTTTCATTTCTATAGTTTTTCACACTTAGGAGGACAACATTATAAATTGACATCACAAGACGGTAAAAAAGAGTGGTTATTAAAGGAGGCTATGAAAATCACTCCTTGGAAAATAGAGGAATTTCCAAGACATTGGAGAATAAACATCCTCCTCAAAATATTAACTTGCAAATTACAAATCCAGCATTTGAGCCACATTGCTTCACTTATACACAAAACTAGATCCCATTCTTCTATAAAACTGAGAACAGTGAAAGACATTTCCACATCTTTTGTTTGTCCAGGGTGTTTCGCCTTAATAATTAAGTCAGATGATTTTTTCGTTTTATTCAATATTTTTCATTTGTTTGTTTTTTGTCAAATTGTTGGGGCTTATTGGTTGGTCCAGAAAAAAGAAATCAAAAAAACAAATAAATAAATAAAATGAACCAGACGTAATTTTTTTTAAGGAAAACAAAAATATTAAAAAAAAAAGTCTATGTTTTGCATAATTTTTGTCTTTCGTGAAAGTTTTTAAGATTTTGATCATAATTTTTTTTAGATTTCTTTCGTCTAGACGAACCAATAATTTCAAAAATTGAAGTAAAACCATTAGTGACGGAAAAAATTTGAATCAAAAGGTAAACATATCCCATGTTTGGACGGAACTTCCGGGCTTAGGATAAACATGCCAATTATTGGGTACTCCCGGAGTACCATGTGGCATTTCCATGTGTACTCGTCGCAAATAACATATCGTGACCACATTAATTGTGTAGGTCACTCCTTATCTCCTAACCACCCAACCAAGTGAATGATAATGTTCCTTCCGAATAATTTGCCATTACGTAAATTGTTAGGGGTGGGAGTACCACGTTGGCAACATCACATAGTATTCTGGAAACGCTAAATAATTACTCGGATAAATATCCCACGGATATGATACCACAGAAAGCATAGAATAGACAATGACAATAGGCCAATAACTCAGTGACGGGACCAAGATTTTGACCCGAGGGGCCCACTAAATCGACAAATAGGCCAATAACTCATTTCCAATACATATTACATTTGTACATTGAAATTATTCTAGCCTAATGTAATTAAAGTGTGTGTGTGTGTGTGTATATCAATCATTTATTTTTTTTCTTTAGGCTATTTCAAGTTTCAACAACCTCGAACTTATTTTTTATTTATGAAAGAAATTGAGAGATGAGAATAAAAAATAACTGATTTTTTTATCAAATCAAACCAAAATTATTAAGATCATAAGTAGCTATACACAAATAATTATCATTAATATTCAAAATCAAATATATACAATTAAAAATTTTAAAACTCGGGGCCGGGGGGCCAACATAGCTCTGCCACTGCCAATAGCTCACTTCTTGCTGCCCAGAGGCCTCCAACTCTCCAAGGGAAGAGAAGGTGACCAATAGACACCGTAGTCAAGTCTATGCGACCCTAGAATATTGATGATGATAATCGACTGAAACCTCCCAGTTCTTCCCACATGCCCGTCGATATCGATGGCTGACTTCTGCAATTAAATTGTTCTCATCGGTCATCCTCCTTAATTATGATCCACACAGCTGCAGAATTTTTCCACAAAATGGAAGCGAAAGTCGTAGATATTAATTAGTACGTATACATACTTTTGGAAGATTTAATGTGATGTAAATTTCAATTTATCTCAACCACGCGATTTACATATGCGATAAAACCATGTTCCTATAAATAGTCCCCCATACAATGGAAATTTAAATCTTTCATCCTTCTAAGCAACAACTGCCACTCCTAGCTTAATTGTCGTAAGAAACCAACCATGGCATCCTCCGTACCTAAAAGAGCTCCCAATTTCCAAGCAGTTCACTCCATAATCATCTTTGTCTTTGTTATCATCCTAATTCCATTTGTCTCTTCATCTGATTCCGCCGTTGCTCGTGCTTCTCCTGCAACTCAAACAGTTGCAAAACAAAGTGAAGCAGTCGCTCTCTTGATGTGGAAAGCTAGCCTTGACAATCAAAGCCAATCTCTCCTTTCATCATGGAATGAAACTAGTCATTGCACTTGGGTCGGAATTGGTTGCAACGAGGCCAGTAAAGTAACCAATTTAAACCTTGAGAGTATTGGTTTGAGAGGTACGCTTTCCGGTCTTAACTTCTCTTTGTTACCCCATCTAGTGAAACTAAATCTGTCCAACAATTATCTTTCGGGAAGAATTCCTTCAGAAGTTGGGATGCTAATATCTCTCACTGATCTTAAACTGTCAAGGAATAATCTCACGGGATCAATCCCCGCTTCAATAGGGAACTTGAGAAACCTCCAAATGTTGTTCCTTGATGAGAACTCTCTCACCCCGGGGAATCAAATCCCCTTTGCCTTCGATAAAGGGAAACCCCTTAAAGGAAACCTCAAAATTTGTTACCTTTTTAGACTTCTCTCACGGGATCAATCCCCGCTTCAATAGGAAACTTGAGAAATCTCCAAATGTTGTTCCTTTTTGAGAATTCTCTCACGGGATCAATCCCTGCTTCGATAGGGAACTTGAGAAACCTCACAATATTGTACCTTTTTGAGAATTCTCTCTCTGGATCTATCCCTCAAGAAGTAGGAATGCTAAGATCTCTCATTTTTCTTCAACTGTCAAGAAATAATCTCACGGGATCAATCCCCGCTTCAATAGGGAACTTGAGAAACCTCCAAACGTTGTTCCTTGATGAGAACTCTCTCTCTGGATCTATCCCTCAAGAAGTAGGAATGCTAAGATCTCTCACTTATCTCTCACTGTCAAGGAATAATCTCACGGGATCAATCCCCGCTTCAATAGGGAACTTGAGAAACCTCACAACATTGTACCTTTATGAGAACTCTCTCTCTGGATCTATCCCTCAAGAAGTAGGAATGCTAAGATCTCTCACTCATCTTGAATTGTCAAGGAATAATCTCACGGGATCAATCCCCGCTTCAATTGGGAACTTGAGAAACCTCCAAATATTGTTCCTTGATGAGAACTCTCTCTCTGGATCAATTCCTCAAGAAGTAGGAATGCTAAGATCTCTCACTGATCTTGTATTGTCAAGGAATAATCTCACGGGGTCTATCCCCGCTTCAATTGGGGACTTGGCAAACCTCACCAAATTGATCCTTCGCGAGAACTCCCTCTGTGGATCTATTAGCTGGTGAGATACCACTAGAGGTTGGGAACTTGAAAAGCTTAGTGACATTAAACCTCTCCCATAACTTCTTGTCCAGTTCAATCCCCTCCTTTTTCAACTGGATGTCAAGTTTAACGTCAGTTGACATATCTTACAATCACTTGGAGGGTCCTTTGCCTAACACAAAAGCATTTTAAGATGCTCCATTTCAAGCAAACCGAAATAATGATGGATTGTGAGGCAATAAAACTAGTTTGATGCAATGCTCACTGTAGCAGAGCAATGGAGATAAAGAAAGAAATCATAACAAAGTTGTGCTTCAGGTTGTAGTTCCTACGTTGGGAATTTTTTTTCTTATTGTTGCTATGATTTTCCTAGTTCATCACAATAGAATGGGGGACAATGAAATCGAGCCAAATAGAGCAACTAATAGAGATTTCGAGCTTCAATGGAAAGCTGGTGCATGAAAACATCAACCGATCGACAGAGGATTTCAATGACAAGCAATGCATTGGAGTAGGTGGATATGGCATTGTTTATAGAGCTGGGCTTCCAAGTGGTCAAGTTGTCGCTATAAAGAAGTTTCATGGTTCTCAAGATGGAGAGTTGACTAATCTACGAAGTTTTAGGAGTGAGATTTGTGCATAGACAGAGATACGACATCAGCATATCAAAAGGCTTTTGGATTACTGTTCACATCCACGACACTCATTTTTGATTTACAAGTTCTTGGAAGGTGGGAGCTTGGACAAGAAACTAAGCTGTGAGGAAGAAGCACTAAGGTTGGATTGGGGTAAGAGGATGAATGTTGTTAAAGGTTTGGCAGATGCTTTATCATATATGCACCATGTCTGTTCGCCCCCAGTATTTCATCGCGATATATCAAGCAAGAATGTTCTGCTAGACTTAGAAGACGTCGCTCATCTCTCCGATTTCGGAACTGCTAGACTTCTAAACCTGCACTCATCAAATTGGACGTCCTTTGTAGGCACCTTGGGATATGCTACTCCAGGTACTTGCACAGTTCATCTTAGCTACCAATATTAGTGTCATGTTTTTCTTTTGAACATGCTAATTCCTAGCTAAGCCACCTTTACAATGTCTTAGTAGTTTTTTTTCCCTGATTTTTGTACCCCTAATTTCTTTGCGCAGAACTTGCTTACACAATGAAGGTGAATGAGAAGTTAGACGTTTACAACTTTGGAGTTTTAACACTCGAAGTTGTAATGGGGAGGCATCCAAGGGATCTCATCTCATCTCTTTCTTCATCAACTTTGGATTTCTCGCCACTATCTTCTTATTGGATAAACGGCTCCCACTGCCAACGAATCAAGCTGAGGAAGCCGTGGTTCTTGCTGTCAAGCTAGCACTTGCGTGAATGTGCCCCAACCCGCGGCGCCGACCAACTATGCACCAAGTTTCTGCGGCTCTATCGAAACAGAAGTCACGCCTGCAGAGCCCGTTTCTCATGATCACATTAGGACAACTACTTGATGACAATTGTCCAAATGCCTAAGTATTCATGTTGTCCCCTCATTGCTTGGGTTTTGGTTCTCCAGTTTTCTAGTTTGCGAGGTATGGAATTTCCTAACATTGGCTCTAAGATTTTTTTTGGGTTAGTCATTGGCTCTAAAGTTTTGTATTATATTCATAATATAGCTGCTCATTTCAAGCAATTGAAACTTTGCGAAATAATTTTGATTATTATACGTACTTTTAAGGATTGGCATTCAAAATGAATGAAAATAGCCACGGAAATATTACCTCGTACACCTGACGCCAACTCTAGGCCAATTTGCAGAGTTCAAATTTGGACGCAGTGTGGTGGGAATGATATAGTTTTCAATGGATCAAGACAGGGGGAAGAGAGGATCAATGCAAAGGAGGTGGCAGAATTCACAGATTATTGTCAAGCCACAGAGGAAGGAAGAAATGGGAATGGAACCAGTCAAGCAGTGGAAATACAGTGTCGGGAGAGACCACAACTGGGGACGTTGAAGATCAACATTGATGGTTCATTTATAAAGGAAATAGGTAGAGGAGGAATGGGTTTTGTCGTTAGAGATCATCTGGGAAGCATTCTAAGTATGGAAGCCATTCCAACCACAAAAGCATGCTCAACTGACATGGTGGAAGCTATGGGATTTCGTATGGCAGTGACCCGTTTGCAGAATTTGGGAAGGCGTTTGCAGAATTTGGGAAGGCATAAAGTTATCTCGGAAGGTGATGCTCAGAAGATCGTTCGTATGCTGCAAGGAAGGAGCTCGATCAAGGCTGATTTGGATGTCATCATTCATGATACTTTAGCTTTATCTTCTCCTCTAAACTCTTGTTCTTTTAATTTTATTCCTCGCACGTGTAATAGGATGGCTCATTTGATAGCCAAGTATGCTCTATCTCTTGTTTCTCCACTGACTTAGAATGGGGACTTTCCCACGTTGGCTCAGTTGGAAGCGTGTTTGAATTGGGACTTTTGTGCGATTAATAATGCTACATCCCCAAAGTATTGTGTGTCCCATGTTTTGTGCGATTTTAATCGGATACTTAATCTTGGTCGCAAAATTTTCAATCACACGTATGTGGTTCCCTTCAATATGTAATCCGTGTTTCGTGGATATCATCAGACAAACTGAGCCTCAAGATATGAGATAACCTGTGTTTCGTGGATATCATCAGACATGTCTACAAAGATGCAAAAGGCCCAACCAAATGTGTGATATGTGGTCCCTTGGATTTCTAGTTCGGACAACCAAACGGGCCTTAGTGAAAAGAAAAAAAAAATCATGAGCATTTGAAAAGGCAAAGTTATATGTATGAATTGGGACTTTTGCTACAGGTTGGGAAAGGCCGTGTATTGATAGAAGGGGAGAGAGTAGCACTGTTGGGGTATGGATCAGCTGTTCAAAGCTGTTTAGCTGCAGCTGCCTTGGCAGAAGCCCGTGGTTTGCGGTTAACAGTCGCAGATGCCCGCTTCTGTAAGCCATTGGACCATGCTCTTATTTGCGCCCTAGCAAAGTCACATGAGGTCTTGATTACAGTAGAAGAAGGAGCAATCGGGGGGTTTGGGTATCACGTTGCTCAGTTCCTTGCCCTAGATGGACTTCTTGCTTTCAACCGCACTTTCTGGAAAGTGTTATGCAAACTGTATTTCAAATTTGCAACCAAATATTTTTCTGCTCTTTTTGAGAAATGGATCCAGATAGCTTTTTCTTATTTCTGCAGCCAAACAGGAGCTTAGGCTTTCTACGCATTATTTGCTAATTTATATGGTTTCTGTTAATAACCGTGAACAAGATAGATGGAAAGTTCGAAAGCTCAGCTCCAGGTAGCTTATTTTGCGTCTTTTTGAAATTCATTTTGCAGTGGAGGCCACTGGTTCTTCCCGACCGGTACATTGAGCACGGTTCACCGGCTGACCAACTGGCAGAAGCTGGTCTTACACCATCTCATATTGCAGCAACTGTATTCAATATGCTCGGACAAACGAGAGAGGCTCTGGAACTCATGTCATCATAGAAAGAAACGTGGGGATTTCAGCTCTCTCAACAATGTACAAACACGGTGACTCTAAGAATTCTGATTTTTTTTTTCCCATTTCCATTCTTTGGTAGCATATTGTAGCCTCACCGAATAGATGCAGGGGCGGCCCTTGGGCACAAGGCCTGCAGACCGCCGCCTAGGCCCCCACTTTTCGGCCCAAAATTAGTGCCCCAAACCAATATATGTAATGAATAATGTATGCAGCTGAAAGTTGAACAAGGTCAAGTGGTAGGAGCAACAGATGAAAAGCCACAACTGTACTGTCACGATCAAATAATGCCTCAAGAATGCCACACTATTTTTTGTATGAATCGCGTCAAGTTAGCGTTGGGGACTGAGGCATGTGTTATAAGGATAAAAGGCCCCCATCTTGCAGTTTCGCCTCGGGTCCCAAAAATCTCAGGGCCAGCCCTGAAGAGACAACGTCAAAAAGAAGTAGCTGGATCAAAAGTGAAGCGGTTCTTGTTCTGATAAAAAGACGGCGTTCTTGTTACCTTTCTATCAATTTAGGAAAATTACTGAGAAACTTTAGATACCCGAATGAGGAACTTCAGTGTTAATATGATATCAGATACTGCTAATAATATGTTTTACTACTTCTTGGGCAGAGTCAGTAGCCATTAGTGTGGCATTATCAGGAAGGGTTGCGATACAACCGAATCAAAGGATAGATTGATTAAGAGAGAAACTTTCCCAAAGGGATACAAAGAGTTACGCTCTCAAAAATTCCTTTTTTTCTGATAAAGGAACAGAAGGATACCAAGTTGAGGACAGAAAAGAACATCAAGCGGACGGACCCTGGGGATGCTGCGGAGAAGCTCCAGCATCCCCATTCCCAAGCAGACATTTTTTTGCATTTGACATTGTTGTTAGAGGGTGTTGCTTGCATGTTAGTACATACGTTCCATTATTGCAATTTTGATGGGGTGCCATTACGTAGTATGGTCCTATCTTGTAATGCATGATGTCCCGGGTCAGGTTGCGCGCACGTCAAACTAATCTTTACAATCCCTCCGACAGTCGTTTCACATGCTAAAGCGTGAGGGTGAGGTGGTCGCAAAAGTTGCTGATAAGGAGAATCAAACTTGAGATCTTAAGAGAGCAAAACCCCCATGTCCCATTGCAAGACCACTTGGCCAACCCCTCGGACTGTATGGTCCAGTATTCTTTTTATGTAACACCCTTTGAAGTTGGTATTGGGGGGTGTCCACCAAAACCAAGTAGGCAAAGGGTTGTACGTTTCTCTTTTTCTTTTACTCCATCAGGGTGTCCAATTATGTTATTGGGGAAGTTTTTGGTTGTAAATTGGATACCACTGTTTACACCATATATTCACCGCATGTCTATGATCAATCGAAAGGTGACAATTATGGGAATGCAACCAAAAGATCGCCCTTATTTTTGTTGTACGTTGGCATTGTTTCCCGAAATCTCTATTGATTTTGATCGAGGGAAAAATTGGTAAACAATCACATAACAGTATTAAGTGGCCATTCGAGTCATTCAAACGTGTTTTCGACGGTCCAAATCCGAGCACTCTCTCTCCTTTTTCCCTCTACTCGGATCTGGGCGGTCCAAAACACGTTTGGATGGCTCGAATGGGAATTTCTCATGTTATTGACACTTGGCACATTCTTGACCTAAAGAGGGAGAAAGTGGGGGAATCAATTAATTTATGAAATTCCTCAGATGAATAATACGTGTTGTGTTGGGATGTCCAGGTGCCAATAATGAGATGCCTAGTTTTAGTGGAAAATGCAATAACTAAAGTTCGTCGGTGGGGTGGGGGTGCGGATAATGAAAAACTCTCTCTCTCTCTCTCTCTCTAAATTCTCAATACTGGGTAGTGGAATCAATCGTTAATAAGCAGTTCTACAAGATAATTGATTCCCATTAAAAAAGATAGTGGTATTGATTAGTTGTTTTAGATGAGATATATTTATTGATGTTCTGATTCGTTAAAATCTTATTCTAAGTTGACTTATTGTACATACTAAAGTACTAAGTCAAAACACATTTTTAAAAAAATTGGTAGAATCTTAAAACTCAAGCATAAAACAGCTCAAAACTTGGATCAACATGTTCATACCTCATTTTAAAAAGAAAAAAGAAAAAAGCCAAAGCTACATAAGTCCGCTCGTGAGACTTGATTAATGCTCATTTGAGAAGACGACTATTGCTAAATAAATTAAGCTCTAACATATTTTTAACTTGTTTAATTAGAACCCTAATGGACAACCCAATTGGGTTGACGTGCATATTAAATTTATATGATTATTGGCAGAAAAACAGAGCACTAGGGATTGTGATTCTATTTTGAATTTATATGCTTAATCAAAATAAAAGTTGAACTTGTTGATGAAGAAAACAAAAGGGAATTATCGGGATACAACGCGTAAAGAACATCAAATTCAAGTGGAAAAAGAAAAACATCCCGACTAAGCTGACACCCCGGATAACTCACAACTGAATCAACCAAACAGTAACGCGTGGGAAATTTAAAAACGGGAAGTACAAGAAAAAAAAAACCAGTTTGCCAGATACCAACTTGAAAAAATAGAAGAAACCAGCAAAAGCAAAACAAGAAATCATCGGTATAGGCCGGATAGCATATCTGATTTATTTGTTGATAGCTGCTAATTTACGACACGGCATTTCTGCCTAATCTCCCCATCCTTTCCAGTAAGCAATTCGACGGCTCCCATCTTCTCCATCGACTTATTAAACTCAAAAAAGAAATTGTCTGTCGACTGCAGCTGTTTCACCATCTCCGCCGATTTTTTATCGGTGAGGAGCGCGGCGTCGGATTGAAACAAACCCTTGTGTTGGTTAAGGATAGTGAAGTAGTGAGTGTCAAATGTGAGGGAGCTACGAGGGTCCATTTCCACAGTTGTTGAGGATTTTGCTGGATTTGGGCACTGTTTTTTCAGGGATTGGGCATAAGTTGGGTTTAGAGAAGGGTCAGAATCGCCTTTTCCAGTGAAATTGTATAGCCTGTTTGAAAATGTTGCACAATGGGCTACTCCAATGGTATGTCCACCTGGTTAAAAAAAAACAAAAAACGATTCGTTATATCGGAGGGACATGATAGAAAGTAGGTCAAAATATTTCAAACATTGGAGTCGATCACTGAAGATTTTTTCGGTTGTTAATTTCAGGGTCCCGCAATTAGTCGAGGCTTTTGTGTTCTTAGTTTTGTTTTTGGGGCTTGGTTAATAACAATTGAACATGCAAAGCAAATCATGAAAAATATCCCATGATTGATCATATGCCTTTACCTGATAATACTACAAGATCAGTGGCGCTAAGGCCTTTCTTTGCAAATATTTTCTTGAGAGTGATGAAGTCCGAAAACGGCGACGGAATGTTTCCGGCGACGTCCAACGCCAAAGAAATCCTTCCATCTCTTCTTCCGGTGAGAACGTCCCATTTAGGCTGCTTAAACTGCATGCCACCAAGAAAGAAAGAAAAAAACTTGTGTAAGGCACACGAAGATATTAGTAGTTGAATTTCATTTTTGTGTGATTATATAAAAAATAGAAAATATTAGCGGTTGAAAATTTTCGTTCTTTTAACTTAGGATCAAATCCTAACTCCGTCACTCATCTATGGGGTCCACATCCACACAGGTTTTTTGTGCGTGTTCCTCGAGTTCAATTTCTCTGCACATAAAAACACTAGTTTTTTTAAGGACTTACAGGGAAGGAAACCGAATCCCTAGTAGCCAACGCTAGAATATCAGCACAGGAAACAATGCCGGGGCAAACTTGCTCGACTTTAGCCTTGACATCATCTATCACATCGAATCCAGATAGTGTAAGGTTAGGTATTGTATCCTTCTCGGACTTGGTAGTTCCGACCGTGTCCAGCAGTACCGATGCATTGCAGCCCTGCCACACATTAGAACAGCAAAATCTTATGTTCAATTAAAATTTGTCATGTATTTTGCACTCTCTTCTCATTTGATATGTAGTGAATATACTTTATGATTCACGAAATGTACCTGATTAAAAACTTACGTCTATTGTTGTATCGTGCTTTCGACCAGTGTGTTAATTTTCTTTTTTGCAATTCTGTGCGTGATTTTGGGTCGAATCCACCATATTTAACTGTTGCATCTACTAGCTAGAAAATGGACATACCCTAACAAAACAGTCATGAAAATGCATCCTAAGCAATTTAGCACCCAAACTAGGGTTCTTTTGGGCTTGGCTCCATGTGATGTTCCTAACCAGCTGCTCAGCTTGTGGGCAGCTCTTCTCATAGAAATTCTTCCTCAACCCATTTTTTGCTTCACACTCCCTTATGAGTGCTCCAAACACAACAAGGCAAACCAACACACTGAAAAACATTTCTCTAGCACTCATTTTGGTAAGTTCAAATTAAGCAAGACAAACACAAAAAACAAAGGGGTGGCAATAGCAAATTAATTAGGAATTCCAAGTCTCTAAAACTAGACCAATGTATCCATATATAGCACACAAGCTAAATTAAGGACATAGGATTTCCCTTTTATAGGCAACGAAAATGATAGCCCCCATGAAATCATGAGTTCATGACCATTGTGGGGAGAAATATACTATCTAAGATCTACCCTCTTAATTTCTCCCTTGATCTTAGCTTGCGGGTCTTGTCAAAGGACTCATTTGTTTATCTTCCCAATGCAACTGTTATCTAGTACGTATACCGGAGGTTTGCCCGATTGTTAACTTTAGGACTTCGGAATTAGTCGAGATGTGCGCAACATGGCCCGAACATCCAGTTATAAAAGAAATATTAATTTTCTGAAGTGCTTATGATTAAATATGATCATAGCATAGCAATTAGACATATAAGTAATGCCGTGATGATTATATTTCTCTTCATATCTAAGATTAAATAATTAACTAATGTGATTCTAAACAATAACACCAACTGTAGTACCTGATACTCCACATAGCAATTATAATTGGACGAATACCATAAAGTGTTTATCTAAATTGTCAGGATCCTCTAAGAAGGAAAAATAGGCCGGTCAAGTTTTGACAATTTTGCAATTTTGGATTATCTCTGATTATAATTAAGAACTAATCATTTCTGTTCCGTAGTTAATGATCATAACCATTTCTAGAATTTTCGTTGAATATGCATGATATTAGAACGCAGTCATCTTTAGCGAAACATACTAGCTAGATCGGACCTCGTTTATTTCAACATAAACAAGTTGCAGTCACATGATGGTCGATTTTCGATCGACATGATTTTCGCAATTGTTGAGCTTCTCGACAATTCCTAAAAAATTAATGATTCCAGTTTGACCCAGAAATGTCAAAACTGGACTGATTTCGATTAGAAACAAATTTCGAGCAGCAGTACACAAAAATTGTCACTGATCAGAATACGCCTCGTGATTCATCGTGCCGTAAAAATGAACGAAATTGACGTTTCTCCATAGACTCGCAGACTTCGATCTCCTATGGGAGCCAAGGTGTACAAAGATGGGCTAAACACATCGTTACAATGTAAAAGGCTTTAATTTGTTTAATCCAATGGTGGCATATGCACCCACCGTCACGTTTGTCGGTGTTCAAATTGCTGGCTGAATCTAACCGTGGCTTACGTTGACTTTTGACAAATTGATTTACTCCCCACCCTATCAGTCCCTGATGAAAAGGAAGAAAAAATGGTCACATGCATGTTCATTTTCATTAGAAAAAATTATCTCCAACAACCATCCTAACGTGCGAAAAAGGAAAAAAATAAAAATAAAAATTTGCATCGTAAGATTTAATGGTACTTTGTTTTTGGGAAGGATCAGAAGCTCAAAGCTATAAGATTCGAACTCAACCCGAGAGGTGGTCAAGGACTCAAGGCCAGAGACTTAGGTTTGCTCCCTCATGTTTGAAATTTCTCAACTATTATTAGCTCATTTGGATTCTGTTGATGCAGAGCTTTGCTCTTATTTTTATTGAGGCCCCCGCTAGTAGACGGCGAGATTGGTCTCTCAGAGTTAGTCGAGATCTGCATAAGCTAGCCAAGACACCTACTTATACAAAAACAAGATTAAGTAAGATTCGAACTCAATATGATATTTAGTCCCTGTTTAATAATCGATCTCAGTTGTTTATTTGCTTCTAATTAAGCAAACAACATTAATGTTTCATTAACTCAACTTGCTTGTTTACTTATCTTTCTCATTACTCACAACCCTAAGCAAATTAATAAGCTAGGAATAACCAAATAAACGTAGCTTATTAAACAAGCAAGTAAACAAAGTGGATCACCAAACGGGGCCTCAATTTAGAAGTGAGTATCTCCAAAAGAAGATGTCAAAGTTGACTTGTACAAATTAACAGTCATTTTTTATATCAACTCACAATTCAACACATCTACCTTCACTCATGCCAAAGTTGACGTGACTTTAACAACTTCCACTCAACTGCCAACTTTGACAGCCTACCTCTCACCTGCCAAATTTTAAAAAGTAACTGTTAGGAATGTTTGAAAACTTTCTGTTGAGATCAAACATGATCTTGCCTACTGCCTTTCGGGTTTTTTTTTTTTTTTTTTCTTTTAAGTTTATGAACTTTATTTTTTTTGACATAAGGATTGGAGAAATAGAGCTTGATGTCACATGAGAGATGTCAAAATGCCACATAAGCCTTCAAAAAAAATTTAATATCACTAATTTGACATCTTTGATTGGAGATGCTCTAAACGCATTGATTTGGCTAGCAATGGATTGGACTACAAATCCAGGGGGCTACACATGTAATTTATACAATTCTATGGCGTGTGGCATATTAAGATCCCATCAATGTTCGTCCACCTGTATTATATATATACTAGTGCTAACCCGTGCCTACGGCACTACACATCTCAGTTGGAAGGAGATGGTAGTTGTGTGATTTAGGTGGAAACCATAGGCACTTAACCGGAAAGTGGAAGGATGCACTACAGCCTTTGGATCAGATGAATCTAAGCCATTCCAACAACTTGTCCCCACACCCTTCTGTTTTATAATAGAGATATATATATATATATATATGTATGTTGGGCAGGTTCTAAAGACAATACATTTTTCGGCCAAGAGCTCGGGTTTCCTTTTTTGAGCGGGACATTAAGTACATGTTTCTTTGAAACAACAAAAAGGGTAAAATTTTATGAGATCGCAAACAAATTACAAACATGAATTAATCATCTTACATATAGATACAAATCACTCACCCAAATGCCCCCAAAAAATATACTAACCATTGAATGAAGACCCGCCAATAATTATTTTATGGAATTGATTTCTACACTTTATTTTTTAATAACCACACTTTCTTTTTTGGATTTTAGTGTTGAAAGTGTATATATATTTTTTACTAAAAAACAAAAAAGGAAGCGTGGATATAAAAAAAAAAGAGCGTAGAAATCAATTCCCTTATTTTATTGATGGTGTTGGAAACTGATGAAAACTAGCTAGGAAGCCCCTCTGATCATCAACATACGTTAATTAACAACTCTGCAATTCCTCCTAACCTCTCCATCACCATTACCATCTCCAAGCACCCCAATGGCACCCATCTTCATCATCGAACGGGCGAATCGATTGAAGAAAACCCCGGGAATCCGCATGAGCTGCGATATCAGGGCTGATCTTGGATCGGTGAGCAATGCAGCATCGGATTGAAACAAGCCCTTTTTCTGGTTGAGAATCGTAAAGTAATGGCTGTCAAATGAGAGTGAGCTATAGGGGTCCATCTCCACAAAAGAAGAAGGAGAATTCTTTGGGCAGAGACCCATTAGGGTTTTTGCATAGTCTTGATTTAGACAAGGGTCTGTATCCCCTTTTCCGGTGAAATTGTACAGTCTTTTGAATGTCAAAGAGCAATGCCCTATTCCAATGGTATGTCCCCCTGCATTGACAAATAGGATTATCTCAAATGAGTGGAAATTTATTTTAGAGGGAAAGTATAGTAAAAGTTTTATTTTTTTTGAAATGGGAAAAATAATATTGATAAAGAACTTGATAATGGGAAGTATAGTAAAAGTTGAAATAAAGAGAAAACTAAAATATATTTTCCAAGAATAAGAGAATTATATAAGAAAATTAACATCTAGCAATTTAATTGGGGATTAGAAATAATTAGTTAATGAGGTGTTTGCCATAGATGTTAAAACTGACTTTAGAGATTTTGCTTTAAATTGTAAATTAATTAATCTATCTTAGATTCTAGTACAAATGAATAAACTTGCTACTGTAAAATTATGATTAAGCGAAAATGAAAGGTAGTAATGTTTGCTGCATGCTAAATCAAAATCATCTTTCAGACTAAGTACTTGAAATCTAAAATCTGGTCTAAAAAGCAGCTCAAACTGTGCTTTTCGAAAGCAAATTTTAGGCTATTTTCCAATTTCTTGGACCCCAAAAATTTCAAAGCCCGTCATAAGAATTTCCGACGAACACTACCAACAATTTTTTTGAAATATAAAATCTTAAAATTGATGTGTTCTAAAATTAAATTAGGTAAATTAATTATCGGTACCTGATAAGACTACAAGATCTACAATATTTAGACCTTTGCTTGAATATTGAGCCAAGAGGGTGCTGAAGTTTGAAAATGGCGATGGCATATTGGGTCCAACATCTGTCGCAAGTGATATTTTCCCGTCTTTTCTCCCTGTTAAAACCTTCCACATTGGCCTTTGGAACTGCAATTTCCACGATCATGCATCAGGTTAATTAATTGCATGCATTAATCATATATGCTCTGAATATTCACATACTACACTTATATATATAGGCATTTTGTTACGTAACCCGGATGCATTCAGGGCATCATACACGCATCGCGAATAACTTCTCATAGATTTATTCCAATGTCCAGTACTAGTGGCCGGGATCTCCAGTAAAGTCGGTACAAATTTCCATAAGAACTGGCCCCACAACATGGATATATAGCACCTACAAGGTTTTCGAATTTGAATAGGGACGGAGGGAGTAGTATTTCCTATATATATAAAAATCATCAGGCAAGGACCTTATATGCGGACCTCCCATTTCTCACCTTTCCCGATCGGATTTCGATGATCCGAGCCTCTCAATGTGTTCAGAACATGATTTTAAGGGTACCCGCGTGAAATCGGAAAAAAAATGGCCTGGAAGGGCTTGATTTGAGCAGTTTTTATTTGAACCGTTAGATAAAAAACAAACAAAAATTGCTCGGATGAAGCCCTTCACTATCTTTTTCTTTGCTGATTTCTTGTGAGTACCTTTAAAATCACGTTCTGAACACATTGAGCGGCTCGGATCATCGAAATTCGATCGGAAAAGGGAAGTTCGCATTTTATTAAAATAAGATAGTTCTTATAAGAAGGAGACTATATATATATATATAGCATTGATCTTATTACTTGGAAAGAAACTGCATCCCTGGCTGCCATGGCAAGAATATCAGCACAAGAAACAGTTCCATTGCATTTTTCTTCAAGTGCCGCCTTTATCTCATCAATTACATCAAATCCTGATAAGGACAGGTTGGGGACTGCATCTTTCTCAGCTTTGTTTGTTGGTGTTGAGTCCAGCAATACGGATGCATCATTCCCCTGCAATGCATAATTGATACAACTAATTAGGTTTTATATATTTGAATAAAAGTTCAAACTCGATCTTCATTAAATCAGTTATAAGATAGCGTATTATCAAGTACATACATGTGTAGACTGACGGCCTTAATCATCATTCAATAGAATCAGCACTTTTAAATTAAATATTGTTTGTTGGTAAAAATTAAATATTATTTGTTGATAAAAATGTACTGTACTTAATTTTTCAGCTTCTTCAAAGATGCAAAAAAGCTACAAGCATACGTGATTTTGTCTCCCTCTCCGTTGGGCGACTCTTTTGGTCACCAATATACTACTTGTTTGCACAAGTTTTTAAACACGTACGCGAGCATGCACCAAGCAACACATATATGATTCCAATCTCGTTTCTCAAAGAGAGGACGAATATAACTTTGTTCATAGCTCATGATTCATAGTGTTCCACGAACATAAACAAAATCAATTTGTATACGTAAATAAAATTAAGTACGTACGTATGGCAATTATGTGCGCACACGTATCTATAGTATGTAGTAGGATGGAAGAAATGCATGTAAATCATACGTACCCTCACAAAGGCATCATGGAAATGAAGCCTTAAGAGCTTAGCTGCCAAGAAGGGTTTAGCTGCAACATTGCTCCATGTGATGTTCCTCACCACAGTTTCAACTGAAGGGCAACTCTGCTCATAGTACCCCATCTTCAGCTGACCACCGTCTCCATAGATACTCAACCCATGATCATCCTGATCATAGGCATTGAAGAACTGCTGATCATATTCATCTCCACCACAAAGAATTCTAACAGCTCTGGTTAGTACTATAAGGAGAAGGAGCAAGAAAGCAAGACTTTTGGGCATCATCTTCTTCTTTCTCTCTGGCTATATGCCCCAAGAAACCCTAAATTTCCTCTAGAGTTTGTTAGTTAAATGTAGTATAAGGGTTTTCATAGACTCATTTTATAGGCATCTCATGCCAACAAACTTGCGATTGGATTCTCTCCGGTCTAGACTGGAATAAACAATCCATAGATCACATATAGGGATAATCAGTGGTTCGGATTTGTTTAGAGATTTTTTTCGGGAACAGATGACTCTTACCCGAACCGTTGATTGTAGCAACTAATGGACAATCTAGATTTAAAAAACTTGATTTAAGCTATCTTTTCCGGTCCAAAACTTGGATCGGAGATGATCCAATTACTAATTTATTCATTGGGTCTAAGGCTTTGGATGTAGAGGTGCTATTTGACATTCCTCTAAATTAGTTGTGGAACTTAGTTGTCATGATTGGGTAGCACGATGTATGAGATGATTAAATAATTACAAAAAATCATATCTTATTCAATTCTTAACTTTGGAGGAAGTCGATATTTCAACAAATCATACGTGTCAAATATTTCTTTTTAGGCAAATCATTTTGTTTTATCAGCAATATGAACAATCTAAGTTTTCTATTAATGGAGGAAAAATTAATCATTACATAAATGTATACCTGACTCGGCGATTGTGGGAAAGGAGCAATTCCGTTCACCCATCCAACAAGTAGATGAACGTCACCTACCTTTTGTGCTTGGTGCTTGGTTTAGACATTTAATTCTTGGTCTAAATTCGAGAAAGTATTTAGCGTTTCCAAAGTACTGCTTGGCGTTGCATATGTGGTACTTCCAACCATTTTCAGAGCGATAAATTATGCGGTATGGATATTATTAATTACGTACTTTTGTCGAGTGATAAGGAGACAAGTGATATTCTAGCTATTTGCAGAAAGTATGATCTTTAAATGACAATACCAAATGGTACCCAACTAATTGGCCCTAAAATTGTCAACGAGGACAGTACTCACAGTTGCACGGTTTGTACCTCTGAAATTCCACCACTGTGCACGTCCTACGTACACTCTGTACGGAATCTGCATGCCTGCCTTAATTTGTTTATAAATTTTGCATTAACATCATATGGAAATATTTCCACATTTTGGGGACCTATTGGATGAAACCAAACCTCAATTATTGGCTTCTCGCTTTCCTAACTTCAATTGTACTTAGTTGGCAAATGAATGCCAAAAAGTCTAGGACCACCGCACACACCCACAGCATATGTCCGTCGCACGATAAGTGGGGTTCGAACAAAAGTAGTTTCGATCCTACGAATTCAAAAAATATACTTATCCATATCCGTTGGAGTTGATTTTTTTACAGGGTTCCATAAGAAGTACTATTTTCAAATTTATGGGTTTTTTTTTTATGAAACTTGGAATGGGCTCCACTAGCCGTGCAGTGGACTTACATGGTGGACCTCGACTTATGCACCTCAAATGTGAATTCACTTACAAAAAAAAATTAAAAAAATCTTGGTGCAAATTATCAAGTAGTTTACGTTTGTACTCCGTATTAGATAGATGATTGTGTCGGGAGTCTAATGCGTTTGAGGTTTTTTTTTTTTGGTAAAACAGGAACATATTTAATTAAAAAAAAAAACTTTCAGTATTCTAGGATACTTGACCTCATTTTTTTTTTCCAATTGATAATGATATTATTAATTACTGCATAACAGAAACATCAAAAGAAGCTTCTCTCGATCTGAACCCCGCTCAGATAGTCCCGTTGCCAAGTTAAAGGGGCCTCTAAAGATAGGGCATGTTTGGCTAAAGCATTAACCACCCTCTTACCATCTCGCGGAATAAAATGAAAAGAACAAGACCGAAAACAACTAACAAAAGATAAAGTGTCCCTAACTACGACCTCTAGACATGCTTTAATCTGGCATTTTCCTTGCAGCACATTAATCACCGCTTGCGCATCACCCTCTACAATATAAGATCCCCCGGACAAGCATATCGAGCAATCCAAAGCAATGCGAAATCCCTCGGCTTCCACTACCGCTGCAGATTATCTATCTGGAATAGGAACAGCTGTAGCACCCAAAAGCCTCCCTTCATGATCCCAGACAACCACGCCCATAACCCCTTTCTGTGTCCGAGCTGCAAGGCCCCATCCACATTAATCTTCAAAATTTCAAGTTCTGGCGGTTTCCAATTGCGAATTAATCTATCTGGATACTCGACCTCATTTAGGTCATCGCAATTGCGAATTAATACAAATTGGAGCACAACTGAAAACATGAAAGTCTAAAGCATCATTAAAAACCATACTAGCTAGCAAATCCGCACACTTGCATATTTCCTTCGTGGTAAACATGATCAATCCTCTCCACTGCCAACTGCTTCATCAAATAATTGCAATCATGAATAATATTGCTCAGGCTGTGACAAGATTGGTTCGGACCCATAAGTACGTAGTTGAATAGCTGCGCCAAAGCATCCATTTCCACACAAATTGGAATAAGCTGCTTGTTACCAGCCAAATGCAACCCATCTCTGAGAGCCCGCAATTAATCAGCCTCCATACTATGCATACGCCTCAAGGAACGTTGGAACCCAACAATCCACTGCCCATTTGCATCTCGAATTGGACCTCTCCCTGCAGCCTGGCTAAGATCTTAATGACAATCATGACGTGTTTTGATAATTAATACCCGTTGAAGGATATACTGAGAACATTTGTTAATGCTGAAAATATTCTTGGCGAATATTAATTATCAAAATACGTCATTGGTCGTCATTTTCCCATCTTTATTACAGGCTCCATCTGTGTTTAGTTTAAAAAAATTTCCACACCACGTGACAAGAATATATTGTCTATTTCGGGATTTTAAGTCCGGAATCACATTATGCTTCCATTCAATCGTATGTGCATAGGCCTAATCCGTTGAGAAATTATCCATGGAGTCCAAACGACATCCCATGGACTCCAAAAACTGGGAATAACTCATATCCTTAGAGCATCCACAGTGGAATAAGCAAAACAAAAAGTTGTTAAAGTTAGCAGTATTTGTTCAAAAAAATGCTCACATTGGAATAACCAAACTTAACAACCTTTTAGCAACTCATCAAATTTTGGCTTTTGAATAATCAAATGTAGCAATCTTTAGCCAATAATCAAATTTAGTGATTCCCATATTTTCTCAATTAAGTACACTCATCATTATACAAAAATATTTTTTCTCTCTCTCTCAACAATGTTTTCAAAAAATAATTATAGAAAACTATTCTTACTATTCTTTTCAGAAACTTTTTTCTATAAAAAAAAACCGTCTTTATATGAACTCTTTTTTTTTAACTCTTTTTTTTTAATAAAGACTGTTCAAATTTTTTAAAACTATTTTAAAAAAAAATTGTATTTACATAAAGCCGTTTTTTTACACATTTTTTTTCATTAACTATTTTTTTATCAAACTGTTTTTAACTTAAACTGTTTTTTTTCTTCCAAAAACTGTTTAATTAACTTTTTTTTCAAGAACAAATATTTTTTTTATAAAAACTGTTTTAACATAAACTAGTTTTTCAAAAGATTTACGTGAAATGAAGGGGAAAATTTGGAGAAAACTCATGGAAGGAAGCAACGGTCCTATTGTTTTTGATTATGAGCAAAAAATAACCAATGTGAGATTTGACATTGTTAACTTTAACAACCTCTAAATAGATAATCAAAATCTGATGTGGCATGTTTTGATTATTCACTTTTGCTTATTCCACTGTGGATGCTCTTAAAAGGCTAAGGGTGCGTACTTGTAAACTTGTACTAATCTGAAAACTTATTTCAGTATTTTTTTTATTTTTCATAACTTTTTGTTTAGATTTCGTCATAATTTTTGAAATTAATTGTTCATTTTGACGAGATGAATTGGAAAATATAAAAATATGGATCGATGTTGAAAAAATTTAAATAAGACGGTATTTTAGACAAATAAGATAGCTGTTTGGTACTTTTTTTTTGTTTTTAGTAGTTTTTTCTTGCTTTCAGTCATAATTTTGTACTTTCTAGACTCCTCTCATCGAGATGAATGATTAATCTCAAAAATTACGATGAAAAGCTAAACAAAAGGTTACTAAAAATAAAAAATATATGCCAAAATAAGTTCCAAATTACTATAAGTTTACAAAAACGCACCCTAAGCAGCCACAGCACTTGAGCCGCTCACAAAATATTTCTTTAAGAATCCCTAAAAAAAATCAGTTTAGCCAGATACCGATAATGACTTAAGCCGCTTAATTTATTCATTGATTGTTTTCAATTGGCGGATAAAGAGAATCCAGCTACGCTGGACAAACCATGTCATATGATAACAGCCGTTGCCACAACACACTTGACTCTTAATCCACAATACACAATTTTAGTCTCACATAGGATAGGTAAAAAATAATAATAATAATAATAATAATAATAATAATAATAATTGGACCCTAATACACAATTGGTTGGGTGGCTCGCCACTTACAAGACTCAAGTTTTGAAGTGGACTAGGGTCATTCAGCTTATATTGGGCGCAAGTGATATGGCATGAAATGTGTAGATACTCCTTGATCAACGGGATTGAACCTATGTGCACATGGGAAGAACCTGTACGAGTCAGACTTGTAACAATAAGAGCTGTGATACTCTACTCTTAATCCTCCTAGATGGAATCAAACTCTCTATTACACTTTACAAAGATTGTATTTTTAGTATTATTAAGTAAGAAAAATTATAAGTTGGACTTTCCTCATCACAATACCAATATCAAATACACCCCTTGAAATAATAATTATCACAGCTGAAAAATAAAAAATAAAAATCAAATTTCCAGAAAATTTAAACCACTTTATTCGAACTATGAAGGAAAAATCAATACAATGGCGCTCAAAAACTGAAAAGCCCTGAGGTTGCCTTTTGAATTAGGAATTATGCAAGGATTTGAAAGGAGAAAATACAAGAAGAGGGGTTCCAGTTCATTTTCTAGGAATCTCTTTCCTTTTGGTCTTCCTTGAATTATATGCCGGCCTCCGCAAATCAAAATTTTCAAATTCGACAAGAGAAAAATTCAAGGATTAATCACGCTGCATTTCTGTCTTATCTCTCCTGAATCCCCCGTCAGCACTCCAATCGCGATCATTCGGGTAATCGAATGACGGAAATATTTGAAAAACTCCTCGTTTGTAGTTGTGGCCATCTCATCAACAATCTCACGAGCATGATCGTTGGTGAGAAGTGCGGCATCGGACTGGAAAAGACCTTCGTTCAGCTTCAGAATGGTGTAGTAATGGTTGTCGAAGGTTCGACCGCTCCCCGGGTCCAGTGGTACGACGGTTGTGGTGTCCGTAGCACTGCATTTGGTCTTGAGAAAAGATGCATAGGTTGAGTTTAGGGACGGATCCGCGGAACCGTTAGTTCCGTTAAAATTGTATAGCCTGTTGCTGAAAAATTCGCAATTTCCTATTCCAATGGTATGTGCACCTGACCAAAATTGAACATAGTGATTATTGGCTTCACACATTTTAGAGCCCACAAACTTAAAGAAACCAAGTTTCTCAAGTTGATTGTCTCGTTTCTCTCCCCAGTGGTGACCTGAGTTCGAGTCACATAAAGAGTATGTTTGGGGTTCAGGATTATGAATAGTCTCTGAACTCCCGTTGACTAACAAACTAACACTCCGCTAACCCCCACGGATATATACCGTATGACAAAAAAAATAAAAATAAAAACTTAGAAAGATCGAAAATTTTACTAGCATACATTGACTCATGACACGGCTTCCCACATTAACCAGAAATTTTTCAATGGTGGGTAAGTACCATATGGCCGTGCCCACGTGGTACCCGAGCAGCCCATTCGGACCATCCAAAAGTGTATTGGACAGTCCAGATTGCAACCCTTTCTCGATCTTCTCTCACCCCACCACTCTCTCTTATTTTTCTCTTTCCAAATCCAAGCCGTCCAAATCCAAAATGGACGGTCCGAATGCGCCGAACGGACACCATGTGATACCCACCTGACACTGAAAAATTTCTCCACATCAACCCATCAAATTTGCTTGCCTCTATAACCAACGGCTTGGTGTAGAGTGGGCCTTATTCAGAATGAATTGTGCTGACAAAACTTTTGTTCTTTTTAAAATGGTCTAGGTTTTTTTTTTGAATTCTATATTGATTTCCATTCCTTGTACAAATCTTTATCCTAAATTACCATCTTGTGCAACTTTAGGGGACATCGATTTTGAATAACCTAGTACAAGAAAGATAATTGAAGGGCGAAAAAAGATTTTAGTATACCAATGTAAAGATTACAAATGATATTTAAAGGGACAATAGAAATAAGGCATCATAATGAGAGGGTAACATCGCAACGAGGTTGACATCCCACCCTCGGCAAATCATATGCCACTCAACAAGAAGGTAAAAATTAACGAGAGGGTACGTAGCATCCTAACAATATTTACCTGACAGCACGACGAGATCTTTAAGTGAGAGACCTTTGTCGGCGAAAGCTTGTTTGAGGCCGGCGAAATCGTCGAATGGTGAAGGGAGGTTGACCTCGGACGCAAGCGAAACGGTCCCATCTCTTCTTCCCGTTTTCACCGTCCACATGCTTCTATTATACTAATAAAACAGTCACCAGTGGTAAATCACTAAGTTAAGATAACAAAAATTCAAATAATACTCGTCACTCGATCAGAATCGTTAGTCTCGTAAGTCGTACTTTTACGTACTCAGAAAGTATGATACAAATCACAATCGCAAGACTAATTTTTCTTGTACGTCGAAATTCTTTCTTAAGACTTACTTGGAAGGAAACTGCGTCTCTAGTTGCCAAAGCGATTATATCGGCACAAGAAACAATATTAGAACAGTTGATCTTAGCTAGCTGGGTCTTTATTTCATCAATGACATCAAATCCTTCCAGAGAAAGGTTTGGAAATGCATCCTTCTCAGCTGTATTATCTGCTGTAGAATTCAACAATACTGAGGCCTCACAACCCTGTTCATGTAACACCAACCAACAAAAATATTAATTAGTATTATCACAAAGTCACCACAAAATAAATCAAAATAAAATAAGTTAAGCCAAACTGATATCCACCAGGTAATTAGACTCATATGGACAATGAGCAAGATCACAAAGAGTGACAGAGTCACAAGTGAGACAATAATGGCGCCAACGAGTGGTTGAAAGCTAGAGGAGTATGAGGGAGCAAGACAAAAGTATGGAAATTACCAAATTGTAAGATGGACGCCTATGTATAAGTTTAAATTTAAGGACAATTGAACACATATTTCACAAATTTATATATGCAGGAGCGGAGTCGGGATTTATAGTTTGTCATGACAGGACAAAATTTTAGATTTCCGAAAATTATTTTGGAACAGTGAAGCAACACTTATACCACTTGCCAATGTATGGCTAATCTAGCACTTTTTTTTTTTTTGCAACTAAGAGGGGTTAAGTGATCCCACTTGCCAATGTATAGCTCTGTCCGTATTTTCAATCCTTTCACGTTGCAACTCAAGTTAAGGAATCCCTTGGTGGAAGCTCCATGTATATGTTGCATGAAAGTCCATTTGTCCATATTCGTATTATAGTTTGAAAATCTGAAGGTCATGTATTTTTGAAAATCGCCGCCGCCTCATATATAAAATGCGTAAAGATGGCTAAATCCCGACCTTTGTGCATTGAAAACTTTATATTCAATTCAAAACCAATTTATAATGAATGGAGATCGAGGTGTCAACATTATATCAAGTGATCGCTCATTCGACTCCCATGCAATATGGGAGATTAATACTGTATTTCCTTAACAGCAACATGACCTCATAGCTAGACAATGCATATATAGGATTTTAAACAAAAAGGCCGGGCATGAATTGAAAGACCTCGAGGCGTTTTCCGATAACACAGGCTTGATGCGGGCCTCGAGGCAAGCCCGAATATGATCAGAAAAAAGAGATTATATCTGCGTAAAAATTACCCTGACAAAACAGTCATGGAATTGCATCCTTAGCAACTTGGCAGGCAAAAATGGATTGGAAGCCACATTTGTCCATGTTATGTTCCGAACAATTTGCTCGGCTAAGGGACAACTATCTTTGTAAAAGTTCTTCCTCAACCCATCTCCATGACAATCTCCCACAATTCCTAGCACCACCACTATAACTACAATGAACAAGTTCACGAATGTGGAGTACTTCATCTCTCTCTCTCTCTCTCTCTCTCTCTCTCTCTCTCTCTCTCTCTCTCTCTCTCTCTCTCTCTCTCTCTCTCTCTCTCCCCTTCCTTGTAAGCTCAGACCTTATGCATTCTTATATACTTGAGGAGTAGGTAAGACTAGGGTGCCTGCACATGAAAAACTGGAGGGAAAATGACGGCCAATGACATATTTTGATAATTAATACTTGCGAATGACATTTTCAGTATTGACAAATGTTCTTAGCATATCATTGGCGGATATTAATTATCAAAACACGTTTTGGGCCGTCATTTTCCCAAAATTGAAAGAATGTTATCGCAATATAATACTGGGTGATGGCAGAAACTGAAAGCCCCCGATTTGTGATGGCTCGTTAAACATAAGCTCCAAGATCTCATCGATGATGGGACCATACATACCCGGCCATCTAATTAAGCCAAATAACGTTACGAACCCACTCCCAAAAGCAACATGTTAAAAAATAGAAGAAATAACAAAACTCCAATTGTGAGACAGAGAGACATTCTTGTGTCGTTGTTCCCCATTTCCTTGCACGTTGGAGAATAAAGGCACCAAACTAATTAAAAATGTTAGTATTAACGGGTAATGTACTTATTCCAATATATTAGGCTATATATGTTTTGACCTTTCGTACCCGAAGCCCAGTACCCTACAAAGTACTCCATTGTACAAACCACAACCACTTTCAGCTGGAAATTCTTCATTAATCCTATTTTTTTTAATTTTCAATACACTTTCGTATAGGGGAGAGGAACAAGAATCCAAGTGAAGTTTGATTCATTAATTTGTTCCAGTTCCCACGTCGATGGATAATATTGTTGACCTTGACATTATTACGTGATTATAGTTAATTAGTTAGTGCATGATCACTGTAATAATTAAGCTATAATTGAAAGTTGAAGATTAAACACACATTCAAAAGTCAAATGTTACTAATACATCCTCACCCGTTAGTACTGACAGCTCCAGGAATTTGTAGTAGGATACACCGGCAGTCGATGTCGTCGGTCAATTTCTACCATTGCCCTTGTTGCAGCTGCTCAACACGTTGGTTTCCTGGCAGAAAATGTGGTGGTGTTGGCGTGCTTGTGTGGTGTTTGTTGCGGTTTGTGTCCGTGGGGCGGTACGTGGTGGCAGTTCTCTCTTTCTGGGCCGGCTGCAGCTTCAGTTAGGATTTGTGTTTTTGTAACGATCCAGATTTTTGACCCAATTTTTTTTAAAAAAAAATTAAATATTTTATTGAATTATTTTATTAATTATACTGTTAAATTAGACCAATCTCCCCATTGTTTTTAAAAAATTTCGGCAAAGGAGGGAGAAATAAATGTAGGGAAAGAGAGAGAGAGAGCTATCGATATGAGAAAGGCAGGGAAGAGGTGGGGTGTCTTGTACGCAAACTCATCACATGCCTATATCATCCTATCCTATTGTTCTAGCCTTGCGAGTCTACTGGTAAGAGAAAGAGTGGAAACAAAAACAATTATCCAATCATCATTATCATCCTACACTATCCTAAGTTCTAGCCATTATGTACCCATGTGCCTAGATGTGTGGAGAGCAAGAAATAGAGAGGGAGGATTTCGTGGGGGCTTAAAGAAAAAAAAAGGAGAGAGAAGGAAGGTGCACAGCCTATTAAATAAGGCTCGTTCCAAAATGATAAATAAGTATTTAATTTTTAAGAAAGTAATTTTAAATTTAAAAATTACTGTGTTTATATAAATAATTTTTCTATCAATATAAATTTAGTTTGATAGATATTATTGAGATCTTTAATACGGTGCAAAAAAATTGAAAAAATATTTTCCATTTACATTATTTTTAAATTTTAAAATATGAAATAAGTACTTATTTTTTAAAAATGTGTTCGAGAACGCGGAACTCGTACTTCTCACATTTCAAACACACCATCAATCATCCACTTCTGATTCATTAGTTGGGAAAGAGAGTTTCGGCTGTGAGAAAGAGCACGAGAAAAAGAATTGAATTCAAACCCACCACGGTACCACCACATTGCCACCGTACTTTTCCACCGCCACTCAAACCACCAATATTCAATCTTTCAATTCCAAAACCTAGAAGTTGTTCGGGCTCGTAGTAAAAAGAAAATTACTTTTCTTTTTATCAAATTCCAACCGAGGCAACGTCATTCTGTTCATTTTTCGACTTGACAAATCCATAACCCGCTACCGCCAAGAAGAACAGTAGAAACCTCATACCTACTCACTTAAGTATAATGTTGATGTGCTATATGATTAAATATTGAAATTAGAAATTGTATGGTAGATCACTGGAAGTTTACCTCTTGGAACTAGTAAATGGTACCTTGATGAAAAAAAAATGGAAATGTCGCTGGTGTTGATTTTTATCCTACCTCTCTATAAGAAGAATCAGTTTTCCAATTCAATCGCTAGACAAATTTTCCAAATTTGGACGATTTTGCCCCTTAATGGGAAGCCAATGATTTTGTGGAGCAGGGCAATTTCGTCTTTTAACGATATCACTTTGTTATCTCCGCTTCCCCTTTTTCTTTTCTTCCGCCTCCCACTTTTCTTTTCTTCCTCGGGTTTAAAGGAAAACAGAGCGAGAGAGAGAGAGAGAGAGAGAGAGAAAGAGAGAGAGAGACGCTGGTCTTCTCTTGGCCATCAGCCATTGATGGACATAGCTTCTTCGTTACTGACGACGGTTATCTCGCCCATCAGCCATAAGCTCCGGCTGGACAATTCCACCATCAAATCTTAAACCCTAGGTCAGAAATTGCAGGTTTCTGTGTTTAATTTGTGTGAGTAGAGTTATTTAGAGGTTAAGTTTTCCATTTTACAATTCTTTTTTGTATTGTATTAATGTTGCATGTGTCGTTTCCTCATTTCATGAAGTCTCTGGGTATTTTATACCATGTAGCGTTTTGCGTTTTGCGCATTGAATCAACTTCCACAAAGTTGAAAGAAAGTAGCAGAATAGAATACAAAGTTCTACTAAGTTTCCTTTCTTTTTTCTATTCGATTTGTGTTGCATGTGTTCTGTGTGCTTTGATAATCCCCCTCTCATCTAGAATTTACAATAATTGATACTGAAATCCACAAAATATGAGTCAGTTGGAGAGGAAAAAGAAGAAAGAAGCCGCATTGAATCAACTACCACAAAGTTGAAAGAAAGTAGCAGAATAGAATACAATGTTCCACAAAGTTTCCTTTCTTTTTTCTATTCTATTTGTGTTGCATGTGTGCTATGTCTTTTCATTTCTTCTAATTTTTGTTCTCTGATTTGTTATTTTAAGGATTCTGGGCTCGTTTTTAAAATTGATTATGGTTCTTTGTTTTGTGAATTTGTAGTAGTAACTACGTTGCACCTGTACTAAGGCACTCTGAACATTGATTTCTCCGATGCCTAAATCTTGATGTGCAAAAACAAATAGTGAGATCTGCTTTGCTCCTTGAACTTAATGTGTATCTGTTGCCTGTAATGCCCTCATATCGTAACACTTTCCTTCCTTCCTTAGATGATATTGTTGTAAGAAAATCCGAAGATGGTTCATCTGTTGTCAGAAAATTCGGATGATGCAGTGTGTTTTTATCTTGATACAACATCTCTATACATGCTACTGTCGTGTTCGTTGAGTACTATATATGTGAACTTATCTAACTTTGCGAAGTATGCAGATTGTCGGATACTCAAACATGGGAGCAAGGATATAGATTAAGTACTAGCTGGGCTTTGCATTTGCATCTGTCCCTCCAAAGTTTGATGGACCATTGATCTGGCAGTAAAATCTTAACCCATAACTATTTAACTCTGCCCTGCCAATTTGGTCTTATCTCCCCAATATTTTGTTTCTTCATTGAGGACAGTGTTTTGAAATTTCAATGTGTAGTTTTTTTTTTTTATCCGATTTTAGAATCCTACAGTCATGTCACTCCTTGCACAAAAAAATCTGTCTCAAACATTCAGCTTTTCATCTAGCTGATGCAACAAAGCTGTGAATCTAATCTGCTATCTTTTGAGAGCATGCATGTTTATTTGATCAATTTTTTTGAATTTATTATCTCACAAATTCAATGCATGCATATGGTATCTCTTAGAAAAAAACAGGACACTCTAGGAAATGTGTTGGACACGTATTCGGAGATTGCCCGAAGAGTGAAGAGTGTCGGTGTCTGAGAAGTGTCTAACACCGATACGTGAGCCCGACGAAGTATCCGTACTATACAATCTGTGTGTGTTTGTGCAGATATAGAACAGAACAAAGAGCACTGAACAATGATATTATACTTAATCTAACTAAACTTTACGAACTCATTCTCTCCGACACCACAATACACAAATTTTCAGAAAATGCAGACACAACACGTTGGGGGACACAGAAAGTATCCCAAGAGTCTTGCAAGGGTATTAGACCCCAAATATTGGGAAAAAAATAGGACACTAGGAGAAGTGTTGGACACGTGTCCGGAGAGTGTTGGTGTCCAAGAAGTGTCCAACATCAATACGTGAGCTCCGACAAAGTGTCCGTACTACAAAATCTGTGTGTATGTGTGCATATACAGAACAAAACAAACAACACTGAACGAGGATTATATTCTTAATCTAACTAAGCTTTCTGTAGGAAAAAGTCCCATTTTGTCTTTTCGTAGATCTACTACTTAAGTCTTAACTTTCTAGCTCAATGCCCTAGGCTTTAGAATATTAAAGTAGTAACAGTATTTAGACCAAGTTTTCCTTTATCACTGACTTTTGGTTATTATAAGAAAACTCAGAATTTAATTTACTGCTAATCAAACCTTTTTGCTCATTTACACTAGGCTAATGATATTTGCCATGTTTTCTGTACTGATCTGATCTAGACAGCAGAAAAATAGACTATGTGCTACCTGTTTTATTTGAACACTTCATAATTTTTAGGCCTTCAACAAACTAAAGTATTTTATCAAATTCTTGACATAATATGCATATAAGATGACTTTGAGAGAGGATCCTTTCTTCACTTTGTGTGTGAAGCTTGAGTAGTGGTAAAGTTTAAGCCATGCAACTGCAGAGTAGTAACATGCTTTACACCAAGAATTGGTTTTCCTGTGCTGTACATTCAGTGACGCTACCATAAAAAGCCTTCTCAATTTCCTTCTTTGCTGATCCATCACTTTGCTCTCTTATTTTCTAATGACATATCACACCTTATGAGCAAAACAGAAACCCCACTATCCCTACACAACTAACACACACTACTAAATAAAATCTTCCTAATTTGCAGGATCAAATTCAATATCCAGATCACAGATGCAACTGGAAGCATCGAGGCAGCAGTCTTGTCAGAAGTTGCAGCAGAAGCCTACGACATTACACCAGCAGATGCAACAGATGTAAGAAAAAGCCACTTCATTCGCACAAATAAAGTTTAACCAAGGAAATGCATCATGACAATGAAGGCTTACATGCACAACGCAGAATGCAACCAAATAAAGTTCAACGTGCAGTCCATGTCGACCGAAGACCTTGCAGAACCAACAAACCATTCAGAAGAACTTCTTGCTTTGCCTCCAAACACTCTAAATAAAAAAAGCAAGAGAGGCGAGCATGAATCAAGCAGCTCAACCTCTGGCCCAACCCAACAACTGAAGAAACTCCCAACAGCCCCAGCAGCAACAAATAATCAACATCCACAGGCTGCAGAACTTTAAAAGCTTTTGGCACCAAAAAGTCTCCACCCAAAAACTTTTGCTTAGTCTAACTTGCACAAACTCTGCCTTTTGCAATTGTATAAGAAAATATCTAGCTACAATCGTGCAGTTAACAACCAAAAACAGAAACATATCTACACCATGCCAGCTACATCTAACTTTTGCTATGATCAAATACTTTGTCAAACTAATGCTCTACATGCAGAATATTAAAAACGACCAGGAAAAGATCTCCACAACGGGCATGCTGGGCGTGCTTTGCACGCCGCCCTGCACCTAGTTAGATATATAGAAAAGTATGACTTGAAGGTTAATTATTGGAATTGGAAATTTCCTGTTATTGCATGATTATTTGAAGTGGCAATTGACATGTTGAAATTCTAAATTTCGTGCAACTGTATTCTTGTATTGTTTTTTATTTATTTATTTATAGAAGCATGCATTATTAACTATTACTACATACTTTAGCAAGCTTTGAAAGAATACTGTGAACGCGAGAAAATGAAGCATGTTTACGAGACACAATGAACGAGACGGAAAGAGACAAGAAACTGAAATGTGGAAAAAGATTAATAATTGTGTGAGCATGAGAGCCTGATGGAATTAGTAAAGCTGGTCTGTGGAATCATGGCTCGGTTGTACGTGTGTGAGCATAAGAGCCCGATGGAATCTGAAAGAATCGTTAGCGGAATCATGGCTCAGGTGTGTGTGACCTAGGAGCACGATGGAATCTGAAAGGATGGTTAATGGAACTAGTGTCGTGTGAAAATGGTGAAAGAGCCGATGAAATGAATAAGACTGAGAGCCCGATGGAATATGAAAGAGACGGTTAGCGGAATTAATACTTTTGGGTGGAACAAATTAGCCTGGGAGCCCGATGGAATCTGAAAGACGGTTAGCAAAACCCGTGCTCGAAAAAAATAAAATAGAAAGTGAAATTGATACTCATAAAATGATGACACGAATTACGATACGTTGCGTTGACTCTGAAAAGACATTAACACTTTTGTTGAATTGTTATTTACATGTTGAACTGTTAAATCTTTGAGTTTTACTTTGCAAAGTTATATATTATTGTTGCTAAAGTATGGGACATAGGAGTGGGAGTTAGTTATTGAGCTTAATTGCTCACGATATTACTTTTTGTGGCCCTGGCATCTTATGCCAAAGTTTAGAGAAGTACAGGTGTAGAACCATTCGTCAGAGGAGTACGATGCTGATCAGAGGCTTGCTGAGAAGGAAGAAGGATATGAAAAGTAGATTACCTTAATGCCCACCTCTATCTATTAAATAGATGTAATTTGAATTTATGAATTTTTGGAGTTTGTAATGACCTTATATTCATTTCTATTTAATAAATGTTATAAATTTATTAAATTAACGTTCCCAAAAACCGGGGCGTTACAGTTTTTTTTTTTCTTCAGGTATGGGCTTGACCCAATTGGTGTGGGGCTTCGGTCTTTTAGGTGTGGGCTTTGTGCCTTTGGGTACCTTTGATTGATTTCTTGCCAATTGAGAGATTGGGTCTTGGACTAATCATATGATGGTTCTTAGCTTTGTTAGGAATTTGATGTCATTCTCCCAGTCCTATTAACCTTTATAACAACTTTAGAGATTAATGAAATTTTTCTTTACCGTTCAAAAAAAAATACTCTACTTATTGACCTATTAATCAACAATATGTATACAAAACCTCGTATAGTAGTATAAGTAATGTCAATGTATAAACAACGTATTAATTTAGTAATATCCTTTTGGACGAAATTGTGGACGAGGCTGAACTTTTTTTGAAGTGGTCGAAGGAAAGACTTGAATCAAATGGCTGTTTTTTTTTTCTCGGCAAGCGAAACAATTTTTATAAATCTCGAAAAGGGGTACATCGAAGAACGGATAGGGATGAGCAAACTTGCTCAAACCGAAAAACAAGAAAACACAAAATGAAAACTCAAACATCCAGGGGGAGGTTGGATGCGCATCTCCTCAGAGCTAAAGCTCCAGTTAACGAATACCACCTAGAAAACATTTAAAATCCTCCACTGAATACACATTGATTTCGAGCTTGGCTTTCAAATAGCTGTTTGAGGATGCTTTATGGCACTTTATTCTGACTATAAAGGGGACCTAATGTGACGCTATATCTCAAAGCAGACAAAGCATTGCCCAAGCAAATATACTCTTCTTTAAGACCATACGATGAAATTGTCTATCGTAGTCTTGAATTTAAAAGAATATTGTTCAAGTTGATAGGTTTTGAAATGTAGTTGAATTTTTTTTAATTAAGCATTATTCATAATTCGATACGACAACCAAAAAAAAAATATAAGTAGTTAATGTCATGAATGCAAAATTAACACATTTATACCATTGGCAATAGACATAGAGAGAGAATGCAGGACATTATGCCAATAGATTCTTCTTTTTCTCTTCCATTTTTAAATATTCTTTCATTATGATTTTAATTGTTGAGTTACTTTAAGATTTCTTATCTGCCCTTTTTTTAATTTAATAAGTTTTGATTTGAGTAATAAACCCAGAGACATAAGTAGTGCAAACATTTCCTTTGTAATTGGATGAATAAAATGTATAGAGACACAGAAGAGCCCAACACACATCTATATATATCAGCAACAATAGCTACCACCCAAGGCATCAAAACCACAGAAGAACCTCACAATCTCTGGATCAAAATATACTACCCAAGTGATATGGTATCAACTGTGTGTATACTGCTTAATGGATTGGGCCTACGTGCACATGAGAAGAACCTGTCTGGATCAGACTTGTAACAATAAGATCTGTGATACTTGACTCTTAATCCTAGATGGAATCAAACTCTCTATTAAACCTTACAAAGAGTGTATGAGTATTATTCAATAAAAACTTAACAATTAATAATAACACACCCAGGGGTTGTCTCAGGAGTTCGGGCGGATGCCTAAGCTTTAGGAGTACTCCTCAAGGTTTGGGGTTCGATTTCTCACAGGGTGAATACCTTGCAGTAAGTGGAGGACCATAACTGGTGTGGTCTCGCTAACTCCTCCGAAGGTTTGGGTTGCGCAGTCGGGTCCATTTACTGGCTTGGTTGTAGGGTTGTTTTTCCATTACCAAAAAAAAAAAACTTAACAAATATATGCTGACCTTCCTCATCACAATACCAACATCAAATACACCCCTTGAAATAATTATCACAGCTGAAAATATCAAATTTCCAACCAAAAAAAAAAAAAACCACTTTATTCGAAATACGAACGAATAATCATTAAAATGGCGCTGAAAAACTAAAAAGCCCTGAGGTTGCCTTGGGGTTTAGGATTTATGTAGGGATCATGTATGGAGAAAATGAAAGAAGAGCTAGGGGCTCCAGTTCATCTCCTCGGACGATCTCTTTTCCAAAATTCGAATTCGATTTGAGAAAAATTCAGCTATTAATCACGCTGCATATGTTCCTTATCTCTCCTGAACTCCCCGTCAGCACTCCAACCGCGCCCAGTCGCTTCATCGAATTGCCGAAATATTTGAAAAACTCGTCGTTTGAAATCGTGCTCATCTCATCAACATCATTGCTGGCACTCTTGTCAGTGAGGAGCGCAGCATCGGACTGGAAGAGGCCTTCGTTTTGCTTCAAGATGGTGTAGTAATGGTTGTCGAAACTTGAACCGTTCCCCGGGTCCATGGGTACGTTGGTCGTGGTGTCCGCAGGGCCCTTGCATTTTGTTCTGAGGAAAGCTGCATAGGTTGAGTTCAGAGAGGGATCGGAGCCGTTTGTCCCGTCGAAATTGTATAGCCTGTTGCTGAAAAATTGGCAGTTTCCAATTCCAATGCTATGTCCACCTGACCAGAATTAAGTAGAGTAAAAGGTATCACAATGAGAGGGCAACATTCCAACGAGAGGTTGGCACCCCGGCCGTCCTCGACAATCATATGCAACTCAACGAGAAGGTAAAAATTAACGGTAAATTGGGCTAGGGTCCGTTTTGAAGGTGTTTTTGGGTGTTTAGTCCAGCCCAATGTATAATAGTGGTGAAGGTCCATTACTATAACATTTATTAGGTCTACAGTCTGTTTTTAGACCAAAATGCCCTTACCTGCGTTTATATATATAGCGTTATTTTTGAATTTTGTTTCCTGGTTCTTCTCAACGTGCACCGTACTGGAGATACGTTTCCGTTTCTGGATCTCGAGCAAGACGATCAATCGCTGGTTCTACATTCCGTTTTCGTTTTCGTTTCTGGATCTCGAGCAGGAAGATCAATTCCTGGATCTCGAGCAGGAAGATCAATTTCTGGTTCTTCTCAATCGCTGGTGCGCCTCTCTCTCTCTCTCTCTCCGGCGATCACAGCTCAGTTCTCTCTCTCTTTCCGTGATCACAGCTCACTATCACTTTCACGATCACTTTCACGATCTCAATTCTGAATTGCGATCACGATCTCGTTTCACTTTGTGATGATCTCTCTCTCTCTTCTCTATCGCTCTGTTCTTCTCTGTTTCAGTATTTATTTTGATTTTTGCTGTGTTCTTGTATTTTTGTTTTGGTTTATAGAGTTTATTTGCTGAGATAACGTTATCTATTGCTTTATTATGCTAGTTACTGAGATTATTTTTGTTGAGATAACATTATCTATTGATTTATTCTGGTAGATACAGAAATTATTGTTGCTGAGATATGTGTATCACTGTGAACTGTATTTGCTGAAACACTGTTATCTCTTTCTATTTTTGTTTATTTGCTGAGATAGCATTATATCTATTTCTTTGTTCTCGTAGATACTGAGACTGCTTTTGTTGAGATCATTATCTATTGCTTTGTTTTTGTAGATAGACTACTTTTTTTAGATATGTGTATCTGCTTTGTTTATTCTGATATAATGTTATCTATTTGCAGATTGAACTGTTTTTTGAAGTTGAAATGGATTCTTCTATTCTTCTATTGTGCAAATATGGATCCTATAGTCTTGTTGTTAAGGTGACAGAAGGTTATCAATTTGAGGATCTTATTGGAAGTATTTCTAACAAGTGGAATGGTTTGGTATCAATGAGGTTATTGTATTCTGTTTGTGATCATCTTAATATACTCCTTGATGATGATGATGATTTTCATAATATGATGGATTTAGCTGCTGCATATGGTGCTCGTTGTGTTGAGGTATCTGTTGAAGACAGTAATTGTAGAGTTAGTAGCCGTTTTGAAATCGGTGAAAGCAGTCATAGCAATGAAAATGGTGGAGTAACTAATAGTTCGCATTCTGAAATTGTTGAGGATCCTCTTGAAAAATTTTGTCCTCATCATGAGACAAAAAGATTTTCTGCTGATTGGGCATATTTGATTAGTCATGTTGGTCAAGAATTTAGAGGTGATGTTAAGCATTTTAGGTCATCTTTGTGTAAATATGCAATTGAAGTTGGATTTAGGTTCAAGTATTTGAAGAATAACCAATCCAGAGTGACAGCTGAGTGTGCTTTTAAGGCAGATGGGTGTAAATGGTTTGTTCATGCAATTCTAGACAAATCAAATCTTTTTTTTTGCATTAAGGAGCTTGAAAAAGAACACAGATGTGGAGCTACAATTTGTAATTCAAAAAATTCTCGGATGTCTTCAAAGCTTGTTGCGGAAGAAGTTCTTGATGAAGTTCTTTCAAAGGCGTCATATAAGCCTATAGATGCTGTTAGATTCTTCAAGCAACGATACGGTACTACAATCGGTTATCACCATGCGTGGTTAGGTGTTGAGATGGCGAACAATGATACTCAAGGTGATTATGCATTGTCATTTAACAAACTTCGATTGTATGCGGAGGTCGCGAAGGAGAAAAATCCTGGTAGTGTTGTGGACGTTGAATGTTGTGAAGATAATCGGTTTCGAAGGTTATTTGTGGCATTCGATGCATGCATCAAAGGATTCAACTCTTGTCGACCTTTTTTGTGTCTTGATGGTACTTTTTTGACGGGGAGATATAAGGGAACTTTACTCGCAGCCGTTGGGAAGGATGCTGATAACGGTCAGTTTTTTCTTTTTTTTTCAAATTCAGAGAATGTTTATTCTGAGATAAAGTTATCTCTCTCTTTTATTTGTGAACTGTATTGACTGAGATATTGTTATCTCTTTCTAGTTTTGTGATTATTGGCTGAGATAGCATAATCTATTGCTTTATTTTGGTAGATACAGAGACTATTATTTTTAAGATACCGTTATCTCTTGCTTTATTCTGGTAGGTAGAGACCGTTTTTATTGAGATATATTATCTCTTACTTTGTTCTGGTAGATACAGAGACTGTTATTGCTGAGATACTGTTATCTATTGTTTTTTGTGGTGTAGGATTGTTTCCGGTTGCTTATGGTGTTGTTGATTCTGAGACCGATGATAATTGGCTTTGGTTTTTGTTGAAGTTGAGATCTATTCTGTCAGCTCGTGAACTTACTTTTATAACGGATCGTCATACTGGTCTTGTGAAGCATGTGCCAGAGGTTTTCTCAAATGGATATCATTCTTATTGTCTACAGCATTTGAAGAATAACTTGAGAGATAGGATGTCAGGAAGAGCACCTAATGGTTTTCGGGAACGAGTAGTGAATCTCTTCAATGATTGTGCTCTTGCACTAACAATATTAGATTTTGAAAACTGTGTAAACGAATTGTTTGAGGTTGGTGGAGACCGAGCTAAGGAGTTTGTTGCTTCCATTCCGTTGTATAATTGGGCGAATGCATATTTCCCAGGTAAACGATATGGGGAAATGACCTCAAATGCTGTGGAGTCTTTCAACAACTGGATTCTTGAAGCTCGTAAGTTGTCAGTCCTTAAATGTGTTGATACGATCAGGGTTCAAATCATGACTCAAATGTGTGAAAGGAAACAGTTATCAAGAAAGTTTAACAGTGTTTTGTGTCCTGAATATGATGCGAAATTGAGAGAGTTTTTTAATAAAGGACGGTCATGGACTGTGTTTGGATCAAGTGATGAGGTTTTTGAAGTGTCTTCATTACCAGCTGTTGTGGTTGACATAAGAAACAAGACATGCACATGTTGTCGTTGGCAGCTCAATGGTTTTCCTTGTGTGCATTCATTCACAGCTCTTCAGAAGAATGGCATAGATGTATCTAATCATATTGATCCATTATACACTGCTGATGCTTTCCGACTCTCCTACGATTGTCCTATGCATCCTGTTCCTATTTCTACTCTTGGAGCTGCACAAGTGTCTGAAAATTCTGCTATTATTCTTCCTCTTATTCTTCCTCCTAAGACAAGGAGGCCACGTGGGAGACCCAAAGTTGCAAGAATCCGGTCAAGGGGTGAAAAGGTGAGGCAAATAAGGTGTGGCAGGTGCAAGAAGTTAGGAAATCATAATAGGAAGAGATGTAAGGAAGCTTGCGATTGATTCATTGTGTTCTATTGTTGATTCATATTCATTGGACATTGAATGTTGTCTGAGATACTATTATCTCTCTCTTTTTTTGGTTTTTACATAGCATGTTTAGGGTTTATGGTTTATGAGTTTAGGGTTCATAAAGAATGTTTTGTATGAGACAGCTTTATCGGTCACTTGGATCAAATAAAAAAAAAAACTTTATCTGTCAATCTACTTTGTGAAATTTAATGTTTAAGATACTGTTATGGTCATCTAGTGATGTTGTCATACAACACAGCCCAGAATTGTTGGCAGTTAACCACATCTGTCTGTGTTCTTATCGAGATTCAGAGAACAATTTTTGACAGTTATGGTCATCTACTGATGTTGTTGTCATACAACACAGCCCATAAAACCTGGCAGTTAACCACATCTATCTGTGTTCTTATCGAGATTCAGAGAACAATTTTTGATAGTTATGGTCATCTACTGATGTTGTTGTCATACAACACAGCCCAGAAAACCTGGCAGTTAACCACATCTATCTGTGTTCTTATCGAGATTCAGAGAACAATTTTTGACAATTATGGTCATCTACTGATGTTGTTGTCATACAACACAGCCCATAAAACCTGGCAGTTAACCACATCTATCTGTGTTCTTATCGAGATTCAGAGAACAATTTTTGACAGTTATGGTCATCTACTGATGTTGTTGTCATACTATCCGGAATTCCACAGTTATTGTAATTCCATAAACCAACAATTCATGCGTCATTATGCTCCAAGAAACATGCACAGTAAATTCCCAAAAGATCAACAATTTTGCATTAGACACCAAGAAACATGTACAGTAAATTCCAATGTTTTACTTCCCAACAAATTAACAGTTTAGCATCGGACACCAAAAAACCTGTACAATGACTAATTTACTTCCCAACAGATTAATATTTTTGCATCAGACACCAAGAAACATGAACAGTAAATTCCAATTGTTTGGAGCTGATCAATTACATAAAACAAGACAAAACACAAGCATTTGTACTATTCCCTCTTGTTAGAAAAAATACTACCATTTACAGGATTTTATCTATTGTTCCATCTTATTAGCCATTTGGTTGTCCTTCCACAGATCTTCTGTCCATGTCCTTTGGTCATCATTCAGAAATTTGTGAACCATATGTACTCTGAATTCTGCAACATCACGTGGTTGTAGTGTTTGTGGTATCTCCCTTTTCTCTGCCAATCGCTTAATGATGTAACATACAAATATGCCACAATCAACACTGCACATATTCAAGTGAAAATAAGTTAGAGAGGAAAGAATGATGATCAGAGCTTAAGATAAAGCAATTTTGTTGGAAGCTTACGATGATTCATTCTGCTGTGGGGTTTCATCCACTGATTTTATCGGAGCACCAATTTTAAAGATGGGCCGTGCTTGTGATAAGAGCTCAAACTGCGGAAGGTCATTCTTCTTTAATTCCAACTCCTTCATGAATTGTTCTACGCAGTTTTTCTATGTTTCCAAAACAAATAATGTTTTTAGTCTGTTATATTTTCAAACATGCATTATGTGAAATAGAATAAAGTGCAAGACTTCGTACCACTGTGAAGGCATCTTGAAGGTAAGGATCAACTTTTCTTCTTGATCGGAAGGAGTTGTAATGTTTCCATTCCTTCGCTTCAACATCATAAATGACTACTGTCCAATGGTATGGGCTGGTATTTTTGGAAGTCTTTTTTTCAAAAGAGTTGATCGGGAACACAATTAATCTATAGTAATCGTTACCCTTTTGTTGTGCTTCATCTTGCAGTTCTGCAATCTTCCTATGAAAGTTACGTTTGAGTGACTCATTTGCCGATGTGATCAGTGTCTGTTGAAAATATTTAGTTATTACGCATCAAAAATACATAACTTCTGTGGGAAAATGAGATATAATCTGTATTCTTATTGAGATTCAGAGAATAATTTGACAGTTATGGTCATCTACTGATATTGTTGTCATACAACACAGCCCAAAATTGTTGGCAGTTAACCACATCTATCTGTGTTCTTATCGAGATTCAGAGAATAATTTTTGACAGTTATGGTCATCTACTGATGTTCTGTGGGAAAATGAGATATAATTACCCAGCAAGTGGATGTGATGTACGCAACATTTCCACGATCTTGGCCTTTTTGTTCCTGCTGTGTTTTCAGCGTGTCAGTATACCCATCAATCACCTGCATAATTTTTGTTTTCATGTTATATGTTAAACTCTTTCCCAACAGATAACCATAACTGTTAAAAACAGAGTACAATACTAAGCAACCAAAATCAGAATACCTTATCTTTAACACAAATAAAATTCAGAGCATTTGTTTTGCACAGAATATGAGAGAACAAAAACACGAAACCCTAACTAACAGACTACAATAGCCTTAATCAGTACGAATACACTCCAAATGTAATGCGAAATGCTAACAAAACCCTAACCAACGAAGAACACAGTCACAGTTATCTATTGATGTTATAAGGAGATAACCATAACACAAAACAAATAGACTATTATAAAAAACCTAAACTCTTTCCCAACAGATAACCATAACTGTTAAAAACAGAGTACAATACTAAGCAACCAAAATCAGAATACCTTATCTTTAACACAAATAAAATTCAGAGCATTTGTTTTGCATAGAATATGAGAGAACAAAAACACGAAACCCTAACTAACAGACTACAATAGCCTTAATCAGTATGAATACACTCCAAATGTAATGCAAAATGCTAACAAAACCCTAACCAACGAAGAACACAGTTACAGTTATCTACTGATGTTATAAGGAGATAACCATAACACGAAACAAATAGACTATTATAAAAAACCTAAACTCTTTCCCAACAGATAACCATAACTGTTAAAAACAGAGTACAATACTAAGCAACTAAAATCAGAATACCTTATCTTTAACACAAATAAAATTTAGAGCATTTATTTTGCACAGAATATGAGAGAACAAAAACACGAAACCCTAACTAACAGATTACAATAGCCTTAATCAGTACGAATAAACTAAAATCCTAATCAACAATCTACAAACCCTAATGCAACCATAATAAGAAGAACCAACAGACTTTAACTGGACTCCAAGGTGCTTACCAAACCCTAAGAGCAGTAGAAACGAAATACAAAGTCTAATCAATGACGAGCACTAGAAAACCTTAACGAAGACAAGAATGTGTAATATTTACTTACCAGTTCCGTTTGAAAATGACGAGGTAGATGATAACGACGACGACGAAACCAAACGAAGGCGGCAATGAAGGAAAACGAAGGTGGCGAATGGGGTTTTTCTCTCTCTCTCTCTCTCTCTCTCTCTCTCTCTCTCTCTCTCTCGTACGTTCTCTCTTTCTCGCTCTTCTGGAAGGGAAATGATCGACTGAAATGGGTTTTATTTTTTCAGCCGCTTGTGTTTAAATGAGGGGGTATTGTTGGAAAAGTAGGGGAGAATGTACTGGAACCACTGTTAAAAGTTTTGGTGGACTAATTGCATGTTAAACCCTGTAGTATATCCTTATCAACAAGGCTCCCAAAAATTAATGAGAGGGTAGCATCCTGACAACGTTTACCTGAGAGCACAACGAGATCTTTAGATGAGAGACCTTTGCCGGCGAAAGCTTGTTTGAGGGTGGCGAAATTGGCGAATGGCGAAGGTAGTTCAGCCAGGGCCTCCGACTCAAGCGAAACAATCCCATCTCTTCTTCCCGTCTCCACCTCCCACAAGCTTTCATTGTACTGCAACAGCCACCAGGCCCGGTAAATCACTAAGTTAAAGATAACAAAACATTTGTCCCTTTGGGGACATCCTATAAAATTGGAACGATACGGAGAAGATAACAAAACATGCATTAATCCAACGGCAAATCTTTTGCAAGACTAATTTTTTCTGTCAAAATTTTTTTGAAGACTTACTTGGAAGGAAACAGCGTCTCTGGTAGCCAAAGCAAGCATATCGGCACAAGAAACAATGCCAGGACAGTTAATCTCTAGTTGGGTCTTTATTGCGTCAATGACCACTACAAGAAAATCGGGATACGCCAGCGCTCAAAAGTGTTGGTAAGGTTCACAAAAACGATGTTATAGACCTGTTTGGTCTATACCAGCGCTTGGGCAATGCGCTGGAACAGAGGCGCTACTATAGACCTATACCAACACTTTTTGTGGGCGTTGGTATAAATTTATGTTTACCAGCGCTTTTTTTCCTAGCGTTTGGAAGCGTTGGTATAGCATAGTTTTTACTAGCGCTTTGGCTGCAAGCGCTGGTTTAAGATTTATTTTACCAAAAAGTTAACGCACAAAAGTCCCAAAAAGACCCATTTCTTGCTACTGCCGAGGTTTGAACTCTTGACCTCTTGACCATCATGAGTCCGCGCGCCCCTCCTCAGACCACTGCACCAAGCATAATTTTCATTGAATATTTGATAATATATAATATATAACATATGTTTATGCTTCCATTGAGATTTTTTTTAAAATTATTTTTATGCCCTATTTTTGTTCCAATAACTTGTTAAAAGCTTTATTTTTGTAGTTTTTATGTTTGCATTTTATAGGATCTTCTCCAAGCACTACCACCACAACTCCGAAGAATGCATCTAATGGGAATATTTGCTTATTTTGACTGACGAAAAATTTTAGATGCATCCCGAACCCCTCTAGAATTTTTATTTTTTGATCTAAACTGTCTATCTTTTACATATTATGGAGTTCATTATTCTTACCAAGAATGAAGTTAATCAGGTATCACTACACACTTGATTGGACAGAGAAAATCCATTATGTTAATAAAATTGTCTCTCGATAAAGAAGCTTTGTAAACCCGATCGAGATATTTCTCTTTACGAGAATGATATAATGAACAAGAAAAACAAAATCAACGGTTTGAATCGCCGTAATTGTGTCGCAGTCAGTGGCTCCCATATGTTCAAGTACATCACAAGACTTAGTTTGTTAACAATTACATTGAACATATAGAATTAAAGTGTCATTACCAATTCAGTTTTTACAATGGTTGATCTGAACCGTTAGGATTTCACGTCTCACTGATTCCATCATTGTCACCAAAGTAAGAGATCATCGGATATCGGTGACCACCTAATCGAACAACATTTGATGCATCTCGAGGCGTTAAAGTATTAGATTGCAAGACTTGACCCCACCAGAGTCTTTATTTTTTTATCTGAACCATGTTTTACATATTACAGAGTTCATCAATTGTAACAAGAATAAAGTTTGATCAGATATCGCTACATGTTTGATCAGACAATAACTATCATATAAAAAACAAATTGTGTTCTAATCAAGGAGTTTTCTAAACCTGATCAAGCCAATTTTTTATGATAATGATTTAAACAATATGCACAACGAAATCAACAACCTCGAATGTTAAAATAGTTGTCTTATTGAGATGCGCTAAATAATCATACTGAAGATTATTAGAAAATGTATAACATATAATATAATTAGAAATTGTTCCATTAGTGGCTATTTTTTCTTGGGATCTATTCCAGCGCTTTTCCTAGGTCGTTGGGAAATGGGGGACTTATTCCAATGCTTTTTATGGGCTTTGGTAAATGGGGGGCCTATTCCAACGCTTTTGCTTGGGCGCTGGAAAATAGTTAGCCTATTCCAGCGTTTTTGCTTTGGGCGTTGGAAAATCTCCATTCTAACAGTGGTTAGAAAAAGCGCTGTTGTAGACCGCCTATTGTAGCACTTTTTGCAAGCGCTGGTAGAAAAAGCGCTGGTGTTGGACAAATTTCTTGTAGTGGACGTTAAATCCTCCCAGTGAAAGGTTTGGAAGTGCAGCCTTCTCAGCTATGTTATTTGCTGTAGAATCCAACAATATTGAGGCCTCACAACCCTGCAGATACACCATGCAACCAACAAAATTAGTATTAGATTAGCCTGGAAATAGTTATATCAAAAACATTAGTACTGTCACCATACACCATATTGGTTTAAACAGTGACTTGGGGGGTTTGGCCTAACTTATTTATTTCGACTTGTTTGAATTATTTAATTTGTCTAGACGGGAGGAATAAAAAAGTTAGAAAAATATTAATCAAACTTGAAAAAAAAAAAAAAGAAGCAAAAACATCGGGAAAAAAATCTTATATTTTTTATTTTTAGTGAATTTTTTACCATTTAATGTCACTCATCTAGATGAATAAGTAACTTGATTAAAATTTAACGCAAACTAACGAAAATTCAGAAAAAGATAAAAATAAGTCAAAATAAAGAAGTTAAGCCAGAATCCACCAGGTAAGACTCGTATGGAACAATGAGCAAGATCACAAAGAGTGACAGAGTCACAAGTGAGACAATAATTGCGCGCACTAACGAGTGGTTGAAAAAGGAGTATGAGGGAGCTAGACAAAAGTATGGAAATGACCAAATTGTAAGATGGGATAGTACATATAGGTTTAAATTTATGGAAAATTGAACACATATATAATCCACAAATTCATAGGCAGGAGCGGAGCCGGGATTTTATTGCAGTTGGGTAAATTACTAGTCGTCTATAGTTTGTCATGACAAGACAAAATTTCAGATTTCCCAAAATTATTTGGAACAATGAAGCAACACTTGTACCTTACATTATAGCTAATCTAGCACCTTTTTTTTCGTATTATAGTTTGAAAATTATAGGTCATGCATTTTTATGAAAAGCGTCGCCACCTCGCATAAAATGCGTAAAAATGCCTAAATCCCGAACCTTGTGCTTTGGAAACTTTATATCCAACGACTGAAAACCAACTTACAATATTGGGTGAAGAGGTCTCAACATTATATCAAGTGATCATCACTCATTCGACACCTGTGAGACAATATTTCCTTAATAGCAATCACTTTGCAGACAAGGCATAGGATTTGAAACAGAAAGGCGCGCGTGGATTGAAAGACCTCGAGGCGTTTTTCGATAACACAGACTTGATGCGGGCCTCGAGGCAAGCATGCATCGGTCAATATGTGCATATACATATAACGAACAAAAGTGTATAATGAGAAAAAGGAGATTGTATGTAAAATTACCCTAACAATACAGTCATGGAATGCAAGCCTTAGCAACTGGGCAGGCAAAAATGGGCTGGAAGCCACGTTTGTCCATGTTATGTTCTGAACAATTTGCTCGGCTAAGTGACAACTCTTTTCGTAAAAGTTCTTGCACAACCCATCCCCATGACAAACTCCCACAATTCCTAACACCACCACTATAACAACAATATTATTGAACAAGTTCATGAATGTGGAGTACTTCATCTCTCTCTCTCTCTCTCTCTCTCTCTCTCTCTCTCTCAACCTTTTTTTCCTTGGACAAGTTCTCTATCTTTATGCCTCTAAGCTCAGACCTTGTGCATCCTTTATATACGAGGGAAGTAGGTGAGCAACATGTTAAAAAAAATAGAAGGAATAGCAAAACTCCAATTGTGAGACAGAGAGACATTCTCGGTTGACTTTTACTTGTGTTTTTCCCATTTCCTTGCACGTTCGAGAATAAAGACACCAAACCTTTTTTTTTCCGAAGCAAAGAGATTTTATTATCTTTATAAACAATTACAACGATTAAACGGAATAAGGACAAACCGGCATAAGCCACCCGAGACCACCGAGAAAAAGGACGACGGCAAGACATTTACTCCTACCAAAATGGCAAAATTCTGAGGAAAACCTAACTAAAAAACATCCAAATACTTAAACGAAAACTTCAAACCGTACCTCAAAATCCATAGCTCCACATAAAGTGACAACAAAACAAAACGAGATTCCGAAGCAAAAACCAAAAGACCAACACCAAAACATAACAAAAAATGCACCGAAAAGCCTTGAACACCAAACAAAGGAAGCTAAAACTCCAAAAGAGACCAATTAAACTAATCAACAGTGCATTAGAATTAACTGGTAATGTTTATTCCATTAGGCTATGTTTTGACCTTTCATTAATTTTTGAAAATGCTACAATACACATACCTATTTAGTTGGGCACGGCGTATATATAGGCACCCTTTTAAATTGTCTTGACCAATTCTTTTAGTTGGGCACGGCACGGCCTATGTATCCCAGTAAGAAGTATGGCCCTTTTTTTTTATATTTTACTTGCAAGTCTAGGCAGCAAAGTATGAGTCTCTCCTTGATGGTGCATTTTCTAGATTGGGCCGGAGTTCTAAAAAATATAGGCCAATTACTTGGACCAGCTGGCAAGTTCCTCGTGAAATTATGCAACCACTCGCCAACCACACAATCTCTCGTGAGATTCACGACTAAGTGCATGGACCGCACATAAATATGCGTGATTCTGGAGTGGTCCGGAGCACCATGTGGCGGCAGTGTTCCCGGACTACTTTACTCTTTGACCAATTCTTTTTGTTTTCTTATTATAACCCGGAGCCCAACCTACCAACCACAACCACTTTCGGAAATTCTTCTACCAGAAAAAACAGCCTAAGCTGTCATAACAGAACAACATACATAACTGTATAGGGGAGAGGAACAGGAATCCAAGTGATCATTTGATTAATTTCGTTCTATTTCCCTGGTTCGATGGATATATATTGTCGACATTATTAATTAAGCTTGTGATTAATTATTGCATGATCACCACAATTCACTATAATTTGGAAGTCGAAAAAACGCATATTCAAAGTCAAATGTTATTATAACCTAGAGTATTTCCTAGCGTAGCTAGGTTCTTGTTCCTCTCCCCTTCTCCCCAAGTTAGAGAGTGCTCTCTCTCTCTCTCTCTCTCTCTCTCTCTCTCTCTCTCTCTCTCTCTCTAAAACTCACCTAGGGCTACCAAAATGTCGGGGTCGTTAATAACAAGAATTTTCCCTTTAATAACAAGGATTCGTCGTTCCCGATACACAGTCAAATTATTGTATTTTATCTTTTACGTATTATTTCTCAAGGTTTCGTTCTTTTTTTCGTTTTAGAGGATAGAAAATGAGATTTGAGTTACATTTGCATTTCTTATTAACCTCTTTTATATATATATATAAGTTTTGATTTGAGTAATGAACCCAGACACAAAGTATTGCTACAATTTCCTTTGTACTAATTAGTTGAATGAAATGGAATATTATAAGGTCTACCATGCAACCTTCTCAGCTATTAGTAACTTTTTGACAATAATCAAATTTAATAGATCCATATATTCTCAATCAAATACACTTATTCTATCTCTCTTCCTTTTTCCTCTCTTTCTTTCGAAATATATTTTTCAAAAAAAATATTTTACTAATTTTTTTTTAGAAAACAATTTTTTTTAAATAATTTTTTTTCAAAAACTATTTTCAATTTCTAGTAAATAGTCATTATTAGTTTCAAGACTATTTTCTACTTTTCACAGTTTTTAGTGTTTTGTAGTTTAAAAAAATGATGTTATAATAAGTTTTGGTTATCCAATTTTAATTATGCCATTGTAGACATCTACATTGTTAATCTTAGCAATATCTTAAATGAATAATCAAAAGCTGATGTGGCAACTTTTGGTTATTAATTTTTGATTATAGCATTGTGGATAAGAACTTAACAATTATAAGTTGGACTTTCCTCATCACAATATATACCAATATCAAATACACCCCTTCAAATAATTATCACAGCTGAAGAAAAAAAATTCAAATTTCCAGTAAATTTAAACCACTTTATTCGAACTATGAACAAAAAATCAATACAATTAATGGCGCTCAAAAACTGAAAAGCCCTGAGGTTGCCTTTGGAATTAGGAATTATGTAAGGATTTGAAAGGAGAAAATACAAGAAGAGGTGTTCCAGCCCGTTCATTTTCTCGGAATCTCTTTTCTTTTGGTTTTCCTTCAATTATATGCCTCCACAAATCAAAAATTCAAATTCGATAAGAGAAAAATTCAAGGATTAATCACGCTGCATTTCTTCCTTATCTCTCCTGAATCCCCCGTCAGCACTCCAATCGCGCCCATTCGGGTAATCGAATGACCGAAACTTTTGAAAAACTCCTCGTTTGTAGTTGTGGCCATCTCATCAACAATATCACGAGCATGACCGCTGGTGAGAAGTGCGGCATCGGACTGGAAAAGACCTTCGTTCAGCTTCAGAATGGTGTAGTAATGGTTGTCGAAGGTTCGACCGCTCCCCGGGTCCAGTGGTACGACGGTTGTGGTGTCCGTAGCACTGCATTTGGTCTTGAGAAAAGATGCATAGGTTGAGTTTAGGGACGGATCCGCGGAACCGTTAGTTCCGTTAAAATTGTATAGCCTGTTGCTGAAAAATTCGCAATTTCCTATTCCAATGGTATGTGCACCTGACGAAAATTGAACATAGTGATTATTGGCTTCACACATTTTAGAGCCCACAAACTTAAAGAAACCAAGTTTCTCAAGTTGATTGTCTCGTTTCTCTTCCCAGTGGTGACCTGAGTTCGAATCACATAAAGAGTATGTTTGGGGTTCAGGATTATGAATAGTCTCTGAACTCCCGTTGACTAACAAACTAACACTCCGCTAACCCCACGGATATATACCGTACGACAAAAAAAATAAAAAAAAAAACTTAGAAAGACCGAAAATTTTACTAGCATACATCGACTCATGACACAGCTTCCCACATTAACCAGAAATTTTTCAATGGTGGGTAAGTACCATATGGCCATGCCCACGTGGTGCCCGAGCAGCCCATTCGGGCCATCCAAAAGTGTATTGGACAGTCCAGATTGCAACCCTTTCTCGATCTTCTCTCACCCCACCACTCTCTCTCATTTTTCTCTCTCCAAATCCGAGCCGTCCAAATCCAAAATGGACGGTCCGAATGCGCCGAACGGACACCACGTGATACCCACCTGACACTGAAAAATTTCTCCACATCAACCCATCAAATTTGCTTGCCTCTATAACCAACGGCTTGGTGTAGAGTGGGCCTTATTCAGAATGAATTGTGCTGACAAAACTTTTGTTCTTTTTAAAATGGTCTAGGTTTTTTTTTTGAATTCTATATTGATTTCCATTCCTTGTACAAATCTTTATCCTAAATTACCATCTTGTGCAACTTTAGGGGACATCGATTTTGAATAACCTAGTACAAGAAAGATAATTGAAGGGCGAAAAAAGATTTTAGTATACCAATGTAAAGATTACAAATGATATTTAAAGGGACAATAGAAAAAAGGCATCGTAATGAGAGGGTAACATCGCAACGAGGTTGACATCCCACCCTCGACAAATCATATGCCACTCAACAAGAAGGTAAAAATTAACAAGAGGGTACGCAGCATCCTAACAATATTTACCTGACAGCACGACGAGATCTTTAAGTGAGAGACCTTTGTCGGCGAAAGCTTGTTTGAGGCCGGCGAAATCGTCGAATGGTGAAGGGAGGTTGACCTCGGACGCAAGCGAAACGGTCCCATCTCTTCTTCCCGTTTTCACCGTCCACAAGCTTGTATTATTAAACTACAACGGTCACCATGAAGTGGTAAATCACTAAGTTCAGATAACAAAAAATTCAAATACTACTAGTCACTCGATCAGAATCGTTAGTCGTACTTTTACGTACTCAGAAAGTATGATACAAATCACAATTATCACAATCGCAAGACTAATTTTTCTTGTCGAAATTCTTTCTTAAGACTTACTTGGAAGGAAACTGCGTCTCTAGTAGCCAAAGCGATTATATCGGCACAAGAAACAATATTAGAACAGTTGATCTTAGCTAGTTGGGTCTTTATTTCATCAATGACATCAAATCCTTCCAAAGAAAGGTTTGGAAATGCATCCTTCTCAGCTGTATTATCTGCTGTAGAATCCAACAATACTGAGGCCTCACAATCCTGATCGATCATGTAACCCCAACAAAAATATTAATTAGTATTAATTATCACAAAGTCACCACAAAATAAGTCAAAATAAAATAAGTTAAGCCAAACTGATACCACTTGCCAATGTATAGCTAGCTAATCTAGCACTTTTCTTTTCTTTTTTTTGGCAACTAAGTGGGGTTAAGTGATCCCACTTGCCAATGTATAGCTCTGCCCATATTTTCACTAAACTATAGCCTTGAAAACTTGAGGAGATCTAGGCCTGTAACCTTTCAGCTGGTGGGAGAATTTACGTCCAAGTTCTCTCATGCACAAAAATCTGGTCTTTTGCAATCCTTTCACGTTGCAACTCAAGTTAAGGAATCTCTTAGTGGAAGCTCCGTGTATATGTTGCATGAAAGTCCGTTTGTCCATACATACTTTTCCATTTCGTATTATAGTTTGAAAATCTAAAGGTCATGTATTTTTGGAAATCGTCGCCGCCTCATACTCCATATAAAATGCGTAAAAATGGCTAAATCCCGACCTTTGTGCATTGAAAACTTTATATTCAACTCAAAACCAATTTATAATGAATGGAGATTGAGGTCTTAACATTATATCAAGTGATCGCTCATTCGACTCCCATGCAATATGGGAGATTAATACTGTATTTCATGACCTCATAGCTAGACAATGCATATATAGGATTTTATAAACAAAAAGGCCGGGCATGAATTGAAAGACCTGGAGGTGTTTTCGGTAACACAGGCTCGATGCGGGCCTCCAGGCAAGCATGAATATGTAACTAGTTAACACATGTGTATCATGATCAGAAAAAAGAGATTGTATGTACGTAAAAATTACCCTGACAAAACAGTCATGGAATTGCATCCTTAGCAACTTGGCAGGCAAAAATGGATTGGAAGCCACATTTGTCCATGTTATGTTCCGAACAATTTCCTCGGCTAAGGAACAACTATCTTTGTAAAAGTTCTTCATCAACCCATCTCCATGACAATCTCCCACAATTCCTAGCACCACAACTATAACAACAATGAAGAAGTTCATGAATGTGGAGTACTTCATCTCTCTCTCTCTCTCTCTCTCTCTCTCTCTCTCTCTCTCTCTCTCTCTCTCTCTCTCTCTCCTTGTAAGCTCAGACCTTATGCATTCTTATATACTTGAGGAGTAGGTAAAACTAGGGTGCCTACACATGAAAAACTGGAGGGAAAATAACGGCCAATGACGTATTTTGATATTTAATACCCGCGAATGATATATTCAGTAGGGAAAGACTACAATACACACCCTTTATTTGGGTGTGTATCATATGCACCCCCCAAAATGTTATGAATTATAGAGAAAATGTTACGAATCGTATTGCTAAAAAGTTACGAATCGTATAAAGGTTACGAGATACACAAAAATGTTATGAATCATAATGAAAATGTTACGAATCGTACTACTGAAAAGTTATGAATTCTAGCACAAAAGTTACGAAACAAGCTAAAATGTTATGAATGAACCATAAAATGGGTGCATATGGTACACCCTTTTTAACGGGTGTGTATTGTAGATTTTTCCTATTCAGTATTAACAAATGTTCTTAGCATATCATTGATGGGTATATTAATTATCAAAATACGTCTTGGACAGTCATTTTCCCAAAACTGAAAGAATGGTATCGCAATATAATACTGGGTGATAGCAGAAACTGAAAGCCGCCGATTTGTGATGGCTCTTTAAACATAAGCTCCAAAATCTCATCGATGATGGGACCATCCATACCCCGCCATCTAATTAAGCCAAATAACGTTACTAACCCACCCCCAAAATCAACATGTTAAAAAATAGAAGAAATAACAAAACTCCAATTGTGAGACAGAGAGACATTCTTGTATTGTTCCCATTTCCTTGCACGTTGAAGAATAAAGGCACCAAACTAATTAAAAATGTTAGTAAACATTAACGGGTAATGTTTATTCCAATATATTAGAATTTTCCATTAGGCTATATTTGTTTTGACCTTTCGTACCCGAAGCCCAAGGATGGGATAGGGGGTCTAGTGGCGGCGACCGCCACAATAAGAATTTTAGAAAATGTAATGATGATATGTAAAAAAAAAAAATTTATGCCCAACTTATATAGTTTCGCCACTACTAGATTTTTTTTTAGAATACATTTCGCCACTGCTTAGGATAAAATCCTGATTCCGTTGTTACCGAAGCCTAGTACCCTACAAAGTAGTACAATTGTACAAACCACAACCACTTTCAGCTGGAAATTCTTCATTAATCCAACTTTTTTAATTTTCAATACACTTTCGTATAGGGGAGAGGAACAAGAATCCAAGTGATTTTTTATTCATTAATTTGTTCCAGTTCCCACGTCGATGGATATTGTTGACCTTGACATTATTACCTGATTATAGTTAGTTAGTGCATGATCACCGTAATAATTAAGCTATAATTGGAAGTTGAAGATTAACACACATTCAAAAGTCAAATGTTACTAATACATCCTCGCCTGGCAATACTAATTAACGGCTCCAGGGATTTGTAGCAGGGTACACCGGTAGTCGATGTCGTCACTTTCTACCGCCGCCCTTGTTGCAGCTAGTCAACACGTTGGTTTCCTGGCGGAATGGGTGGTAGTGTTGGCGTGCTTGTGTGGTGGTTGCTGCGGTTTGTGTCCGTGGGACAGTACGTGGTGGCAGTTCTCTCCTCCTGGGCCGGCTGCAGCTTCAGTTAGGAACTTAGGATTAGAGTTTTATCAGGTATGGGCTTGACCTTATTGGTGTTTGGGCTTTGGTCCTTTAGGTGTGGGCTTTGTGCCTTTGGGTATCTTTGATTGATTTCTTGCAATCGAGATATTGGGTCTCCTGATCATATGATGGTTCTTAGCTTTGTTAGGAATTTGATGTCGTTCTCCCAGTCCTATTAACCTTTATAACAACTTCAAAGATCAATGAAAATTTTCTTCGCCGCTCAAAAAAATACTCTACTTGTTGACATGTTAATCAACAATATGTGTACAAAACCTCGTATAGTAGTATAAGTAATGTCAACGTATAAACAACTTATTAATTTAGTAATATCCTCTTGGACGAAATTGTGGACGGGGCTGAACTTTTTTTGAAGTGGTCGAAGGAAAGACTTGGATCAAATGGCTGTTTGAGGACGCTTTATGGCACGCTATTCTGACTATAAGGGGGACCTAATGTGATGCTATATCTCAGAGCAGACAAAGCATGCCCAAGCAAATATACTCTTCTTTAAGACGATACGATGAAATTTTCTATCGTAGTTTTGAATTTAAAAGAATATTGTTCAAATTGATAGGTTTTGAAATGTAGTTGAATTTTTTCTAATTAAGCATTATTCACAATTCGATACGATAACCAAAAAAAATATAAGTAGTTAATGTCATGAATGCGAAATTAACACATTTACACCATTGGCAATAAATGAAAACTTCAAACCGTACCTCAAAACCCATAGCTCCACATAAAGCGACAACAAACCGAAACGAGATTCTGAAGCAAAAACCGAAAGACCGACACCAAAACCTAACAAAAAAACGCAATAAAAATCCTTGGACACCAAACAAAGGAAGCTAAAACTCCAAAAGAGACCAAACTAATTAACAGTGCATTAGAATTAACTGGTAATGTTTATTCCATTAGGCTATGTTTTGACCTTTCATTAATCTTAAAAAATGCTACGATACACATACCTATTTAGTTGGGCACGGCCTATGTATACGCACCCTTTTAAATTGTCTTGACCAATTCTTTTAGTTGGGCACAGCCTATATATCCCAGTAAGGAGTATGGCCCTTTTTATTTATTTTACTTGCAAGTCTAGGTAGCAAAATATGGGCCTCTCCCTGACGGTGCATTTTCTAGATTGGGCTGGAGTTCTCGAAAATATAGGCCAATTACTTGGACCAGCTGGCAAGTTCCTCGTGAAATTATGCAACCACTCCACAACCACACAATCTCTCATGGGATTCACTACTAAGTGTATGAACCGCACATAAATGTGTGATTCTAGAGTGGTCCGGAGCACCACATGGCGGCGCTCCCGGACTACTTTACTCTTCGACCAATTCTTTTTGTTTTCATATTATAACCCGGAGCCCAACCTACCAACCACAACCACTTTCAGAAATTTTTCTACCAGAAAAACAGCCTAAGCTGTCATAACAGAACAACATACATAACTGTATTATAGGGGAGAGGAACAGGAATCCAAGTGATCATTTGATTAATTTCGTTCTATTTCCCTGGTTCGATGGATATATATTGTCGACATTATTAATTAAGCCTGTGATTAATTAGTGCATGATCACCACAATTCACTATAATTTGGAAATTGAAAAAACGCATATTCAAAGTCAAATTTTATTATAACATATAGTATTTCCTAGCGTAGCTAGGTTCTTGTTCCTCTCCCCTTCTCCCCAAATTAGAGAGTGCTCTCTCTCTCTCTCTCTCTCTCTCTCTCTCTCTCTCTCTCTCTCTCTCTCTCTCTCTCTCTCTCTCTCTCTCTCTCTCTCTCTCTCTCTCTCTCTCTCTCTCCAAAGTTCACCTTGGGCTGCCAAAATGTCGGGTTCGTTAATAACAAGAATTTTCTCTTTAATAACAAGGATTTGTTGTTCCAGATACACGGTCAAATTATTGTATTTTATATTTTACGTATTATTTCTCAAGGTTTCGTTCTTTTTTTCGTTTTAGAGGATAGAAAATGGGATTTGAGTTACGTTAGCATTTCTTATCGGCCTTTTTTTTTTAAAACAAGTTTTGATTTGAGTAACAAACCCAAAAACTGCCTCTTTTACGTATTATTTCGCAAGGTTTCGTTCTCCTTATTAGCTATTTTAATTAATTTTCTAAACAGGATTTCATTCAGTACATATAGTATTAGTATTTTGGAAGCAATTAATATTCCTCTTACTTGTATAAGTTGGTACTTGGTAGCATATTGTTAGATTAATTACTAAAAAAACCAAGCATGCACGTAGACTTCTTTGAGCCTGGAAAGTCAACCTATTTAAATTAATTCTTCGCAAAATTGATTCAATGAATCATTTACGTACGTGTCGAATGCTTATTTGAAACAACCTTTTGCCAAAAAAAAATTCCTCGGGCAAGTTTCTTAGGTAATACTACAAAATTGGAAAATTTCCTCAACTCTAGCTGGTTGGCAAATGAATCCACTTCAAATGTAATTTGATTCTGGACCACTCACTTTTTTTAAAAAAAAAATAAAATGCCAACTCATTTAATTGTTTGGGGATGACCCCTCATTTGTTTGAAAAATTATTCAATGCTCCTTGGAGCGGTGCCCCAAGACACTAAATAATCGCTCCATTTATTTTAGGCTGCTGATTTTGTCACTCCCTTTTTTGTTAACGCCACTCCTCTACAAGTGTATTTTTGGTGCAAAAATACACTTGTAAGGGAGTGGCATTAACAAAAAAGAGAGTGGCAAAATCATTTCCCTTATTTTATTGTAAAATGAAATGCCAACTCATCATCATTTATGTTTCTAGACCAAAAAAAAAAATTCTACAGTACCTAGCAAATTAAAGCCCTCGTTTGCCCTCTAAACCAATCTTCCAAAATTTTTACATCACATTGTTCGTCTCGACAGGGAGAAATTAAAAAGTATAAAAATATATCTCAAAGTCAAAAAAAGTATATGTAAAACGATGCTAAAGGCGTTTTAGTTGGGGCAATCAGGATATATAGGATACAGAAAATAAAGTACATAATTGCCATATATTATCTAATTAGTTTATTGTCATTCAAACCCAAATCTATAGCATTCAAGGAGTGCATTTTCAACTGAAAACATCTCTCTCTCTCTCTCTCTCTCTCTCTCTCTCTCTCTCTCTCGGCAACAAAATTTTATTATTACTCGACAAAGCCCGCAAAGGATATATCGAGAAGGCTAAATCAGCCACAAGAAGTCTTGAAGCAGATAAAAGCCAAGAGAGAGAAAGGATAAGAAAAGAAAATAAAATTACATCTAACAAAAAATTGAATGAGCCACAGATAGACCAATCGTGAATGCCTAGAAATTCCAAAGAAAACTAGCACTAGATCCACGTTTCTTGAGCATGCCTTGGTCCAAACATGTCTCTTAGCTAGCACTCCTCGTATCGAAATTCTGGCTCCGCCTGACTGCGATTATGGGATGAAAAAGTCAAAAGTGAAAGTGGGCTGGTAAATCGAAATAATAGAGTACTGCATTTATTGGGCCCCATGATTGGGTTTGGGCTTTCGTTCAGGGCCATGTAGATAGAGTTTCTCCTACAAGCCCATGCCTTGGTAGCCCACAAAGGCCCTTTCTTTATGATTGTAAGCCTCTCATACAAGTACTTGTATTGTGAAAGTGGACTTTTAATGGGCCCGTGCAACATCAGAGAAAATTGTAAATTAACCTTGTTGGATCAGATTAGGCCCACCAATTACAGGACGAGTTCCTTTTAGGGCTTTGGGCTTTTTCGTGGTTTTAAATGGATCCCCAACAAACAAGAAAATTGGTTTTCTAACAATTAGTTAAAGTGCACTTAAGTTGACCTGAAAACTAGGGTTATGCAAAAAATCTGGTGAATCGTGAAATTAGTCCAGACCGAATCGATCCGTATCTTTTGGATTTTATCCGTGGATTAATGGTTCGGACACGGACACGGATTGAAAAATTGAAAAACCGTAACTCGTGGTTTGGTCCCCGAATTTTTACTGCGAAACCGTGAATTAACTGAACCGAACTGTGAGAATTTATTATAAATAAATAAATAAAATTTTGTATACCAATTTTAGTATTTTACTTAATACTGGGACATAATGTAAGTCTACATAAAATTTAGGGGTAAATCGTAATTAGTCAGGATCAGTAACACTATTTCCTAGATCTGATTCTTCAAAAGAGTAAGTCTACATAAAATTTTTATTGTTCTTTGGTAGTGGGTGTAGAGAGAAATAGGGTAATGAGAGGAGAGAGATAGAGAGAGAAATGAAATTAATAATTGAAGAAATAGGGTAATGATTGGAGAAAAATATAGGGTAATTATTGAAAAACAAAGTTAAAACAAAATAAAGATGGAAAACGAACAAGGCCTAAGTCTACATAAAAATTTTATTGTTCTTTGGTTTTAATGAACGTCTAAAAGACTAAAACTGCATGTATTTTTTTCATTTGATGTTTGCTTTTATTTGGTGTATGCTCTGTTCTAGAACTGCAATGCAGCATTGAACTATAATGCTTTAGTCTGTTATATATATGATCATATGCTAATGTTTAATTTTTGCTTACTTACGTAACAAAATTCGTGGACAAAACCGTAATCGATCCGCAACTCACGGATTGAATTGGAACCGAACTGTAGGACTTATGATTCGGAGACGGATTTCATTTTTAAAAAACTATGACTAGCGGTTCGGTCCTCGGATTCCTAGAAATTCGAACCGAACCGGACCGCAAACAGCTCTACTGAAAACTCGAATTACGATATTCAAAAAATGGGTCTTGAATAACTTTGACCGAATACACATCATTCTACTCTCCTTAATTCTCCTTAATTACGAAGAATGCCCTCGATAAAATGATTTAATGGTGCTCTAAAAGCACCACCATATGCATGTAGTACTCTTGGACACTTCCCCCACAAACGGGATCAGCTGTGGACGTAAATTCAATTACACGTTTTGAGACCCATGTAAGGTCTTTGTCTTGTTCTTTGTTTCTTGCTTGAATATTGTTCTTCTCGTCTTGTGTTTGTTGTGTTTTGACCGGTTTCTCGACGAATAGGATCAAAGTGCAAATCGTGTGTTTTCTAACTTTCTTATATCTTCTCCAACCTTTTTTATGAAATAGAAGAGAAAATATAGAGTTGGATTTTCCAAATTACAATATCTCATCATGTATATAATTAAGCTGCAAAGAAACCCCTTGAAATAATTATCATAACTGAAAAACGAAATTACAAAACAATCACTTCATTGCAAAAATGAAAGAAAATTGAAGAAGGCTTTTTAGCTTACTTCAACTAACACACAAAGCCACACAAAATAAACTCGTGTTTGGTTCCTAGATTTGTGTGTAATGATTTATGAAGTGAAAAGAAAAGACGATCGATGAATTTGAATTTCTTCCTCTTGAAATCGCTCGTCTTTTATTTTTCCTTCACCTCAATATCCCTCCACAAATCAAAAAATCCAAATACAATCCCCAAAAAATCAACGAAAAAACATTACAATAAAAAATACAATCGCAGAAGAATCAATTAACAACAGTACATTTCTTCCTTATATTTCCTGAATCACCCGTAAGCACCCCAACTGCACCCATTCGCTTCATCGACTCACCAAACTTCGCGAAAAATTCCTCGTTTACGAGCAACTTGTCAACGAGATCGCTAGCATCATGGTTGGTGAGGAGTGCAGCATCGGACTGGAAAAGACCGTCCTTTAGCTTCAAATTGGTGTAGTAATGGCTGTCGAAAGTTAGGCTGCTCCCCGGATCCATTTCCACTGTGGTTGTGGTGTCCGAAAGGCTCTTGCATTTGGTTCTGAGGAAAGCGGCGTAGGTTGAGTTCAGAGAGGGATCGGAATCGCCTTTTCCGGTGAAGTTGTACAGTCTGTTGCTGAATAAATTGCAGTGTCCAACCCCAATTGTATGTGCACCTGACCAAGCACATGCGAGGTATTTGTTACATCCACGTTGCGTTTTTAAAGGCAAATCTAAAGTTAAAGCTAAAAATCTGTTTCCACAGTTATCGCAAACAGTACTGCCGAGGTGTGTTGTATATCTCTACCTGATAGCACAACAAGATCATGAAGTGAGAGATTTTTGTTTGCAAAATCTTGTTGAAGGGTGGTGAAGTTGGAAAATGGTGAAGGGATGTTGGCCAATGCCTCCGAAGCGCGCGAAATGTTCCCATCCCTTCTTCCAGTGTACACCTCCCACAATGATTTCTTGAACTGCAACATTAATCACCATCAGAGCTATTTCATGATTTTTACAATACATATCTTAAAATGGTCCGACTTTTCTCGTCAAGAAGAATCAGCTAATAAGGCAAATATTTGTACCAAAAACTTCACAGAAAAATCACTAACAAAAAAAATCGTTTGATTAAAAAGCTAATAAAGGTTGTATTTTGTTTGTTCCGGACTTCTTTTTTTTTTTTTTTGCATTCGAAGACTTACTTGGAAGGAAACTGAGTCTCTAGCAACCAAAGCAACTATATCTGCACAAGAAACTTTGCCAGGACAGGCGTTCTCAAGTTGGGTTTTGATTTCATCAATAACATCAAATCCTGCAAGTGAAAGGTTTGGGATTGCAGCCTTCTCAGCTTGATTATCTGGTGTTGAGTCCACCAATACAGAGCCATCACAACCCTAAACACACCAACCAAACAAAGTACCATATTAGATTTGCCCGAATATATATAGTGCATGTATACGTATAACAAAATGAATGTATGTACGCCATATGGGTCGTACTTTGAACTGATCGATCAGTTCATATCGAATTTTCCTGACTTTAATTGGGACCCCACAAGCGTAGGGACAGTAGGATATTGGTCTCTCAAGATTAGTCGAGGCGTGTAAACTAGCCCATACACTTGAGTCAGTAAAAAATGAAAAGGAAAAAAGACGACATGCATGCACTAGATGAGGGGAAGGGATGTAGTTACGAAAGAGAATTACGTACCCTGACAAAACAATCGTGGAAATGCATCCTCAGGAACTTAGCTGGCAATGCAGGATTGGCAGCCACATGCTTCCATGTTATGTTCTGAACAATCTCCTCGGCCAAGGGACAACTCTTTTCGTAAAAGCACCTTTTCAACTCATCTCCATGACAATCTCCCACAATTCCTAACACCACCACTGTAACAACAATCAACAAGTTCATGTACCTTGAGTAGTACTCCATCTCTCTCTCTCTCTCTCTCTCTCTCTCTCTCTCTCTCTCTCTCTCTCTCTCTCTCTCTCTCTCTCTCTCTCTCTCTCTCTCTCTCTCTAACCGTGATCTCTATCTATTTTCGTTGTTGTAGTGATCTCTTTTTCTTTGCACTTCCATTGTAAGAGCCTTTGCATCCTATTTATATGCACAGCCGAGGGGAGTTGTCTTCCGCGTTAACGTTAAAAAATGGTTTTCTTGCCCCTCTAAAGTCTAAACTAAATTAAGAAGAAGAAGGCCAGGAATCCTCTTGCATGGGAGCAGGTAAGCAACGTGTTCTAAAGAAAGGAAAAAAAATAGGCGCCAAATCAAAACCCGAGTTGATTACTGTACTCGGATAGAGAGAGAGGGAGGGAGACATTTTTCTAGTTGACTTTTGCCTGTGTGTTCATATTTCTTCCTTTGCATGTTTGAAAAGAACAACACCAAGCCAATTAACTAACAATGATACAGAACAGGCAGGAATTTCAAAATCATGTGCAAGTTGCTCTTGAGAGATAGGTTGCAAATTGCTCGATCTTGACAATGAATGTGATGGAAATTGTCCCACGTTGGTTAATTATTTCCTTCAAAACCAGTATATGAGTCTGGATGGCCATTTCATTTATTGCCAATTAGTATTGAATCTGATTTATTAACAAAATGATTCTTGGATGGCGATTGCCATTGTGTCCTTGGCCAGTTTAATCTTTCTTATCCTTTCTAAAAATTAATAAATTCTTTTTACCGATCCAAAAAGAATGAATGAAACTTCTCTAAATTGGTAAGGTTTATACTTATTTTATCAAGGACTTGTGAAGAATATGCAGTGGGCAGAGAAAATGTGAGGAAAATCAATTAAATAGCATGGATTTCATTTTTTCCTATTAAATCATTGTTGTACATATATATTCTTGATCAAAAAATTGCTCGAGATTTAATAACATATTGAGTTAAATATAAATGCCGTAGAGTTTTTAATTAAGCGAAAACCAATTGATGCCATGTAAATTGAATTATCCAAACCTATGTGCTATCAATTCTAATGAGCAAAGGCTGCTCTGTACGAGATTTTGTTCCGGCGTAATGGCGCAACCCATTAGTCATGAAAAATGGGATTAGGTTTTCAAAAATTAAGCTGGTTCAGATACCTTAAATTATTTTAAAAACGGAGTATTAAAAATTACTAGGTGCAGAACAAACATGCCGTAGATTGGTCTTAGTCTTACATAGGAAAGGATGAAGAACTCTGGTTGGCGTTGGTCGTTTAACCCAACCCTAATAATTCCCACCAAAACTTTTAGTTATATTTCTAGAAAGATGTGCATGTCTCTGTTTCACTTTCTCAAAATAAGTACTTAAAAAATAATGACATATTTTTAAACTTAAAAATAATTGGCTTACAAAAATAATTTTTTAAATTTTTTTTGCAGGGTTTGAGATTCATATTGCAATATTTATTTCAGTAAGCCTGTTATTTTTAAGTTCGAAAATTGCAAATAAGTACTTATTTTTTCAGGAGTAAATCGGAACACAAATTGGATAATTTATAATAACTAAAAAGTTTATTAATTAGGATTAAGGTACACGTCAATTAGTTGGATTAACAAGGGTTCATGAGGTGATCAAAGCGAATTTATATATAGGAAACAGTCAAAGTTGATGTTTACACTCTTTATTCACTCGGTCTGAGCTGTGATTAGTTTAAATAATCAAGTGGTTTCCACTTAATTCAGTGGACCCCACAGTTTTAAAAAAAAAAATAGAATGGTTTCCTCAAAAGTCAAGTTCAGCTCACCTTCATACGTACCTCTTGAAAACGCGAAATGCCATCGATGTGATGACCCACACTTACCGCGATGCCAATCAATGTGTTAACCAACTTGCTCGTTTGGGAGCCGAACAAAACGATGAGCTAGTTGTTGCAGTGACTATTATTCCCATCTCTCTACGTACGTACGGGAGTTCTTGATTAGAGATAGCCTTCTTCTCAGACTGGCTTTAGATTAGTGTTTTTATGGGCTTATCTCGGCCTGTTCTATCCTTTAACCTCGCTATAACTCTGCTGTGGACTTTGGTTGATTAGTTATATGAATTTCCAGCGTACCCAAAAACAAAAACAATGAAATGGCTAAAGATCTTTCTTTCAGCAATTTGAGAGTTACTCTCCAAAATTAGTTGTACTATATAAAACTCGATCAACATTTCCTGTCTTATTCCGAGCTCACAACAATAATATCAATTGTTCATTCCTTACACCTTGGAAAAACATTTTTGCCCAAAAAAAAAAAAACAGCTTGATGAGATTTTTTTTTTGATCCGCTGCTTGATGAGATTAATATAGATACGTGAACAGAATGTATAATTCTCTGGGAGTGTCATGTCTCAGGTCCAAGAATGAAAGAGAAAAAAGATTAGGTCTACAAGAAACACTCTCTCAGAAGAGAAAACTTGTTCCTCCTTTCGGTCCTAATTCACATAAAAATCGTCCTTCCCAAGATATTTCTTTAAATTTCGGTTTAGAATAACTCCTGAATGATGTTCGGGATCTGAAAAACGTCGAGTTCCATTTTAATAGAACGTCAAGCTATTTTCTTTCTATGTCGTTGATGGATGATCGAATTTTGAGAATGCGTACGTACTTTTTGGGTATTACTCGTATTAACGATTAACTTTAGAACACTGTATTCTTTTTCTTTTTTTTTTGGGTATAACTACATGGGCGGCTGTAGTGTCTAATGTGAGGGTTTGCTGGCAAGAAATACACCAAAATTTTGTATATTTATTCAGCATTGTCCGCGCTGAATCATTCGCAAGAAGCCAAAGAAAAGAAAAATCGACGCAGAAGACCGGGCAATTAAAACTAGGATAATAATACCAGCATACCAGAGAGACGGTGACCCCATAAAAAGTTAAACATGCAATGAACATCCAGTTAGTTAATTACATTAAAACATATACTATTAATGGAAGTTTGAAAACACAAATGTCAAAGTCAACAGTATTTGTTCAAATTTTAAATCTAATAAAATTCCTTTAACCGTGTTTTAGTTACACCCACCAAGATTCCCTCTCCACATGCCCTCCTAATTTTATTTTTTTCCTTGGCTGAATTAAGCAAACACCAGGCAACCAGAAGAAGAGAAAAGGAAAACAAACGGAATAAATCAAAGGAATATATGCACTGAAGTAATTTTCTTTTTTGAGAAAGAAAATCACTGCAATTGTCATCATTATAAAGAAGATCCAAGAGGATGAAATTACAGAGGTACAGGACCAATAAGACACGGGGAAAAAAGCACCCGAAAGAAACACTAAAGAACTCCGTAATACAACCCTAGTTAAAAACAACTGAAGCACACTCAACAATGACAAGACTGGCGTAGCTACACGCCGGTGAACAAGGAGTATAAGCAAACAAAATTTGAGCACTAAAGAATATACACCGAGAAAGAAAGACAGAAAGGGAAAAAAAGCAATCTTATTTGCGTTTAGTTACAGGCAGAGAACGATCACTGTTTTGTTTCAACCGTATCGTTGAACGGGTTTTCTCGATGCGGCCTGCGAAGAGACGGTGTCTGCCATCCAAGACATAAAAATTTGTTATAAATCCAAATACAATTTGTTCGGATACATGCATTAGCATGCAAAAGGTTGTAATTCATTTGTAAGAATGACATGCATTTCCCCATTCTGATTGAAGAAATTCAAATTTTCCGAGATAGATTAATTTTTCGAAAGTACAAACTAACCTTTCGTACTCTAGCTTCTGGGTTACTATTCCCTTAAGTAGCAGCTCGGAACAGTAAACTGCAGCCCCTGAAAATAAAAGAAAGTTCAAAATTCCAAGTCAGATGATCATTATTAATCGACTAAGGCTGGAAAAGCGTATATTGTATTTAACCTTTCTCAAGAAAAGGCGCGCAGATAGCATAATCTTCCTCGCACGATAAAACCAAGAACTCCTCCGGAATTTCACCATCCTTGAATGCTGATCTGCCAATTCTTTCCACCACCTGCGCAGTTTTACACTTCAGCATTAACAAAGGGAATTCAAAATTAACCATATTCTAGACATTAATGCACATAGAGCCCTACCAACCTGGCCATGAACTGCCTTAACCAAGCTCGCCAGTAGTTCTTTACAAGGTTTTGTATTTGGAGTGATCAGAACTTTTTGCCCCTGGATAAAAGAAAATTTGTGTAAAGGAACGAAACAGCAGCTGCATTTGATTAATCAAGAATCGTGAGATCACCTGTAAAAGTGGACGTTGGCATGCACGTGCCAATGAAACTGGCAAGCTAAAGCCAAACTCCTTTTCCTTTTTGGCATCTCTCAATATGTAAGTTCTCTCGTCAATGAAACAACCAGCTTGTCCACAGCTCTCAAGCCATAAACGTGTCACCACTGGTTTGCCAAAGGCAATAGCTTCTAACATATTCCTCGTTCTCACAAACTCATCTGTTATGAAGTGTGTGGCTTCTGAAATAGAGGATGCTACTGAAGCACCTAGCCGAGCCAAAATCTGTGACGAGAACAATAATAAGGCACATTATGAAGTTGGCTGGGGTACCAATGTTTCCCGACTCAAAAAGGTTATTAAGGTCTTTATTTTTTTCTCACTTAACGTTAAGGGGTGGTCAAGCGACCAACCTCGCATATGTGCAGAGCCGCCAATGGGCACGCATAAGTATGAACCTGCTAAGGAAAGAACAGAAGATACCACAAATGAGTACCTTCTTCTGCTGCTTGATCACATCCCCATTCAAGTGGTGACTGAACAAGACTCGAACATTAGCCATCTCTCGCCTCCTCCTAGAATCTCTAGTTGTAGAAGTAGCCTCTGGACTGTTGGAAATTAAGCTCTTGATTTGCTTCATAAGGAATGATCTTGACAAATTCTTTCTGCATGACTGTTTAAGACACGCATCACCCACACAAATAGGCGATGCAGCGCTTACAGGAGGGGTACAATTAGCAGATACTGAACCAGAGGGCTTGCATTTATCCCCTGGTGACACTGGTAATTTGGCGTTTCCTCCACCTGAAATGGTATCTGCATCCCTCTGCCTGTCAGAAGGCTTGGATGTCAAAGCCCCAACCACGTCTTTAGGGGCCACATTTCCGTCTGTAGATTTGCATTCAAGAGCCGCAAACCCTGAAACACCTTTATCCACAGCTTGCGAAACTGGACCATCATTCGTAGATTCCCGGTTTTTCCTTTTTAAACCATTGGTTTTCGATTTGTTTGATTTTCCAGGAGATTGTCCATTAGTTTTCTGCCCAACAATTTGATTGACTGATCCATGTGGGTTGGTACTTCCATTTAACTGGCCTGAAAACTTTCTACGAGCTCTTCTAAATTCACCAATTCTGACAACAGCAATTGTATCTCTCACCTTCTGATATGATTTCTCCTGCTCATTCACATTTTCATTTTCTCCAGATTGCTTGGGATTGAGGATGCTGACTTTTCCAGAATTATATGGTGCAATTCCAGCCCTTAATGGGTTTGCCACACTTCGCTGCCTAGTTCGACAAGCAATGGGTGTAAAAAAACCAGTTTGCCCTTGCAAATGGCATTTCTTGACTGAACTTGATCTCATCCGTCGCACATGTGTCGCAAACCATGCTCTATCCCCTTTTTCTCCTCTGGAAGAACCTTTATTAAGATTGTTGGTACCATCATGAGAGTCTTCGTTGTCACAGTTAGCCACGTCCAAACCAAAGCACAACGCTTCCATGGCTTCGGCAGCCATTTGAGTATCAAAACCTACATTAAGCATCTCCGGCATATCCTTGTCAGTAACAGTAGCTTCTGTTCCATCTGGGGCGCCAGTCTTTAACCGTTCATCCAACTCCTCAGTCACGTTCTTTTTAGATTTTGTATCTATTATATTTACTGTCTTGTCTTTCCTTTTTGAGTTTTGCGACACTATCCCTTTGTCCCTGGTTTCATCAACAGCCCCACATCCTTTGGAGTAATTCTTGACCTTCTGATGTTTGGTACAAGATCTCTTCCTCCGACCACCTCCATCATCAAAGAACGCTTCCTTCTTTTTGGTGAAAAACTCACCCCCTCCCTCATCTTCAAGTCTGTCATCCCAATCAAAAGTCCCTCTTTCTCCAGCTGTACTGATGAAACTAGTTCTTTTCGCCAAACTTTGAATCCCTTTCGTACTTGAGATGGGCTTTGATTTCTCCACAGTAGGCCTTCCAATGTCACCTTCTTGATCAACATTCACGACGTTAAATTTCAGAAACCTGTCCACAAAGTTGAGTGCATTGTCTTGCGACAACTCTCCAGGTTCTTGAGAGTCAACATAGCTTAACCCCGCCACTTCATCGCCACAAGCAGGTAAATGAGGCAAGTCAGCATTATTTGTGCAGTTATCAGGTCCTTCAGTCTCACCAAGTGTATCATTCATAAAAAGCCTCCTCACTATTGAACTACCAACCCCGCACTTGTTTTCATTCCCTGATCCCTTAATCTGCTCATTGCACTTGCCCGAAAAATCCTCCAGATCGACTTCCACTCCAAGTGCCGATGAATTTTTAATAACAGCTATCTCCTTAAAGTCAGAAGTATGTTGTTTCAAAGACTGTGTATCACTCTTTATTAGAGAGGACTCATCGCTGGTTCCCTTAAGAGCCATGATACGAGCTGCTGAAGAACAGGCCCTCCAAGATGCTGCATGAACTGAAGTGGAAGTCTTCTGCTTGAATCCTGATTCAACAAGCAGTAATTTCAATTCCGTACTTAATATGACAGTTCACCCAAATGTGCGCTATATTTTCAATTTTCTTGACCTTGACAACTCAAAGCTTCTGAAAGGGTGCAAATAAAGATGGCATTCTACATGCTAATAACACTCTGGTGATAGCAGTGCGAATTACATTACAATACCATGATTCATGATAAATCTTTTAAGAGTTATATCCTCTATCAAAATCGTTAGATATTTAAGCAAATACATAAACAGAACATGAACAGAAGGTATAACAATATGTGGATTCTCTGTTAATAAGACAAAATACTAAATATCATGATCGTAACTGAGGCTGCAATAACATGAACCCGAATTTCCAATAAGGTCCATGAGCGGATGGCTTTTGCTGCTTCAAAGTGTTACATTAAATTTAGGTTTGTGAAGAAAAAAAGGAGGCAGTGTGCATTTTGATACAATATTAATCCCCGCCATCTTCCTCGAACAAATTGGAGGAATGCCAACATGGTAAAACTATTTCATTCTAGGAAGTATAAAAGCAGGTGGCTTCATCTGACACATGAATTGACGGTTGAAATGAGATCTTTATGTGAAAGCTATGAGACAGTTATGTCAATTACACTAACAAGGTATGAAAACTGATAAACATAACTATTTTGTACAAACAGTGATCAACTGATCATCATCCACTTCGCATGAGATGCCTATTTACTCAAGTTGGGTAGAGTAGGTTTTGTGAATCAATTGGACAAATGAGATGCAGATTAAACTGATGAAAATGAAAAATACGGTACCACGCTCTAATTCTTAGGTTTCTTTGTTAAATGGGCTCTAAAATGGATTCATATTTATCACTACAATCAATAAACTAGGATCAGATAAAGAGCTTCGTGGATTGCCCCATTTTCACCTATTTTCTGCAACTGCTCCATAGCATCCAGCCATCCACTCATAAGTCTACTAATCATAAAAATTGCATACACAGTTCAGTGAATCAAACTCAAAACACAACATTTCTAGGCATGCCCCAAGTCTGAGTGCAAACATCTCAACCAATTAATAAGGGAAGTGGAATGCACACAGAAGGTACAGGATTAAATTCATTTTGAACAAAAAAAAAAAAAAAACCTTTTTCGTTTTTGAACAGAAAAAAGAAATTTTATTTATCTTTGGACAAAGTATACAAAGATTAAAAAAGGGAAATTAAAAGGGCAAGAGAAAGACGACATCACAATGAGGGCATTTTGAACAAAAAAAACCACCTAGTAGTTAAGACGGTGAAAATGAATACATGATGTGAATATTATCCCAATCCGCACTCCATTTTTCCCTGATAAACAGTGCATAAGTTGCATCACCAGAATAAGCAAGTGAAATATAGCACTCCATTTTTTCAGAATCAGTGACCAACTCCTATCTACAAATTACTGACCTGAACTCTGCAGTCCAATGTCCAAACCATCTAACTTTGTTTTAAATCCCCTCTCATCCTCTTTGAAAGCAGAGGAATAGAGCTTATTCTCCTGATGCACTGCACAAATACCCACTCTTTTTGCTGAATCATCATCAGAGAACTCCACAGAATCATCTAAAACTTCTGTCGCATCTGATCCTTCACCATCAGTAACAATAACTTCATAATCGCAATTGCTCAACAACTGGGCACCCATGTTAGCAGCACCGTCAGGATCATCCAATACTTGAGTTTCACCAGCAATATCAATAGCCTGGGTCTCAAATGCTGCACCATCAGGATCATCCAATACTTGAGTTTCACCGGCAAGATTTATAGCCTGGGTCTCAAATGCGACTTCGGGTGGAATGGTATCAACCATTGGCAATGTACACTGCTGAAACTGTAACTCATAGAAGGCCTTGTCTTTGAGTTTTTCACCTATTGCAATAAATGGACAAATATGTGTTTAACATTTTAACCTCGCATTTGTCAAATTTGTACATCTGAGTTACTTAAAATTTTAGACTGATCAGTGTTCACTCCTAGGTTATCACGGGTCCCAAATCTATGTAGATGATGTACTGAGACATCATAAGAGATTAGCCAACTGATCGTTCATTAGAAACACAATTTCTCTGCCCCAACCAATTTTTCTGTTTATTCAAATTAGTTAAACAAGTGCATGGGTTTGTGGGCCATCATAAAGCCCAATGTTAACCATTACCATACAAAATATTCAGAGTTTGCACTAACCATCTTTCCATAGCATGATAATAGCCAGGAAGCAAGATATCACCAAGTGATGCCTCCTGGACAATGAGAAAGGTGTTGAACCTCAGGAGTTTGGGTCAATCCCTCATTAAATACCAGGTTGGGAATGGTAAGAATACTCACTTATGGTTGGATAATTGGCATCCTCTGGGTCCCCTTTTTAAAAGATTTGGGGAGAGTGTTGTGTACAATCTTGGCAGGTCGTTGCTTTCAAGGGTGTCCTCTATTATTCACAATGGGGTTTGGAGATGGCCTAGGCAAAGAAATAGGGTTACTCAGTTTATAGTAGTTCACACCCCCCCAGATTTTCAGCCAAATTGTTTACAAGAAGATTCAGTCGTGTAGCTCCCTCATCCTAGTGGCTTTTCAGTATTTTCTGCATGGGAAGCTATCAGGGTGAAACTTCCGGTTCAAGATTGGGCTCATGTGGTTTGGTATAAGAAGAATATCCCTAAGTGGTCCTTTATCTTGTGGTTGGCAGTCCAACAAAAGTTGAACACTAGAGATAGACTTTTGAGGCTGGGAATGAATGTAGAAGGTGGCTGCACCTTTTGTACCAATGGCCAGGAAACCCACCATCACCTCTTTTTTCAGTGTCCTTTGTCTCTCTCTGTGTGGGATAGCATGTGGAGAAGGTCTTGAAGTGTTCAAATGCCCTCTACCTTGCCTGAGTCATTGCTTTTGAGGAATGTTTTAGCAGCAACTGTGTATAATCTTTGGATGGAAAGGAACCAACGGGTTTTCAATCAAAATGCCTCAACTCAAGATCAGATTATACTTCGGACTATTTCCTGTGTTCAAGAATCTTTGTGTTTGAAGAGGGGAGTGGACAAGACACAACTAAACGGTGCTCTTTGCAGTAGTTGGGGACTCACGGACAAGATTTTTGGCCCTTCGCACTAAGTAGCTTTGGAGTTAGGAAGTTAGAATTGGATGTATAGATTTCTTTCTAGTTTTTATTCTTGATTGTTTCAGTTGGTATTAGTTTTCTTATGTACAGGTGCCTTGTTCTTTACGGGGGAATGCCCCTTTGAGTTTGTAGTTGGGTTTGAGCTTTTTAATAGAAAGTGCTTATCAAAAAAAAAAAGATATCACCACAAACAGCAAAACAACATGCATCAGAGTAAGCCCACTCATGAATCTTTCTCTAATGCGAAATAGAAAGCGTATCTCTTCCAACATTCGTTCAACTGAGTTATCATTTTCACCCCTTAATGAAGGAAAATAGCCTAAAGCTACTCCAGCCTTTCCTAAAATCTCGACTCAAATTAAGTGAGACTCTTTAATTCAAACTCATGACCAAACTACTCAATTTTTAACTCCAATCAAGTGAGAATCTTTGTTTTGCACAAAATACTTTATTCTTAAATCTGATTATACCCCATTGAAGTGCTTCATACCAAAGGAAATTCCACTCAAATCAACAGTTTGAGTAAAGGGCAGAACCTAAGAGCATCTCCCGCTCTGAACTCAAATATCCACTCAAAGTCAAGTTCCAAATCCTTTGAAACTTCCTCCAATACTAGATTCCAAACCTACATTTAGACAGAGTTTTACTCAAATCCTTCTCAAATTTCACAGTCCTTTCGTGTCTTCCAAGTTTATAACCATGCCGTTAATGAAGCCTTTACACAGATTAATGCCCAGTTTTGAGTTGGTCTATTGGAGTGCTTCACATCAAAATGAAGATTTAATCAAAGTTTTACTCCCATGAAGCAAAAGTTAGAGTAATGGCAGGAGACGTAAAGACTGCTAGCACCTCCAGAACTTACCCTTTTTCAACTCAAATCCAAAATTCTGACTAAAAACCCTAAAACTCCCTCTACTCATAGCATCTCCAGTCCTTACTCAAAATATTTAAAAACTTCATCTGGTATGAACCACTACAACGGACGAACCCAAATCTGAACACAAATTTGAGGGAAAAGCTTCATTAATTGAATAGTCGTGAATTGCGAAGAGCAAAACAAGCCTTCAAAATTTTGATTAAAAATTTTAAGTCTCCCTTGATTTGGTTAAAATTTGAGTAAAACACAATCTACTATGAGTTTGAGCGAAGGACCGGAGTGAGTTTAAAAGGTCTTTTACTCAAAATTAGGTACTGAATCAATTAAAAGAGTAAGGTATAGAGATGCTCGCATTGACTCAAACAATACTATCTCCTTCCCAAAAAGCTTGTCAGGCCCGCAAATATTTAACTTAACAATAATGCATTTAGTCCAAAAAAATTCAAACTTTTTGCACCTAGTTAATATATATCAATGAGCGTTTCCAAATTATCAAAAAAAAAAATCGAATTTTTCTTGATAAAGTTCATTTTTGAAGTTCTAGTTTTGGGGACCGGACAACCTTTTTGGGACGACGTCAGTATCGAATTTAGTTATCCACAAAGTTGTACTCAGTCTCTTCCTTTCTCTCAAACTTAAAACTAAGTCAGTATTCAGTAATTTAAACTTCTACTCTAATTTATGAAGCTTTTCCTCGATTTTAAGTGAAAGTACGAGTAAGGAATGAAGATATGGTCTAATGGTAATTACCAAGCAGTGAAGGCGGAGGAGACTGACTGTCAAATGGTTGGGTTCTATTTCCGCAACAATCCCTCCTCGAATTCAGCTTCGCCGCTTGTATCTCATCATCAATTGAACCCATTTCTACTTCATCCGAAAATTGTGAAAAAAAAAATTACAAGATGAGTCGAATGAAAGTCTTTACACGGGTCGGATTTTGCGTGTACGAGCGTGGTAGAGGCTGTAATTGGGGTTGGAGAAGTGGGAGGGGCGAGTGAGTTTTGAGAAGAGCACGGAAGTGTTCACGGCGGCCGGCGGTGGTTGGAGGAGGTGCAGGCGAGCTATCGCCGCCATTTCTCAGTGGCCATGAAGTGGTGCCACGATATGGGAATTTGTATTTGTTGTTTCAGATTAATTAATAGATAAAAAATCAAATGGCTAAACAAAAAGCAATTCATTAGGGAAACAAGGAAAGCGTGGTGCGCAGGCGCGTTTCTTCTGAATAGCTAAACAAAACTTTCCGGCCAGAGTACAAAAGTTTGCGTTTATGTGCAAAAATTTGCGGCCATAACTCAAACCGCGGCGTATTTGTCTATACATCTATCCTATATTTTGAAGAAATTGAGATGGGTTAGAAATGCTCTTACACATTCATCAAATTTAAATATCACTTACGACTAAATTGTGGTAAACATTTCCATTCCAATACAATTAAAAACTCCTAACATCAATATTTAGAAATAAATAAAACCTGTTACGCTGTTGCAATCTATTCGAAAATGAATTCTTTTGATTAAAAAAGAATGTTAGTTTTTGATCATAGAATGTCAGTTTTGTATCGAACACTGGACACACGGAAAATCTGTCTCTCGAGGTAAGGATTATGGTTCTCTCTCATTTCTCTAAAAAATACCAAAGAAACAAATAAGGGGAAAAAAAAAAAACAGGGACTATTCTCGAAACAAGAAAAGCAGAAGGGGCATTCCGAGAATTGAACTCGGGACCTCTCGCACCCTAAGCGAGAATCATACCACTAGACCAAATGCCCTTATTTGATTCTTAAAGCGCGGTAAAATATATTTAACTATGACACACACTTTGAACCATTATAGTATTATACAAAAGGGAGTAATTTTCACTCCCCAAATTTATTTGACCAGGACAAACACTTTCAACCATTATACCCTTGGAAAGGCGAAAATCAACTCTGTATTAATTTTCGCACTCTCATTGGAAATGCAGTTAACAATTTGGAGAGTGCAAAAATTATTTTCCTATAGAAACACAAAATATTCAATATATTGCCTTTGCCAAAACAAACACTTCCACCAGAATCCGACAGTGGGGTATCAATTGTGTACCAACTCTCCATGTGGGGCCATTCCAAATCCAATACAAACAATTCAAAACGTTCATTTTATAAATAAAAAAAAATCTTCAACATACCCTTTAAAAAAAAAACCAGTTCATTTGGATACTGATAAGTACCTAACCAATTCATTCAATTTTGGTTCGAGGAATCGCAGTGAAAATTACATTGAACAAACTAACGTCCCATAGCATATGTGCGGGACCCATCAAAGGGTCGGTACACAATCGGTACCCATAGCATTTTTGCTTCCACTATTGTCTAGTCCATGAAACAATCTATCAATATCCTATAGGAATATAGTCCACCTTCCAAACCCTCCAAACCTCCAATCCTAATTTCCTAGATTTTCTATTTTTTTAAAAATAAAAAAAACCCACGTTCACCACTTTTCCCATTCACCCCTCCCTTCTTTCCTCCTAAAACACTTTAAAAAAAAAAAAAACTCCCACGTTCACCCATCCCTCCTTTCCTCCTAAAACTCCTGCCCACTAAAAAAAACCCCACATTCACCACTTTTCTCTTCTGCTACTATATTTAATCTCTTGTCATTCACCCCACATTCACCACTTTTCTCTTCTTCTACGATATTTAATCCCTTCTCATTCTTTGATTAATCCTCACCAATGCAACTCCTCACTTTTCCTCTTCTTTAATCCTCACCAGTTCAATATTGCAGCCAAAAAAACGGAATGCAACTACTCACTTTTCCTCTTCTTTAATCTTCACCATTTCTGTATTGCTGTCATAAGGGGAAGTTAACAAATCAATTCATACATAGTAAGTCCACCGCTCTTTCTCATGTATATTCACTTCCCCCACAGTTTCTTTCCTAATTAACGGAATTGTTTCAACTTTTTTGTTCTGTAGATTTTGAAATCAAAAGGCTGTGTTCAAGAACTACACTGAATTAGCCAATTAGGAGATTGCCCAATTCACTATAACATTTGTTTTAAGTTCTCATCAACTGCTCAAAGGTTTCAATTTTATTTTTTTTGTATTCATGCATTTTTCTTGCCTCTTTGTTTAATATTCACATTCGGTTTCCTTATGTTGTTTCCACTTTTTTGTCTCTAGATTTTGAATAAGAGGTTGTGATTTCCTAATGTTGTTTCCACTTTTTTGTCTCTAGATTTTAAACAAGAGGATGTGATCAACGTTTGATTTCAGTGATCATCAATTGTCTCTAGATTTTGTTTAATAGTCATGCCCTTTTATCAGGATAATTTTATGCCCTCTTTATGTTACCAGAAATGAAAAATCTAGAATGCTACATACACTCCTATCAACCACTACTTTCTCACATATGTGTAGGGCTCATCCCACACATAATGCAATATCAATTATCGTCCCTGTTCATGCACGGAACAGAACAAAACTTTGTTTTTCTTAGATGGCGAATACCACAAAATTAAACTGACTTCAATATTTTGTAGTTGTCCCGTGCACCAAGCACTAGCATTGTGCCCACTCGATGTACTGGACAACGATAAAGGCATTAAAGTTTTGTCGCTTTGTGTATTGAACAACCACAATGCTAGCGTTTGGTGCACAGAAAAACGGAAGAAAAAAAAGGTCAAACTCAAAATTTTTTTTCAATTGTCGCGTTTATTGAATGGGGACAAAGCTACTCAATACCCTACAAAATGTGATTGAGCCCCAAAAGCCTCCAATCTCCCAATCCTAAATTGTAATTTTCAAAACATAAAATAAAAAAAGAAGCACGTACATGTCCCAACTCCCACGTCTATACTCCATACTCTCAACTCTCACGCCACACGTTCACTTCCACTTCCACTTCCACTTCCTGACTTCCATACTCCCATTGGATGGCACAAATTGTCCACTTAAAAGCAAAAAAGGAAACGAAATGTGCATTGCTACTAACTGTTTTAGCTCATGGTTAAAATTTGTTAGCCTCTTACTTCTATCGCACCTTCCAACAAAATCTGTTAGTCTTCATTTTATAAGTACCTACTAACAATAACAGAACTTTAAATTTTTTATCAGTTGAATTGATCACATTCCCTCTCACAATGTTGCTTATGCTATTTTCACTCATCTATTATGATTTCCTTCGCTGTGTTTGCAAAATTAATAAATTCGACCCTTCGCTGAGTTTGACAAAATTGATAGATTGGACCATAATTCCATTTTTCGCCTTTTTCTCATGGTCAATTGTATGTAGCTCTGTCACGTGTCACCTCTTCATGGGGGCTTGAAGATATTGATTGTCAACAAACCCGGTATGCCAGATGATGTCACCCAAAATATTGTGTACAACGAAATTTATAATAGGATACCCCAACCCCAGTAAACCCATCTACCTGTTGCATAGTTTGTAAATAGTTCCTTAAAACACTTTTTAAGTTGCAAGGATATTATCTATCAGCTTTATCATTTTATAAATCATTGCTATCAGTAATTGTGTTTAATGTTCATATGCTACCATTATATTTTTTTCATATACTAGCATTCAACCCGTTCTATGCACGGGCAAAACCAACTCATTCTAGCGTTGTGCCCATTTGAACCTACTTTTTTTAATTGTTTCGTGCATCAAACGGGCACAACGCTAGAATGAGTTGATTTTGCCTGTGCATAGAACGGGATGAACGCTAGTAAAAGGAAAACAAAGTGTAATTATACTGCCATGCACCAATTCGTTCAATCTTGTTAAATAGCCGCCCTCCAATGGTGTGTTAACCTTAATCTCTTGTTAAATAAGACGAAGTTTAAACATGAAAGAGAGGTTTATTTCCCTTCATCTCTTTGTATTTTTCACCAAATCACTCACCCCAAACAAAGATACTGCTTGCAAACTGCATTTGATTCAACCATGGGTGAAAATCTTGTTAACAGACTTCGTACACTTCAACTTCCAGTGTCATGTATACATAATAACTCGCGCCAAGAGATAAGTACTGCATAAGCATCAGTAGATCAAAAAAATCTCAGACACGCCAACAAACGTCTGTTCACACAGTCCACGTTATCGTGATTTGCAATATAGTTCTGTCGTTCCTCCGTCTACAAAAGTTTCAAGGAGCAACAAGGAATTTGCATCGGAATACCTGGAGAACGCAGTAAATCCTTCAAAAAAAAACTCAGTATGGCAACATTTCATAAGGTAGTAATATTCAACTATTTCCAAGATTGAAGGAGAGCATCCATGCCAAGAGGTATTAAGCAAACGCAAGTAAGACCTCTGTGGGATTGCAGTGCAGCAGTAGTCAGAATTGACAATTGAGTAGCCAAAGGACATAGTAATTGTAAGAATGACTTTTGAGGCCATAAATAATCTGTCCAAAGTAAAACAACAATAAGTAACTAAGTTGCTTAAAGCTAACAATGATCACAACATCAAGATTAAAAAAAGACAACCCAATAGTATCTATATGGACAGACTAGACCACAAAAGGTTATAACTACAGTTCAGACAGCAATACTTGTTTCACATCGTACCGCGAATCGGTACACAACCTAATTAACCAAGACAGATTTCAAAATTCAGAGAGAGATAGAGAGAGAAAGATGAAACCAGCAAGGACACTTTTTCCAATGTCTGATGCAGCTAGCCAGGGACCAAAAATCATCAGAGGGGATTAATATCCATAATGATCGATCCGGATCACCCAAATCGTAAAGCAGCAGTTGATGCATCCAGTCCCTATTTACAAAACAACCAGCATAGGAAAGGCATCAGATTCATCATTCTCCCGCATCAACTCGAACGAAACAAAGAGATTGGCAATGCTGCAGGATCAAGCTCCCAGTACCCTCTCAATCTACCACCTTTCTCTGTCGTCAGCCGGAAAGCAGGAATTTGATGGGAAAATCTAAGCAGCCCATAACGAGGAATCTCCCTAATGATAGTTGTTCTTTCTTTCATTTGAGCCTTGAAAACGGACTTGTAACCACCTACCGGTTCAAGTACCAAAAGCTTGAACTCTGAGTCATTTTCCTCTAGGATTTCCACCATGTCATATTCACACTTCTTTAAGTCAGAACGTGTAATTGCAGCATTCCAGTTCCTGTATAGCGCCCAAACCTCACCTTTCCTAGGGAAAATGGCACATACACCCTTCTTATCCATACGTTGTGCTATTACCTTATGAGAGAAGGGACCTGTTTCAGTATACTCCCCGTGTCCATCCTTTTGAAGCCTAAACATCCCGCAACACGTGAGCATGTTTTTATCAAACCACCTAACAGTGTCCTTTGGCAGTGGCAAGCTAGAAAGCCAAGTTAGATGCACTTTAAACTCTGGGTCAGTATCAATTTTTGTTATTCGCCCATAGTACTTCGGCAAGCCATCCTCATCACTGTATAATGCCCAAGTCTGACCAACCTCAAATTTTTCGGGGGATTTATCAATATCAAAATCATAAAATTCTGGATCAGGAATTTCATAAAGTTCGGAATCCTGTTGTTCAGTGCAATTAACAGCACTAATGTGCTCAGGATCCAACTGGGTCTTCTTGTTTGGAGACACGGCTTTCAAGTCTTCAGGAACAGCAATCTCTTGGAGATTAAGAGGAAGAGAAGCGGGATCCAGTTCAAAAGATCCCTTGGGAACATCTTTTCTTTCCTCACCCGTCAATTGAAATGAGGGAACCCTGTGAGAGAATCTAAATAGTTGATTTGGTGGTATTTGAAATGAGTTGATACCTTCTTCCCCCTTCGTTGTTCGACAGAAAAGACATGAAAACCCTTTCACCTTACCCAAGTACGCAACAGAAACACCAATACCCTCACCCCAGTCCAACAATATTTCCACAAATTCGAATTCATACTTCCTCCCACTGACTGGGTCAGAGTGCCATTTCATATCCCAGTTTTTGAAGAGGGCCCACGTTTCTCCCTTCCTCGGATATATATTGTAAGTATCCCTTCTGCTGCCCTTTTCCCAGTGGACCAAATGTGAGAACATGGGACGATCTTCAATGGTTTCAGAGGCTCCATGCTTGAACTTACCACATGAAACAGGCAAACCTGCCTCAACCCATTTAATTCCATCCTCTTCGCCTGGCTCTGGCTCAAGCCAAGTTATGTTCACTTTGAACCCAGGTGAGGATACTTTCCTGATTCGAGCATAAAATCGAGGCATTCCATCCACTGTATCATAAACAGCCCAGGTTTGGCCAACTGCAAAACACTCTTGTCCTCTATTTCTATCAAAATCACTAAAATCAGGATCAGGGTATTCGTAAATTTCTGGATCTATTGCCGCGGAAGGGCTTGAGTTCAATGAAGACTCCATATTAGCCCCTATTTCTCCATTTTCTGTCTCAACATCTGGCTTGTTCGGTTTGAGAGCCTCTTGTTTCAACACCGCTTCAGTAGCTCGAACTGGTCCATTTCCCTTTACACTCTTTGAAGGTCTACCAAAGTCATTTTCATCGTCACTCAGATTGTCATCATATGATACTTGCCCTCTAGAACGAGTAGATCTCCTGGGGTACTCTCTATAAACCCCAAAATCCTGTTTCGCCAAGCCATCATCATTCTCTTCAATATTGAAATCTTCCTCAGAGTCACTGCTACTTTCACTCGATTCATCTACCTGCTTCCTTTTCTTACCATTAGCTTTTCTTGACGCTTTAGATTCCTCAACTCCTCTCTTATTACTTTGCACACCCACATTTCCACAGGTACTTTGTACATTGGGCTTAAAAGCAGCAGCCGGATGGGGACCCTCTTTCTGTTGGGGCAATACGACAGGGCGAGTGGAGTTGGTTCCTGGTGGCATAGGTGTAGATTGGTCCTTAATTTCATAGCCAGTAAAGTGCTTTTTGCATTTTTGACAATCAAGAAGTTTGTTGACCACGTTTCTATAATACTGGTACTTTACATAACAGTACGGACACATTGTCCAGAACGTCTGCCCTTGTGGCTGCTGCGTTTGTGGGTTGAAGCTTGTGAAAGGTGGAGTAGGCTTGTTCATAGGATGGTTATGCACCCAAGGCTGTTTCCGGCCGTGTGAGTGAGTGCTTGCCTGTTGTGAGGCCCAATTTGGTACTGCCCCCGGTCTTGAAGCTCTACATTTGCTGTCATGTAACCTGCGTTTCTCACTGTCCAAAAGTACCCTCTGAGCTTCCCCAATCAATTTAAAGGCATCTGTCGCGCCGGCAAACTGATTCTTATCGGGATGAAGCAAGAGGGCAAACTTCCTGTATTGTTTCTTAACTGACACCTCATCTGCAGTAGAATCAATTTTGAGGATACCATACCAGTCCATTTCGTTCCCATAAACCTTTTTCTCAGCAGAGCAGTGTACATCACAAACAGTTATCATTTGTGAGATGTTTTCCAAATCCGGATAGAGCTGTTGAGCCTTAAGTGCAATCTTCCGTGCCCCCAAAAAGTCTTTATTTTGCATCTTCTGCTCCGCAATTACTTTGGCTCTGACAGCCTCTTCTTTATTGCACTCCATTATAGAATTGTTAAAAACCAAACTCAAGTGGCCTCCATACAGTGAATTAGACGATGAAGGTCATGCTTGAGGGGTACAGCAACACAGGCAAGTGAACATGCTAACTTGAATCAGACCTTCATATTTCCTCAAACAGCCTGTAAAAGGGCATCGATTTCCTTACAGTAGACAAGCGTAAAAAAAAAAAAAAAAAAAGGAAACAAAAACACACTGGAAGAGGCAAGGCATTGGTGAAAAAGGCTCTCAAAAAATTCAAAGTTGCAAATTAACAAGAATACAAGGAAAACTCTATAATGCACCAAACAATATACCACCACAATAGACATTGTCAACAAGCTAAAAACCATGAGAATTAACGCAAAGCAATTGAAGAGAACAAACAATAGTTCAAGTAATCAAGATGAGAAAAGCTTTGAAAAAGGAAAGAATTGTTTTGTAGAAGAGATGCATCATGAACTTTTCTTAGGGGAAAGGTAAGTGACCTTTGTCAAGATCATGGATACATATGCGTAGATATGTCAGGCAGTCCAACAAAAGATAATTTCCACAAACAAAGTTCACGAGAAGCTTAATCCTCTAAGTTTTGGGTACAACCTTTGGGCTGTGAGTTACCAATCCAAACTGATGAACACTTCCATCCACAGACTTCAGCTATATTACATGGACTTAATGTTCTAAAAGTCGCTATGCACTAGTTGGGCGGTCGGCCACTTTCAAGTGATTAATCGGATTAATCGGCGAATAATTGGTGCATATTAATTAGTAATCGGCGATTAATTGTTAGTCGGACCTAATCGGATAGGCCCCGCCAACAATTAATCGCTGATTAATTCCTTGTTTTAGAAAAGTGCATGGACTCGGGTTCGGGTGTTTGCCTAAGTGTCCACTTCATCCATTTTCAATCTCAAGGTCAAGGACTGGGATTATACGCCACAACTTCAAATTTTTGTTAGCATATTCCTTATTTTCGCTGTAAATAGTGTTTACAAAGTGTCTTGGGGAAATTTTGTTCGGTTACTGGTTTGCCTTTATATGATTACAACATTCGAATTTTTCACAATTGTGTCTGGTAACAGCAGATCCTATACCACCTTTTTATCCAGAAAAAGTTTATCCTCCGATTTCAGAGACTCTGACAGGGCCCATGATGAGCTTGCTTAGAAGTAACTGCTAATGCCTGGTGGAATGCAATGGGTTAGATGGTAGAAGGATGCCTTTGGACTCGTATTTTGTTCATACACAATCATGAATAAACTAGGAGTTCCACGCATAGTTCGTGGCAAATTAGAATTACAAACTACGATTGCTAGGCGTATATCCAACTAAATGTGTCGAGAGTGACACAGATCCCAATTTCCACACCCTTATCTGAGTGCCAAGTGCCCCATGGTATTTTGTACACGTAGGAGGACCCATCTTAGTCTCTACTGACGTGTTTACAAGGATCAACACAGATTATTAAACCGAAAGGAGAAACCAAGATACTTTGATACCACTTAGATAGAAATTACCGCTTAAAAACAACCCCAAGAATATCCATACTCCAGTGTCGCTAATCAGCTAGTTCCATCAAACATAAGCCACACAATATGTAATGATGAAGAATAACAAGACTGCTGCGATAGAGATGCAAAAATCTCCAGAACATCAATGAGTGTCCCACATGTAAAATGCCATTCACTCTTCTGATGAACAAAATCCATCAAACACAAGTTGAATATACAAAATCATAAAACCAACTTGAAGAAAGGGAGGAACACTCTGTTTTTTTATCCTCTTAAGCAGTAGAACCAGAAAAACACTATCACCATATTGTGGGCCATCAACGCTGCACCAAATTCACTATCCCTACCAACACTGCAATACGACTTTTTCTCACCCAAATTCAAATTCACGAACCACAAAATGATTTTCTTCACAGGAAATAACTATTAGGGCAAAACCACAAAGGCTAAACAAGCGGGGAAAAAAAAAAACTAAAGCATCTCTCTTACAAGTGGCTGCTTTCCCCTCCCCTTTCTTACTGCAATGTGACCAATAAAGTTTCTTGTTTTGAAGCCGCGACTTCAATACCATAGCACAAGATAACTATCTAAAGACAGGAAAACAATGTCTAAACTCAAAATTCACAACTACCCAATGACAAGTGGCTGTTTTCCCCTCTACCCTTTCCTACTGCAATGAAACCAATAAAGTTTTTGGTTTCCCAATTTCAATAACATAGCATGTGATAACTATCTAAAGACGGGGAAACAAATTATAAACTCTAAATTCACAACTACCCGCAAAAGAACAAAAATTAGAACTACAATTAGCATAAAGCAATAAACCAACCATACAAAGATGCTAAACCTAACCCACAAAAGTGCAAGTAATAAAGAAATGAGCAATAAACCCTAAATCACAAAATTAGGGCAAAAACAAGCTCATTCTTGTGCATTTTTCACTTCAAAGACACAAGATAAACAACTCATTCAAACTAATGGAAACCCACAACAAAAAAAACTACCGTTCCGCTAAGGTTCTTATTATTTAAGTACTTATTTCCCACTTTACGAGAGAAGTCATTCACTCACAATACATCCCCTTTAATTCAAATTCAAAGAAAAAGTACTTATTTTAGTTAGTGGAACACATAATCAAAATAAGCAGTACCCATAAAGCCAACACCCATAGACCATAGCAACCCAAGATAAACAACTCATTCAAACTAACGGGAACATGCACCGTATGTAAAACCCAGAACAAAACAACTAAATACAATCGAAATAAGCATTACCCACAGAGCTAACACCTTCCACCTTGAAATTAGAAAGGAAAAAAACCCTTAAAATATAATATAACAAAACAAAACCCTAAAACTGTTCGATTCCAAATAAGGTAAAAACCAGAGTAGAGGACAAAGATCGATTACTTCTCCTACCATGAGAGCAGACTATTGAATGGGGCTGGATAGATCAGGTAACGAGAGCTCTGGTGGTTTGTTCTACCCCCGAAGTTGACTTCCGTGACAGGAACTGAGGGTAGAGAGAGAAGATGGTTACGGTTCCAGGCGGGGTGCGGGCAGAGAGAGGAATTTAGGGGAAATGCGGTGGGAGGGAGGGGTAGAGAGAGAGACAAGGAGGGAAAGGAAGTCTTCAAGCTTGGGTTAATTACACAGGTGGTCTATTAGGCCAGTCGTAATTAAACTGAACTTGAGGGGTATTTTGTATTGACTTGTTTTCCACTTTTGCCCTTCGCTCATATGGGAAATTACAATTTCTTTTAGGGTTAAGGATGGAGTAAGGAATCTCTCGTGTGATGATCTCTCGTGCGATGGTCTCTATGATGCGGGATAGGACTCGTTGCGGTCCCATTTGATGATCCGGATCGTCTATTTTGTAGGTCTCGATGCATTTATCATCTATGCATAAGTTTAAGTTGATCTGATATCAGTATCAATTTGAACAAAACCTATGTATCACAAGAATAATGAACGGCCAGAATCTAACTGCTTATTTCTCTTATAATCGGCTTCGTTCCGTCAAAATTCTTATTTTTAAGTACTTATTTCTCGTTTAACGAGATAAGTTATTCTCTCACAATATCTCACTTTTAATTCAAAAGCGAAACAGGGCCTTAATCCGTGTCGCCCAAGTATTTGGGACTTGGGGGGCTGTTGTCCCTTCAAAGGACAACATCGTGCTGTCCCGGCCGAGGGGGCCCTACTCCTGTCTTGGTTCGATGATCGGAAACGTTCATTTCGTAGAGCTCGTCGAGTTGAACAAGTACGCAAAAAATCAGTTTGATCGGATATCTTTAAGTGCTTGATCGAAACACATATAACTTGCCAATAATGGGTTCTAGTAGATTTGATCTAGTGTTTCGGATCCATTCTTTTCAAGACAAAATGGTTTCGATTAGGCACTTAATGATATCCGATCGAGCTAATTTTTTTACATACTTGTTCAACTCGACGAGCTCTACGAAGTGAACGTTTTCAATCATCGAACCAAGACCAGAGCAGGGCCCCCTCAGCAGGGACAGCACGTTGATGTCCCTTCAAGGGACAGCAGCCCCCCCCAAGTATTTGGCATTAGTTGATCAGTTTTATTTTTTTGCCCTCTGCTCAAATGGGAAATTACAACTTCTTTTAGGGTTAAAGAAAGAGTAAGGAATCTCTCGTGTGATGATCCCTCTTGCGATGGTCTCTATGATGCGGGATTGGACCCGTTGCGATCACATTTGATGATCCGGATCATCTATTTTGTAGGTCTCGATGCATTTATCATCTATGCATAAGTTTAAGTTGATTTGATATCGGTATCAATTTGAATGAAACCTATGTGTCACGAGAAGAATGAATGGCCAGAATCTAACTGTTTATTCCTCTTATAATCGGCTTCGTTCCTTCAAGGTCGTTAATTTTAAGTACTTATTTCTCGTTTTACAAGATAAGTCATTCTCTCACAATACCTCACTTTTAATTCAAATGCGGAACAGGGCCTTAATCTGTGTTGCCCAAGTATTTGGCATTAGTTGATCAGTTTTATTTTTTGGAAGCATGATGATCACATCCAAAAGTACAAGATGAACGACTTGGATCATCAAATGAGACCTTGGTAGGTTACATTTTGCATCTCATGAGAAGCACATGATGAATCATTACATGAGAGATCTTGATTTGTACTTAAGAGTTATTTTGTTCTTCTTTTTTCATCATACAATATATTTCTAGCCTACTCCTAAAGGAATGGGAAAGGGGTACCACAAAGTGGCATACGGGTGGGATAAGTCCAAAGGGCATCAACCACTACAGCAAGCGCTCACGCTCTTGGCGAGACTCGAACCCTCATTTTTCATGTGAAAGAGATGACGAAACGTCATTGGACTACAAGCCTGTTGGCAGAGTGTTATTTTGCTCACCCACCTAAAAAGTGGGCAAACATTATTCACTTGTAGAGGTGTCAAACAGATCGTGTCATGCCAGCCTGGCCTATTTTGCTTCGTGCCAACCGTGTTTCATGTCAGTTTCTTAATCGTGTTGTGTCATACCAGCCCGTTTACTTAATCATGTTGATTAGCACCCTAGATCGTATGATCTAGGGGCTTTAATCCTTTAATTTGTGGCTTTTAATTGTTTAAAGTTGTTATTTTTATCCCATTTTGCACGTAAGGTAGTTTTGTGTGATTTTCAGGTTAAACGTGCTTTTAAAGGGGTTTTGAACGCCAATAGGAGTTCCGGGATGAACCAAGTGTCCAAATGCCCGCCGATACTCATTTCATTATCACTAAAGCCTATCGGTGTCATAAGAAGCCGCAGAGATTGGCTGGAGGTCAAAGATGGCAAGGAATATGCCAAAGTGTTTCAACCGAGGAATGTGTGCGGAGGATGGCCATCGAGGGTATCCAAGAGTCCAAGGCCACATGGCATACCTCCGCCAAGTCCCGTTGATCAAGTAAACGGGTTTTAGAAGGCCATAGGGACACGCCAAGGCATTATAGCCCAAGCTGCCCCTGTTCTGCAGCTTCTACACAGAGGTATCGGTACCTCGTTTTCGTGGTGCCGGTACCATGTCACTAAATTGAAGACAGTTGGTTTGGTACCGGTACCTAGTTTTTGTGGTACCGGTACCAATGCCCTTCGGCCAGATTTTTGTGCTGAACATTTCAACTTTCCATGTATAGAAAGTTTCTATTTTAGGCTAGTTTTTGGGATATTTTGGGGGTATTTTGGTCCATTGTTTGGCTGATTTGTAGGGCTTATAAATAGCTTTTATTGCCATTTATGGCCTTATGTAACTTTTTACACTTTAAGTCATTTTTTGTTTTGAGAGCTCTTAGCCATTTTCTTTCAAGCTTTGCATTTAATTCCTCAACAACTCAAGTAAGTTATGGTTAGATGTTTAATTCTCAAGTATTAATGTTGTAGCTACGGTTGAGATCTCTATATAAATCAAGTTTGTTTTCTAATCGATCGGTTATTCATGTTTTCATTTCTTAGCATGCTTTCTAGTCTTTTTATGATGAGTGAGTAGTTAATAGGTTAAGTCATGGGGTGAGGTTCACCCTATGAACTAGTTGATTAAATGGTTTCTCTTAAACTTTAGCTTAATTTCAAGGTTATGAATGAATTAAACCCATGATTTCTAGTATTGACCATGGGGTTGGTGGCTTCTTTGATCAATGAAGTCTATCGCCTTATGCAACGTGCTTGATAATCTTACGCGTGCGAACAATCCTTTTTCGTCTCTCACTTGCGTTAAATGAGTTCAGTTTGAATTAATACTTTGAGTTAAGTTTGAAGTAGTCTTCAACTTTTAATTCTTCAAGTGGAATCCGGACGGTTTCGGTTCACTCATGAGTTAGATGAATGAACCATTTAACGGCTAAGTCGTGGGTAAATCAATCCCTTTGACTCGACCATCTTTAATCTAGTTAAATTTCAAGTTTAAATATCGTCAATCAAATCGAATACAAAAGTTGGCCGCTTGAACGCCGCAACTCTCTACTCAACATCTATTCCAAATTCGCTTAAGAAGTTTTCTCTGTGGGAACGATTCCGGTCTTGCCGGTTAATATGCTTTCAACGACCTAACCCTCCGCTCGGGGTGTGAACCTTTCAAAGAGGTTAGGTGCAGACGAAGCACATGTTATGTCATTGTTTAATCGTATTGTGTCGTGTTAGCTCGTTTACTTAATCATGTCGTGTTATTTTTTAATCATGTCTTGTCTTGTTGTGCCGTGCCGACTCATCTCCAACCTAGTTTCATCAGAGAAAAAAATTGCGTAACAACTAACACCTTAGTATTTGTTGTATCATGTCTTGTGCACGTGCCCTTTCGTATCCGTCAAGAGCTATGTTGTGTCCAGCCCACTTCCATGTCGTGCTCGTGCCTAGTTTGTCTGAAACCGTGCTTGTGTCGTGCAAACTCGTGCTCAGGCCAGTCCGACCCATTTAACACCTCCACTCACTTGGTCTGGGGCCAAAGGATCCCCGTAAGGCCGTAGTGTACTACAAGGGTGTAGTGCACCTCAGGACGCTCTACCAAAATCTTATCATCGTAATCTCAATCATTCAGTTTGTAGAGTTCAATGAACATCCCTATTGTACTAAAAATTAAGGTAACGGATATTGGTAGCCGCGTGATTAAGATAGATTTGTCTTGCAATTCATTTTTTAGGATTGTAAATTGATCATCCATTTTTTGTATTAACGAATGTTGACCTACCAAGGGGCAAACGATATCCAACCAATCTATTTTTCTCCCTTAACGATCTACTTTGCGAACTCCACAAATTGAAAGAAACTGAGGCTAGAGAGAGGGGGGGCGGAAAGAAAGGGAGAGAGAAGGAAAGTTCAAGCTTGGGTTAATTACACAGGAGGTCTAATTAAGCCTACGGTTATTAAATGGAACTTGAGAAGCCTTTTCCAATTACTTGTTTTCCACTACTCTTGCTCAAACTGAAAATTACAACTCTTTTAGGGGTGAGGAACCTATCATATGATGATTCATCGTACGATGTTTTCTATGATGCAGAATCAAACTCATTGCGGTCTCATTTGACGTTATGGGTTGTCTATTTTGTAAGTCTTGATGCGTTTATTACCCATGAAGAAATTTAAGTTGATTTGATACCGATATTAATTTGAACAATGCATATTTATCACAAGAAGAATGAACGGTGATTCATCGGAGTATTTGGCAATATCTAATCAGTTCAATTTTTCGGGGAGCATGATGTTACATTGAGAAATACAAGATGAACGACTTGAATCGTCATAATGATATTGTGGTTGGTCACAAGAGCACATGACGAATCTTTTCATGAGAGGATCTTCATTAGTACTTTTAGTAGTTTTTTTTTTTTTTTGATCCTTAATACTTTTAGTAGTTAAGTGGGTTGTTTTATTCACTCACCTAAAAAGTGGGCAAACATTATTCACTTGATAAATCTTTACATGAGAGGATCATTACTACGCCTAGGAGAGTGTAGTGCGCCTCAGTACGCTCTATCAAAATCTCATTATCGTAATTTGATTGATTCAGTTTGTAGAGTTCGTTTTTTTTTTTTGTCAAAATTGAGAAAATTGTATTGATAAACGTCTAGCAGCACTTACAAAACGGTAATCATTATAAAAAACTTGGACAAAGCCAAACTAATCGTCTAACAAATACAAAACAAGCAAATCACAAAAGGCAACTAATGTTTTTCATCCTAACCCAGACATGGCTTGACGCAATAGCGACACTTTTAAACTGCCTAATATCTAATCAGGAGTCTCAAATGAGAAAAAATGCACAGTTAAGGACAAAAGACATCAAATACTCATACGATCAGATGCACTCCGCTCAAGTATGAACACACCAATGAACTCTCAAGAACTACAGATCTACTAAGCCGCCACGGGTTGTCTCGCCAAAGATATCGTGTAGGGATAGAACGCTGAAACACATATGTCGTTGTGAAGCAACCTCGATTGAGAGAATCCGATTTGTAGACAAAATTCGTCCAAAGATGAAACTAAAAATTTTCGTTGAACGAGAGACAAAACTCTCACAGATTAGACAATAAAGTTGTAGATCTGGAGAGACGGAAAGAAAAAAGAAAACAAAAAACAAAAAAAGGGAGTCAGTAATATCATGACCTCCCCCTCCCACCGCCGCACACAGGTATGTACCCACGGGGGGGAGGGGAGGGAGAAGATCGATGAGTTGTGGTGGCTAGGGTTGAGAGAGAGGAAGAGAGAGATAGGGTTGTTTGTAGAGTTCGTTGAACACTACATTGTACAAGAAATCAAGTTAATTGGATATTGATAGCTACGTACGTGATTTATAGATTGGTCTTGCAACACAATGGGCTATTGGCATCCAACACAATTTTTTTTTTTCCCTGAATGGTCTTCTCAACTAACTCCACAAACTATTGGTGAACAACATTCACTCGCAAATTAATGGGGAATATTTTTTTTTTTATTAGTCTCGACAAGAAGAACAAAAAGTCAAAACATGAATCAATGTTTATATAAGATTAGAAAAGACAAATAAAAAGCAAATAAAGGAGGTTTTTTTCTTTTGGCTTATTTATTCTGTTGTATACTCCTATATATTTTTAAACTTTAAACTAGAATTTATGAATTCTAAGTTTCTCATGGTGACACAACGTATATGCCTGTCAGTATAGTTACATTTTAATAAAAAAAAAAAATAGAGAATAAGATTGATTTTAAGTTTTTTCGTTTTAAATTTTACTCAAGCAGAGATCACGTGGGAGTTGACTTCTAAATAAAACAAAGTCAAGAGTGGGACTCCATAACGACATACATTATAGAATCTGACTTGATAATTTATTTACCAGAAAATATGTCAATATGCTCCACAGTCCCAGCAATAAGTTTCTCGCAAAACCCCCCAAGTTACTCAAGTGGTGGATGCAAGTGCAGTTGTTCTAGTTTAACACTCCCTCCGTCCCAATTTAATTATATCTCGTTCTATTCTAACAAACTAAAAAACGAATTATATCTTTAAATTCGTAATGAATTTCATATCAAATATGAACCTTGTTTAATAGATCTCGATTAGTTCTATAATACAATGTTTTCAAAATCACATAAAACATTATAAATTACGAGATATAATCAATTGAAAAGTGATACAAACTCTCAAAAAGGACAATTAAATTGGGATAGAGAAGGTAGTTCAAAACAGCGCGTTCAAATGTGAACTGTCCAGCAAAATGGACCGACCATGGTCCCACCTGACGAACCATTTATTTTTTTGACCTGAATATGTTGCAAAATGTCAAACTGGGAGTCGACGATCGCTGGCAATGGAGAAACTTACCAGTAATGAGGTTGAATAATAGTAGCTAAACATATAGCAGCAGTAGTAAAAACCAGTTCAGATGCGTCGATAAAACGCCCATTAATGTTATTCTAATTTCTTGTTCCCGAATATTGATCCATCAAACACAGGTGAACAAAAAGGCTAGGAATTTATAGAGAGTGCAAAAACTCAGTTGCTCGAAGATACCAAACCAAACCACATCACCAAAGGTACCAAGCAGTTCTTTATTTAGATTAACCAAGCCTTGGGTTGTAACTTGATTTTTGCCAACAGTTTGAGGATTATACTCGATTTTCAGTGCACAGCAATTCATGAGTGGCAATCAACCCTGCAGTCCAATGACACCTGCGAAAAGGGAAGACTAAATCAAACTGGTGTTTGGTCGAAAAAGATTAAGCAGGTTTTTATCGACAACCGGAATCAACTCATAAAGTGGATCACCAATTTGCACAATCAACCATTAGCATGGGCGAAGCTAGGATTTTAGCACAGTGGGGGCAAATATCAAGGAAGGAGCAAATCAAAAGCATAAAAGGCTCATTGACGAAGGCAATAATATTGATTTCTAGAGAGAAGAAAAATTACGGATAAAGTTTCAAACTTGTAAAAATCTCCAAGGGGCAATTATGAAAAACCTTCAAAAATATGGGTACAACTGCATTTTTTTTACAAGTGAGTGTTGGTAGGGCTGCCAATGACCCGAGCCATTTGCAAGGAGCTTGAGGCTTGGCTCAATAAGTGCTCATTGAGTTAATAACGAGCTTAAGCCATAATTTTAGGCTTGTTTCATAGATGAAACGAGCTCAAGTTAGCCTCGTGAACACAAAAATGCATTCAACAAATTTTATTCTGCTGCAATATTTGTAACTTCCACTATTGGGTTAAATTTCTTGTTGACAGCTCGAGTTTGAGTTTGAGTTTGAGTTAGAGCTTGGCTTGTTTATATTTGTTCAACTAGAACTTGAGTTTCATAAACATGAGCTCAACTAATTTTGACCAGGCCCGGCTCAAAGATTTCCAAGCTCGGCTTGTTTGCAGCTCTAAGTGGGCAAATGCGCCCCCCCCCCCCCCCCAGCTCCGCCCAGGACCATTGACTGCAAGTGCTAATATTAGGTATGACTTATGAGTTACGAGGTTTCCGCTAAACCATTTATATATAAGACAGAAAGGAAATTCAGAAAGATAACAAGAAATCTAACCACAGGCAAGCCTTCCACCAGCATTTCCAGTACTTTTGCTGAGTTCGTGCCCACCTGAAATGCAAAAAAAAAGATTAAAACAGATGATGTCGTCTCAAGAACAAGCAAGTTTATAGAAAGGACAGTCACAGTAAACCACTACCCACAATACAGGTTGGGTGAACCAAAAACTGTGTTTATTTCTGTATTTTTTAGCTCCCCCAAAAAACTTAGTTACTGTTCCAGGAAAATTGGACGGAGGGGTGTTTTAATGTTTTGCACTCGACTCATCATAACCCACCAGAATGAGCTACAAACCATTAGCAAGACATATGTGTAAATTCTCCTCTGAATGATCTCAATGCAGTTAGCTAATCATATAGTCTCCAGTTGCTTTTGCAAATTCATTCCTCTTCAATTTTTGGCAATGATAGATTCAAATCTAAGGGCTATAAATAAGTCGAAATCTCCAATCTGAGATCCCAATCTGCAGTTGACACTTTTATGTATTGGGTTTTGGAAAAAGGAATTATACGGAAACACGATTCTTTCCAGACCATAACTTCAATTCTTTAAAAGGCTAACCATGTTTAGGATCTCGCATAATTTCAGTACTAAGCACATCGTATAGAGCACCCAATTGACATTGAATGGTTTCTTGTCTTAGAGCGTATACAATCGATAATAGAAGTCCAATGTTGGATTAAACCAAGAGAGTTTGACTCATGACTATCACTATTGGTCTACAAATTAGGTTTAAGATTTTATTGGAGGATGGAATTCTTTAGCAAAATCTCCTCGCTCCGAAACCCTTTCTACCAAAAACCAAGACCTTCATAACGAATCGTTCTTTATAATGGTGACTCCGTTCAAGAAAGAGAGATTCAACCCACATGATGAAACGTCCAGGCATGCCTCACCTTCGTAATCACAAAAGAATCCCACCAGAATTACATGCCCAACCAGTTAAGAACAGTGTTTGTGCCACCACCAAGAACCTTGAGCCACTTTCAGGCCTTCATGTTTAATACAAACAAGCAGGACTTCAATGATATCAGCTTCAACTTGTTTCTCTCCACACATCAATTTCTTCTTTCCAACTTCTAACTACTTGACATAGACACTTACATGTGCAACAAAAGAGCAATCAATGTTCTCACATGTATTTGTAATCCCTCAACCCTTCAGTCTCTGGTTTTTGTCTCGACAGTTTTCATATGTTCTCACTCAGGAGTACCTCTATTTGATGCAGAGAATAAACAACCAATGTTCTAGCCTATTATGACTACTCCCCCTCCCCTCCATACTTGACTTGTTATGTTTGGTCAAATAAGTTAACAAATAGGTAATCAAGTACTAACCGCTCAATTACATCTACCTCTTTGTTTGGTGGCATAACTATGATATAAGAGAATGCAAAAGGGTATTCACATCCCAATTCTTCTACAACCACAAACGCTTAAATAAACAAAATCACATTCACATGAGACCCACACACACTACACAACCAGCGTGTGGAACCCACAAATAATGTGAGTGTGTGTAATGAGTTTGTGGTTGTAGACTTTTTGATTCACACCCATCTCCTTCTCTTGCATTCCATTTAAAGGCCATATAGATATAGCTTATTTGTGAAAGCAGGTGCGTTATGCAGAAGTGAAATATGGATTTGCAACAGAAAACATAATCAATTAACTCAAAATAAAATTACCCTTTCCGAGATCATCAGGGTCAGCATGGACAACAACAGCCCTTCCAATGATGGAATGTGGCCCAGTGAGAGGGATCTGCACATAGTAAATGTGTCAGAAAAATCTAATTGAAATCCCATATAGCACGTCTTAACTGATATATTAGCATTAACAAATTCACCTGTTTGTCGACAATGGTGACATTTGCAGTGCCTGAAACATAAAGTCATGAAGAAAAATCAATTCCATGCTAATCATGGTATTCTGCAGCAAATTATAGTATTTATTATGGTGATGGCTATAACATGTAAAAATGGAAAGGTACCTTTCATTTGAAAGCTGAACAACAACCATAACGCCATACATATGAGTTAAACATGTATGGGGTTTCAAACATGACAGGTAGTTAAGCAAAGTAAGCTTGGATGGGGTTTCAAACATGTATATTACAATATAAGGATTGTTATGTGAAACTAGACCCCAGCTAAGCAAAGGCATAGATCGGAAGAATTGTGATAGACGGGCAAAATGATGTCACTAATAACAGGTAGTTGTAAATTTATAATGATCTGCAAATAAAGTGCATGGTCCAAAGGATAGCCTACCATCTTCACCAACTGTGACATTGCCCAGGTCACCTGCATGACGGTTCTCATCCTCAGGAGCACCATGCTCTTTGCCACCAGGATTGAAATGAGGGCCTGCAAATTGACATCATCAAGAGTGAATTTCTTTAAGGTTTAAACTTGTTACTAAATTTGCATTTTTCTTGTTTCCTGGCTATGCATGTACGAAAAGTTGTAGAAGAATTTATTGGGGTGAAATTACCAGTTGACATGCAACCATTTGTGGTATCACCAAGAGCATGGACATGAAAACCATGGAGTCCGGGTTTCAGGCCAGAAAGGCATCCAGTCACTGTGGTTGGACCTGAGGCATATAACAGAAGTACAGAACAATTCAAATTCTCAACACCACTGGAAACAACTGCCACGTAGATGTTTTGTGCACAAACCAACTACAAACTATATTGTAGGAGTAGTTTGATATTACCATCTCCCTCTTGTGTAAAGTACACAGCACCGCTGACTCCTGCAGTGCCGCTTAGAACGGCCACAGCCTTCACCATTGTTATGTGATCTAAACAAGTAATAGAAACAAGCCCTCGGTATCAGAATCAACATATTGGTTGTAAGAGTTGAAAAAGTGGAACTTTTTACTGTGAGGACAGTGGAATGCAAATGTGTAAGACGCCAAGCTGAAACAATCCCAGATGCATAAAGCTCCAAAACCAAAGACTATATGGCCAAAAAAACGAAGCTACAGAGAAAAATTCAAACTCCATCCGCAGAACAAATGTACAGTGATTAATCCTGAAAGAGTGGACATTGACTAGTAAATCCACCTAAACCGCACCTATGATCTTCTATATTCTTCACAACGCAGTACGAATGCTTTTTTAAACTTTGTTAAATCATCTTAACATAAAATTTTCTTATTATTGGCTGTGTTCGAAGCCCAAACATTGTGAAAGTCATAAACCACTAAAATTATCAAACTTACGAGCCTACCCCTAAAACATAAGCACGTGAATACCATAAATGGATATCTTTCTCGATCTTCTAAATGGCCCCCCTCGAATCAAAATCTTAGCTCCGCCCCAAAATCCACCTCACTCTATGCAGGTGGTTGAACATAATTGATCTCGAGTAAAGGCCTCGTTTGGTTTGCATTGCTTAAGCAAATTTGTTCGGTTAAACGACTGCTTATTTGCTTATTTCCTATTCTAAATTGTCGATTTCCATAAAATAAGCAATTAAGCTTCCAAATGTGTACAAACTTTCCTATTTGCTTGTTGCCTACTTCAAGAAAATAAACAAGGTAACCAAACGGGGGCTTAATAACCACTTGTTTTTCTCGACAACTAGACAGAACAAGATAATCAACAGCAATTCAGTGACCAAAATCATGCCTCGGCAAAAGTGCAAACTCGAGAATCGAGATCTGTCATTCACTGGCTAAACACAACTTCCGGACACAAATGCGTTTGGAGCCGTCCCATGTATGTCAGCCCGCATACATCAAACTGCTCTGGCTGCAGTTGTGTCCAGATTTGTATTCTACTGTGTTGCTATCGTTGCTCTGAACTATTTCAATTAGAACTATCATAGTTATTTTCCGATTCAAAAAGCATCATAATCATTTGGATGGTTATAACGACTACGCAAAAATTATTTTATTCCAAACAGAGTACTACTACATGAATCTACTTCAACAGCTTGAGAATAAACCAGACCCAATCGCTGAAGTAACGAAAATTAACCGATACATCGTTGGAAACTCGGATTAATCAAACCAAGGGCGAATGAAATCATGTAAAATCTGATGGGTAAAAGTGTAGATATAGAAGGGGAAATCGGATCTATACTCACCTCAGAACACCCCGCGAGAGAGAGAGAGAGAGAGAGAGAGAGAGGAGATGTGGAAGGCGTGAAATTTGTTGTTGGAAAACCAGTGGATTCACTGATCAGTGTCAGTCCTCTCTAGGATGCTCACTTATCGGCTTCTCCACGCGCTTTGGACTTTGCGATTGGTGGGATTATAAAATTAAAAAATATATATATAAACCATAATTTTTTTTTAATAATCAGATATCCGGTTTTCACTCCTCGATTTATTTAGGAAAAATAACTTTACCGTCACTAGCAAGGGCATGTTTAAAGTTAGAACAAAATTTTGTACGAACAAATTTCAAAGGGGTTGATAGTATCAAAGAAGTTTTAAATTTAATGACTTAGGAATTAACAAAAATTGTTCAGATGTTTAAAATTCAATTGAGCTATTAATCGCGCTAATCATGATCTAATCTTTAGTAGTTTTAAAAATTTTCACACACTATAAATTGGATAGCTCAAACTTGAGTTGCATGGTTTGCTTTTATAAAAATGAGTTTATAAAAATGAGTTGATCGTAAACGAATTTCAATTAACTTATTAGATACTATATAATTTTAATTTACTTATTTTTTCATACATCATCAAGTGAACTAGTCAAGTAGTATTTCGTTCAATCTTTATACAGCTCCAAAATATGATTGTATTAATTTTGTTTAGAGAACAATCCAACGCGTTAACCTGAAGGGTTTGGCCAAATAAGTACTTCATGAGAAAACTAATTGTTTGTCCTCCGTATGTTCAATCTCACATAGGCTAAACATTGCAAGTATTGGGCCAATGGAGAGTTTGTCTGTTTGTTAATTTCAACTTTTCAATTAGTTGAGGCGCGTGGAACACCGAGAGGATACGCCTAGTTCCGGCCGCTAACAAAAATAATTCCAAATGGGTATACTTATTTTTTGAATTAAATATGGCGTATTATGAGAAAATGACATGCCTCATAAAACAGAAAATAAGTAGTATTTAAAAAATAAAAATCTTAAAGGGACGGAGTTTTATTGGGGTTGGGTGAAGTGCACGTGTACTGGTGCGTGAACTGGACGACAGTCTGTTCTGCGACGGCTTTGGACTTTGGAGGATCGTTTTAAAATTGTGCGTGCGAATCGCGTGACGGGGTTATGTGGAAATTGACTCTTCTTCGGTTTGGAGTCGTCTGGAACTTTAATCAAGTCTTTAATTCAATTCTGTTCGCTGGATAAAGCTGACAATCACGGAAAATGATTTTCGCAACACAATTTTTTTTTTTGACCAATCAGAAAATGCAGATAATATATATATAAGAAAACGGAACAATAAAAACGGACACTACAGGTCTGAAAGTATGGAAACAACAAAAAAAAAAACAAAAAACAAAAAAACCCGCAAGGAACCAAATGCGCCGGAGTCAGACCCATCGATCACACTCGTAAGAGTGGGTGGAGTGGTCAGGGGAGTGGCCAGGTATGGGAAGAGCAATTCTCGAGATAAACCCGCCGCACTAGTTGAGCACAAGCCCGCCGCAGAAATCCAGGCCGAACGCCGCTGCCGAACGCCGCCATCGCGCAACATTTTTTATAACCGCACTTCCTCTTTCGTTTTTATTCATGTGAAGTCCTTTATAAATCTCATTTTTTGGGCATATGTGAGGGCAATATTGTATTTTTACATAGTTAAAAGAGCAAAAAGGAGTGCAAATATAAGAATGAGTGTGAAAATCACTTACCTTATAGAGCCGATTCAATTTTACAAAAAACAAACTTCTCTTTCTTATGCAACATAAAATATGTTTAAAAAAATATGTTGTTTGATCTTCAATAAACATGAATTTTGATGTGGTTGATCGTCTCGAAGATTTTTAATTAAAAATGAACAGTTCCGATTGTCAAAATAAAATCAATAATAGACTTGGACAAAATTATCTATTCCTGAAGAGGACCTTAGGAGGATCCCAATCCTTCAATGCTTAAAGACCAGAATATTGAGAAAGAGTAAGAAGACGATTACTATAAAAGAAATGTCTTTTTTTCCTTATGAATTGTGAATCAGGAATCTATATGTTTATCGGGTAAAGCAGAAATTAGAATATCGTTTAAGAATGCGATTCTTTATTGATATGTCATTCGGTCTTTTCCAAACATAGAAAACATTGCGTTAGTAGTAAGACTTTAGGAATAGGTATTTGATTCGATCTCATGGTTGAAGTGCATTCTCTAACTTTTATTAAAGTGCAAACATCTCCAAGATTGTTAGGCAATTGCCACCAATTATCTCCTTCCTGTCTCACCTCTGGATGCCCGAAAATTGAGAGCGTTTTTGGATCTCTCGACCCAACATATATAGAGGAGAGTGTGGCTTACGAAGTTAGGGAGGACAAAGATGGATTTAACCAAGAGAAATGATCATTATCATGGCCATTGGATTGAAGTGATCTTGGTTGGATACAGGGTCAGCTCTAATGTTTAGGTTGTTCAAGTCCGATCATGTTTTAAACAAAATCAAATGGTTTTAATTTATTTGTTTGAGACCCACAACTCAATTTGGTGTACACTTTAATGTACGTACCCTTACCTTATTTGAAAACCCTTCAACCACAAACACATTTTGCACGAAAGAATGTGTAAACTCTCACAATGGATGTGGCCCCTACACATAGGGATGTTTAAAAAAATCGTCTGAATCGTAAAACCAGTCCGATCCGAACCGAATTGTCCTATTTAGTCCGGTTCTGCGGTTCTATGGTCAGGTTATGGTTCCAAAAAAAACACAACCGTTAATTTTGGTTCCATTACTAGTTCTCAATTAATGAACCGTGATTAGAACCGAACCGGACCATTTAAAACTAAAATAAATATAAATATACATATGTGTGTGTAATTAAATATGTATTTGAATTTTGTAGGTTTATCTTTCCTTTACTAAACTTAATTTCTTTAGAGATGAAATTTCATTTATTAGGAAAGTTTTTATTTCCTTCCTTCGTTTTCTATTCCAGCAGATTATCTTCCTATTTTTTTAATTTTATGAGTTCATATTTTGTGAATAAGTATTTAGATGTTTATTGGATAGAACCGGAACCGAATGGAAATCGAACCGGTCTTGCGGTTTGGTTCTGGTTAGGTTCCACGCATATATTGGTTAGGTTATGGTTTTCAATTTTCTAGACCTATTTGAAATGGTTTAGTTACTGGTTTTTTAGAGAACCGGACCAATTCGGACCGTGTACACCCCTACCTACACACATTTTTTTCCATCCAAATGAGTTTGTGATTCTAGCATTTCTGTAGTAGTCATTTTTTTGTTATACTAGTACTCTACAATTTATGATGCATTAAGAGAATCTAATCCTCGATTAATTATTCGGGGTCAATGGGACATCACGTGGCGATGTTTCAAACTTTTTCTTCACTAAACACTTGTATAGTCCGCACAAATGTTTGGATAAAGAAGAGTTTGGGGCACCGTCACGTGGTACCCTAAGAGCCCACACAAATGTGTGAATAAAGCAGAGTTTGAGGCACCACGTGACAGTACCCTGCGACATTGAATAATTTTTCCTAATTTTGAAATTTAAAACAGACTTTATTTTGCCAACCTTGTTACCGTTGTTTGTCTGTTCTAATTTTCAACGTGTTTGATTTTTCGATTGTAGTGCTCTTCTCCCGCCCACACCCCCTCCTCTCTCTCTCCTTCTCTCTCTCTACATTTTCAGAACCAGAGAATCATTCTCTCACTAGAAAACAAACATCCCAAATCCGAAAGCAGCCGAACGCAATCGAAAACCTCACATTGCCTCCGATCTGCCACTCTCTCACCTCCTTCATCTCTCCTCTCGCCCCTCAGCCTCTGTTTCATACTCCAAACCCTAATAATCCTCCACCGCCGAACCCAACCATGAACCACTACCACATCTACGAAGCCATCGGCCACGGCAAATACTCGGTAACTCTCTTCTTCAATTTCCATTTGAAAGCTTTTTCACCAACGCATCTCCATGTAACACTCGCCATCGTTAGATTAGATTTATCGTCATTTAAACTCCGTTTGCCTGTTTCAGTGACACATCCCCACATTAAACTCATCAAATCGACTCATATTCGTTATTAGGTTGGATTTATTGTCATTTATACTTGCTTGTTACGCATAGGGCTGCTGGTTGCAAATGAACCGAGCCTTTTCGCAAACTGTTCTAGGCTTGATTCAATAAAGGCTTGTTCGAGCTTGATTCTTCTGTTAAACGAACGGAACTTGAGCCTCAATTTTAGCATAGGCCAGTTCGGCTCGAGGTTGGCTCGTAAAATTTTTGTTGTTATCGAGCTCGAGTTTGAATTTGCTAAAAACTTAACAAACAATGGACATTTTAATGCTCGGCTTGGCTCAGCTAGGCTCGTTTGCGGTTCTAGTTGCATAAATGTATCTCTATGTTTATAACTTCATATACATCTTCAATTTCATTTCTGCTTGCATGCGCAATGCATCTCCATATGTACTCAGTACTCACTAATTGGACTCGATTTTGTTAGGTTAGATATATTGTCAGTTATACTTGGTTTGTTTGCTATGCATATTGTATATGTATTTTTATATACGTCTTAAATTTCATCTGTGTTTGTTTCGGTAACATATCTCTGCATATACTCACTAATTGGACTCGGATTTGTTAGGTTAGGTATATCATTGTTTTTGCTTAATTTGATTGTTACGTAGTATATGTATGTGTCTTTATATACGCCTTCATTTTCATTTGTGTTTTTTCAGCAACACATCTTCATATAAGCTCACTCATTTGACTCGATTTTGTTGGCTAGACCCCTCACAACATAGCAGACACATAAGAACGATATATGATGTCCCTGGAGATTATGCGGCCTTTTATTGTCATTTTGACTTCATTTTGCTTGTTACATATATGTATCTGTATGTTTATACACGTCTAGTAACACATATCCATAGATACTCACTAAATAGATTCGAATTGTTTAGGTAGATATCGTGTCATTCTTACTCAATTTGCTTGTTACATGTACGTTTATATACGTCTTCATTTTCATTTTTGAGCTTGTTTCACTAATGCCTATCCACACTCCCTAATTAGTCTCAAATTAATTAGGTTAGATATGTCATCATTTTTACTCAATTTTCTTGTTACATGTGTGCATGAATACGAAATTTGCTGATGTGTCCCTGGGGTAGTACAGACTGTATATAAGGGCAGGAAGAAGAAGACGATAGAGTATTTTGCGATTAAAAGCGTCGATAAATCCCAGAAGAGCAAGGTTCTTCAAGAAGTAAGCCTGGATACTCTCTTTCTTCTCCTTCTCAAACTTGATTAGAGTCCTTTGTTCTGTTTCTCGAAGTGGTTTGCATCTTGATTTGTCTAAATCAGGAATGTACTTTTCTGGTATTGAGAATTAGGGTGGTTGTCATCGTATTGTAACTATGTTGTGGTTATGGAAGTCATGCAGCACTTTTCTTTTGATTACAGCTAAAGCAGGGACGGTGGCAGTTTTTCTGCCATTAAAGTGGGCAATTTTCCCTAGATATCAGGATAATATAAAAAACTAACGCAGTGACAGTGCTTTCCTTTTTCTCATGCGTGTTTTGATTGTTTTTCGTTTCTTGTTTTCACTGCAGGTTAGAATTCTTCACTCTTTAGATGACCCAAATGTACTGAAGTTTTATTCCTGGTACAACTGTTATAAAAGATTCGATCCTTCATTATTCTGTTGTCAAGAAGTTGGCATTTTATTTGATCATTGATCACAGACTGAATGTACAATGGCCCTTTGTGGGATTTCAGTTGATTAACTCTCTCTCTCTCTCTCTCTCTCTCTCTCTCTCTCAGGTACGAAACTTCTGCTCACTTGTGGTTGGTTTTAGAATATTGCGTTGGAGGAGATCTCTTGTCATTGTTACAGCAGGTATCATTAAGTGTTCTAATCCATCAATGGTGATAATTGATGAAGCTATCACTTATATATCTGAATATAACCTTTCGCACTAGATAACAAGAACCCAAGAGCTAAATTCAGCATATAATTTGAATGCATTCTTTCGTAATTGATCCTTTTTTTTTATCTCGAAGCTGTCGTTGGTGGTACAACGCCATACTATATTATGTCATGTCATGGGTTAATCCCCTCTCAATTTTTCATGGTGGAATGTCATTCAAAGAATTTTACGGTAACTATGTCGCGAAATAGCCAACCTAAGTATCAAGATAATGGTCACACGACTCACACTTCATTTGGTACACAAATACATCTGATGGGTGTTTAACAAGTGGAAAATTATCGAAATTACCTGGGTTGCAGGATAAGAAGCTTCCAGAAGATTCAATACATGATATTGCTCATGACCTTGTCAGAGCTTTGCAGTAAGAAATTTCATGATTTCCCTTTTTCTTTGTTCTATATGGATATGGTGATAGATAATTTATTTAATGCATGGTTCGTGATGGCATTTTTGGCAGGTTTTTGCACTCCAAAGGAATCATTTATTGTGACTTGAAACCCTCAAATATTTTGTTAGACGAAAACGGACATACAAAGGTATTTGTGATCCACATATTTCTATTCTGTGAGTAACTCTCTTAGTCTGTTATGTATGTTTGTAACCTCTTGTGTATCATATGTATTACAGCTATGTGATTTTGGATTGGCAAGAAAGTTGAAGGATATAACTAAGACTCCCTCTTCGTCGGTATGTTTTCCCAACAAATTGTCCTTTTCATGCATGCTACTTGTTCAGCTAGTATGACTCACTATTATTTGGACTAGGCTGTAGTCTTTTCCTTTCTCAAATTTGTGTCACAATTTTGTCGACTCATTCATTTTCCCTCTTCATTGCATTTATTCAGTTGCCACAAGCGAAACGAGGTACTCCCTTCTACATGGCTCCTGAGTTGTTTCAGGATGGAGGCGTTCATTCTTATGCTTCTGATTTGTGGGCCCTTGGTTGTGTGCTTTATGAGTGCTATGTTGGGAACCCACCCTTTGTGGGAAAAGAGCTCACTCGGCTAGTAAAGTCAATCCTTTCAGACCCAACTCCATCACTTCCAGGTACTCCCAGCCGCCCCTTTGTCAATCTGATAAATTCTCTCCTTGTAAAAGATCCAGCTGAAAGAATACAGTGGACCGAGCTCTGTGGACATGCGTTTTGGAGTTCAAAATTTACTCCATTGCCTTTACCTCCTCAGCCTGCTTACGCCAATATGATAGAGCTTTTGTCTAAACCGTGTCTCTCAGAACGTAATAGCGACAACCCTCCCCAAAACAAAACCCCACCTAAATATCGTGAAAAAGATCCAAAAGGAGCTCCCAAACAGGATGAGAATCGTATTTTGGGATCAAGAGGTTATAACACGCCAATTAAGGGTACACCTAGTGGCCATACCACTCGAACAAAGGCTTCAAGCAAAGTAGTTGAGGAGAAGAAGAAAGATCCACTAAACAATACTGGCGGTGTGAATCTTTTAAGGCTCTCAAGAATAGCAAAGTCAAACTTACAAAGAGAGAATGAGAAAGAGAACTACAGGAGGCCATTGCCAAATGACTCTGAAAATGAGGCCGAAGTGAAAATTGAAAACACTGATATGGAACTTGATTTTAATGAGAACACGGAGGATGAGTCACATGATGATCCTGATGGGTCTGATAATCCGGCTTGTCCTGAAGAAAAAATGGCTACTCCTAATCAGCATCACAGAATGTTTGACCAGACAGACAGTGACATTAACGAAGTTGATACATCGCTTGTTAACACTCCTGTCTCAGATGACACAAGAGCACCTGATCTGGAACTATCGTCAGATCAAGATAAAATGGGTGCTACTCCACCCAGTGATAGCCCTCAACTCAGAGTTCGTAGGGCTAAAGAAGGTTCAGGATGTGCCGTTGACTGTGATACTTTGAAATCATCTGACGACCTCTCGCAAGTGCTTTGGCATTCATCTGATATCTCAGTAAAACCTGTCATGCCCAGCAGAAAGGCTGATAAAGCACCAATTCCTTGCCTCCCCTTCGATGCAGTACCGGTTTCAGATTTCATGAAGATGCCTAAAGATCAGTTGGATGTAGTTTCTACCAAAATTGTGTCATTCTTAGATGGCAAAGCTACTATTGGTGAGAAGCAGAATGTGCTCAGATACCTCGAAATGTTAAGTAGTAATGCTGCTGCTGCCGATCTGTTGACCAACGGGCCAATAATGAGGGTGCTTGTCAAAATGTTCCGACAGTCCAAGGTTTCAGCTTTGCGTGTTCAGCTTGCTTCACTGATTGGATTATTGATTCGTCATTCTCCTAAAATTGAAGACGATGTGGAAAATTCTGGAATTTTAGGTTCACTAACTGATGGTCTTAGAGACAAACAAGAAAAAGTGAGGAGGTTCTCTATGGCTGCTTTGGGCGAGTTACTGTTTTACATATCCACTCTAAATGAGCACAACAAGGACTGCAATCCTCCTGAATCTCCGTCCAAGGACATCAAGTTTTCATCTGGGTGGCAGGTTGGTTCCCTACAGGCCTACCTTATGTCATAAGCTCAATTGTATTTTTTTTAATGAGAAATAAGATAGCATAGAAACAGAGCATTTTCCTCCCACAAATAAAGACAATTCCTTTTATCGTTTTTTCGTATGCCTTTTCCTAGGTTCATTTTCCCTTCATAATTAGATTTGGTTCATTTGGGCAGGTTTCCAGTGCGCTGATTTCATTGGTTTCGTCACTTTTACGGAAAGGAGAGGATGATGCCACTCAACTCTATGCTTTGAAGACAATTGAAAACATCTGCAGTCAAGGATCAAATTGGGCATCTCGTTTTGCCAGCCAGGATGTTATCAGTAACCTTCGCAATATATTTACCATTAGGTCTGCAGGGAAACAGGAGAGCATGAGGCTCACAGCTGGGTCTTGTTTGGTACGTCTTGTTCGTTTTAACCCTCCTAGCATTCAACATGTCATGGAAAGACTTCCATTGAGGGACACTGCATCAGCCCTTGGCAAGGGCAGTCCACGTGAGCAACAAATTTGGTTAAACCTTCTTAATATGGCCATGCTTGGGACCCATATGACTACAAACATTGGACGGCCTCTTCTTTCCCTGGTGGAAGTTCTTGTTCCATGCCTCTTGTCTCTTATTGAGCAGGGAAGTGAAGTGTTGAGGGGAAAGGCACTTGTTTTTGTGGCTCTGCTTTGTAAGAATAGCAAGAGATGGCTGCAACATTTCTTTTGCAATGCACGGTTACTCTCAGCAGTGGACAGATTGGTGAAGGAGAAGGACCCCTATGTGCAAAAATGTTTATCTGGATTTGTTCATGCTGTGGCATCCATCATCCCGGGTTTGCTTGAAGTTATAACTGGAGAAATTCAGCAGATTATGGGCGGGCGACGGCAGGGACAGATTGGTGCTCTAACTAGTCGTTCCAGTTTGAAGACCAACTTTCATTTGTTTCCTGTTATATACAACATTCTTGGAAGCTTGGTTTTTAAGCGCAGGGTGGTGACTAATCAGGTCCTGCAGCAGTTGGCAAATCTAATCAAACTCGCAGAGTCACCTTTCCAGGTAGATAACTGCAACTCAGGTCTTATGTTGCATTCAATCTGTAACTTCTGATATGCTACTCTGATATGCAATTAGGCCTTCGTCCTATTTTGTTGTCCATTTTGTTTCGTGCCTTTTGATCGGCTCAATATAATGTACTTTCGAGAACATTATGTGAATAATATCTCAAAACTAGGTCCTTTGACCGGTAGAAATTTTTCTGAAAGATTGTCCACAGAAAATGCAAATAGCTGAAAATGGACAAAACACAATGGGACAGAGCCACAGAGGGTGTAATTAGTACCATTGCGGTATAAAGGTAACAGTAGAGGATGTCCACCCTTTGACAAACTTTTGGCATATAATTGGTCAGGAGGGTTTCTTTTAACTGTTAAAGTTATTTTTATGCTGTTATGAACAAAATCTATATCAATTTCTCAGTGACAGCGATGAAAATATAAGAGTACATTTTCCCAGTTGATTTTGGGGAGTACTTGATTCACATCAGTTTTCATTTCATTTCAGGGCAGGGATGACTTCCAAATAACCCTTTTACGAGTCCTCGAGTCCATAACAGAGGAGCCTTCAGTTATTCTTGAGAGCTCCGAAACTTTTATCCGTGAAATTCTTCCCAGTCTGGCTATTGTTTACAAGGGAAACAAAGATGGAGATGCCAGATTCTTGTGCTTGAAAAATATGTTTGATGTGATGGTTATTTTTCTAAATGAACCGTCAGAAAATAGGGAAAGATCGGAAGCTTTGAAGTCCATATCCAATACTCATTTCCTCCCTCTGTACCCCACCTTGATTGAGGACGAAGATCCCATTCCCATGTATGCTCAGAAGCTTCTTGTGATGCTCATTGAGTTTGATTACATCCAAATTCCGGACATTCTACATTTGAAGATTGTTTCACAGTGCTTCGAATTTCTGGATCTCTCCACTGCAAATGTGAACAACGTCATGCTTTGTTTGGCGTTGGCATGTGCTCCAGAGTTGGAAAACAAAATACTCTCTCAATTAAAAGGAGTAGTCAAGAGGATTGGAAACCTTTTGGAATTTGTTTATGCTAAGGAAATGGAAGATTTTATCGAACCAACACTTGGTTTGTGTAGGGCTTTCCTTCTACGTTCAGCAGGAAATAGGAAAGGTTTTGTCTATTCAAAAGAACCAGCTCTATTAACTGATGGTTTTTCTGAAGGATTTGGTGTAGTTGATATGCAGCAGTGTATAACACATATAATGGATTTTGGTAGCAATGTCGGTGTCTTTTTAGAGATGAGTAAGTCCCGAGAGGCAAATATCGCAGATATAGCGTCAGAATGCATAATTCTGTTACTCAGGGAGGCTCCAAGGGAAGCTACCACGGGTTTCTTAACTAATCTTCCCAAGGTTACTGTGATTCTTGAATCTTGGCGTCAAGATGTCACTCATATAGTGGTACAGCGGATGCTGCATGCTCTTGGCTATTCCTGCCGACAGTATCTGTCGCAGGCAATGATACTATCGATACCCATTCCAGAGATTTCTAGAATTGAAGTGGTTGTTTCTCAGCTCAAAAGCTCAGCCATACCTTGTGTAGCTGATGCTGCTTTTAGAGCGGCAATGGAATTGCAGAGGCTGCCTCGTTGCATTTGATGCTTGAAGGTAATCCGCTTATCAGCTTTTCTCCCTTTAGCCCCCATGAGATTAATTTAATAAATTAAATTTGGATAAATTCTTTGCAGGGGTCAAGGATGTACATTGGCCTTTTCTATTGGTTATTTGCCTTTTCTCAAATATGAGGTGAGCCTGCCAGCCTTATCTTGAGGTGAGCCAGCCAGCCTTATCTTGAGGTGAGTTACTTTTTCGCTCTCCTCTTGAAGACAACCAAGACCAGGTTACCAACTTTATTTGGACAATATTTGTATAATCTGAGCATACTTGTACCATCATTAATTTGTTCAATCAAATAATATTGGTTCTCTGATATTTGCTTATCAGATTTTATTCCCCTAAACTCTAGTGCCTGGGCATGTTTCTTTTTATGATGTTTTGGCCCAAGTCTTAAGTCTGAGGTCTATTATCACATGAAAGCTGGGGTTATGGACTGATGTTGAATTCAAATAATTCATGATATCCCAGGTTGAAAACATTATCACTCTCAATTTTAATTGATTTGAGCTTAATTCAATCCAGACAATGACATGGAACTTGATCACCAAAAAGGCCACTGGAACTCTGGGACTCTATGAATTGGGCGACTATCTTCATATGAATCAAAATTAGGACTGCCCAATAGGTTAGAAAGAGTATTCTTGTGATCAATGAATCACGATCAGAATCACACCCACATGCTGTCCTGCTTGTACCATTTCCCTAAGATTCCCCTACCACTTTCCTCTAGAGTATGTTAAACAGTTGCTATCCCAAGTATGCCAATCTGTTACAGAGAATATAGAAAAATCGCAAGCTTGACGAGGTAAGAACGAAGAATCTACAATGCCAGGCAGAGTTAGGAACTTCTTGATTATCAAAAAAAGGTTTGTTAGATAACTTAGATTGCTAAAACTCAACTCTTACATTGTTAAGGAAAATGAAAGGGGAACCAAAGACGTAAATTTAGCTTCTTCACTAAAATATGGTCTTTCTCTTTTCCTCTCTCCAAATCTCTTCACAAATCCATAATTCAACCGCAGGCTTAACATTGCTTAGACATAATCCGGTATACTTGTAGAAATAAGATGTAGCAGAATTGTAGCAGCTGAAGCATTTCAAACTATTTGGTTGGGGTTAGTGTTGACCACTTGGGTCTGGGGTTTCAGTCACTTAAATCCGTCATTCAACCTACTCAACTCCACTTCCATCTGCAGGTGAAAGTTAAAAGATATACTTATTATCCTAACACTTTATATTTTCATACAACTATACACATACAAAGATCAATTATTGCCTTCCAATTCTCCTCTTCATAGTATTTTAGTCTTATTGGTGGGCCATACAGTATGCAGGTATTTGGCGGGATATGGGGAGAATTGTTTGAGTTTGTGACCTTTTTTTTGATGATTTAGGTGTTATTACCTTTTCCCTCTCATTTGCTAGGCTGGTTGATTTTGACCTTTGCCTGTAGACCCCATGATTTGCGGGGGCAAATCATTTTGGTCCCATGAATCACAAAGACACTTCTGCCCTCAACTGCCCTCCTTACATGGTCATGCAACCATGGGCAGATTTGTCCCGAAAAACATCACGAGCCAGAAAGGAATCCTCAGCTTGACAAATTGCACCACACATAGAAACAAAACAACTACCTAACCTAATCATGCCAACCTGTATTTTCCCATTGGTGTCCAATGATCTCCGTCCACATGGCACCGGCCCCCACCAAGAACCTCAGCTCACACCTTTTAATTGCCTTAATCATACCATATCATTACACATTAATTGCTGCCCCCAAGAAGCATAGTGCGCTTTGATTCTCCTCATGATTTGTATGGCTTCATTTTGGTTTCTTTTACCACTCACAGTGGCTTTCATGGCCACATCTTCTCTCTCTTCAACTTCTGACCTGAATTTAGAAACCCTCTCCAGGGCCTCCTCTATTTCAGCAGCACCAGCAGTATTGCCAGGCCCTCCACTCTCTCCTCCATACACAGAGTTGTCACCTGACATAACTCCTCTTTTGCCTTCACCAGGTGGTGAATTGCCTTCTCCAACTGGGTCTCTCATCCCCACCATTCCATCGAACCAGAGCCCGCCGAACCCGGATGAGGTGGCCATTGTTGGCCCTGATTCTGCCATTTCGCCATCCGGGTCTAGATTGGTTTCGACTGCATCCTCTCTAAGTGTCTTTGGTTTTCTGAATTTAGCACTTTTATTGGGCTTGATGTCGAATTGGCGGTGATTGGTATCTGTTGCTTGGTGTAAGTTCCTCTTCTAATTCTTGTTGGTGTCATGGGAATAGTGTATATGACAATTCATGGAACCAAGTACTGTTCTAGTTGAGAGTTTATTAATAGTAGTTTACTTGGAAATTAGACAAGTGGTTATTGTTTATTCTATTGATATGATTCTTAGTTGAATCCTGTTTGGCAACAACTTAATGCGCTTTTCAGGTTTTTTAGATAGAATATAACGCTCACCTCACAATGCTTAGTTAGGTTACTTTGGTAACACTCAATTTTCTACTTTCGGTATCTTGGTTTCGATTTTTTGTGTCAAAAACATAAATAGAAAGTTTCTGTCAACTTGTTTTTGAACAGCCAAAAAAAAAGCAGAAATTAAACATCTTTGATACAAAAACAGTACTGGCTATGTTCGTTTGGATGTTTGGATTTGTTTTTATTTTGTTTTCCAATCATTACCCTAGTTCTTTTTCCAATCATTACCCTATTTTTCCAATTATTACTTTCTCATTTCTCTCTATCTCTCTCCAATTATTACCCCTATTTCCAATCATTACCCTATTTCTCTCTCTATCTACTACCAAAACTAAACTAAACTAAACTCTCAACCAAACAAAGCCAGTAAGTTCCAGTGTTCTAAAAAAAGAAATTAATCGGTGATTAATTGCCCATTAATCATTGGCGGGGCCTATTTGATTAGGTCCGACGAACGATTAATCGTTGATTACTAATTAATATGCACCGATTAATTGCTGATTAATCCAATAAATCGCTCGAAGGTGGCTGACCGCTCGATTAGTGCCTAGCGACTTTTAGAACATTGGTAAGTTCTCATTTACAATTACCCATTTACAATAATGAGTTGATGACACTTGAGTTGTTCGTATTATATAGTTCGACTAATCGGACAAGTCCTTTTTCCAAAATAAAAAATAAAAATACATCAGTTTGCAAAAAAGAAAACCTTTTGGGTGGGTGAAAAGTTTGTTTGCATATTATTTCCCTTTCAGATAACAGATGGAAGACCTTGCTGGAAAGTGACCGGGACTGCTTTTGGCTTTTGCCATGGATTTGATTTTGGGATCCCTTGAAGCTAAAAACTAGGCTTCTATGCAGTTGCATCTCGGACATCCATCTCGCGAATTAATCGTCCACATATTAAAAAAAGTCTCCTCCAGTTAAGAGTCTATTATTCTTCTCGAAACTTGTTAGGGTTATGCGGCTATATAGAAAAGGCCGAACAACCTTTCAATAGATCTAAATTATTAATAGTAACATATTTGGACGAATGAGGTTTATACAAACGGTTCCTGCATTTCAAACCCGGACTACAGAGAAGTCAGATTCTAAACTAAAATTCTGTTGTTCAGGGCCTCTTTGCGTACCTTTGGCTTTAAGATTTATATGGGTTTTGTTTTTATTCGTGTTGGTGGCCTACATTTGTGTAGTTCTATAATTTCAAGTACGTGCAAGCATGTGAACATTAGTGGGGAATCACACGTCTTTGTTTCTTCCAATTAGGATAAATTATTAAGAAACCAGACCCACGAAACTGCTTTTATGTTCAAACTTCAGTTGTTTTTAAGGTTCAAACTTGAGTTGTTTTTAAGATGAGGCAATCACAAACGAGCTTTAATCGAGCTGATCATGATCCGAGCTGAATCTAAACGGGCTAGGTGATACTTTGTACTATTAAGCTTGATTTGAAAACTTAACGAACTCCAAAATAATGTTTAAGCTTGATTTCTTATCTAACAAACTACTAATCTTAAACGAGATTATAACTAGCAAAACATGAGTTTGAACCAAAGAGTCGTTTATTAGGCTTCCTTCGATGCTTACATTCCTTATGTGTGAATAAACCTTATCTCGCCACACTTCAACTCAAGAACTGATCAACAAAACCATATGGGATGAAGAAAACGAACTGTTCAAATTACATAACCGAGGCCAGTGTGAATCCGATTTGGAACCTTGTAATTGTTTGTTCAGACTGTGTTGCCCAAGAGGCAAGACCAACCACACACAAAACAAAGTTGCGAGATCTTTAAGTGGTTCCTCAATAGAGTACATCCACCGGAGGATCGGAGAGTGTTTCCCTACACGAGAAATACAATACTATTACATATCTCAATTACCGCATCCACGGACCTAGAATATTCATGCCCAAATCACTATAACCTATTCTCTCTCATTGTATCTTCTATCAGCACTAGTCCTTCCATCCTGCGAACATTTTCGTCTCTAATTTATGTCGCAGTCTTACCATACATCATATCAACGTTCTCATTTCAACTACACTCACCTTACTCAAATGTTGCTTCTTAGTAGCCCGATACCCCCGTGTGCATATAACATGACTCATCTTATTAGCAGTAAAATTAGGGTAAACTAAATTCAACCATGCCAGAAACATAAATGCCTTCAGACTGCATAAGATCAGTCAGGTTCTCTTGACCAACTGTTAAACAAAACAAAACGAACCAATACGCATTGTTGGAGCCACATACACAGGAAAAAACGAGATTTATTATAGTTCGAATACATAAGAGTATTAAAATAGGCTCAAATCCAGTCTGAGATAAGAGTACGAGGCATAAGGAGTACCTTTAGACAAAACATAAAAATCGGCAGAGGGAAAAAAACCCTTTGTAAATTAACTCTTAACACAAGCACATTTGAAAGTCTAATGCATTGGAGTGAAAGGATGCCAATGTCGTGATGAAATAAACAGGTAAAGAAGAACCAAGAGAAACCTATATGGCTTGTCCCCCACCAAGTGTTTACTTCGCTTCGATGAGCCTGTCAATCATGTCAGCTGCATCTTGAACGGTAAGAATGCTCTGGGCACTCTCTTCTTCCACGCTTATCCCAAATGCCTCCTCGAGTCCCATCACAATCTCCACCTGTGCAAGAAATGGGAATCATTAAAGCTGAGACGAAGCCCATATGAATTGGCCAATATAGGAATTGATAGCACGTGGGTGGCAGTCCAACCTCAGACCACAAGCCCAGGTGACTACCAATGCGTCAACCCCAGGGAGGTTGAATGATTATCGGTTAGAACAATCGAGTAGCTCAGTTTCAAAGATATCACACACAATCACTTTCCTTTTCCAATGGAACATGCAAATTGAGAGTCAACCATTAGCAGCAATTCCGAATACGAGCATGAAACACAAATTCTTGAGGCTGATCAAAAGGCTAGATTGGAGTTTTCATTACATTCCTGCTTACGAGTTTCATTGATTTTAGGTGGGAACCTTTACAATCCATCGATATCTATTACTGCGAATGGGGGTCTGGAAACAACTAATAAAGCAAACAAACAAGAATTTGGTGCGTGATTTAACAAATTTTCTTTTGAAAAGATACGATTTGCAGAGGAGGTTTTCGACTAATTTTATGGATAAGAGGCATGCAACGTCTGTCGTTGCTCATTGGAAAAAAGAGCACCACCAAAATGCATCATAAAAAGATGCAGCAAAGAGATGCATATCTTAGTATCTACCCATCAAGTAGAGCAGAATAAGTAGGGTTTTATTAGCATAAACTTTAGCGACACTCAGCTCAGCATAGTTATGATTCATGGTTACAAATACAATACCGTGTCAAGAGAGTCAGCCCCAAGTGCTGTGAACTTTGAGTCTCCGGTGACTGCAGTTTCAGCTGGAAGTGCCAATTGTTTCCTCACTATTTCACACACTTGGTCTACTGTCTCCGGCTTGGCCTGTTCAAGCAAATCAATTATTATTACTATTTTTTGATAAGTCTGTTCAAGCAAATCAACATCACTTCAGTGCATTATAGATATGTGCCATGGTTGAAAAATGTTTGATACTGAACTTTGTGCATTGTCTGATTAGCATTTTTTGGTCTAACATTTCATGGCGTAACAAATTTGTCATTCCCATACCACTGAAACAGTTGGCAATCCATTATAACAAAGTGATGATCACAATTGAGAACTAATGACTTCCAATTGTTTGATATATAATTTTGTGCATACAGGATCAAAAAAAAAAACTTCGTGCATTATCTGATTAGCATTTTTTGGACTAACATTTCATGCTGTAGCAAATTTGTCATTCCCACACCACTGAAACAGTTGGCAATCCATTTATAACAAAGTGATGACCACAATTGAGAACTAGCGACTTCCAATCAACAGAGCCATATGTTGATGAAATTATCATTTCTTATCAATACCCCACGCAAAGAAAAGGAATGAAAGCGTAATCGCAACAGCTGGAGATGATGAAACTGTCATTCGTGACAGCTTCTCCAGTAGTTGGCTAAATGGCACGCTATTGGCAATCTTGTTATAAATAGTGAATTCTGTTATGAATGGACTTTAGTTTAGTGAAGAAAATAGAAGAAAAGCATTTGAACCATTGGAGCACCATTACTAAAAAGTTTCATTGCCCAATTTTTAGAAATAGGTAGTTCACAAGCTATCCAACCACTGAAGTTGTGGTCCTAAATTGCATATTGCAAATTCAAATTCAATCATTGAGTGGGTGGAATGCAAAGGCAGATACGAACCAGTATTAACTTAACATACAAGAGAGGCTTTTACACCTACAGTAAGTGGCATCACAATTGGAGAAACATACCGCACAAGAAATCTGAAAGCGATGTGGTACAGAGCGAGACCTTAGTGATGGAAAGCATTTAACATTGCTAGACAGAGACACCGAATTCAGCCCAGAGATCCTGGTGGGCCCCTGTTCAGTCCAATAACAACATATGAGTAAACCCAAGAAACAAAGAAGCAACGAAAATTCGATGAAATTGCATTTCAAAATTGTTTCCTGCTCTGGCACAAAACCGCAAAACGGAAATTATGGAATAATGAATGCTTGATTAATGGATCACAGTTATTGAGATAACATTATGTATAGGTCTGAACCCAACATGGTGAGGAGGCCTTTAGGCGCCTTACCACTTCAGCTGCCAACCATCCTCAACATTATGTATTGGTCAAAAATGGTATCTTCAAAAAATTTAACACCACTAGACTTGTGAAATCCAGATCTCTAAAAAATGAATGCCCATAAAAGCAGCTACAAAGAGCAAATATGTCAGACCTCCTTGCAACTAACATTTCAGCTTCGTCGTAGAATTATTTCCAATTGTGATAAAAGAACAAAAGCCAAAGATTGAGGAAACTGAGAACAAAATCAAGCACTAATAAGCATAATCAACCAGCAATTCCAACTACAACATGAGATCAAGCTTATCTATAAACAGGTCCAACATAAATAAAGGTGGCTAATAATTCCACAATTCTTTTCTTTAATGCCATGACATTTATAGTCTTCTGACAATTATGCCCTTGTACTTCACCGATTTCTATCTCTGTTTTTCCCACCCTACCAACCCACCTCTCTCTCTCTCTAGTCAGCTACTAATTACAAAGTAATAACTTTATTGGTCTATACTTCGCTTGAACTGATATTTCAATTCAATTTCTACATGTGCTGCTTGATAAAATGAACGATTTGTAATAGAGATAAGAAAATGGGAGTATGGAGATGTGGAAATAAGAAATTTTTTGTTGGAGTGGCAGGGGAGAGGTTGAACTGCTGGTAAGTAATCTTTTATGCCCAATTTGTTACTCCCTACGTTCCATTTTGTTTGTCCATTTCTGAATGTTGTGCCATTTTAAATTATTTATATCTTTCTATTTGTAATGCTTTGCAAAATTTTTGGAGAGTCATATTAGAATATATAAGCGAATGAAAACGGGCACAAATATCGAAAAGGACAAACAAAAGAGGACGGATGGAGTAACTAGGATTAACTTAGATCTTATTGAAATGTGTCATGTTTCAACTTTTTCTTTTCTACAATTGTGAAGATTTGAAAAAAAGGTGCCATAAGAATCATCAATTTCTACAGGTAACAATTTTCCTTAGCAACGATAGATGAGTTATGAATTAATATACTAACATGAATAGTTTCTACTCTTTGCTTTTCATTTTCGTATAATTCAATTCCATATTCGATTTCTACGTACGAAAAACAAATTATATGTGTTGTAGTGTTTGAGCCCCACTGCAACTGAATCCTGGGTCCGCCCCCGCCCAAGAGTTTATATAAAAGAACATAGACGTGCAACAAAACGCGTGTATAACACATATATAATCATAGAAGGAAAGAAACGAGAATTGATACGATGGATAAGCTAAGAGGAAATTAATTACCTGGTTTTGTTTCAACGAGCATGAGATAGAGGTCATGGACATCGACGATCGAGCTACGAAAGCCATTGGAATGAGCAACGGAGATTCTAGAGAGAGAGAGAGAGATCTGAGATTCTGTGGGGAAGAAATGGCAGGGAGGAGAGAGAGAGAGAGAGAGAGAGAGAAGGAGGCGGAGAGCACAAAGAGTGTGAGAATACTGTATATATATAGGCGTGGTTTTCTGTATGGGGTTTGACTTTGATTTCATCGAAATTGTCGCGGTTGGTTTGGGGGATGCAGAATAACACATTGGCCTAACAAAAAATAATACTCACGCAACAATCCAAATACAATCTCTGTATGTGAGTTTCACATATACTACTATATGTGAGCTCTACATATATGTAGGAAGTTATGTAAATTGTTATATTTGGATCGTTGAATGAATAATATTGTTGTTGCCCTAAGGCTTGGTCCGGGAGATCAGACCGTGACACCTGTCCGGTCCAGTTTTGGTTTTTGTGGGTCCATTCTTGGCTCACAACAAGGATCAAATTATTTTTTTTAGAATTCGTCAAATTCTTCTAGTACAAGAAAAATCATGTTCGGTGGATGCCGATAAATGACCTATGGATCACATTTACATTGAAATAGATGTGTTCGATTCAATGTGGATAGTGCATTTGATTAAAGATAAATTTTAGATAAATGTGATCCGATGTATGGCTTTTCATCTAAACATGATTTTTCTCATACTAAAATAACTTGATGAGTCTTAAAAAATGAATGGCTTCGAGAATTGGTATGAGCTCGGGATGGGCCCACGAGAATCGAAATTAGACTGGAATTGATGGGAGGCGCACTGGGAGGTGTGAAGCGTCCAGTTTATACAATTGGGTAGAATGTATCTATAGACGAAGATGATTTTTTAAACATAGGTCGTTATGTCCGAGAAGTACAATCAACGGTTCGGATTTTTTATTTTTTATTTTTCCGTGTACAATGGCCTATGATGGGACCTGAAAATTGTTTTTAAGGGGTTTGGTAGATAGTGGTATGGAGCCATGGAGGTGAGGTGACACTTGCTCCATTTAAGTGTAATGCAGTTGCCCGCTCACAGGTTGAACAGTAAGAATTCAAATCTCTCTTTCTTTGGCTGACGCCAATTCAATTTTTTTCAATAGGAATAAGAGTATATATTTTTAAGTCATTTTAATTGCACAAGGAGTATGTTTTTAAGTTCGCATTCATTTTTGTAAAATCCCGAAGTGAAAAATGACTTTGCCATTTTTCACCAATGGAAAGTCCTCCTCCGATCCCCGTAAAAATCGCAACCAAACAATTAAAAACAAACAACACAAGCAAACAAGGAAAGAAAAACTCCCTTGCAAGATACCTCGAATTGATATCGTTGAATTTTGGCTTCATTAACGAGCAACTCTAATTTCAGTCACATAATTTTTAAAGGTTTGTCTCACCACCATCGGGTGTCTGGAACTTCCCATGATGAGAGTCGAGAGATTAGAAAAAAACTCATGGGGAGGGAGCTCTATGAAGTATAAACAAACTAATAATACCATGGTCTTTCCTTGCACTGTTCGCGGTCCAGTTCGGTTTGAATTTGTAAGAATCCGAGAACCGAACCGTTAGTCACGGCTTTTACAAAATGGAATCTGTGTTTGGACCAAAAGTCCTACTGTCCGGTTTCAATCCGATCCATGACTCGTTGATAGGTTACGGTTTCGTTCACAGATTTTAGCAAAAATAAAGCTTAAGCATATATCCCACGCTAAAAGGGAAGAAGGTTACCTTCAAAATTAAGTTTAACACCAAAGTATCTCTTACATAAACTACCAAAGGCCTACTTCATTCAAAAGAATCTAAACACTAGTAAGATTGTATCATTATAGTACATAACATAAAAGAACTGGAAAAGAAACGAACTACTGACACTCAACTAGGGTTATCCGTTATACGAAAAAATTACGATTTACTCCATATATTTTATGTACATCTACACTATATCCCATTATTAAGATAAAATACTAAAATTGGTAAAAAAAAGGTGTTAACATTACTAACAAAATAGATAAAAGTGTTAACATTACTAACAATTTATTATATAAATACATATATATTTATATATATTATTTATATAAAATAAATATCTCACGGTTCAGTTCGGTTAATTCACGGTTTCGTAATGAAAATCCGTGGACCAAACCGTGAATCACGGTTTTCTAATTTTTCAATCTGTGTCCGGACCATTAATCTACGGACAAAATTCAAAAGGTACGGATCAATTTGGTCCTAACCGGTTTCATAGTTCACCGAATTTTTTAAGTAGCCCTAATCTTTCCCTCATTCTACAGCATTATGGGTAGAGGAAACTTGGCAGGAGAATCAGGAAGAAGAAACCCAAGGGATTCACTCTCTAGCTCCCATTCAGTTTCGACCCTATGTCCGGTTTTTAGCATTTGCCGGCCTATCTTGGGCTCGTAATGATGACTTGGACCGGTCCATCTCTTATATACCTTGAAAAAAAAATCCTTATGCCGAAATTCATTTTCAGAAATGTTCGGGACAAAGAAAATTTACCCCGAAACTATCCCGAAAAGATCAACTAGTGGTTGAGATTCACATTGATATGTGTGACACAATCATCAAAGTGATTCTCAATCATTGATTGTTGTTTTCGGGATACTTTCGGGGTAAGTTTTCTTTGTACCTAGCATTCATTTTTTACTGCCTATCGATACCACATGAACAATGAACAAATCACACTTGTGGAATGAAAAATATATGATTTTCGATTAAGATGATTTTTATCCAGAGAATCTTCTTTGCGAGGACTACGAGATGAACGGTCTAGAGTGGGGGATTGAAAACTGGACCAAGCCTGACTCGTAAACTTATCGCCATCATGCACGTAAATAATTTCGTATAGTGCTTTGAAAGTATTGAATAATTACCAGAGTCCGCCAGTGCGAGTGTGTTTATTTCTTTCGTTATTCGTTTGTATTCAACATATATAGTTTAGTATATTAATTATTGAAAACAAATTCATCTAAGTTGTATTCCTACTTCAAACTATTGAAATGTTGAGACAACGAGAGCAAATTTGTTCACTCTCACTTGGAGTGATGGTAATAATGACACTCGGTGAGCTATGTTACAGATCTCGATTTGATGATCGAAATTATTTATTTTGTACTATAAATTTATTTGTTAGGAGGTCATGCAACAATTAGTTAGAGCGAATGTTGGGTAAGTACTTGAGCACAAATTTTGAATCTTGGATTTGGAGTTGGAGCAAAATTGAATTTTTTTGATCAAATACTTATCAATCCGAATTTAATTTTTGCATGCTATCCTAAAAAGTTAATTCATACTACAAAAAATGAGTTGTTTTGATTACCAATACGGACCCGTAATATATCTCACCAAATGTGGGTATATTACCTTCATTAAAAGTAAGGGTGAACAAAGTTGCTCCCCGAAACATTGAAACAACAACGATCATTTTGATATATTTAACAACTGTGCTATAGTAGGAAACTAGGAATAGGTTCTACACAGATTATTTGCAAGGGAATGGCATAGTTTCATCCTACAAATTTTGAAAAAAAAATCCTTACCGATATCCGACAGAGATGATTTGTAAAAGCAATACACTAAGAAATATTTTTTAAATAATGAGTAGTTCGAATCATCTTTGCGAGACCCGAGATTGGCCTCGCAAAAAATTTGTGTAGAATTTGTTCCTACTTTATATGTGTGCTTTAATTAGAGCATCTCTGGCCTTGACCCAAACCCATCCCCAAATTCAAAATTTGGGCAAAAATTACAAAAATTTCTCTCAAATCCTTTACCAAAACCCTTCTTCATTTTGGGGTTTACCAATTTCTTTGCCCAAATTTGCGACAAACCAAATCCTTTCCCCATTTCTCCAACGGCTACTTAGAGAGAGAGAGAGAGAGAAGACCTGGTCGGAGTGCTGTCGGACTTCTCACTCTGATTTCTCAGATTTGTTTGAATCGTCGCTGAAGTACCGTCGGAGTCGCCGGAGTGTCGTCGTTGGGTCAAAGGGAGAGAGGGGGGCGGTGGGAGTGGGTCGGAGGAGGAAGAGAGGGATTGAGAGAGAGGGAGAGTGAACATAGGTAAAATTTGGATTTGATAGTTGGAGATGTGCTTTCCCAAAATTTAACTCCAATTTGAAGGGAAAATGGGTAAAGGACGGAGATGCCCTTACAAGGAGCAAGTTGGTTGGCCTAACCTTGAAAGTTGTCGAGGCTTGCTGCTCAATATTTCACAAGAATTTATTATACTTTCCAAATTCTCGTCATATAAGTACATTTTTTGTTTACCGAACACTAGGGATACTTCCAGAAGTGGAAATTGAATCAAATACGAGAATTTATTTTAGGCACGTTTTAAAGGCATCATTAATTATTTGTACCCACATCCACAAGCTATGGGTTCCAATATTGGGACTGATTTTTTGCGACTTTCCTTTTGGCATTTGGTTTTTATTTCTTGTACTCCTATTTAATTGCTTGAACTTTTGGATTCTTGGAAAATAAATCCTACTGTCCACTTCGCTGGATCTCAATTAAAATCAGAATAAAACTCTGTATGAACTAACCCTAAAGATTTGATACCACATGAGAGATTTCCTACTCGAGGCTTTTAGGATCCTACGTAAAACGTTATGAAGAATCAACGACGGATACATGGTTTCTGTACGATAATAAATCAACGTTAGATGCATGTCTACACAAATTAACTGTTTTGAGATTTTGCACTTATTACTTTTTTTATACCCACTAGGCCAAACCCCATGGGTTATTCAAATCGAATGGCTGTTATCGTAGCTACCTATGTGGAGGTAAACAGAAGATTAATGTGACAACTTTATAGCTGGATTATTGAGCTCTTCAAAACACAAGATGCTAAAGAGTAGTAGTACTAATAAGTGATTAGTGCGGAACTAGCAATCTATTAGCAAAGTAACATGACAAAACCACTCCATTACCCCATGTATCTTCAGTGAAATTGCAATATACAAGAAGTTTCTCCATCTATAGGAAAAAGAACCATAGTTCTGGTTCATGAAACCCAAGAAAACAAAACCAAAACAAAAAACAAAAAATAAAAAACAAAGAAAAAGAAAGAGTCAGGGAGATAGCCTTCATAGATGATCCATGGTTTCACTCTTGGGTCAGTGACTGACTCTTGAGAAAATTGAATCAAAACCAAAAACCACCCACAATGAATAAACTTACAAGCAACCCTATCTTATGCCACAATACCCCACACCAAAGATACTCTCATACATATTAACCAAAAACACAGATCTCAAATCGACAGCCGATAGCGTGTCCCACAAACATCTATGCTGATGAATTAGTTCTGTATTCTACTTTCTCACTTCTCTTTCTCATTGCAATTGATGCACGCTTTGTTCAGTCGGTGACCCAGCAATAAAGGGTACAAAACCCCGCCCACCAAAAACGGGCCGCATGAAGGCGTTATCAAACTTCCGCCAATAATAGTGCACGTTGTGAGTCGGGGTGGCCAGAAGCATCCGCAAACTGGTCGGGCGGGGAATGTTGTAGTTGTCGAGATCAACTTCTGAACCATTGCCGTTGGAAAGAAGTGGCAGAGTGAGGGATTTGGGAGACGACGGTTCAGAGGACAAAGATCTGCTTAATAAGGGCTTTGGTGAAGGAAGCAGGAGTCTAACCAAGGGTTTAGTCATCAACCCAAACACCTGGAAATTAGCAAAACTGACATTAGGCATGCTTTCATGGTATAATTGATATCGTTTCATCTCTCCATAAAAGAAGAGGGTACTTGGTGTTCATGGGGGTTACACATCCCGCACCCAACTTTAATACGATTGATTAGTCTTTTCTTGGGGGACTAATACTTAAGCACTTGGGTGGAGAAAAACTTCGCACAGACAAACCAAATACAAGGATAATGTTTTTGCCTTTTCGTTGTTAGACCTAGATACAAATTTATCCAATGAGAAGTCATCTCAGCTTATCTTCTAGCCAACAAGGTTTGTTTGTATTCAACATACGCTCAACCAAGGTTAAACAACACAAATGATGATTACGCCGCTAATCTACATTTCATTCTATCTCTAAACCCAACAAAACAGAATACCAATGCACTAAATCCATGAACATCATTTCGGCTGACCAAGCAGTGAATAATTATTCAGAAATGCCGCAGAACAAAGCCTACTAGTCCCTACAAGACCAAGATATCTTACCACTGTGCTGAAAAGAACAACTGTGATGGTACTTGTGATCATGAACGCATTCCCACGTAACTGAGTGTGACCAGCCCTTGTGAACTGCATGCACGAAAATTACAAAAGTATAACATACAGTTCCACATCCGAAAAAGGATTTGAAACCCATGTATTCAAAGGTAACAGGTCACTCACAACCACCTATATAAGCTAACCCGATATATTTAAACACATTTACGTATGTGTCCTCGTTGGAAAAAAAAGAAAAAAAGAAGCATACTCCATCTCTTAGGCAATGCAGACGAACACGGTTAATTGGAAGGACGCAACGCGCAACATTCTAGGCGAGAGAAAAAGAGAGAATAAGCGGATCTTGGGAACAAAACACCGGATAGCCATCCTTTGCCAAACCCATCGCGGGTATCACCTCATTATTTAACCATGGCCAATGTTTTCAAATCAGGATATGAATCGTGTATCGTTTTTTCACTTGTATAGTTCGTATCGAGATACGTTTGTTGGAAGAGTATGAGTTTCTACTGTGTAGTTGGACAATATTTTTGGGAGAGGGAGAATAATAAAGATGAGTGGGGAACGAGATTATTTGTATTGTACTGGAACTCAAACAAAGATATTTTCATACAAGAAATTCTCACAAAAAAAACTCTAGATATTTCACAAGGATATTCTAGATCTTCTAGAGCTAGATATTTTAGAGTTCCTAAGAACTAGATATTTATATCTTTTTCGATAATATCTATCATATTTGGGTTTTGTCAATTGGAGCGTTGTCAAAAGACTAAATTTATTTTATGTTTCAACAACGTTAATCATAATTAAAATATAATTAAGAAGTAGATACACTTAATAACACCAACAAACTATGCTTATATTTAAAAAAAATTTAAGATGCAAAATTTCAAGCCTCTCAACTAGAGCCTATTACGTTAAGGCTTTATGTTAAGACAAAATACAATCGAAATATGGTTCTTTCTTTTATACAAAATACAAAATTTCAAGTCAAAATACAAAATAAAAAAATACAAAATTTCAAGTCTCTCAACTAGAGCCCATTACGTTAAGACAAAATACAATCGAAGTATGATTCTTTCTTTTATACAAGACGTACATTGAGGTTGAATTTCTATCAAAGGGTTTGAAAGATGACATAAATAAATCAAACGGCTTAGATTAATGCATTTGGGGTTCCGTTTCTTGAAATAAGGTCCGAATGTTTTTGAATAAGTAATCGTAGGATACGTACAGAATTAGGATACGCGAATAAATCATAGGATATACGGTCGTATCGTAGGATTTTTATACAAAAAGGATACATGATGGGATACGTATCGTTCCCCGAAGGAGACGATACAAATCGTAAGATACGTATCGTGTATCGTAAGTTTTTAACAACTATGACCATGACACTAAAGGTTTCTCACCCCAATAGCACCTCGACCATCTCTCTAGTTAGAACCTGAACGAGGAGAGGATAAAGCAAATATAGGTGAAGGACACAGATCCATCAGTTACCTGATTATAAGCAAGGGCCATAGAAACAGCACCTCTCATAAGACCAGCCCACCAAACTGTAACCTGAAAATATACAGGAGCAAAAGTAAAGGCTTAAATGTAGTGGCCAATTAATCCAAGGACATCAGAAGCATGGAACCAGAAAGATAAGTCTGTGTACTTGCTGCTTCATGCCGATTTTCTCGTACGGAGACTTCCTTGTGAGATTGGATATAAATGATAAAGGGAACACAAATGCGGCTCTTCCAACCAAAATCAGTCCCAAAAGAATTGAACTCACTCGAACTGATGTTCCAGGGCTGAGAGAGAGAGAGCAAACAATCAGGGAATCATGGATATGGTTTCAACATTCCATGTATTTACAAAACAAGACAATCTACCAGTAAAAAATTGACTACTCTGATTACAACCCTACCTGTCATTTACAAATCTCCACTTTTCAATGTCCAAGGCATCCATACCCACATAGAGAAAGATGAATATCTCACAACCAAAGGACAACGTCGCAAAAGCATGCCTGTAAACATGTTCAAATGTAACTAAGATATCAGTAGTCATAAATCAAACAGATTTCTGTCAAAACAGAAACGGAAAAATAATTTATTTAGTGGCTGACCATAACATATTTGGACATCAAACATACTTGGTAGTGATTCTTGAACTCTCAGTTACATTATGCCAGGTGTAGTGGGACATAACAATTCCGCAAAAGAAAACAGTGAGAATGGCACTCAAATAGAATAACTGCAAGGCAAATTAGGTTATTATTAACACCAACCAAAATAAAAAAATTGGCTATTAAATTTAAAACACTTAAGATGCTGAAATTGCATAACTCCCACAATTCCTATCCAGTAAGCAGATTCTACCACACACACACACACACACACACACACACACACACAAAAAAAAAAATCAATTTTTAGGTGCCTACAAGTTGTGGAAATCTTACTTCAGACAGCATATATGACAGATAAGCCATGAGCATCATAACAGCAACCTCACGATCAGTAGAATGCCTGTACATCGCAAGTCGCAACAGAAAGTATAAGTCGTTGTCCACAAGAGATACAGTTGGAACTTCTTATTAATGAGCCTAGCATATCATTTGTCTTCCAATGAGTAACTTATAGGTAAATGACTCAGATCATATAGATCTCATTATCTCTCACCAAATACAGCAAAAAATGCTACCCATCAGGACAATACTCATTTGCTACCAATGACATACCAACTTAGCGGCAGCTCCACCATTCCTATGGCCCACATTGGCAAAGCGTATCAGTTTTAAACTACTACTCCCCATAAAAACTATCAGGCACATCATTTTGTGGTGGACTAAGTGATGATAACATTACAAGAATTTACAAGTAAGGGAAGAGTTTATATACCTCCCAAAATAAAGCTTTTTAATAAGATATGCACTAAGCAATCCAGACTGCACAAGTGAAAAAGGAAATATCAAATATGGCAAGATGTAAATACATACATACATACATACATACATACATACATACATACGAGAGAGAGAGAGAGAGAGAGAGAGAGAGAGAGAGAGAGAGGGCTCACTACGACTCCCAGCACGGTGCTTGCAAAAAACAAGTACAAGAAACTACCAATAAACTGGAAAAATATGGTTGGGTTGATATGAGATATATCAAAGCTCTGAATAGCATTGAAAAGCACCACTGACGTGGCATCATTCACAACCCCTTCACCAAAAACTAGACTGTACAGCAGAGGCGTCTCATCCTGATTAAGCACCTGCAAAAACAGATTGGATACGTTTTAAGTCATGAAGACCTTGTTCGTTTGGGGGACTTAAATCCTCTGGGCATGGTCTCTATAAACTCTCTCTATCTATGTCTCTCCACTCATTATCTCAAAAACCCAAAACAAACAAGGCGGAAAGAATCCGGCTTATCTGCAGTCCGAAAGTGAACCGCAAAGGGCAGTTCGTGTAATAGCAGATGTCCAAAAGTGTTTTCAAAGGATCAGATTTGCTAAAAGAATCTTACCATTAGATAAGTATCTTTAAGTGTAGGATTCTTCCACAAATCTGGACCATTAGTTGTCGAGATGAACGACCGAGATCGAACTGCACCGGCTTCTCTGCAGTCCAACTGCCCAACTGCTAAGAAGCCGGGTCCGTCATGAAAAGTGTTTTTTTGATTACCACAAGACCACATCAAAAGGTATCTGTACCTGTAAGGTGCAAACTGAATCTGTTGCTGAAAAGATTGCTCCAATGGCTGCAAACAACTGATATGAGATATGCAGATGCTAAACTCTAAAGCGAGAAACAGACAGGATAAAAAGTATTAGCGAAACATAAATAGAGAAGTACCCAGATAATCAGCAATCTCAAGAGCACCAATATTCATTTTCTTGAAGAAGTTCATAGCACCTGGGTCAAAAATCATAAAGAAAATGAGTGTTATACAATCATGTGCTGCATTCAGCACTAATGAAACCAAGAACATTTTAGGAGTCAGTAATTCACGTAGGGAAACAAAGAATATCACAAAATGCAGATTGTCTTCCCCATCCCGACGGAAAATAATACATGTTATGAAATATCCCCTTTTCCTAGTCACTTTTCTTAAAATAAGGGCCCTTTTGTACAAAAGCACACTGCGTTTTCTCTGTTCTAATAAATGACAGAAAAAATAGAAAAGAAGAGTTGGTACAACCACCGGTGAAAGAGGTCTCATGGGCTCATTTGTGTGCACAAGCAGCACATCAGATCTAAACAAAGTAACATCAGCATCCTCCTGACAAGGAAAAGCAAGCAAACACTCCTAGCTATCAAATCAGCACACAAAGTTTTGCTTCCTTGAAACTCCTAGTCCTCTGGTCTCCCATTTATGACTTATTATAACGAGAAATGTGGGATATTGAGTCATTCCCCAACAGTAACATGCAAGAAATGTACGCGTAAACAGGGCACAGAGAAGAATTATTGGCAGATGTAACAGCTACGTTAACATATACACTACTCATCGTCAGCAAATTAACAGTTGGTGCAATTGCATCTGCACCCGAATATTTCTGTGGCACCCAATTTCATTTGCAAGCACTGTTAGAAAGAAGGAACACAACTATGAGCAAATCACCGTGCTTGGTAGCTACTACCAGGTCTATCCTACAGCATGGTAAATAAATTGGACAACCATGACAGAGATGATGTAAAATTCTTAAGTGAGTAGTTTTATTGTGCAGTAGATACAAGCTATTGTAATATTCATTTGGAAATAATTACGCACTTCTAACATTTTAGCTTTTCTCATTCTCTACCGAGCACGGAAACATGAAGAAATGGCTGCAGATACAAGAGCATACCGAAGGAGATTATTGCAAAGGATATCAGAGTACCAATAACACCAAACAGCGTGATAGTCATGAAGTTGCGAAAGAACTGCTTCTTCTTTACCTGAAACCTGATGAAGAACATTCAATGAGAGAAGAAAGGGTTCAAGATATTAATGCCTTGTTCGTTTGGGGACTCAAAACCCTCGAGCATGGTTTTCAATAAATTCTCTATCTATAATCACCAAGTTACATTGTCAAGGAAAATTTCACCTAGAACACTTCCTGGCATATAGGGTATTTGTGTAAAATTTCACGATCTTTAAGATGACTATAAAAGGTAAAAATAGGAAGAAAAATTGAACTCCAACTGAGGACCAATGTTCCAGTGTCATGCCAATCACATAGAGGCAAGCAATTACTAAAATCAACAACTACACGTGAAGATGCAACAAACAAATTTCAAACTTAAAGCCAACAAGAAAACTACTGCCATATCGGATTTGTAACAGCAATGCATTATCAAACTACCATACATGTGGACAATTGGCAATTATGTGCGTTCTGAGACATACTTAAAAAACAACAAGTAATCTGTGGTAGATGAGAATGCGATTTTCCAAGACCCAACTTCTGTTTCAGAGAAATATGACGTTGATCAAAATGCACACCACTTACCCTGCATTGAATATTATTGGCGGAAGAAGATATATGAAGAAAAGATCTTCACTGAAAACTAAAAGGTGTGAATTTTTTCCTCCACTGGTGAGTAGGATGATAATTCCAGTGCCAACGCCCTGACAAAATAGATTAAACCAAAGTCAAATTTAATCCATTTTTGTCCCATATTAGCTACACATATACCAACGTATGAAACTATAAAATCACTTTATAGTTTATGCATATACTCACAATTACGAGGGCTGTGATAGACTCATTCATCCACCGGTTCTCCTCCAATAAATGCCCAATCACAATACAAGCGCAAAGAAGCGCTACAAATAAGTTTATCGCAACAATTGAACTGTGATCCGATGTAGATATTATATCCATCTTTGCAAATAAGGAACCTAAACCAACTCCCAAATCACCCCGAGGAAGCTCAATTTGTGCCCAAACTTCAGATGTTTTTTAACTTCCAAAATTTAAACCCGGTAACCATGTTGGTTATTACAAACTCTGCAAAACGAAAGGCACAGAAAAACAGTCAGATTAACGACATGGCAACCTTGAACTTTATTAGTGATCAGTAAGTTAATTTGGCTGCTGTTTACAGAAGCAACAATCAAAAATACATTTTCGTGTTTTCTTAAAAATGAGTTATTTTTCAATTTTTCTAATCATCCAACTTTTCGTGTGTTCTGGAAAATTGATTCTGAAAACACAACCAAACATGGATCTTTGTTCTTTCTCAAACTCCAATTATACAAATGCATGCATACAAATACAAGTAATATACAAATTCAAGTACATAATAGGACCGATCAGTTATAGAAACTAAAACATATTCGCACGCAATTCACAAATATAACCAAACCAAACCTTGTGTTGCAATCAATTGGAGTCGGCTATTTTAATTACTAAAAAGTTTAGAAACACAATTTTAAAACACAACTATGTACACAGTTCCATGTATGTCGGCCCACATTTATCCAACAGAAATGGGTTTTAAAGTCGAAAAGAATATGAGTACATACATACAGATCTAAGCCGCTCATTCGGGATTCTCAAGTAAAGTTGTATGTTCGTAAATGTCTTTACAGGACCCTAAACAAACCATTTTGAACAAAATGAGCGATTCGAATCATTTTTTTGGACGGAGATGGTCCAAAATCCGTATGTACGGGGCTGTATGCGATGTCATATGTATGTGATCCCATATGTATCCAACGGCGGAACTGGGTTTTAAAGTTATATCCGTAGCAAACACAAAAACGAGTGATTAAGCTACCACCTACCACCAGATTAACAGAGCTGAATCTACTACCTCAAAATACCGGACATATATATATACACACGACATATAGAAAGGAGTTGAGTTACCTGCGAATTTCGAAATGAATGAAACGAAACCTCAAGTAGGAATCAGATGTCGTGAAGGCAGTAGATCTCGAGTTTGATTGCCAGATTCAAACAGCTAACGAAATGGGAAAGAAAGTGGTTTTTTTGGTTGGGTGAAAAAAATGGACAGTGGATTTGATTTCGACGAAAATGGGATTTGGGAAAGATTTGGTGCGGAAAAGGTTGAATGGATTGACGAATTCAAGACGCGAGATTTTAGAGGTGTGGGAGTGAGGCAGGGTAGTACTGGTACTTGTTGCAACGATATTTCTAAAGGGAGAGATTAGCGGAGAGATTCGTTATAGGAGAGAGAGAGAGAGCGCACGGAAGGGACACGGGAGGGAAGGGGCCGCGAAAGTCATTAAATAGTTTGTGACTGGTGAGCTCCGAGGAGGAGGGTTCACACTTCACACTAGTGTGTTTTTGTCGGCAAAAATTCTAAACCACTGATAAATACACAAACTTTACACACCCACAATAAGAGTGGATCCCAGATAACTTTGGTGCATAGTGTGTACAGTTCAGTTCTTTTGTGAGTGCAATGATGAGAAGTGAGGCTCACATACACTGCATGTGACACACACAAATACACAAACTCCTTTCACATGAGGAGTGGGGTTCATACACACTAACACTGCAGGGTGTGTCCTCATGTGAGAGGAGTTTGTGTGTGTTGTGTATGTGAGTGTGCGTGACTATAGAAGAATTGTTGTGCGTGTGTGTGGCCGCAAAGGAAAATGCTTAGAAAATGTGTCCAGACCTAAGTCATGAAAATTTATTGATTGGTCTTGGAGCATTGTCGTGCGGTGCCCCAACACCTCTTAACACCACATATGTATGTAGAGCTCACCATCACCCCAAAAATGTGTAATGTTGAGAATAAATTATTTGGTGGTCTCAGGGACCGTCAGTTGGTGCCCCAACATTTTTTTAGGGCCCGAAACTAAATGTATGACCAACAAAAATGTCTGGTTGATAAGGGTGCTGAGGCACCATGTGGCAATGCCCAAGACTACTGAATAATTACGTGACAGTACTCTAAGAGTCAAAGACCCTAAGTCACATAATGCGCAAGCGGGGGCCGCGAACCCTATCGTGACATGAGTGTGGAAGCATTTTCAAAAAAGTGTTCCAAATTACTACAATTTTTTAGAGTGAGAATTAAGAGTACAAGCGCAATGCGATAATTGAGAGCGTTAGTAGAGAACCCTAGTGAATGATTACGTGACTAAAGGGCTTGACATATGTGTTTGTAGCCATTCAATGAGTGGCTCCATTCTTCCTAAATTTTTGTTTTGGTATTTTGGTATGTTATGTTTAGATTTTTTTTGCCTACATGTTATATATTGTAGATTGATAATTCGTCTCGATGAAAGGAGTTTATAAAAGATAAAAGGCTATGACCAAGAGAGAGAGAAAAAAATAATGAGAATGACAACGATTATCTAAGTGGTTGTCGTTTTGCTTTCTTTTTAAACCTTCTTTTTCAAAAAGATTTCAAAAAAAATGTAATTTCAAGCTCAAATATAATGAAAATGAATTTTTAAATTTTTTTTGCACCGCTTAAAAAATCTCAATGAGATCTATCAAATAAGATCCATATTGTTAGAAAAATTATTTACGTAAATACATAATTTTTAAGTTTAATATTATTTTCATTTTCTAAAATTTCATTTTTTACAAAACTGGAACACCATCTCATCTCAATGAACAATATACACACTTGTCATGGGGCCGAGTGCATAAATTGTGTGTTGTGTTTGTGTACTTGTTTGCGGTGGTAGCAAATTTGTTATAGAAAAAGTTTGCACATGTTTTTAGCAATGACCACAAACCAAATGCCAGTTGTCCCATTATCGATTGGCCAAAAAAAAAAGGGCCAGATGTCCCGACACCTTGGCCATGGGGTGTCACCGTCCTAGATAAGTTTGGTGTATAGTAAAAATTAAAATTGGAGAAACAATAAATATGCAATTACTTTTGGTGTTGTTTTGTACTCCTATATTTTAGTTTCTTCCACTTTTAGCATGAGTGTTGTGCTTTATGTGACAAATCTCTTAATTATACCAACCACAAAATCTCTCTCTCCCTCCCTACCAACCACACAATCTCTCTCTCTCTCTCTCTCTCTCTCTCTCAAGAAAAAAAAAAAGGCATTGCACTTCTTTCCCTTTTTTGGTTGTTTGTTAATGTGGTAACTGAGCTTCTTTTTTTTTTAAAAAAAAAAAAATCGTGAAAAGCAAGATATTTGGTGAGTTAATAGATTTGATTACGTCAATGGCGTTGATATTTTATTTGCTCCGCGATGGTGTTAATATTGTACCATCAATCTTGAATCGAAAAAGTCTAAGCACACATATAAATAGGGTGCATATTTTACACAGGTTTTTTGTGAGGCTCATCTCGGGTTCCACGCAAACAATCCAAGCCGTTTATTAAATATAAAATATTTTTTCAAAGATTTCCATTAAAAATCAGTTCAATCCAATATTTATAGATACTTGATCCCGAAAGATTATATTTAGTCTGCTTGATAGCAGGATGATGCTTCATCTTATTTAAATCCGGAAAAAAGTACCGAACATTTTAAAGAGAGCGATAGAAAATTCACCTATGAAAGTTACCTGGCTGTGTTTACCTAATGGCCCTACTTGGTCGAACTGTACAATGTTTTGATTCCATTTTGGGCTTCCAAATGCAACTTTTGCTACTGTTCTTCTTTAAGGGTAGATACTCTATAAGATTGTAAACTTTTAAACTAAGTTTACACTTATACGGACGAGAGAAGTCTAAAAAATATGAAAAATCCAATCCATACGTGGAGTATGCATCTCTATTCATGTGAATGTCATTCTTGTAACTTACTAGTACTATTACTTATCATTATGGGCTTTAGAAACTCCGAAAGGAAGGTTGATCCTTATTGAGGTCTCATGGTTAAAACTTCTCAAGTGTCATGGGATCCGTCAAAATGGCGTTTTGCTCTAATTTTTACGTGGGCCTCCTCTCTCAATTGTAGGATTGGTTCACCGAGAATTGATTGAAATCCACGTAAATTGACTTAAACACCCTTAATTAGCACGCTAATTACGGTGGGTTCCAGTACTATTCCTGTTACTAAATTTATCTCTTGCGATCATATCAATAAAGAAGAAAAAAGGATTAAAAAAACCTCTGTGGGCTAAAGGTCACATGGAAAAAGATGATTATCAAATTGAATTTTCCTTGTCATAATCAACAACTCTGTGGGCTGTTTTAAGTTATCAAAAACAATTTTAAAACATAAAATTTAAACATAATTATTTTCATAGCCGTTCGATGCATGTAGACCACATACTTCATCCAACGGCTTTCCGGACATGCGTCCTAATTACATTAATATGTTTCCAGACTTTTTGGCAAATATATATTGAGTAGCATTCAATAGGAACTATTGAATGTACCGTCAAATTGCGTTCAAGAATCGAGATGCTCGTAAACTGACCCGCTTGAATTATAAGGAAAAAATATGGGTTAATGGGTCACTGTCATGGTAGTCTACTAGTGCGTAATCACTTACATCCCCCTCCCAAATAAAAAAGAATAGAACATATAGCACCATGCATGTACACTAATGCTTACTTAGGTGTTCCATCAAGACTTTTTAGAAAAAATCTAGTTTTTATTTAAATTTTTATTGCGTTTGTTCATTTTGCGTCAAAATTTTTTGACTTTCTAATTTGTCTCAACTAGACAAATAGAAAAAATTTATAAAAAAAATATTTTTACCCAAATATTTTGAATGACACAATTTTTTAAGTAAAAAAAAGAAAAAAAATTGACTTTTTTTTACTTAAAAGTGATCATTGTTCAAAATATTTGGGTAAAAGTGAAAAAAAATTACTTTTCTGATTAATTAAAAAGTTAAAAAAAAATTGGCACAAAATGAACAAACATGAAAAAAATTTAAATAAGAACAAAACAAAAAAGTGAAATAAGTTTAGTGGAACGGATCTTACCACTCCGGATATCTGGGTGTGATATTCTTTTGCTACAGTGAGTTGATGGAGTACTTTTTGGACCCATGACTAATTTCATAATGAGAGTCCTTCTCTAGTTCTCTGGACACCGGCGGGTTCTGCACATAAGGTGCGCATAGCGGCACGTGAAGCCCATTTCGGATCATGTATGGATGATTCAAGTTGTTCAATAATTTTAAAATAATTTTTCGAGTGGTCTCACGAAAGTAAGCTCAATATGGAATATATGTGAAAGTATTTGATCCAATCTTTTTTTTTTTTTTTAACAATTATGTCCAAAGTTGTGTCCATAATAGTGTTTAATGATTTCCTTCATGATTCTTGACATGGATGTTTGCTTCTACACGAACTCAGCTTTGTACTCAACACGCGACAAATATTTTGCCTTTACAAGTAATTGAAAAATCGAATTCCACAAAGGACGTCAATTATTCCAAATCCTGGTGCCACGCGAACTTGGAAACAGATGATTATCAAATTGAATTTTCCTTGTCATAATCAACAACTCTGTGGGCTGTTTTCAGTTACTTGAAACAATTTTAAAACATAAAATTTAAACATAATTATTTTCATAGCCGTTCGATGAATGTAGACCACAAACATCCAACGGCTTTCCGGACATGCGTCCTAATTACATTAATATGTTTACAGACTTTTTTGCCAAATATATACTGTATTGAGTAGCATTTGATAGAAACTATTGAATGTACTGTCGAATTGCGTTCAAAAGTCGAGGTGCGTGTAAATTGACCCGCTTGAATTAGTATAAGATAAAAATTTGGGTTAATGGGTCACTATCATGGTAGTCTACTAGTGCGTAATCGCTTACATCCCCCTCCCAAATAAAAAAGAAGAGAACATATAGCACCATGCATGTACGCTAATGCTTAGGTGGAGTTCCATCAAGACTTTTAGAAAAAGTCTGATTTGTTCTTATTTAAATTTTTTTTTTTTGCGTTTATTTGTTTTGCGTCAATTTTTTTTGACTTTCTAATTTGTCTCAACGAGACGAATCGGAAAAGTAAAAAATAAAAATAAAAATTTACCCACTTTTAAGTAAAAAAAAAGTAATAAAAATTTGACTTTTTTTTTTTAACTTAAAAGTGGTTATTATTCAAAATATTTGGGTAAAAGTAAAAATAAAAAAATTTTCCAATTAATCAAAGAGTCAAAAAAATTAGCGCAAAACGAACAAAAGCAAAAAAAAAATTTAATAAGAACAAAATCAAAAAAATGAAAATAGTTATTAGTGGAACTGGGTCTTACGACTCCAGATATCTGGGTGTGATAATCTTTTGCTACAGTGAGTTAATGGAGTACTTTTTTGGAGCCATGACTAATTTCATAATGAGAGTCCTTCTGTGGACACCGGCGTGTTCTGCGCAAAATTAGGTGCACAGAGCAGCACGTGGAGTCTATTTCAGATTCTGTGCAGATGATTCGAGTCTTTCAATACTTTTAAAATAATTTTTCGAATGGCGTCACGAAAGTAAGCTCAATACGGTATATACGTATAAATAATTGATCCAATCTTTTATTTTTTTTCATTTTTTTTACAATGGCGTCCAAAGTTGTGTCCATAATGATATATGTTTAATGATCTCTTACATGATTCTTGACATGGATGTTTGCTTCTACACGAACTCAGCTTTGTACTCAACACGCGGCAAATATTTTGCCTTAACAAGTAGTTGCAAAATCAAATTCCACAAAGGACGTCAATTATTCCAAATCCTGGTGCCACTCGAACTCTGCGTGATAGTTAACTTTAGAACCTGATATTAGTCGAAACGTGTATAAACTGGTCCAGATATTCAGCTTATAAAAAGGAAGAGAGGAGAGAGAGAGAGAGAGAGAGAGAGAGAGAGAGAGAGAACAATATTAGTACAGTGGAATCTTCCTTTTGATAAGGAAAGAGACTCAACACCAGGGACCTACCTCCCACCATTTTCCTTCTTTGAAGCAAAGCACCAGCAGTGCTGCACCAATGTGGTTTGCCACTCCTTCATTGTCGTACGGACAAAATAGTCAACTACTGCTACAGTATACTCCTATGAATCCTCTCGGGATGAAATCCTTCTCATACTTCATCCCCCCGGACCGTCAATTGTTCCGCACATCTCGTGTCCATAACGCTGTGACCCAAACCATTCACCTTACAGAACACGCAAAAAATCACACGTCTACAAAAAAGTAGTACAGCTCAGATATCAATGGATAGGTGAATAAGCTGCAATTTTTTGTGTGTAAATTGTACAGTTCAACTTCGGAATACATTTACCATTCATCTTGCAAACTCATGCAACATGTTTACATGTCTATCGATATCTAATCAAACTTTTTTTTTTCCAGACACACAGGTTTATAGCATGCTTTACGAGGTGAACGATTCGAATTATTATCTTTAAGCGTGAAACATGCGTTAAAACTTTTCAAAAAAAAAAAAAAACATGCGTTAAAAAAATAGGGGTACGAAGGGATGGAGTGGGGAAAGTAAATCGTCGGGTATTCTCTCTCACGGCCGGCCCATTTGAAAACTTCCAGTAATGAGTGTGTCAACAACTGATCAAGCATGCATGGTGGAGTATTTTTTGTTGAAAAAAACCACTCAAGCATGGTGTACGGATGTTTCGATTTCTTTTAGGATCTGGGGAGCACTCTTTAACCACCCGACATGCGCACGACTGCTGCCTTTTTTTGCCCTCTAACGATTAAAGAGAATACCATGCTTGCAAAATTTGTACGCGAAAACAGAATCTTATGCAATTATGATGTAAGCCAGGATGCCGAGCAGCTCTCTGCTGAGTAGGGGTGGTACAAAAATTAACGGACCGAAAAAATTGACTGATTGGTTCTGTTTTCGGTCGGGGTCATGGCGGAATTTTTCCGGACGGGATCGAACCGAAATAGGTTCGGTCTTGGTTTCTTGAAATTTCCGCCGGACCGAACCAAATGACTACATATTTTATATATTAGTATATATGTATATATTTATATATTTTATATATATATATACACTTAAAATTAAATGGAAATTTTATATTTCGGGTGGACCGAAATTCCTGACCGGACTGATCCCGCCTTGAATTGAATTCAACTCCGGTTGGGATTGATCCTATAAATATTTGGACTGAACCGAATCGGTCTTCGGAAATTTCATCCCGAACCAAACCGAAATCACCCCTACTGCCGACTGGATGCAGTGCGGCCGATCCAACCATTCATATCTTCGCATGAAGCGCAAACAAATCGCTTACAAATCTGAAACATTCATTGCTTGATTAAAATCCGAGCTGTTGATTACCAAGATGAACGACCGCTCTACAAGCTGCTTTGGTTTTTCTTTTTCGGTGTAGAAAATATGGGTACTTGTATTTTGGGACCTGGCCAAGATTCTACTGCGGAGGTAGAGATAGCAGACGGATCATCCGTCGCCCTTTTGCCATGTGTTAGAAAAACATTAACGTAGTACAGTAATAAATAAGAATATTAATATTATGAGCAGAATGTTAAGAATATGCGAGATAGAGTGTTCTCTTGAAGAAACCGTGGCTATGACCCTTTGAATAGAGTCTTGTGTGCAGCTCTCTGCTGGGTAGGGGTGGTACAAGTCATCTCTGCTTGTGTGCAGCCCTTTTGCCATCCGTCGCCCTTTTGCCATGTTCGATGTATTTTTCTTCTAATATGATTTTTGAGAACATTATGTAGTTGTTGTACATCCTATGGTTGATGATCGAGTGGCTCAAATCATTACAATGATCGTGCCATGCACCCTCCTAATGACGCGCGTTCAGCGATGACTTCTTTTTAAATTGATGATACTTCCGTGATTGATAGTCGCAAGAGTTTTAGGATGACTCCATCGCTTTTGCCCGCAAGTGTTGTCGTTTTTTATTTTTCTCATAAATATAAATCTTGAATGATCGTAAATTTGAGAATGATTGGAATTTTCATTATTACGAAGTAAATGAAATGAAAGTAAAAGGCTATCTTTCCAATTAATTTTTTCCGTTTCTACCCTTGTGCTCCAAAAAACAGTAAAAGCACACCCTAATTCAATTTAGTAAATCGTCAGCCACCCTCTTAGGCCCATGGAATGGTTCTAATTCAGAACTAGGCTTTCTTCGAGAAGTTTGGTCGGGGCCTTCAGGATCAGCCCAAATAAGATCGAACCAGTAAATTGGGCTTCTTTGGGCCATTTATTCGGGGCCTGCAGTATCAGCCCAAATAAGATCGAACCAGTAAATTGGGCTTCTTTGGCCCATTTATTTACACAGGCCCAATTTCGCCCTCTTACGATGTTCAATTTTTTGGTCTCTTTGCAACTTAAAAAGAATTTTTCAAAAAATTCTCCCTAGATTCCCATTACTTTCAACATTTCTCTCTCTATCTCTCTCAACTTATTACCCCTACTATTTTTCAAATAAAATTTCAAATTCCAATCCAAACAAAGCAGAGCTTTTCAAATTGGTGTCTCCAAATCACCAACCCTTCTAAGATTTTGGAAACATATTTTCAAGAAGCACTTTTTTTTCTTTTTTGCAAGAGAAGAACATCATTTCATAGATAAGAAAGGAAACACAGAGAGTTCTTCGTGATAAAATGCACATGGCCTAAATGCTTATATGCTTGAGAAACACTTGTTTTAAGGAACGCTGAAATGGTGGTTTTAACTTTTGTTCACCTTATTTGATGACTCTCTTTCATTGCACAAGTCCAACTACCATCTCATTTTGTAACTCTTTTCCCTCCGACAACTCCTCTCAACTACCTCTTTTCGCTTTTAATAAAGTACACAAATATGCAATCGAACATGTTTTTTATTTTTTATTTTATTAAGGAAAAAATAGCATGAGCCAGCGTCGTGCAAGCCAGCGCAGATGATTTATGATTTCAAGTACATTTCGTGTTCGATCAGGTTCGAAATATATATTTAAAACATTTTCTAAATGTAAAATTTAGGAATTTGCTCTCTTTTTAAGGTATCAGTTTGAAATGTCTCAAGCGCGATCAACTCATTTAAAATATATTCAATACAAAGTTTTGCTCCGGCTTTTATTAGCCTCCACAAGTGAGCGGCGAGTGAGATTGAATCCTAAGACGAGTTTCGTGTAAATTAATCCAGACGCCCAAAAAAAAAAAAAAAAACTATAGCACACCTTGTGTGACGGCTCGAGCAGTCGCACAAACGTATAACTCACACCCAAAGTCCCCATCCCCGAAAATGCCCAGACTCTTCGTTAGCTCCCTCGCCAGCCACCTCTCTCTCTCTCTCTCTAGGAGAAAAGAGGAGAGGCATTTAAATTTTGGAGAGAGATATCACACCTCTCTCTCTCTCTCTCTCTCTAGGGTTCCCAATTTCCCCATTGCCGTACCAAGCTAATCGAACGTCCAGTCGAGATCGTCGACGCTAGATTGGCTCCAAAATTTATCGATTTTTGATGCGTTTTTGCTCAATTGCGTTCGCGTTGGCTGGTTTCCACGTGGTGGAGATCGAGGTGATGTATGCATGAAAGTTATTTTTCGATAAAAACACGGAATTCGATTGTAATTTTGAATGTATCTATTTATTTGATCATCTACGAAGGAATTACACTTGGGCTATGTTTTGATTAGAGCTTATGGACGAACCAAATTGCCGGGGCTTGCTTGGCAAAAGTCCGTTTGTGAGCGGTTTGTTGTATAAACAAACCAACGTTGAACATTTTTTTCAATCTGGTTAATCTTTTGAACCAAGCTTGCACAGTGCTAGTGCTTGGCTCGTTCGGCTTATAATAATGTTTAAAAACTTCAAGCCGCTCGAGATTGGTTTGTGATTGGCTCCATTAAATCTCGTTTAAGATCTCGTTTAAAATTGCCTCATCTCATAAACGAGCCAAGCCTGAAAATGTTTTTAAAATTCGACAAGTTTTCAAAACAAGCTTGAACTGTCAAATGCTCGGCTTTTTTTTGGTTCGTTTATGAGCCCCAGTTTTGATGCCCATAGTGTCGATGTTATTACTAGGAATCGAATGCTCAATAATCTAATGCTAATCTCATTCAGAAATTTGAATGTTTGGATCAATTAGGGAATCTTATCCATGAGTCTGTTTTCTTTTTCTTTTTTCTGTTGTTGTGGGAAATTTTCTGTCGTTAATCATTTGACAGTTTGTTTTCTTTCTTTAGGGGTTGAGCTCTGAATCTAAGACTACCATGGGTGAGGGTTAGATTAGGTGCACTGGTAAAGGGCGGTTGATATCACCGTCATGATAATTGGCCTTGTTCGTTTTTGGGTTTTGGATTTTGGATTCTAATCATTATCCTATTTCTCTCCAATTATTACTCTCATTTTTCTCTCTATCTCTCTCCAATTATTACCCCCTAACCATTACTCTATTTCTCACTACACTCATTACGTAAAAATCCAAAATCCTAAAACAAACGGGGTTATTTATTAGCTGAGACGCTGAGTTGCTTTATTCGTGTCCGTGTGCTCAAAATTGAGGGTTATGGTCTTTACTTGCTATATTGCCTTGCATTTGTTTAAGATACTATTGTTCGAGTCAAGAGCGGAAGGATGTTGACTTGGCATTTTGGTCCGACTGATCCTTTACGCCTATACCCACATTATTGAGAAAATGCAACAAAAATTTCCGTGGTGAGTGATAAGAAAAAGGAAAGGACCCAACGAGATTCTATTTAATTTTTATGATTGCAGTAAAGTTGGGGCTAAATCTTCGAATCGACAATTAGGCCAAGGAAACATGTTTAGTTTTAGGACTTGATCTCTATATTGACCATGGTATTCTGCCTTGAGAAATAATTGTTAAACCTGGTATATGTGAAGTCAGGACTAGTTTGATGAACCCTTCCATCATTATGTGTTGGCTTTGGAATGTTCATCCTTATTTGGGTAACTGCACTACAAATTATCTATTGCATTAGAAGGAATTTGAACCATTTAACTAAAAATTATATCCGAATGCAGGTGGAGTTTACTCAACTTAGGTGTACCAAGTGTAATCTTGGAAAGGCATACACACAATATTCGAATCCACAGAGACAATTTATGAGATCTCCGGTAACTAACACTTTTTGTGGGTGCTGAAATTGGACGTAACATGATTGTTTGTTGGAAAATGGTACTCTCGAAAGAATCGCAGATGTAGACATTAATGCGACCTCATATTTACAGCAGAGTATATAGGTGAGCCGTAAACCTATGCCATTTTCTGAAGTTGAATCTCATTTCTTCTGTTTTCGTTCTGATGCATCAAATTTAGCACTTTGTATTATTGTACATTAAACACAGTTGCAGCATTAAGTTTGTCTTTAAATACAATAGAAGCAATAGAAACCGCAATGTTTGTTTTTGCATAAGAGTACCGCATGTGTTCAGCTCTAACTACTGCATTGCTTAAATCTATTTATGTGCAATAGTTCCTCACATCTCGGTATGGAAGGTTGGCAGCCTTCCCAGATTTTGTGGAGAGGCGGGTTCCAGGGGCTTGAACCCACACCATCCTTCTTCATTCTATTGTTTTAATGCTGTTTTTGTTGTACTGCAGTATATTTCTTTATGTGTGCTACAAAAAAGAATTGGATTTGTTTTCTGTGAGCTGATATTTGCTTTTAACCAAAAGATGTACAGGTTATCGTAGTCCTAATGGTATGTTCACTTGGAAGTGGGAGAATGGCCGTCATGGCAAGGCTTCTGGCAGCAGGAAGCTTCTCGCAAACTATTGCAGGTAGTAGACTTTTTGATAGTTCTTAACTTCTTATATATTTCAGTATTTGGGGGGTTTGTATAATGCATCAGAATCATGGAGTTTGACTCTGGACATTCACAAGAAATAGAAGAATGAAACGTGAAAAGGGTAAATGCGTTGTGTGTGACTTGTATTATACCCAATATAGGGGAGTGGTAATAGAAGTCAGTGGATGTGTAGGTGAGGTGTATCTTGCTTTAGGATTAGCCAGTGAGGAACAAAAATAAAAGAATTTTTTTTCGAAATGTTCAGTCGTGGAACCATAAATATTACAGGTAAATTCAGGAGGGGCGAAATATAGCTAGAAACAAAAGACCTTAATTTAACATGAGCCAAGTATCTTATGGTGTTCTAGTGTGCATGACAAGAAATGATGGTGGAGCTACTAGTGGAGCGGCAATGGTGGTAAAGATTGATCAAAGAGAAGTTGGGATCTTTTTTATCTACATAATTTCAAAAGGCTAATTGTGGGGATTTATTTAAAAAGAAAAGGGATATACGGAAGAATTTAGATTGAACAATTCAAGACGCATATCGTACAGAGCTATAATATAACAAGACTTGAAGGGGGCACCTGCCCATCTTGGTCCTTAATTGGATCCGCTGCTGCATGTGACTTGTGCTTCACTGGCTTCACAACAGAAGGCAACTCACAAACAAAAACCTGCTTTTGGGTTGATTTCAGTGCAATAGATGTTTTCTGGTATTGTTTAGTGCTTGAGAACATACCCCTAAACAATTTGGACATTCACCTAGATGTTTACACTTGCCGTCAAAACATGTAAAACTTATGATTTATCAAAGGGCAAAAAAAAATAAAAATAAAAATAATATATATATATATATATATATATATATATATATATATATATATATATATATATATAGTCCTTCATCTCTTTCATAAAATGGTTGCTAGATCACTATGGCGGTGTAACCTGTTTTGGGATTTAACTTTCATTGTAGACGGTCTTATTTTAACTTTGACTTGATTCACTCCAATACCAAGTGTGAAGGGGTAATCCTATAAGAAGATTGGTGATATAGGACGTGTTGTAATTACTGAGGAAAATGTCTTGGTTACGCAATTTCTTTAATAACATCATCCACTCCCCCCCTTCTCCTTCACCAGAGGAAGTTGGCTACCAGAAGTTACCTACTCAATACATCCAAACAGAATTACGTGAGGCAGATGAAGCAAATTTGCTTGACGAAGAAGGTGAGCCTTTTCTTTTTGTGTTTCAGATGCCAATTGCGTATGCGCTCCTTTTGTGATTCAACCATGGACCCCTTCATTCATAATGTATAGTCAATCGTTCATTATACCTGATATGAAGTCCCAGTGCATGGTACTATGGTAGGAAACTCTTGTTAGCTTCTTCTTTTTTTAATTTAAATAACGACATTGGATACATCAGCAATGACAGGAGTCTGGTATCTCTCTCTCTCTCTCTCTCTCTCTCTCTATATATATATATATATATATATACATACACACCAACCCACCCACCCACCCACAAGTGTGTGTGTGTGTGCCTGTGTGTGTGTGTGTCACTGTGTGTGATGAATAGCTACGAAAAGCGTGGCTGCTGTTGTGTCATTCTGGTTGCTTTTGTGTCATTCTGATCTTACCTTTGTTTCATACTTGTCCTCTTATAATAGCTATGAAAAGCGTCGTTGTTGTTGTGTCATTCTGGTTGCTGTTGTGGCATTCTGATCTTACCTTTATTTCATATTTGTTGTCTTGTAAAAAGTCATGTCAGAGAGTGTAATTCTAAGTTAATTTCTAATGTTATGACCCTATAATATGGGTAATAACCTAACACAATTTATGTTTGGCGAATTTTCCGGCTGGTAACACTAGATAATGAGTAGAATAACTAGTAAAAGAGACAGCTTGAACAAAGAGGATAACTCTACCAATCAGTTCGTGATATAACGCAAGAGTGCGAAGAATGATTTGGAGAAAGCCCTAATAGCGGCAAGTGGAGTGGTAGCCCAGTGTAGGCACTAGGCACCATGTACTCCCATGCACTTGACTGGGATTCAAACCTCCCTAACTTCAACTAACACCACTGACTTTTGCCAAGACAAAAAAAAGCCCCTAATAATGGTTAAGAGCACTATTTGTCTGTGTACGAATATTGCTGCTATGGTCCAGCGTGATACTACAAGATCAACTATTGCCAGGCTCCTCTAGGATAAATCGGTGATCATTCCTTGCTAGTTGCTACTAAAGGGTTTGGGTTTGTAGTTTGTAGTTTGTGCATGTGTCTTGTAGCTTGCTTAAGGGTAGTAGATGACCAAAGTACTGCAAGGCAGAACTCATTTCTTGGGATATTGCTTTTGGTGGATGCAAGGGATATGTACAGCTGTGAATTGTTTATGCAATCTTAAATTTTGCTTGCTTTTGAAGTGGACGGTTCTATAGACTTCTTGATGTTTTGCTTACTTTTGAATTGTGTTGCAGAGATGCATGTTTTTGATTTGAGGCCTATGACAGATCCTTTGCACTTGGTAAGGTTTAGAAGATCTCTTTTTTTTCGTTAGACTTTGGCATAGGTGTATTTTACTGCCTTAAGTTATTGTGGTAATGGAAACCGTCCTGTTAGGACCTTTTCCCATCATGTATGTGTCCACTTTACTTGCACCCTGAAGTAGCTTTGTGAAGAAGAAAACATCTATTATCCTATTGAAGGCTGGGCTATAAACTGGGTCAAATCAAACCTGAACAGCTTTTTCTTATTAGTTAATGTTAAAACATCCAACTCAAAACCAATTGGCAATGAGTGAGAGGCCGTGACGAGGACAACAAAAAATGGTAAATTGCTAGATGAGGGTATTTTGGTAGTTGCAGTGACTCTAAACAAGAGCTGCATATTTCGTACAAGGAGTGGTAGATCAAGGGTTATCCATGGTAGTTTGGTAGTTAAAGGGTCATCATGAATTTGGTGCTTGTATTAGTATTCATCTAGATGCATCAAACACAAGGTACAAAGTTCAATGTATTAGTTCTTTGCATCTAATTGTTAGTACTTAGTAGGTTCAATGTATACATTTATATCTAGGTTCATTCATTATCTTGTTAAATGTGTTTATTGATTAGGTTCATATCATTTAGACTTCTAGGACTTCGAAAGGCCATTGTTTAGCGTTATGTATGGATGTAATCTTTCTTTTCAACACAGTTGATTAATGAATTGAGTTTACAAGGCTGAGGCCATTGTGATTGGGGTTTGGGCCGCGGTCCTTCCTTGTAGAAACGGCCTAACCCTTGCAAGGATGAATCTCCTCTATCTCTCTTCTTCTTCTCATTACTTCCTCTCTTCGTCTTTGTGCACGTATCCAAAAGTAATATTCTTATTTCCCCATCCAATACCACCACGATTCTTATTGTAGGCACCAGTACTCTTAAGTGTTCTAAAACTGTCCTATATCATGCCGTCGAGGCTCATATACTAGTTTTGGAGGAGATAATTAACCGATGTTGGACAAGCTCCAACACTCCCCTGCACGTGCGACCCCTGACTCGCACGTAGAGAGGTAAACAAACGATCCATAACACTTGGATCACAATAAACAACGGTTCACTTATGGCACAAACAAGGGAGAACAAATTCTCCGAAACTTTTGTCTGATACCATGTTAAAGTATTCAACTCAAAACCAATTGGTAATGAGTTGAGAGGCCGCCCCAGGCACATATAGTAGTTTTGGAGGAGACAATTAACCGATGTGGGACAACTCCAACTGTTAAATCTCATTACACCCGGGCCACCATGGATTTTTTATGCTGATAAGTGGACAATGTATAGCCATAACAAAGTGGATATTTGCTGAAGCCGCCTTTGTGGTAGATTTAGGCTTTCGTCTGTTGGCATCCTGTCATTTAAATTTTATAGGACCTGGAACAGACACTGATTTTATACTTGGATCCTTTATTGTCATAAAAATGGATGTTTGCTGAAGCTTTCATGACAGATTTTTGGTTTCTTATATCTGTTCTGTAAACTCTAAAATGCCATGCAATTTGGTAAAATGCGGAAATGGATTGCTTTCACTGATGGCAATATAGCGAATAGAAAAGATGACTCTCATTTTGCATCTGGATTACTTCTTTCTGTTTTTCTTCTAATGTATTCATGCTTTAGCTCCAAAGGATGCCTTCTCCCTAGGGGAAAATCAGCAAATGTACTAAAGCTTTTGGAATATAGTATTTTCTTTTAGCTATTATCTCTAGGATATCTCTTAAGTTGAAAATTATCCTTGAATTGTGGTAAACTTTTCTTTTTCTTAATTTTGTTTTGAAGGTATGTTGCAATGCTTGCAAGAAGCCAATCAAGGAGAGCCAATATGCAGCTCATGCAGGTTCAAGGCTTTTTCCCCATCGTTATCATTCTAGTGAGAGTATGAAAATTTGTTTGAAATCCTTGGAGTTGAAAATGAAAATTCAGTTGACTTTAGCCTTGCAGTTATACTAACCTGTATATTGTTCTTGCTTACTGGTACAGTGGTACTCTTTTCTCTAAAATATTTGAAGATCCCCCTCATTTTAGCTCATTAGGTGCCATTTAGTTTATAGACTCAGTTGTCATCCATGTCCGCTTTCTTCAGTATTCAGTACTTAGAAATCCGCTGTCACGGAGGCAATTTGAGTTTGTGCAAGAGGCCGGGCACGACTCATGAAGCATTTGTGAATGTGAAATGGTAGAGAGGACGAGTGTTTAAATGTTTTATGTTTTTTGTGAGTTTACAATCTGGTATCAGTTGGTTGTAACGTGTCAAGTTTGTAGTAAAGTTCCTTCATGCATATCCCATAATCTTGATTTCAAACTTTCAGCAGTTCCAGAAGCAAAAAAACGTGTTGAACATGTTAATTAGCTATGACCCTGGTTGAATTGAAGAAAAACATAGAACGTTAGTACCAATGCCTGATTCTCTAGTCAGTCATCTGAAACCAGTTCATTTGGGAGATGAATACAGTGAACCGGGATAAGAAAATGTCTCGATTTTTTAATCGTTTTAAATCATTGTCTTTTAACTTCTATGACTGCAATCATTGTGTTGTCATAATTAAAAAGATAGAAGTATGCATATAAAAGCAAATAGCATAAAACGGGGCACTTCCACTGCTATCTGTACAATTTGATGTATATCTTAGCCACGCAACAAGTGGGAATTTAAAATCGTTGATGTTGGTTTGCCGATTTCGGTTTGTGCCTTCTCTGAGTCTCTTAATGAAAGATTTTTTTCTATTTGACAAGTTGCATGCCTGATACTTATTTCATGTTCAGACAGCCCCCTCTGGAGTGGACTAGGACTTTATTGGTTAGGTTTTCATCTCTACATAGTACATGGTGTTACCCCGTTGATCTTCCATGGTCCAACCCTGATTAGTTTGCATGTCATTTTTGGAATTATAATCCTCTGCCGACACTTGTAATGGTGTTTCACTGAAATGGTTTCCATTTCCATTTCTGTGTTTTACTTTTCCAGAGTTCTGTAAAAATTTGAGTCCTGCAGAAGAAACTGTTTCTGAACTTGATGGTGGTATGGGGAACAAGAAACCGCCAAGGAAGGAGAGAAAAAGGTTGCCGACTGCTCGTGCTAGTATCCTTTTTATTTGTTTGGAGGACAAGCTTTTAATACTTTGCTTCTTGGTTTTCTAAAGGTTGCCTTGTTCCACTCCAACTGCTTTTACTGTTAGGAACTTTTAAATATGATAATCAACTCCCCAGTCGTATGGTGGGTTTTGCTTTCCTTTCTTCTCTGTGTCTAAGCTACGAAAGGTGGAGAGCTAGAAAGAACTGAATCTGCCGAAGCTGATGATGCTGCCCTGTCAGATTTCCATTTCGATGAACAAATTCAACAGAATTCCATCTCTTTGGATGCAAAACGTAGTTCCTTTTGCTCTGGTTTCATGTTTGTTTTTTTGTTGATCCCTTTCTTCCTTTAGATTTTGTAGGTTAGGAACATTTTCTCTTATGCACTGACAATTTCTGGCAATTGTCTGCTGTTGTGTGTTTATATTTTGGTTAGAATTTTTTTCAAGATTTATGTTTTAGGAATTTGACGGACCTTTATTGTACAATTGAGAACATTATGCGTCTTAAGGAAATTGATGTTTCTATGCCTCCCAGGGTAGGAAAAGATTTTTGCTAATTGTTTGAGAGGTTTATTGTCTAGTAGAGTGTGAATCTTTCGTAAGCCCAAGCCGCACGTGAGGTGAAAAATGAAATCATGTCATCAACATTCTTTGAAATTCCTCTTCCTTTGGAACCCTGCAGCCTTCAATTCATCGATGCCCTTCCTTCTTGTATGATATGAATGACAGGAATCAAGAACGTTGCGAGTCTCCGCATAAAAACCATTTATCTTGGTTGTTGGAAATACTAAAACCTTGGTTTGTTGTAATCAAAATTTTGTTGGTGTCAATATTTGTGATGGGGTTCTTCTTTATATTAGTCCAGTTGTCAAGTTTTTCAGAAGAAGATTTTATAAGATAAATACATCAGTAATTGACTTGCTTAACTTTCACTAGGCTTGATCATTTTAAACGTTTCAATAACATCTTATAATAATTCTTGACAAAAGCTCATGGTTTATGCTATTGTTTTTTTAACATGGCATGCTCACAAGTGGCCCATGTCAAGTAGGTAAAAATAAAAAAAGGGTAATAATGGATTGGAAAGGCTAGACTGTATTTCAGCGCTCGTGTAACCTTTTCCTTGTATAACTTTTCTTTTACCAAAATCATCTAAGAATGGAACTCTATGTGGCAAAGTTTGTCTCGTATTTGACCCCTGACTTCAATAACAAGCTTGTGCACCTAATTGTGTCGTGGCATTATTGTTGGTGTGGAGAGTTATGTGTGTTAGAGTTGGTAAGGTTCATGTCTTTTTTTGTTGAAATTCCATCTGAGTTTACAGTTGTCTTAATTATGGAGTTCTCTGATACTGAGGAGTTGTATAGTTACTGAGGTATCATGTGGTGGGTCCAGGGTTGCAGACAAGGTCGAATATTACCTCAGTGACCCATGGAGCCAGCACCAGCTGCATGATGGATATGGTGTTCATAAATGGGTGAGGGAGGTGGCGGTTAGAAATATACTAATAGCTTTTCGGTAGTCCGTGACATTTTTTTTGAGATATGGTCAGGGCAGTAGAGCATGTTAGAAGCCTTTCAAAAAGAAAAAAAAAGCAGAGCATGTTAGCATCTTATTAGTGATTTGTTGAAAGTGATGATGGTGGCAATGGCCATGAGCTGTGGTTGGAGATGGACATGTAGCGATGCAACAGTATTGTGGGATGTGAAACTCCGTCATTAGTTTGTTTCGTATTAGCTGTCTTGACTGAGAATACATTGAGAGTGTGTTCTAAATCATTGAAATGGATTGCTATGTACTTCCTGTAAAGCATATTTTGCACGGTATTGTGGGATGTGGTTGGAGATGGAGAATCGGAGATGTAGCGGTGCAACAGTATTGTGGGATGTGAAACTCGGTCATTAGTTCGATTCGTATTAGCTGTCTTGACTGAGAATACATTGAGAGTGTGTTCAATGATATCATTGAAATGGATTGCTATGTACTTCTGTAAAGCATGTTTTGCACAAGTTTTCTTCTCCGTCTTGTCTTAATTTCTGTTCCTTCTTTTCTTTGCTTTAGGAATTTCAACTGGTGTAAATGGGGCCCTTATAATGCATGGTGCAAGAGCTAGTCCTGGAAATACGGAAAACTCATTTGGTGCAACACCACCTTCAAGAAAACGTCCAAAACTGTATGCTCCTTCCACCTTTAGGAAATAGAAATCGTTATCTTCAATTCTCCATTGTTTCTATTGTTTTACATTTCTTCCTGCATTTCAATTTCTTTTCTTTCTGTTTACCAACCTCATTGGGCTGTTTGATGTATCCTAGTTACCCTCTCTATGATATTGTTGTGCTTTTGAAGCTTAAAACTAATTAGTGTCCTTTTATGGCGGTGGAGAAGGATGATTTTTAATGACCAATCAACTGACATTAATGTTTTATCTTTTCCCCTTTGTGCAAATATGTCGAAGATAACTAGCACATAGGAATGCGGCTTCTGGTGAATATTTCTCTTTGAGCCCTCCATATACTGCTCCTTACTTCTTGCAAAATAACTGGTGGTTTTCTCTTCTATAAATAGTTTAAAACTGAGATGAGACCACTTGATTTGATCACTCGAGACTTTGCAGGATAGTTTATGTTGGAGCTCGTTCTTTCTTGCAATTGATTTTTTTTAGTAACACTAAGAGCGCCCTCTTCTGTTTCCACACTGTAATGCTTTTCTTTTTTTTTGATCCTGTAGGATAGCAGCTGGTCTACCAAAGACGGATTGTTTAGGAACAAACGGTGCTGTAGCCAAAAGTTTATGTGCAAGTACTCAGGAGGCTCATACCTGTAAGCCTGTATTTTTAACATGAATTACATCATTTTTCACTCAATTCCCTTGCAGAAATTTTTGATGTCACCTGCAGAATTGGAGTGTGCGTCAAAACCTTCCATGCGTTCCAGTTGCAATTATTATCTCTTCATCCTAGTTTAAGATTATGTCATCCACAAATAAGTTTCATTTTTTTCTTATACCTTTTCCTGCCGAGGGGCTAGAGAAACACAGAGAGGATAAGAGACATGTAGATTTTCCCCTTCCCTTCCTTTCTTTTCTTGCCTTTCTTTGTCTTCCATACAAATTGTGGTGCAAATTTTATTAATCGATGAGTGCTACTTCAGAAGTGTCAGTGCTAAATGCAAGAAGACAGCAATTTAAAATTGAAAGCTATTGCTACACTCTAATTGACATTTGTTGGAAAGTACAATAAAAGTGAGGTCAAAACTAGGCCAGGTCTGGCAGGCACACTGCATGGCTGTCTTGTAGAGGAAGTATAGAGCTATGTCAACAGTTCATAGCTGTGGGTTTTTAGTTTAAAAATTCCTCTGTCATTGTAGGTATGTTTTTCTCATTGCATGCGGGCCCCGCTGCAAGTAACCTTTAGACACCATGTTCTGTTCTATCATCTTTCGCTGCCACAACACTATATTATCTTCATTGTCATTCGCAAATATTCACTAAAGTAAGCAGAGAACCTATGTTTATCCGCTCCCAACCCTCCATCATGCAAGGTGGGTGGATGACCACCGCACATGGATTATTTTAGTTTCCTTGGATTATGTGAACTCTGAGAGGTGTTTCTCTTCTTTTATGAAACTCTGCCACGCTTTTGTTCGATTCTATGGCATATCACCTTTTGCTGTCATCCCAAATGTTATATGGACCATATTTTCCTCACATTGGCATTTACCACTCAATTCTACAGCAAACAAAGATTTTATGTTTATCCATCTTCCTACCGTTCATATGGGTAGATTGCTGCACTTGGAAATCTTGTAATTTTCTTTTATTATGAACTTATGAGTTTTTCCGGAAGGTGTTTCTTTTTTTATGCCATCCGTGGGGGAGATCATGATAATATGTTATTTTGTGTTCAGGCAGAGAGTTTCTCAAAGGGTCAAGTGGCGGATGCAAAAAGGCTTTTGATTGCTCCGTTGGTTATGACAAAACCAGCCAATTTCAGGAGTGTTGTTTGCGGGGCAAAGGTATCAGCTTACCTCACATTTTTGTTACCCAATTTGCTTATTATTCCTGCCCCCTCCAATAGTTTAAATGGCAAGGTCATGTCACTAATTCATTTGGAGGATGCTAATTAAACAATCGACTGATTAGAATTTTCAGTCTGTTGGTTATGGAAAGTTTTCAGAGACGTAGTCTGTTTATTTATTTTTAATTGCTCTTAGCTTTTGTGAATGAAATTCCTGTCATGCACTGAGATCAGATGTTCCAGCTCCCCTTGCAACGAAGATGTTTTATTCTCAAAGGAATCATCGTCTTCGATCAGCGCTTACATATCTGTATTATGGCGAATCCACTGAGTACTCTGGTGACTTTGTGAATTTGAAATCATTGGAAGGAATTGCCATGCCCTTGAATTCATTGCACGACAATGCCATGCCATTACAAGTTTTATCCCCTCAGAACTTCCCCCACGAACAAAATGATGTCCAGAGTGAAAAGGTTTGTCATTCTGTTTCTCCTACTTTTTTCATTCGTGTGCTCCCTGATATGGCCTTTGGCACGTTGTCATGAAACTATTATCTGGCCTCTTGCATGATTACACGCCTTGGAACATGGAATTCCGTCTTTTGGATAAGAGAAAGTAAAAGTATTCAGAAATTTCTCATTTTAGAAACAGACTGGCATCCTTTCTTTCGGATAGAAGAAGCGAACAGCATTGAAACTTGTGTCATAGACAAATTGTATCCTTTCCTTTGGATGACAGAAAGTATTAAAGTTTTCTTAAGTTATAGATCAAATAAGATACTCATGGGATTAAGAGAGGAACATTATGGCAGTATCTCAATTTCTTTAATGCATTCATACATTGTCTCTAGTATCCGATTGTATATGCCCATAATCGTCACATTGCTCTTAAGTTATAGATCAAATAAGATACTCATGGGATTGAGAGAGTAACATTATGGCAGTATCTTAATTTCTTTAATGCATTCATACATTGTCTCTAGTATCCGATTGCATATGCCCATAATCGTCACATTGCTCTTAAGTTATAGATCAAATAAGATACTCATGGGATTAAGAGAGTAACATTATGGCAGTATCTCAATTTCTTTAATGCATTCATGCATTGTCTCTAGTATCCGATTGCATATGCCCATAATCGTCACATTGCAGAATGTGACGATTATTTTGAGTAATTTTGGCTTTCCTGAATTTAGCGTAGTTGTTTGTCCGTCATCTTTTTCATTGTCTATAGTGATGGGATTTTCTGAATTATATCCACAAGCATATAAACTTTTTCATTTGAAGTAATCCCGAAAGTTACTTTGAGCGATAGTTAAATGTCGGACACCTGTTCAACGTGTGTTAGTTGAAGAAGTGATTCATACTACCTAGCACTTCATCAACACTTGGGCGATGCTTCTTGAACCCTCTGAAATGTTTTATGAATTGAATCGTGTCATTTTAAGAATTTTCTGCATTCTTAGTAGCAGTACTTATGCACTTGAAATAGGGTTTTAAGTATTTATAGGATGGATACATCATGTGTATTACAGATCATAAAGGCGTTGTCCGGTTTGGGTTTTGAGGAAGTTTTTTGGGGTAATGAATGGAGAGAGATAGATAGAGACATAAGAGTAATAATTGGAGAGAATTTATTGGGGACCGTGTGCAGAGAGAAAAGGTTGGGTCTTGAGACCCAACACGAACATGGTTAAAATTATTTTTGGTTAAAAATTAGCGTAAGATGTGTTGATGTTCAAGTTATGATATAATTCAAGTTTCAACTAGTGTGATGTTTAATTTTCATTTCTTATGATTAAGTTAATGATGTATACTACACAAATATGGATGAAAATATAATTTTTAAGCATCTCAGTCATGTGTTGTGGCCTGCATTTTTGGAAAGTCCATGTGTCGGCATTTGAGTGTGGTGTCGCATTGCTATGTCTGTGCTTCCGCTTTAGTATACATGCTTCCCCAGCAAATTTTGTAGTACGGAAAGCAATACTTATATTGTCGCTGTTTTGATAGATTTTTCTGTAAGTGGTTGATTGTGATTACATGCATGTAATATGTGCTTGTTCTTGATAATTATGCTGGAACATGGCAATGAGCTACAGCTGAATGTATTGTTATATTTTGGTGAAAAACTAACTTAAGCTACTTTTGGTGTCCGGGGTCCAGAGAGAGAGACTCTCCTTGCCATCTTTGCAAAAACCCGATCAAATACTTGCTGACAGTGCGGATTTAAACTCGGGTAAATTAGGAGGACGCACGCCAGCCACAAGCTTCTCAAATCATGTTCCTGCGAGTGATGTCTTGAGACCTCAAACAGCACCCACGGGGGTTGTGAGAAGCAATTATCTTCCAAAATCTTATCCTTTTGCAGGAAACTCAGGTACGCCATTTCAAATTCTCCTGCAGCTCCCACGCACATTTCCTCTTTGATATAAAATGATTAAGCAATATAGCCTCCAACCATATCCATGAGCTTTAGTTGATAAACCAGTTGGATAAGGGGAAAAAGTACGCATATTTATGTACATTGGTAATCTTCTTATTGAGTCTGATTTTTGTTAGCCCTCCAAACAATCAAGCCTAGGGATCAAAAAAGAAACTTTCCGTAAAGAACATTGGCATCACACTTCTCTGAGTATTAAGAAACATAATTCCCACCTATTTTTCTTACTCCTTCCATCCATTTTAGTGGCTGGAGAGTAATATATATATATATATGTATGTATGTATGTATGTATGTATGTATGTAAACGTATATACACATATTTGTAGGTTCATATTCTAATATAAGTACGGGGGTAAATTCCGTTCCCTTTTCTTCCTTTTATAATTTAAATGGTTAAAAAATAAACAATGAAGATGGGAAGAGTGATGGTTTTTTTTGGTCTTGTAGGAACATCGCTAGGGACTATGCAGCAGCCTAAAGGAAGGGTTCCCGTTACATAATTAAGAGCCCTGGTTGGAATTTTTTGGTAGGTGAAGTTGATACTCATTTTTTCCTAGTACAAATTCAGGTTCATCTTTTGAAAATAGAAAATGCGAATATATGTAGAAACTAGAAAATATCCGTCCTAGGTTCTGCATTCAGTTTGACATCTAACTGTATCTATAATTGGTTCAAGTAAATAGATTATGTCGGCCTGGCCTTCGGTTCGGTGTACATTTTTATGGAATGGGTCTCTCTCTCTCTCTCTCTCTCTCTCTCTCTCTCCTACACACCCTTTTTTGTTGGCTATATTTTGCTTAATCCTTTTATTTATGCCTATGTCGTGCTTATAATATGAGAGAATTACAAGTTGTATGCATCTGTATTATGAAGATATCTTGTATTGTGGGGGGCATAGTATTGCCTGTACATAATGAGGAATGACAGCTACCTAAAAAGAGACCCACAAGTAGGTTAAAGTGATGGGATGCCGGAATCATCTATAAAAAAATTCAGTTAATCGACATCGGTAAAAGGTGAAATCATATTAGTCTTAGCTACAGTATGTTCTGGTTCTGACTGTCCAATGCTGTTAATACACGTATTATTTGTTCATATAGTACAATCAATCTGGTTTTTCTGCATGATGACTTACCTTTTTTTTTTTTTTGGGTCAAACGGAAATTGCATGATGACTTACGTCGTTTCCTATAAAATGAACGGCACTGTTGTGGCGGTGTCATTTTACGTCACGTAAAAAGTACATGAAAAACGTCATATGTTAGCATCTTGATTGGTCTTCAGCACCGTAGACCTAGGTCCTCCATAATATGGACTCTTCGCTCCCGCTCTTAATTTTTGCTTTACACTTTCATGTTTAATTCTCGTTTTCATGAATTTTTCTAGTTTGGGATATTTTCTGAAGGTGCTTTATGCTAATTTATCTGGTTTGGGATATTTTCTGAAGGTGCTTTATGCTCACGCATGCACATTGCGTCACTTAGTGGGACTTAGTGTGGATTGTTTGTCTGTAAGTTCTAAGTTTTCAAGAAACTCTCAGTGATAGTTTGATAGTGGGAGCTGTATGAGGTGTAAAGTTAGAGCTCTCTCTCTCTCTCTCTCTCTCTCTCTCTCTCTCTCATCATCAACCTCAAAAATGGGTGCTTTTTCTCAATTAGGTGAAGTGATTCCCACTCATTGCACAGATTTCAGATTCCCCACTATCATGTGTTGTGTTGCTTGTTTTTATCTCAGTTTAGTGATATTCGCTGGATACATTGTTGTGTTGTAGACACGATTAACATGTGCACATAGATAGGTGTCCCCTGGCCTCTTCTCTCTCTCTCTCTCTCTCTCTCTCTCTCTCTCTCTCAATTTGAGTTTTGAAAGCCTAATTTCACCGCCCATTAACAAAAAAACCCAAGTAGGAGTAATTGATCCTACAAGAGTCAATAATACCTGGAAGGTGACCTTTAAAAAAAGATTAAAGGCAGAAGAGACTTGTTATGTTCAATACTTATGTAACTTACATTTAGACATCAGGACGTGTGACATTAAAATTGTCGAACTAGAACCCGTGATGGAGCCCGTAACTCAAAACAACTCTCTCCAATCCGGAGGCAGGAGGGGTCAACTCTTATCCTTCCAGCCAAGCATTTGGTCAAGGGCCCCAATCACATTCAAGTTGATTTTTAAAGACTACCCAAAACAAAAAGAGAATAAATTCTTTACACCTCCGGCGTAAATATTTATTTTTTCCAAATCAATTGCATTGCGCCACGTTGTCATGTTTTATTAATTGGGATCACTGTTTTGACACATGTCGTGATGCAATTAATTTGGAGGAAACAAATGTTTACACTGGTGGTATAAAGAATTTATTCTCAAAGAAAAAACAGAAGGAAAAGAACCTTAATAAAGAGATACTCCGTAATATCATCCAGAGCAAGCTAGAAGAAGACATATTTGGACGCAGATTTGATTACTATTGTGTTTGGAGGCGTGCAATGTACATAGAATATCAATTTGCCATGATTTCAAGTAAGCCAAATGATTAAGACACAGTAGTATATTACTCCCTCCGTCTCAAATTGATTGTCCGGTCCGCAAAACGGAGTGTTAAAAATAATGCAATTTTTTCAAGAAAGAATTCAAACTTTTTTCACAAATTAAAAATACTCATTGATATCTAGTAAGTTGTTAAAAAACTTTTGATTTTTTCTTGCAAAAATTGTATTATTTTTAACACTCCGTTTTACGGATCGGACAATCAATTTGGGACGGATGGAGTACTAGTTTGCGTGGCGAAAAATAGTTAATTACTTAAGAAATTTAAGAGATTTTTTTTACCCACGTGGGGAATTTTTTGGGAAAAAAAATTCACGCAAGGAACTTGCAGGGGCCAAACTCGGAGTTTTTCAAACTATCCTAAAATATTAGTAATAATACAACTTGTGAAAATATCTGAAATCACATCGATGTCTATATCATGTAATGAGGAGTTGGTGGCCAAAGATCCAAAACCCTTTGCGTAAATGAGGGGGTGGGGAAGAAAGAAACAAGAAAAGAAAGAGAACTTCTTTCCTCGAATTGTGGGGGTTGTAAATTAGGGCCCAAAATAAGATAATTAAGCCCTAAAATTAATGTCCAAATGACTAATAACACTTGATGTGTCCTTTTCATGAAGAGATAGTCGTGGATTAGCTCATACTTAGGGGGCCTAATCCTTTATCATAATGAAATTGGACGTACTAATTAAGTGCTTAATTATATAAAGCGATAATGTCTATCCATAGTACTAGTGGAGTTAATTTATAGTAATTCGGGTTAGTTGCTAAGATATTTGGTATCCAAACAAAAGGGTAAGAATTGCCCGAGATGACGTGTGGAAAATAACGCTTCGACACATACTTTTTTTGATAACTCAAGTGTTCGGGTTAGTTATGTGCACCTCGATTAATTCTTGGAGACTAATATTACCGTTCACCTGCGGGTGTCCTAATTAAAGTTTTGTTTTATATAGATTGGGCCCTGATAAATTGATAGCACATGAGCGGATGTGATGTGAGACTTTAGGAGAAAGTAAACGTCCAAGTCTCAGGCCTTACCGGGCCAACTCCTCAGGGGTTACAAAGTAACCTATTAACTATTGATTGCCATGTCCAAATTTTTAAAAAGGGTAACTTATTGAGGTACTGTGTTGTATTAACTAATAGCCTATTTCGTTAAAATTTGTTTGAAATAGGACACATCTTATTAAATGCTCTAAAAGTGAAGAAGACAAACATGCCAAACAAGCCTTTACGCTGTCACTACTCGTGCCAGAAATGTGCTGCTCACATACTACCGAGATATTATTTGCTCGAGTTAACTCGACGTACTAGCGGATGCCTGTATCTAAAGGTAGATTGAAATATACTCAATATAGTGTCAGTTTAAATAACTTATTATCTGTTCTATCCAACTGCTCTACGCAATAGTTGTAATCACCTCAAATCGTCAGTTCTCATTTTAATATATATTTTTCTATTTGATCATAAAAGACAATATTTACATAGAAATACATTAACTAGAAAGTGAGTTTAGAGAGGTATGAATTTATTAAAAGAATATTCTATGTATCTTTTTAAAAAAAATGATCTGGTAGTGGTGGTTACAAAATTAACAGGAAGTGATCTAACGATTGTAGATGTTGCTTTTGTTTATATGCCTAATATTTTTAACAAAAATCGCTCTATTTTTATAATTTAGATAACCCCATTTGTTCACTGTCAAACAATTTTAATTTACTACTATCATCTTTATCCTATATTATAGAAAAATTAAGCTAGAGAGAGCTCTGTAGATACTCTCATCACCTTTGATTGTCACTAAAATGTCTTCGCAATTACATAATTTCTCCACATCGTCGTTGATAATATCCGATCTTTGCACGTGTAAATGTCACTTTCTCCAGTTCCATCTTTACTTACTAGACCCTTATCAGATTTTTAAGGGAATCGATTTTATCACTCACCTATTTGTTAACGTCACTTCTCTTTTTATTTTTATTAGACTAATTTATTAAAAAACCTTTGCACCTTATGATACCATGAAGTTCAAGGGTGTTTTTATAAAGTATAAGGATGTTTTAGTAAATTTATCTAATATAAACAAGAAGAAAAATGCCGTTAACCAAACGGTGGAGTGGCAAAATCAATTGCCATTTTTAACCTTTTTTTACCAATTGTCTGTCCTTTAATTTGATGATACTCTACAATTTTCGTTGAATAATACTACCCGTCGATTTCCTCCATCAACCTCGGTGGTCTATCTATTAGTCCTATTCCTATATTATACATAGTTGTGCTAATCTCCTAAAAATTTTAATGTCAGTTGTCATTGTTACTTATTGAGATTTATAAACATCTTTTCTTTCTAATTGATTAAGATTCCGTTCCGTTAAAGTTTTTTTTAAAGTACTCTAATTTATTTTTCTCTTTACTTTTCAAAAAATATTTTTCAAAGAATTTTCCTTAAATTTTTTCCACTTCCAACATTTCTCTCTCTATCTCTCTTCATTTATTATCCCTACTATTTTTCAAAAAAAATTTCAAATCCGAATCCAAGCACAGCATTGGTTTTGAGATTTTTTTTTCTTCATGTAATGAATAGGAAGACATAGATGGGGACTAGGGTGGCAAATTGAATCCAGACCCATTAACAAACCCAGACCCATCAACTAAAAAATAGACCCAACCCAACTAACCTATTATTAGTTGGATCTTAATTGGGCATCAATTGGGTCAACTTAAATGACTCAATGGGCATGAAAGTAACCCATGAATTTTTTTTATCCATTTACCAGATTTTCATTGAATGCAACCCACCCCTACCACACCACCACCGCCGTCACCACCACAGTGGCTACCGCCGCCGTCGCCACCACCACCGCCATCACATCACCACCACAACTGCTGCCACCACCATCACAACGCCTTCACCACCACAATGACCACCACCACCACGCCACCCTCACCACCCCCGCCACCCCATAACCGCCGCCACCACCACCGTCTCAGCGAAGGTCAAACCCAACTCCACCAACGACAACAAAATCAACAACATCGACACCAAATTATCGCCGTAGTTATCTCCGACTTTGAAATTCAGGCGCAGGCGGGCCCCATTTTTAAATGCTCCATCTGATCGTGAGTTCCCGGCACCTGTCGGTGGCGGAGGCGGAGGGAGGAGGCGGAGGAGTCATCATCATTGCCGGCGTCTCTCCGGTGACCGGTAAAGAAATCTTCCCGAGAGCTACCCAAGCAAGCAATAATCATAAGAGCAAGCACAATCCTAATAATAATAATAACTCGAATGGATTTATCCCCAATTCTCTCCGCCTCCTATCCTCTTGTATCAAGACCGTCTCTTCCAACGTCCGCTCCGCCGGAGCCTCCGTCGCCGCCTCCATCTCTGCCGACGCCGACGACCTTCGGAAAGACCAGGTATTACTTCGATTTTACTTCGATTTTTATTGAGAGGGATAAGTCGGGATGCGCGTGAGCTAGTTCTGACATTGAGTTATAAAAAAGAAGGTATTGTTGAATCGTAGTAAATCCGGTTCCATTTCCAATTATGGTAATATTTTCCAATTATGGTGGTGGTGGTGGCGGCGTGGTGGTGGGGTGGCGTGGCGGCGGCGGCGGCTGTGGTGGTGGTGGCAGCGGCGTTGTGGTGGTGGTGGGTAATTGGGTTAATGGGCGGGTCGGGTTTGATTTTAAATAAATGGGTCGGGTATGGGTAATTGAACTCATAATTAATGGGTCTAAATGGGTAAATGACCCATTAAAGACCCAACTCACTTATAATTTGTCCATTTTGATCCAAACCCGCCCATTTGACACCCCTAATAGGGACTATGCTTAAGAACGGTGCAGAAAATACTAATTTTTTTTTTTCCAAAACTAGTCATCGGAGAACAAAAAGTCTTCCTCAATCGAAAATGCCAGACAAGGCAACCACAATTCAATCATTGTTTGTTTCTCACAATCAAATGACCTGTTACCACCTCTCTCTCTCCTCTCTCTCTCTCTCTCTCATTATCTATGAATACTGTATAGTACAGTAGAACCCATTCCAGAACACCTTCTTCAAAAATAAATACTTACGAAGTATTTTATATTTTTAAACTAAAAATTAATGTAAATAAAAAATAATATTTTGATTTTTTTTTGCATTGTCAAACAAAATTTATATTGCATATTTTTAAATTTTAATAAGTCTAATATTTTTAAATTTAAAATTACCTTCTTAAACACGTTCCGGAACGGGACATAATCCGCCTGTATCCAACCCAGGAATCTCCCTCCCAAGTCCCCACCAAACCGCTCATTATTCTCGCATTCACTCTCTCTCTCTCTCTCTCTCCTCCTCCTCCTCTCGTAACCGATCTTTCTCTCTCCCCTATCAATAAATTTCTCTGCCAAAAACAAAACAAAACTCCCAATTCTATCAATTTCTCTCACTCCACACTCTTGTTCCAGTTTCTCTTCTCCCCAAAATCGCACCGATCCAAATTGCCTCGTCTCCACTTGTTAATTTGTATCTACAGATATTTGTATTGTATATGTGTATATATACAGGCTTAAGATACTTTACTTATGAAATAAGTATGTGACCGTATACATACGTAGGTGATGTTTGTTGGAGATGCTTTACTTATGACGAAAAAGTATACCTGTCTGCTTGTAGATTTGTATGCATTTGCTGTTTGTATCTGAGTGTTTCGATCTTGTTAGATCTTTCTCAATTTGTGGATAGATAAGTTAGATGTTAGATCTGTTGGAGTTTTGCCAGAGGAAACGGATTCGGATAGCCGACCTCGATTGATTGGTTGGAATTCAAGGCTTGGTTTTGTTTAGCTTTTATGTATGCGGAGATTCTCCGGAACAGATTCATGTAGCCAGCCTAATTGATTGAAACTTAAGGCTCGGTTTGGTTTCGCAAAGGAGTTTGGAGAAAACATATTCATCTAGTCGAGCCTAACTCGACTAATTGATTGGGACTTAAGTCTCGATTTGGTTTGGTCTTATCTGCTGGCAGTTTTGCAAAGGAGTATGGAGAAAACAGATTCATCTAGTCGAGCCTAATTGATTGGGACTTAAGTTTCGATTTGGTTTGGTTCGGTTCGGTTTTATCTAAGTGTCCGCCAAGAAGTTTGGATATGGAATTAGATAATGGATTCAAATCGAGGTCGCTCACTGTAGTTCATGACAGTTTCGTCGCGTTGATTGTGACTTAAGGCTTGGTTTGTTTTTGTTTTATGTTGGTGTAGTCTTGAGAAGAAGTTTGGATATGAAATTAGGTTACGGATTGAAACCAAGGTCCCACCGCGTGGTTCAGGACAGCTCGGTCGCAGTGGTGGCAGAGGCAGAGACGGAGATTGATGGATCGAAAGAAAGTAGTAGTATTAGTAGTTGTTGGACGAATCTGCCACAGGAATTGTTGAGGGAGGTGTTAGTGAGGATAGAGGGGTCGGAGATTGGTTGGCCGTCCCGGAAGAGTGTGGTTGCCTGTGGTGGAGTGTGTAGGACTTGGAGGGAGATCATAAAGGAGCTTGTGAGGACGCCCGAGGCGTCGGGGAAATTCACTTTTCCGATATCGGTTAAGCAGGTTTGGTTCTTAATGCCCCCTTCGAATTTTCACTTGTTCTGGTGTGATAGTGTTGAGTTTTTGGTATTTGATTCTGGTTGATTTCGCTTCTTCTTCGTGGATATTCAATTGTTTAATTACTGTTTGTGTGTGGATGGATGTTGTTTGGTTGCAGTGTTGTGATACACTTCTCAGAAAACAGTTTTCGGAAACAATAAAAACTCATGTTTTTTGTAGGGTTTTTTTTTTTAAAGTGTATGAAACATCTTTTTGAATTTTTTCTCGAATGATGGTTTCTTAGTTCCTAAAAAATCTTCAAAAATGAGTTTTGAAAATTATCTACCAAACAAGGGACTTTCTTGTGGTTTTTGCTGGAAAATGAAGTAGGAAACAGATTCTTAAAACTGCAACAGATAGGGATTGTTTATAGTGGGAGTGTTGAGTTTAGTATTTGATTTTATTGAATTTGACTTCTTCATGGATTTCGAGCATGTATTAGTGTGGCATGTTACAACGTGAAGTGGCTGCTTGGAATGAACAAGTTATTGCCCGGAATTGTGTTTTCTAGGCCAAGATACATCTCTCGGGAACTTTTAAAATCCTAGTAGAAGCAAAGTCCCCAAGTTTTGGGCTCGTGTTATCCTGCTTAAGGTTTGGGTGCTTAATTAATACATTTAGGACAATTTGCGCATTCAAGTATCAACTTTCAGGGACCATAAGATAGTTGTATGTACAGTTGGGACTTGTGTGGCTCTCTCCGTGAATCTCAACTGCTGGTGGCCATGGAGACCTCCTTCTTCAGGATAATAATGTGTATCTGACTTGACAATAATGAGACATGGCAGAAAGCCTGAATCCCTTTGTAGTTTGACCTTCCAAAATTGACTCGCATTTCTCTCTTTGCCCTTTTTTGGGCCATTGGGTGAAAAAGTGAAAGAACTCACTGAGTACTTATGATGCACGGATACGGATACGGAGACACGGAAATTCTAAAAAAATAGGCCACAGACACCGCGGGGGACATGTCACGTGTATATTTATTTATTTATAAAAATAAATAATTTTAGTTTGACGCCCATAAATTTAAGAAAATTACAATTTGACCCCAATTTTTTTTTTAAAATTTACAGTTTGGCCCTGCCGTGTCCCCATCAGTGTCCTCCCGTGCCCCCGTAAAAAATTTAAATTAAATTATGGGACACGCCACGTGGCGTGTCCCATGTGTTCCCGTGTCTGACACTGCGATACTTCGACCTTTAGAGGTGTCAGTGCTTCATAGCTGAGTACCGTAATTTTAGGGTTTTATTTTATGTCTATATCCCAAGATTGGATACGTGTAGAGAGCTTGCTCAAAGGTCCTTATCTATGACAAATGCTAGAACGACTCTTTCTGGGACTACCTTTAACCATGCATAATTTAGGAACAAAGTGATCGCGTATCTTTCTTTCTGTTGACTGCGTTTTATTTTCCTTCGAGGGCAGGAGCCATCCTGCCCGTCCGATCTTGCCATTTCTGTTCCAACTCGTTAGTATGCATCGGTAATCATTGGATTCTACGCTCGTGTGTACTCATAATCACTTGCTATTTTTCTCAGCCTGGTCCTAGAGAGCCGCTCGTCGAGTGTTTTATAAAGCGGAACCAGTCTACACAAACATATCACCTTTACCTTAATTTAACTCAAGGTAAGCATATCATCTTTCCCACTGGGCTCATGCACTTTCTCTTTCTAATGGGATTGTTTTCTTAGGCTTATCTGATTAACTTCTACCGCATCTTTTCCTGATCATTGAATGGAGCATTTGGAAGATAGAGGCCATATTTTGAAAAGGCTTCCATTCAAACCTTAAACATTTAATTGTTCAATCTTTTACCTCTGTTGCAGCATTGGCTGATAATGGGAAGTTTCTTCTTGCTGCTCGTAAGCTTAGGCGCCCCACTTGCACAGACTACAACATCTCTCTGCGTCCCGGTGATATGTCAAAGGGTAGTAGCAATTATATAGGGAGATTAAGGTAAATCTAATTGTCATATTTCCTGGTCATCTACTGTTTACGTGGGTTCCAGTTCCACTAATACAAATTAATTTCACTCTTGGCAAGATCAAATTTCCTGGGAACCAAGTTCATAATATATGATGGCCTGCCAACTCACACTGGAGTCAAAATGATGAAAAGCTGTTCAACTAGTTTTGTGGGCTCAAAACAAGTTTCCCCCAGAATTCCTGCTGGCAACTATCCAATTGCTCACATCTCATATGAGTTGAATGTGTTGGGTTCCAGGTAAAAGAAACGCTTATGTGATTGTTGTAAGTTTCATGCTAGGGTTATCAATAATCTGTGACTCAAACCGAGTGTTATGTCAAGGTTTAGTCACAAGTAAGAATGACTTCTATATGAAAGAACAAAATTCGATGATGGCGTGTTCTTTGTTCCTTTTCGTTCTTTTCTTGTTGATCACTGGAGTGAAAATTTGTGTTCGGTGATGTGTTGTTTGGGTTTACTTTCAATATTTTCATGGAAGTAGATTTGATATAATTTTGCTTCTCTATTTGGACAAACAGGGGTCCTAGAAGATTGAACTGTACCATGGATGCCATTCCGGATTCTGCCATAGAACCTGGAGGTGTGGCTCCCACACAAACAGATTTCCCTCTTGGCAAAATAGATTCCTTACCATCAGTCCCATTTTTCCCACCAAAATCAAGCCGACTGGAGAAATTTTTCTCGCTACCTTCAACTGATCAGAGACGTGGAGCCCTTGTTTTGAAAAACAAGGCTCCCAGGTGGCATGAGCAGCTCCAGTGCTGGTGCTTGAATTTTCATGGACGGGTAACAGTTGCCTCTGTGAAAAACTTTCAGCTGGTGGCTTCTGCGGAGAATGGACAGGCTGGCCCAGAACATGAGAAGGTCATCCTCCAGTTTGGGAAAGTTGGGAAAGATGTGTTCACCATGGATTACCGGTACCCGCTCTCTGCATTTCAGGCATTTGCTATCTGTCTTAGCAGCTTCGACACCAAGATAGCTTGTGAATGACGTATGACGAACTGACAGGTCTGGATCAGATTGCTCTGTCTATACACATACAAAAAACTACACTATTGGGCTTTTTCACATGCTTATCATTGAACCTATATGTGTCGGGTCAATTAGCTTGTAGTTGCTTATAAGCAGCTGAAATTCACGTAATTAACATGCCACACAACTAAGCATGAAAAGAAAAAAATGATGACTAGGCACAAGCGATTTAAGTGTTTTGGCAAAGAACCTGTCTAAATCTACGAGAAAGGGATCTGCAAATATCTCTTGCAACTTTGAAGCACTCACCTGGAAGGACCAACAATCCTAAGAGATTCTAGGTGTCAACTTATGTTATTATACACCGGCAGCTTATGGTGCTACTAAGTGAGTGTGTGGGAATTACCGAATGCTATGTTTCTAACCTCCTTTTCTTTTGCTATGGAGCAGCTAAACCCTTTTTGTCGTACGGTGGAATCAAAAGCGATTCTTTTGCGATTCAAAAGAGATTTAGTGTTTGTTTATGGTTGATTGTCACTCTAGTGGGAGTTGTTACATCCAAAGAAGCCGTTACCTTGTCGATGATGTCGTTGGTTTTGTGTGTATCTTCTATGAGCTCAGTTGCTGAGAAGGCAGAAGAAGATTGGACGAAAAAGAATGCCCAAAATAATCCAATAATTGTCTGTATATATTTGCTTTGTTTATCTTCTTTTTGTTTTTTGTTAAGTAATAAAACTCTTGGTGTTTTTACTGGAAATGTGTTTTGTTTTTATATATTTGCTTTGTTCATCGCCCTATGATTGTTTTTTTTTTTTTCTTTTCTGGAAATCTGTTTCAATGTTGTGGAATCAATATTTCTATTTGGTTTTGAAACTGCGGAATTTCTGTTCGTGGTTTTGTGAACTTATCTTAATCAATTTCGTCCCAATTTAATGGTTAGTTCAAAATTATCAAACAACTGGGAACTTAATCGGACTGAATCTTGTATTCTCATCTGGACCAACAGTAGATCGGTCCGGTCCAAATCCACTTTAGGGAGACCTGCGGTCCCTGGTGGTTGCTGACTTGCTGTGAAAATGCTGATCGAATCGGACCCGGATATGCGGTTTGGTCTGGACCAAGTGGTTATCCCGGTTCAAAACTTTCATGGAATAATGGCTCATGGTCCGGTTAGTGGCTTTCAGGTTGTGGATTGTGGTTTGAACACAGCAGAATAACCATGCGGTTCTGTTGGGGATTTTTAGCGTGTGAACCACGGTTCAAATCAAATCCCAGTTCAACGGTGCGGTTCACCTGTGCCCCCACTCGAAATTAAAATTTTTTTGAAATATTTTTTTTGTATAAATTAGCATAATTATAAAAGTGTGCTAATAAATAAACATACATACTTACATATATCTCGAAAATACACATATAAAAATAGTTTTATGCCTGAATTTCATTATATGGTGTATTTATACTACTTGTTTTATGAGTTGTTTGTCTATTTGGAGCTATTCTTTCTTGATTCTCTTTATTTTTAACCGTCTTGAAAGAAATATTTTAAAATAAAGTCATTAACAAAACTAACTCAATCATTCTAAAACTTGTCAATGTTCATTTAAAACATACTTTAAAATTTTTGTACGAGATTTTGTGTTCATTTTTAGCTAATTTAACTTAAAGTACGAGTAGCTTTTGTAGTTAATAATGTATGCTTTAATTTTGCACGATCTTACTGTGGTTGACTAAAAAAAAAAAAACTTTCACCATTATAATTAACAGGTGCCCCCCAGGCTATATTCGTGAATCTGTCCCTACTTTGTTGCATCTGCACCCCTGTGCTTTGTGAAGAATTGTATCTGCACCTAAATCCGTCCATGTTAACGAAGGTATACCTCACATGCCTCTTGAATCTGACTAATGAATTAAATATTTAATCTAAACTATTTCATAATGCATTATCGAAGAGTAGTGCATCTCAGTAAAAAAATCATGTCGATTGAAAAAAAAAATTAACGTAGTAATCGGAAACGTCATTCTTATTTAAATTTGAAAATTTACTTTCATAAATATCTAAATTTAAAAATTTACTTCATGCATAATTCAATTCGACTGCGAGGGTTTCAAATTTTCAATCGACTTAAATTTTAGTACAATGCAGTACTTGTCAATGTCTACAATATCAAGGATTTAGATTTAATTTTTGATACATAGGATTGATTAGTTTGAATCAGCAAAGAAGAAGAACCAAGAAAGAAATTTGACTTTTCATCATTCCGTTGCTGAATTTTGTATTATTTTTCATCATTATTTTTTGTTGCTGAATTTGCTACTCCTTTTTTTTTTAACGCCACCCCCTGTAAGTGTATTTTTGGTGCAAAAATATACTTGCAGAGAAGTGACGTTAACAAAAAAAGGCGTGGCAAAATCATTTTCCTTATTTTCGTACAATTTTTTATTTTTATAATCAAGAAGAATCTGTATCAAGATTACTACACGAAAGGGTTCCTACATTGGGGTTCGGAATGTGATTTCGATTTGGATAAGTCATCAGGAATTCGTTTCCTAATCCATCATGTTTCAATTTGAATAATTCTAATCCTAAAAGATTTCCAAAATATACTACTACAAGCCATCTACACCAATCACAATTCGTTGAGTGAGGCTCATATAAATTGACAGATATAGAACGAACTTCTACGCAGCATGGGTATTCTTCTCCCTCTCTCTCTACTTCCATTCTTACAGGAATTTGCAAATATTTTCCCACATGGTGAAGCAACTAATCAAGGACGAAAAAGCCCGAAACTTGACGTACAAGAAAAGAATGATCTCAATCAAGAAGAAGACCATGGAGCTGGCGACCCTGTGCGGAATCAAAGCATGCGCCATTGTTTTTGGCCCCGACGGGGAGATCGATTCGTGGCCGGAGAACCCAGCCGACGCGAGAGCCATGATCGGCGCGTACAAAGACATGTACTCAATGACCCTCAAGAGTACCGAAGCTATTACGGAAACAGAGACTCGAAGGGATGCGAATTCGGACGGTGAGAAGAAGATTGCGAATTTGGAGAGGGAAATCGCCGACGAGGAGAGGGAGAATTGGAGAAAGATTATGAGGTTGATGGAGGCCATGAATCACGCATTGAGCGATCGAATAGAGTTTTTGAAGGCGGTGGACGACCAACGCCGGAGTAAAACAGGGGAAAAGAAAGCTGATTCCGTGGGGAAAGACATTAATGGTGAGGAATTACCAATTATTGTAAATTCTGAAATTTTGGAGGGTTACAGAAGCCTTTTTGGATCTGTTTTGGTGGGTCTGTTGCTGAAAGTTGGAGGAAAATCAAATCTTTTAGACAGTTGAGAGATAAATTTGACTAAGATTGTTTTTTTTTTTTTGATCCTCATTTGACTAAGATTGTGGTTCAGCTCATGTTTGGCACAAACTTTTTCCTTTTTATTTCAATTCAATTCGTTTTTTGTGCAATTTTTTTTTTTTTTTGCACTATTTTGGTGCTTTTTCACTTGGGAGCCGGGTTTTTTTCGATGAACATCGAGGCGTTTATACTGATAAGTGGGTTTTTTTTTTTTTTTTTTTTTTGTATTTTGTATTTTTGTATTTTTTGCGTAATTGTACTAACTTTTTCACATGGAGTGAACCTTCTGTATTTCTCTGAGCAGGAGCACCAAATGGTATAAACACTTGCGCAAACAATTAAAAATGGGAATTTCTTAAATTGTTTTTTGGATATTTTTTGGCGTAATTGTACGATCTTTTTACATGTAGTGAGGCTTCTGTGTTTCTCATGAGCGGCAGCACCAAACAGTATAAACACTTGCGCAAACGATTAAAAGTGTTGCTGCAAGTGTGTGCGATTGTAATAACATTAGGTTGTTTACATATGATAGATCCAAGAAACAACAGGCAATGTTTTTAAGTTTATAGAACATGCGTCGCAACCCGGATTGTCGATTGGAAGGAACAACTACTCTGGCAATATCTGATTTCATGGATAGGATTCACCAAATACAGAAGTGATGAAGCAAGAATTGTGGCTATTCCTCTTTCTTTTGGCGAAGAAAAAAAAAAGGTGCAATCCCATGTGATGAATAACATTAGAAAGGACCTGGCCCCGGACCTCCGGGTGGTCCGCCTAGTCCCGGACCTCCAAGTGGACCACCAGGTCCAGGCGGCCCGAATGGACCACCTGGAGGTCCAAAGGGAAGCGGACCGGGTCCTGGCGGCCCAGGTGGACCACCTGGAGGTCCAAAGGGAATGGGAAGTGGACCGGGTCCTGGCGGGCCACCGGGAGGCCCAGGTGGGCCAGGAGGACCACCAAAGCAATCTTGCAGCAGCCAACAACAGCATAAGGCGTAGAAGCTGCAATGACACACAAAAAAAAAAGTGAAACAAGTAGTAGTTAGCTGTAATGAACATATACTAGGATATCACTGCATTCAAACAATTCAAAAGCATAAAAGGAAGTTGGGAACCAAATTTTTACTTCAATTGTTTTGTCTTTCCAAGTTCATGTATTGAAGATGGATTTACATCAGTGGCCTAAGCGTCAGTTTGTTTGATCGGATTATATTTGTACTTGCGATGACAACATAACCAGTAGTATTTGGTTAATACCTTTCTGGCATGGATCAAACACCTATCGAAATATATATTTCTTACGAAGCGTGTGTGACAATTTACTTTGAGGGTATGGTATTGCATTATCAGAACGGTTACTCTTGATCCGGGACCATTATATCCATATGAGATTATATATCTTTTCACTAGTTCCGTAGGATGGACATTCCAAACTAAACCAAAATCACATAAGTTTGGTAACTCACCAGGAAGATATGGAAGCGCACAAGCCATCAAAAAAGCCACCAATAAAGCCTCCTGGTACTGGGAATGGACCGGGTGGCCCTCCTGGGCTAGGAGGACCCCAACCAGGTCCAGGCCCTGGCCCAGGGCCGCCTGGTCCGGGTGGCCTCATTGAACCCTCCAAAATAGCTGCAGAAACCTGAGGAAATTGCAAGACAGAACTCCCCCGGAAGCAAACAGTATGTGTGTACTGTATGAGAGAGAGAGAGAGAGAGAGAGAGAGAGAGAGAGAGAGAGAGAAGCTTGGGTAAATTCTATAGCATTGGAGTTGGAATAGGACCTAACAATATATAGAGAGCTTTTCAGGCATGGTTTGTTTAGTTACTCCTAAATGATGATGTTAGAGACCACCCCTAGTCCCTGCTGGTATAGTGTCTGAACATTTGAAAAAGTGAAAAAGACACTACGTTTTACGAGCATTTCTACAAGGTTCCAGACTCCCCTATCCAAAATTCCAATCTGCCTTTCAGACCCCTGCAGGCATAAAACTACCATTCGCAACCTACCCTTCTTTCTCCAACACCCTGTACGTTCTGCAATTCTGTCTGTATTTACCGGTACATTCTTGTATATTTCGACTATAAGATTGCATGATCATGATGCATGAAACGGCTCTCACGTGATTCAATGGTCGAAAATACACAAAAGCACGTACGGGTACATACAAATTTGGGGATTCAGGAGCTCTCTTAAAATAGAAGGATGCAAATTAAAGACTAATTAAAAAAACTGGAAAGTTTGATTATCAAATTCCTGTTGGCTGTTGCACGAGTCATGCAATGCATTTGACTAGTAATTTTTTTTTTTAATTTTATCCGCCAATGCATTTGACTAGTAGAAATGACATTTTCGCTTCTTTACTTGACCTGCGTGCATGCACGTTTGTTAGATGAAAGAGCTAGGACCCAAATCATCTCTTTTTTTCTTCTAAAAAGGAGAAATTTTTCAATGCCGAGCAGGTATATCCTACGTGGTGTCCGCTCGGCAGTTCCGAGCCGTTCGATGCACTTTTGGACGGCTTAGATTAAAATATTCTCTCACCTCTCACCCCTCCTTTTTCACTCTCCAAAACTAAGCCGTCTAAAATCGCATCGGATGGTTCGGATGTGTCGAGTGGGCACCACGTGGTACCCACCCAACACTGAAAAATTTGTCCCTAGAAAGTACTTGACACGGTTGTACCCCGTTGGGCGGAGGTATTAAGGCCCAAATAAAACAAAGCTTCCAAAAAAAGCACTTCCTTCTCCTTGCATCGTTTTTGACGAGTCACGAACTCAGAGACTCCTGTGTTTTTCGTGTTGTTGCTCGATCGAATCGGCTTGAACGTACAATTTCAACAGACAGGTGATGATTGTATATATCGAAAGAGAAATTAATTGGATACACTATAGTTTAAAGTCAATCAATCTTAAAATAATTTTCGAGATTTGAAAATACGTCGGTTTCACTTTGATGGATTGTTAAACAACTTTTGTCCTATTTTTATGAATAATCAATGTTGAAAAATGTATTTTGGTCTATACTTTGACTATGGAGTGTACGTATAGTGGTAATTGTTTTTTTTCTCACTCCCCATTCTTTCACCTTTTTCTGTAACTTTTAATTGTCCTTATTTGAATTTTTTTCGTATTTGTTAGTTTTGCGCCAAACTTTTGTGACCTCTTGATTCGTCGTCGAGATGAATCAGAAAAGTAAATTTTTTTGCTTTTACCCAAATATTTTGGAAAAAAATCACTTTTTTGTAAAAAAAAAATTACTTTTCCAATTCGTCTTTGACGAGATGAATTGGAAAACCAGTGAGGAACGAAACTATAAAAACGTGAAAAAAATTCAAATAAAGACTAAACTAAAAGTTATAGATATAGTTAAGTGGAATGGGGAATTTGTTGAGTATGAAATAGAGGGATGTTTGACGTTAAATTTGTTTTCATTATGACTTGGCCCTCGAGATTCTTAATTCTAACTTCGCCACTATCGGAATGCTGAACCACTCAAGGCTTTCTGGAGAGAGGGTGTAGTGGTAGAATTCAATCTCTCTAGAGAGAGTGTATCCTTTAGCGAAAATTATTTAATACTTCCGGAGTATATGAACAGTATACTCCCTCCTCTCACATACCATGTGGGGCCCACACAGAGGGACACATGTGGAACCCATATGTGTTGTGAGGGGAGGGAGTATATTGTTTATATACTCCGGGAGTTGAATAATTACTCGTCCTTTTTTTTTTGACCAGTCAAAAAATGCAGATATTATATATAAGAAAACAATACAATTAAAGGGGCACTACTGGTTCGAAAATACAGAAATAACAACTAAAAACAATAAATAAAAACAACAAAACCAAGAAAGAAAAGCCGTCTGGAACCACGACGCCGAAGCTGGACCCATCGAACACACTCATGAATAGGGGTTTGAGAGGCCGAAGTTGAGAGGCCAGGTATGAACATAGAGCAGACCCTCCTTGATGACCCGCCGCACCAACTTGAACTCATCCCGCCGCAGACGCCGTCTTCGTCGCTGGTGCACTAGTTCCAAGAAACTAGACTTAGAACTCTAGATTTGGCTCCTGAGTCCAAAAATAATGGGGAGAGTGGGAGGTCTCAGCTCTCTACGGAGAAAGTCTCAACCACCTCATAACCCAGTGGCGGAGCCACTCTATTCCCACTGGGGGCACCTGCCCCCATTGCACCTTTTTTTTTTTTTTTTTTGAAAATGGTAGATTGAGTTTACCAAATATTTAAAGCAAGACACATGTTATTAGATTAAATACTTGTTAAAATAAGAATGCTTGTTTGAATTGTTACACAAATAAGCTCCACAAAATCAATGTCTGCAATCATATCAAAGTAAAGATTCAGTGAATTTATTGAAGAGTGAGTAATTTTCACTCAGTATGGACAACGAGTAATATGCACATATTCACCTAGTGTTTAAGTGCATGGGTGAACAAAAGTGTACTCTAAAACTTGAAAACTCTTCTTTGTAACATGATGTAACAACCAACACGAAAATCACGCTGCATCACCAATGACCATCAAGTCATGGGTCAATGGGATATCGTCGGGAGTTGGTTATCGTCAGAGATTTATTTTTAATAATGCTCCCATTGATGTGTATATTTCTGGCCACTGCCATGCGTAGAAAGAAAATAGGAAGAGAGGAGAAGTTTGGAGATGGAGGATTGGGAGGAGAAGAGGAAAGAAGGCCGAGGAAAATGGGGAAAAAAAGAGGTGGGGGACCCACCCCAGAACTTCTCTCTCTCTAGCAGCTGCTTTCTTTCTAAGCACAGTTTAATTACTCGTCCTTTAGTTGTAATAGTAGAACTTTGGTTTTTGCCAAATGGCAGCGAAAGAGTGGGTTCGGAGTGCGAGGATTAATAACTAATCCCACCTTCCCACCACGGGGAAAATAATACATTTCATTTGAGGAATTTTTCGGTGCCGAGCGGGTATCGCCGACGTGGCACCCGCTCGGCGCACCCAAGCCGTTTGATACATTTTTAGATGGTTCGGATTAAAACACACTCTCTCCTTTCATCCCAACACTTTCTCTCTCCAAATCTGAGCCGTTCAAACACGTAATGGACGGCTCTGATTGCCGAGCGAGCACCATGTGGTACCCGCTCGGCACTGAATTTTTTTTCATTTCTCAGACTACGTTGTACAGTACGAACAAACATCGGACGAAAAGGAAGTATCTTTTTTTTTTCCCCACTACCAAAAGTTAACGCACTCACCCAAACCCACTGCCAAAGAAATCTTCCAAATTCTCTTCTCACTCTACCTCTACGTACTCCCCTCCCTCTGTATTCCTTCTGCTCTCTCTCTCTCTCTCTCTCTCTCTTCGATTAGTAGCATGTACTAATTAGTGTTCTTGCTTACTCAGTTACGCTGCGTTCCGTCCGATCTTCAGCATCAACAACAACAAAAAAAGCAACATTTTAGGTGATTATTCCTAGCACCGATCTCTTCCACTACTACGTTCTTTTTCCCTTCTCATTGATTCGTATTAATAACTGTATCCCGTAGATGATTTTTCTAGAAAATTTGGATCAAATCACAAAAACTTAAAAGCTATGGCATGGAGAGATCGCTCACATAAACATACATAGGCGGATAAGCTCGCTATTGCCTATTTTGACACCTTTCGTTTTTAGAGTCCCAGCAAATCATCGGATTCGCTCAGTATGTTTCAAACGTGTTTTTAGGAGTTCCTATAAAAAAATCAGTTTATCAGGTGTTCTTAGAGGTAAAAAATATGTACTAGTATAATTATATAAACTTGAAGGACAACTATGGAATTAGAAAAAACCAAATTCAAACAAATCAGGAATTTCAAGGACGAGAAGAAAAAACGAATGAACCTAAGGACCACATTGAAACCTATTTATAACCTACCGCACCGCCATGTAGGCGAGCGGCGGGCGTAGACTTTCTGCGAGCGGTGAGCGTAGACTTTCTGTTATAACAATATGGACTATATATTATAGTAGATAAGAGTACCAATCATTACGTAGCAAGTCCCTCTTGCTCTTCAATGTTTGGACTATATTAGAAACTGCCACACTCAAAATCTGAACACATTTTACAAGTTTCATCCGTCCTTATTTCAAGTAATTTTTACGTAATTTCACAATTCTCATAATTGTTTTCATTCTCATTGTTGTGCTTGGTTTCGATTGTTGCCAGAAACATACCCGAGATGTCATGGTTTCTGGCAACTTTGCGACGTATTATAGGTCTTGATGATAATCAAGAAGAAGGAACTCGGCCTAGAAATAGTAACCGCGGTAACAGTCCTTATTATGACACTCCTTCTAGAGGCTATGTTCCTCCTACAACAACAACCACCACCACCACCAATGCCAGGACTTATGGCCTGATACAGGAGCCATCTGGTGCATATAGAACTACCCCATCCACCACCAATGCCAGGAATCATGGCCTGATACAGGAGCCATCTGGTGCATATAGAACTACCCCATCCACCACCAATGCCAGGACTTATGGCCCGATACAGGAGCCATCTGGTGCATGTAGAACTACCCCATCCGGTGCCTATACGACTACCCAGATTCCTACCCAAAGCTATTCCAATTCATGGAATTCAACTCCATCTGTGTCCACGCCACCTCCACTACCAGTTTCATCATTGTCTTCGTCTTCTTTTGGGGCACCTCCGTCGTCCCCCAAACCCCGTCAACCTTCCACTAAGCCATTTTTGTCTCTGGCTCCATCGAATTCAACGAATCCAAATTCAAAAACCGCTTATATTTTGGTTGAGAAAGATGCATCTCCTATTTATGCCATTCCTGAGGATTTGAAAGATTCGATCAAGAACGATGTTGTGCCTGGAATTCTCAAAAGGCCTTTGTCCCCATCAACGTACAAGGATTACTTTGAGGCCCTGCTTTATGCCGAGGATTTCTACCTTGAGGTACTTACTAGTTACTGAAATTTTTATTGGTTTACTTTATTTTATGTCGTCGTTTTGATTTAGAATGCAAAATAGCTATAAACCTTCTTTACATGTTTATATCTCAAACTTGAAGAATGGATATGGAGATTTCTACCCTAAAACTGGAAGGGTTATAATTTGGGATGGAGGGATCAGTATAAGCTTCTGAAGAAATTTGACTTTAAAACGACATGTAGCTAAAACAATGAACTAGATCCCCTTTTTTTTTTTTTTGTCATGCTGCTGATTATATACCTAAAGATGGACGCAGATCACAATGATACAAGGAGCTAAAATGAAACCTTTTGTTTGCCATGTAATTTCACTTAAGGTGCAACATTATTCATACAAGGAGCACGGGTTATTACCCAAAAACACATTGTCAACACAGTCGTCCTCATTCGGGTGCAATGTTATTGTTAAAAGGAGTCATGTAAGCTCACTCAAGGTGCAACAGATTTTCATACAAGGGGTAAAAGTTATTTTTGCAAAACAAAAAATGGGATTAAGACAGCACACTGACAACCTAGTGGTCCTCGTTCAGGAGCCATGTAATTTCACTTAAGGTGCAACATGATTTCATACAAGGAGCAATGATTATTCACGTTTAACATCCCTGGGGTATATGCGTCTATTCAAGTTCAGGTTCCATGTATGTCCACTTAAAATTTTGGTTCTGGTGATTCCCAGAAACTTGACCGTGACTCTGGAAATATTTGCTCCATTTCCCACTGATTCTCAATTCCCCCTTGATTCTTCCATGAAGAGAATGGACAAGTTTGTAGGTTGTACACATTGAGTGATTTCGACTAATGCAAAGTTCATCCGGGGGATACAACGGGGAGCATATTTACGAACAATTGTTTACATCATTGATTGCGATCCTTCTAGACTTTTGACATCAATATTGATGTAATACGTTGCTAGTAAATATTAGACTTTCAAATTTGTGAACAAAACTGTGAGTTGTTACGATAACGATTACATCTCCGGTGATGATGACTTGATTGGCTACCCGATCTAGCATCCCAAGCTGTTGTGGTGTACTTAAGAAGAAATGTTTGTATTGGATTCAATAGCATGAGCTTGTCATTTTAAACTTGCTTATCTGGAGAGGAAAAAAAATCTGATTTATGGTGTAAAGGCTAAACTTTGCACTTCCTATGTGGCATCTTTCTGAGTTGTTTACAATCGGATATCTCAGGAATGTCATTAGATGTGTGGTTCCCATGGTTATTCAGTGATGGAATTAGTTGATTAAGTTCATGTATCTTACCTATCTTGTGAAATCGTTCTGTCGTAAACAGTAGGAATATTTACCTTCTTTCAAATATTAAATGACCTTACACTAGTATTTTTCTATATTTCTTCTGCTACTTTCATTTTCCATCTTGCATGGTGTCTATTTTCCTCCAAAATCTATAGTAGAGTATAGATATCTCTAAAACCTACATTTATGATTTTGAACTATGGTTTCTTGTTAATAATGCATTACTGGGTCAGAAATGGGATGGGTTTGAAATGAAGAACGTGACTTTGGAGTTGGAGGAAGCATCGATTTATAAGAGGAAAGGCAAACAAAACAACAAGAATGTGGATGATGAGAAGGATGATAAAGTCTTTGTCACATTTGAGCTTGACTCCATTCCTGAGAGAAGGCCATTCCTTTTATCTAGGGACTTTGTCTCCGTATCGCCTTCAGGCACGAGAGCTGAGCCATTGCAGGTGAGCCTTATACCATTTCGCATGTAATTAGCGCCATCTTGAACACAAAACTGTTCTATATTATCAGGTTCATGCTTGCTTTGCAGAATTACGCATTGAGTGTGTCATACTACCCTGTATCGGCCACTCCTTTACGACAAACACCACCCGACTAAAACTTTGTACCAATATTAGACAGTTGGAAGCAACTAATTAGGCCGTGATGGAACCAACCTATTGTGTTGTTTGCCATCGTACAAAACTATGCTAATTAGACCGGGATGTTCGCTTTAATCTCAGTTTTTCTCTGTTCCTTTTTCACCTTATTCATTTAGCAGTACTTAAAATTTTCTCAACATTTGTTTTGGCAATAAAAGTTCGGGTGGGTTATTAACATATTACCAACTATGCTATAACTCAAAGAAATTTTAATATTCAGCAGAACTTCTAATCAAGATTTGACATATACATCCTATCTGAATCCAGTGCTTTCCTTGATTTATGCCATTTTGATATCCATCTAGTATGGGTTCGAATTCATTGCCTCATCTGGCTCTTCATTGTCGACATTAAAACTCAAACAGGGTCTTATCTACCGCGTGGTTAAGAGTAACCGTGTTTTGGTTGAATTTGGCGAAGATTTTCACGCTCAGCATTACTCGGCATGCAAATACAATGTCAAGTTCTCTTTTAACAGAGTCTGTCTAAAACGAGCGCACCAAGCCATCGCAACAGCCTCGGATCCTTTATTCAGGAACTTCCTCTTCCCTGATTCGATATCTAAAAACAGCCTTCTTACTGCTCAACTTCCATCTATCGATTCAAATCTTGACTGGCATCAAATCTCTGCTGTTCGTCATATTTTAAGCAACCAAAATGCGGTTCCATATCTCGTGGAGGGACCAATCGCCATTGATAGATCAAATGTTTTATCAAGAACCGGATCTGTTGTATGTGAGGCAGTACTCCAAGTGTACCGAACATCTCCCTTATGCCGGATTCTCATATGTGCTCCAACAAATAAAGGATGTGATGTCATTACAAGAAGCTTGATCAGGGGGAAGATTCCAGAGTCTAATATCTTCCGAGCGAATGCTGCATTCCGGGAGCTTGATGGAGTTCCTGAAGACATTCTTCCTTCCTGTCTTTATAGAAAGGAAAGGGAGTGCTTTTCTTGTCCTTCGATACACGAGCTCCTGAAATATAAGGTGATCTCATCCACTTTCATGAGTAGCTTTCGGCTGCACAATGTGGGCATAATGGCCGGACATTTTAGCCATATTTTCCTGGTGGATGCCTCGTCTGTCATTGAACCGGAAGCTATGGTGGCTCTGGCTAATCTGGCGAATGAGAACACAGTCGTGACGGTAACCGGGGCACCCGAAAATCATTCGGGTTGGATTCGTTCCCATATTGCCAGGCAAAACGGGTTGCTGATATCCTACTTCGAGAGGCTCCGGCAAAGCAAGCTGTATGACAGCCTCGATTCAAAGGTTATCACAGTGCTCTGAGACTATGGGAAAAAACTCCAGTGAGACTTATTAGTGTGGGTATTCTCATTCACGTTTTACCAGTTGCGTTGAATCCATGGATGATAGAATGTGTAAAAAAAAAACTCACTCTTCTTTTTTCTGGGCTTCGTTTCGAGACTGTTAAGTGATCCTACTTTTAACTTCCTGTTGGTTATTGTATCTTAGAGAGTGCATTTTGTGAAGAAATGAGAGCAGTTGGTATAACGTATGGGATCGACCCTGGTATTTTAGTTTATGTATGAGAGGAAAATTACGTGTCTAAAAATCCGTAACAATATTGGCTTTAGTCCATTTTGTTTAGCGGAAATAACCTCTCTGGTTGCTAATAACTGTGTTGCTTGCAGGGATAAGATTGCGTACATTACCCGTTCGTATGCATTGCATGTGCGGGAGCTTTGTATAGTGTGTATGTTTCTATCTTCTCATAGAATTATTCGGGTCAGAAATTCCATGGATGAGTGTAAAAAAAAATTTCACCAATCTAAAACTATGAATTTGTTCTTTTCATTGGGGCGAAGAATTTCGGAAACTTATGCAGAAAAGTGCTTTGATTTTAAAAATAATGCGATTAGTGACAATACTTTTTTGTAAATGAACAAATAATATGATTGGAGGAAGTAAAAAAACAAAAAAGTGGATTAACATCCAGAGCAGCCTAATAAAGAGAGAACAAAAACAAAGTCCCTTGTTGATATAGGCACCCCTCACACTACACGTGTAGTGCGACTAATCCAGCCATTTATTTCGGCAACGGACGACTCGAATTTGAAGAAGTTTGGATTGAATTCGAGCCGCCCATGTCGAGATGGACAGTCCGATTGATCGCACTACAGCTCCTCCCGATCCGGAAAAAGAAGGATCGATTGCACTACAGCCTCTCCCGATCCGGAAAAGGAAGGGGGATAAGGGCCTTGGGTTGATAAGCTAATTTGGGGACAAGGGCCGGGTATAAATGTAAGTAAAAAAATTGTTGCCAAATGTCAAATTGTTTCTGCTAACCAATAGTAACTTCTTGTCAAATATCAAGTTGTTTCCAAAAATTCATGACTTGTTGATTAGTGTAAACAAATCGCTAAAATGACGTAAGTTGTTGCCAACAAAAAAACTTTGTGGGAAACCTGGCCTTAAGCTTGTTCCCAAACGTACTTATCAAAAGAAAAATAAGAGAGAGAAAGAGGGCCATGGGGCATAACCCCTGATTTTCGAGAAAACACTATAAATTGTCCAATGTATTTTCAACCTAATTACACTGTTTGTCATTTAACATTAGTCTCTAAAAAGGGATAATAAGTCTCTTACGGTAGCAAAATTTTTATTAACATCCGAGCCGTTCAGAACACTGTCGAACTGTCATAATTAGCGCCATAAACAACTATTCACCGGAGCCGTGAAAAAGACTCTCTTCTCTAAAAAAAACATTTCCTAGAGTGTCAAAAGAAGATTCTCTAAATAATTTTCTCACGCAAGGATAATTTAAACAGAAAGTCTACAGTTACTGATCGGGAAATCCCGATCGGAATCCCGACGCCCAGCCGGGCACGCTCCGGCCACCGGACGGCCAATCCGAGCCGTCCAAAAATTCTAAAAAAAAAAACCGAGTGGGCCTTAGCAAGAATAAACGGCATCCGACGTGTATAAGTGGCCGATCCAAGCACTCTATTTTTGATCGATCCAAACACTCCATTTTGCCCGATCCAATCACAAAAATGGAGTGCTTGGATCGGCCACTTATACATGTCGGATGCCGTTTATTTTGACGTAGGCCCACTCGTTTTTTTTTTTAGAATTTTTGGACGGCTCAGATCGGCTGTCCGGTGGCCGGAGCGTGCCCGGCGGGACGTCAGGATTCCGATCGGGATTTCCCGATCGGTAACTGTAGACTTGCTGTAATTTAAAACTTTGTTTTATAACTACTCTGAAAAAACAAAATAATAATAATTGTTTTTGCCAAATGGCAGCAAATGAGTGGGTTTGGAGTGCGAGAGAATAATCACACCTTCCGACCGCGGGAAAACATTTCTCGCCTACGTTGTACTCCTACATCCGTACGAGGAAGTTTCTTTCTTTCTTGGCCCACTACCAAAAGTCAAGGCTCTGTTTGCAACTTGTGGATGGAATCCTTTGCTTGTTTCTTAGGAAAATTCCGAAGGCGAACTCAATTTTTTTTGCCTTTCCCACTTTCATCCAAACAGAGCCTAAAAGCACTCAGCCGTCCCCATTGCCAAAAAAAAAACTTCCAAACGAGTGCTGTTATTGGTACATACAATATGTACATATAGATTTTGTGGGGCACAATTTGGGTCCCACAAAAATGATCCGAACCGCTCATTATTTTTAAAACATCTTTTTATGGGGACCTGTAAAAAATCAGCTCAACCCGATATCGGTAAGGATTTTTTCTGAATTTGTAAGGGCGAAATTAAGCAGTTAAGTAGTTTCGATTCCATAAATTAAGAAAAAATCCTTACCGATATCGAGTTGTGCTGATTTATTACAAAACTCCATAAAAAATGTTTGAAAAATAATGGACGGTTTGAATCATCTTTGTGGGACCCGAGGTGGGCCCCACAAATTTGATATGTACATAATATGTACATATTGTATGTACCCCTAGCATTTTTGCTTCCAAATTCTCTTCTCACTCTACCTCTATGTACTCCCTCCTCTGTTTTCCTTCTGCTCTCTCTCTCTCTCTCTCTCTCTTCGATTAGTATGTACTAATTAGTGTTCTTGCTTACTCAGTTGCGCCACATGCCTTCCGATCATCTCTTGAGCATCAACAAAAAAGCAACATTTTAGGTGAATTTCTTACACCGATCTCTTCCGCTACAATTTTTTCCCCCTCTCATAGATTCGTAATAACTGTAGCCCGTAGATGATTTTCTATTAAAAATTTGGATCATATCAAAAAAACTTAAAAGCTATTGGGTGGAGAGATCGCTCATATATTTTATACTATGATCAAGCGATCACCCATATCAGTGGCGGCTCCAAAGATTTTGGTCAAGGTGCTTAGTAAAAAAACTTATTCTTCTAATTTTTACTTCTGTATGGAAGATGCCGAGCGGCCGATCTGGCCATTAATCTTGGCACGGATGGCTCGGATTGAATTTGAATGGATACAAATTCGAACCGTCCATTGCTCAATTAAGATCCGAGCTGTCAATTGCCGAGATGACTGCTTTAGTGAACTTGCAATTGTTTTTATAAATCAACTATTGCAAATGTATAATAGTAGATAAGCGTACTAATCCGTGGCGGCTCCAAAGATTTTGGTCAAGGTGCTTAGTAAAAGAAAAACTTATTTTTCTAATTTTTTTTTTCCATCGTAATACTTGTGTATGGAAGATGCCGAGCAGGTGATCCGGCCATTCATCTCGGCACAAATGGCTCGGATCGAACCTGAGCGGATACAAATCCGAATCGTCCATTGCTCGATTAAGATCCGAGTTGTCGATTGCCGAGATGACCGCTTTAGTGAACTTGCAATTGTTTTTTTAAATCAACTATTGCAAATGTATCGAGAACAACTAGATATATTAAGCAAAATTTAAATAAATATTTGCTGGTCAGACTGCACTCCAACCCATGAATAAATATGAGAACTTTGAAGTATTTAAACACCTAACTTCGGGAAGTACCTTATAAACATTAGAGGTATATAATACATATAATTATATAAACTTGAAGGACAACTTTGGAATTGGAAAAAACCAAATTCAAAAAAATCTGGAACTTCAAGGACGAGAGAAAAAAAAAACCTGAATGAACCTAAGGACCACATTGAAACCTATTTATAACCTACCGCACTGCACTGCCACGTAGTGATCGGTGGATGGAGCGGTGAACAAGAGCAGTGGGAGTAAGCTTTTAGAGTACACTAGGAACTATAATAGTAGATAAGCGTGCTAATCATTACCTAGCAAGTCCCTCTTGCTCTTCAATGCTTGAACTATATTAGAAACTACTACTACACTCAGAATATGAACACACATTTTGCAAGTTTCATTGGTCCTTATTTCAAGTAATTTTTACTTAATTTCACAATTCTCATAATTGTTTTCATTCTCATTGTTGTGCTTGGTTTCGGTTGTTGCCAGAAAAATACCCGAGATGTCATGCTTTGTGGCAATTTTGCGATTTATTTTATGTGTTGATGATAACCAAGAAGAAGAAACTCGGCTTAGAAATAGTAATCGCTATAACAGTCCTTATTATGACACTCCTTCTAGAGGCTATGTTCCTCCTACAACCACCACCAACACCAATGCCACGACTTATGGCCATATACGGGAACCATCCGGTGTCTGTAGAATTATCCCATCCGGTGCCTATGGAACTACCCCATCCGGTGCCTATAGAACTACCTCATCCGGTGCCTATGGAACTACCCCATCCGGTGCCTATGGAACTACCCCATCCGGTGCCTATGGAACTACCCCATCTAGTGCCTATACAACTACCCAGACTCCTACCCAAAGCTATTCCAACTCATGGAATTCAACTCCAACTAAGCTGCCTGAGACACCAAATATTTCTTTTGTTAAACCAAAGGCCACAATACATTCATCAGTTGTCAATAGACCAGAGGCCTCTGTAAGAACACCTGATAAGTCCCATGAAGCTGCTGCTCAGAAGCCAAAGATATTGCCTCCCTCACCCTTCCCAACTGATTTTTCTCAAAAAAAAGCTATAAATCCTGAGACTGATAAAACATCTCAACAAAAATCACCATTTGGATTGTCTTCATTTTCCTCTCAACCATCACCATCTTTAACCAAGTCGCTTGCTTCTTCCGCAAAGACATTGCCATCTGTGTCCACGCTACCTCCACCACCAGTTTCATTATTGTCTTCGTCTTCTTTTGGGACACCTCCATCATCCCCCAAACCCCATCGACCTTCCACTAAGCCATTTCTGTCTCTGGCTCCATCTAATCCAACAAATTCAAATTCAAAAACCGCTTATATTTTGGATGAGAAAGATGCATCTCCTATTTATGCCATTCCTGAGGATTTCAAAGATTTGATCAAGAACGATGTTGTGCCTGGAATTCTCAAAAGGCCTTTGTCCCCATCAACATACAAGGATTTCTTTGAAGCCCTGCTTTATGCCGAGGATTTCTACCTTGAGGTACGTACTAGTTAATGAAATATTTTATTGGTTTACTTTATTTTATGTTGTTCTGATTTAGAATGCAAAACAGCTATAAACCTTCTCTACATGCTTATATCCCAAACTTGAAAGAATGGATATGGAGATTTCTACCCTAAAACTGGAAGAGTTATACTCCCTCCGTCCCATTTGTTTGTCCACTTTCACTATTTTCGACCTCTTGAAAAATTGTCTCCATGTTTAAATTTATAAAGTTTTTGTATGCAATATAGATAGTGTTTGATGGATCTCAATAAGTTTGATTTGAAAAAGTTTTCAAAACTATATAAAGCACTATAGATTGTAAAATATCGACATTTTTTTACATGTTAAAATTGGACAAACAATTTGGGATGGAGGGATCAGTATAAGCTTCTGGAGACATTTGATTTTAAAATCGACATGTAGCTAAAACAATGAACTAGATCCCTTTTGTTTGTCGTGCTGCTGCTTATATACCTAAAGATGGAAGCAGATCACAATGATACAAGGAGCTAAAATGATCGAGATTCCTTTTGTTTGCCATGTAATTTCGCTTAAGGTGTGACATTATTCATACAAGGAGCATAGGTTATTACCCCAAAACACATTGTCAACACAATCGTTCTAATTCCGGTGACTCTTTCTCTTGGCCCGTTTGGTCCGAGCCCTTAGTCCGGTGCAATGTATTTACAAACAATTGTGGACATCCATTGATTGCGATCCTTCAAGACTTTTGACACCAGTATCGATGTAATACATTGCTGGTAAATATTAGACTTTCAAATTTGTGAACAAAACTGTGAGTCCTCAAGATAACGATTACATCTCCGGTGATGATGATTTGATTGGCTACCTGATCTTAGCATCACAAGTTGTTGTGGTGTACTTAAGACGAAATGTTTGTCTTGGATTCAATAGTATGAGGTTTTCATTTGAAACTTGCTTATCTGGAGAGGGAAAAAAAATCTGATTTACGGTGTAAAGTCTAAACTTTTCGCTTCCAATGTAGCATCTTTCTGAGTTAAGTCTAAACTTTTCGCTTCCTATGTAGCATCTTTCTGAGTTGTTTACAATTGGATATCTCGGGAATGTCATTAGATGCCTTTTTGTGCATTTCCAGTCCCATGGTTATTCGGTGACGGAATTAGTTGATTAAGTTTGTGTATCTTACATATCTTGTGAAATCGTTCTGTTGTAAACAATAGAAATATTTACCTTCTTTCAAATATTAGATGACCTTAACATTAGTATTTTTCTATATTACTTCTGTTTCTTTCATTTTCCATCTTGCATAGTGTCTATTTCCTCCAAAAGCTACAGTAAAGTATAGATATCTCTAAAAGCTGCATTTATGATTTTGAACTATGGTTTCTTGTTAATAATGCATTACCGGACCAGAAATGGGATGGGTTTGAAATGGAGAAAGTGACTTTGGAGTTGGAGGAAGCATCGATTCATAAGAGGAAAGGCAAATACAACAAGAAGAATGTGGATGATGAGAAGGATGATAAAGTCTTTGTCGCATTTGAGCTTGACTCCATTCCCGAGAGAAGGCCGTTCCTTTTATCTAGGGACTTTGTCTCTGTATCGCCTTCAGGCACGAAAGCTGAGCCATTCCAGGTGAGCCTTATACCATTTCGTATGTAGTTAGCACCATCAGAACACAAAACTGTTTTATATTATCCGGTTCATGCTTGCTTTGCAGAAGTATGCATTGAGTGTGTCATACTACCCCATATCGGTCACTCCTTTACGACAAATTACACCACCTGACTAACACCTTGTACCGATATTAGACAGTTGGAAGCAAATCATTAGACCGTTGAGGAACCAACCTATTGTGTTGTGTGCCGTTGTCCAAAACTATGCTACCTTTACTGTACTTATTTCTCCTAATTGTCTTTGATGGTCCTTTCTACTTGATGCAAAATGGATGGATTCTCGGTACCAAGGAAAGTTGGTTGCTCTCACGTAAACTGCAGTTCATTAGCCCTGGATCAAGACCAAGTACTCAACTGTCAAACCTAGAACTCAAGTGAAATCAATCTATTATCCTAAAGTACCACATAATCCATCAACTTTGAGCACAGAATGATGCATATACAAATTACTGGATTTGTCTTTGATCTTCGTGAAGATATTTCTGGGTGACCCACGTGTTTTGTGATCTTTTACTTTGCGTAGAACCACAAAAATGTCCACGGGCTTTTTTAACATAAAATCTGAAAAATGTTTTCCTTGAAGTGCAATTCATTTCTAATTTCTATTACCAACAAACCTAGTGTCTCCTAGGTTAAGATTCTTAACTTAAGACTGCACAATTGAAAGTACCCCATTACAGGGACATTAAATTAGCTAGAGCGCATGCTTGAATCTCAGTTTTTCTCTATTCATTTTTCACCTTATTCATTTGGCGGTAGTTCGTATTTCCTCAACATTTGTTTTGGCATTAGAAGTTCGGATGGATTGTTAACTTATTACCATGCTATATAACTCAGAATTTTTAATATTCAGCAGAAGTTCTAATCAACATTTGATATATGCCATTTTGATATCCATCTAATAGTTGTTCCAATTCATTGCCTCACCCGGCTCTTAATTAAACTCAAACAGGGTCTCATCTACCGCGTGGTAAAGAGTAACCGTGTTTTGGTTGATTTTGGCAAAGATTTTCATGCTCAGCATTACTCGGCGTGCAAATACAATGTCAAGTTCTCTTTTAACAGAGTCTGTCTAAAACGAGCGCACCAAGCCGTCGCAACAGCCTCGGATAATTTATTCAGGAACTTCCTCTTCCCTGATTCGATATCTAAAAACAGCCTCCTTACTGCTCAACTTCCATCTATCGATTCAAATCTTGACTGGCATCAAATCTCTGCTGTTCGTCATATTTTAAGCAACCAAAATGCGGTTCCATATCTCGTGGAGGGACCAATCGCCGTTGATAATTTTTCTTTATCAAGAACCGGATTTGTTGTATGTGAAGCAATACTCCAAGTGTACCGAACATCTCCCTCATGCCGGATTCTCATATGTGCTCCAACAAATAAGGGATGTGATGTCCTTACAAGAAGGTTGAGGGGGAAGATTCCAGAGTCTAATATCTTCCGAGCGAATGCTGCATTCCGGGAGCTTGATGGAGTTCCTGAGGACATTCTTCCTTCCTGTCTTTATAAAAAGGAAAGGGAGTGCTTTACTTGTCCTTCAATACGCGAGCTCCAGAAATACAAGGTGATCTCATCCACCTTCATGAGTAGCTTTCGGCTGCACAATGTGGGCATAAAGGCCGGACATTTTAGCCATATTTTCCTGGTGGACGCCTCGTCTGTCATTGAACCGGAAGCTATGGTGGCTCTGGCTAATCTGGCGGATGAGAGCACAGTTGTGACGGTAACCGGGGCACCCAGAAATCATTCGGGTTGGATTCATTCCCATATGGCGAGGCAAAACGGGTTGCTGATATCCTACTTCGAGAGACTCCGGAAAAGCAAGCTGTATGACAGCCTCGATTCAAAGGTTATCACAGTGCTCTGCGACTTTGGAAAAAACTCCAATGAGACTTAGTCTTGGCATTCTCTTCACGTTTTACCAGTTGTGTTGAATCCATGGATGATAGAATGTGTTTCTCTGTGAGTTTGTTTTATCATTTGGTGCTGCACTATTTTTGTACAAAAAAATAAACTCACTCTCCTCTTTTTTGGGGCTTTGTTTTGAGACTGTAAAAGTAAAATGATCCTCTTAACTTCCTGTTGGTTATTGCATCCTTTGCAAGTCACCCCCCAATCTCCATTATATGTATAAAACAAACAAAACCCATTTCGGAGGCTTGCTCTGTTTGTTTGTTTTTTTTTCTCTCTCTTGTCTTCGTTTGTGTTTTTCTTTTCTTTTTCTTTTTCTATTTGATTTTGATTGTCAATGGTAAAAAATCAATTACAAAAATCGATTGCAAAGTAGATTGATGGTTTCAGAGAGTAATCAGTGGGCAGATAAGGGGGACAGAGAAACCGAAACCACATGTAATAACGAAACAAGAAGCGATTTTAATCCACGCGAAGAGATTGATTCGAAACCATTGCAACCGAGGCTAATTCTTGTTTTGATTAATGAACTTCTCGATGACAGAAATTTATTCACGACTTCGTGCAATCTTCGACCGTTTCGGCAATAAATTATCCGGATTTAAAAAAATTTATTCGCGCAAATAGGTAAACTCTTCTGCAAATAGTTTTTCAAAATTCGGACCGTCCAAAACATATTTAGATGATACGCGCGATTGAACACCGTAAATTATTTTCACCGCCTCCGCCTTAAAAAAGTTTTTCTCCTTCTCGATCCAGCAAAAATCTTTCCTGTAAGTGCTGTATAAACCCTGGTTAAGTTAGCGTGTGGCTTTTAACTAGGGTGAACGGCTGATCCGTGTAGAATTTTCTCTGTTTTTTTTCTTTGGGCGCAAGAGAAGTGGAAGAAAGCCCCCGGCTTTCTTCACCACAGACCTTACTTAACAGCTAGAGAGAGAGTTTGAGTGAAAATTTTCTCTCTCTTGTTCCTGCAAAATAAAAAAATACAAGAAAAAGAAAGTAAGAGAGAAGGGGAAAAGGGAACCTTTACCTATAAACCCTATCATAATATTTGGTGAGTTGGAAAAGGCCATGAGAAGTAGAAAGCAGAGGTAGAGGTTTTCCACCAAAAAGAAAACAAAAGAGGTAGAGGTGAGAGGTCAGTCCTCTTCTTTTCTCTTCTCTTTTTCGAAATTTAAAGGTAGGGCTTCTGTGCACGTCTGACAATGTATTTTGGTCGTGGAAATGTTAATGATGTTTATGAACCTAAGTTGCAACTTGTATAAGTTTAGGTTACTTCGTGTATGACCTTAAGTTGCTCCGATTTAAGTTGTCTCGTGTTTGAATATATATTGTCCTTTAAATTGTCCCGCCGTATATGAATCTAAGTTACACCTAATTCAAGACAAGGGGGTATAAAAGTGTAACAATTTTAGGAGAGTGGGATATTTTTGTATTCAATACCATGTCTTAAAAATTATTGTTTTCCTCTTCATGACTAGACAATTTCGAAAAAGTATTCCAAATCGCTTGGGAATAAAATACCCCCAAGAGCCACTGAAATGCAATTCCCCAAGGTTAAAAAGCACCCCCACTACCGGAATTCCAAATTCTCTTCTCACTCTACTCCCCTCCCTCTGTATTCCTTCTGCTCTCTCTCTCTCTCTCTCTCTCTCTCTCTCTGCGATTAGTATGTACTGTAACAAAGTGTTCTTGCTTACTCAGTTACGCTACATTCCGTCCGATCATTTCTTCAGCATCAACAAAAAAAGAGCACCATTTTAGGTGATTTCCTACCACCGATCTCTTCCGCTACAATTTTTTTTTGCCCCTCTCATTGATTCGTAGTAAAGACCTGGGGTTGGTGCAGCCCTTCTGCAGTCCCCCCAAGTGCGGTCCACTCTGGTCTTGCTCCGATGATCGGAAACGTTTCTTCGTAGAGCTCGTCGAGTAGAACAAGCGTTCCACAAATCAGTGCGATCGCATATCATTAAGTGTCTGATCAAAATATTTTTATCTTGAAAATAATGGATTTGAAACTCTAAATCAATTTCGCTGGATCCCATTATTGCCAAGTTATATATGTTCCAATCAGACACTTAATGAAATGAAATCCGATCGAGATGATTTTTGGAACGCTTGCTCTGCTTGACGTGCTCTACGAAATGAAACGTATCTGATCATCAGAGCGTACCGCGCTCGTGGGGACAGCACGGTGCTGCGCAGAACCAACTCCACATGGCGTAACATAACTGTAGCCCGTAGATGATTTTTTAGAAAATTTGGATCAAATCAGAAAACTTAAAAGCTATTGGATGGAGAGATCTCTTATATATTTTATCGGAAATTCTAATCGCAAGGAACCACGTAAGGAAAAACGTGTTTGGGCCCATTTCAGATCCCACAAAAATCTAGAAAAATATTCATAAATTTTTGAATATTATTTATGGGACCCTGTAAAAAATCAGTTCCAATGGATATTGGTAAGTATTACTTTTGGATTCGTAGGGGTGAAATTTATGAATATTTTTCTAGATTTTTGTGGGATCCGGAATGGGTCTTAACGCATTTTCCCTTACATGGTTCTTGCAAATCTTCCTTGTGAATATCAGGGCTCAAGATATTGGTCAAGGTGCTTAGTAAATATTTTTTAAAAAGAAATATACAAAAAAGTTACACTTGCCACGTCATTGATTTTTTATTTTTTTTCTCTATGTCTCTCTTGTTTGATTGGATTATTGAATCATTTCTTTGTATTGAAATTTCGACCCAATATTTATTTTTACGCACGTTTTTAGTGAACTACGTGTAGAAACTTGTATTTACTGGTCAGACTCCACTCCAACCCATAAATAAATATGAAACTTTGAAGTGTTTAAACACCTAACTTTGGGCAGTACCTTATAAACATTAGAGGTATATAATATATATATATATAATTAGAAAAAACCAAATTCAAGCAAATCAGGAACCTCAAGGACGAGGGAAAAAAAAAACGAATGAACCTAAGGACCCCATTGAAACCTATTTATAACGATAGGGACTATAATAATAGATAAGCGTACTATTTATTACCTAGCAAGTCCCTCTTGCTCTTCAATGCTTGTACTATAATTAGAAACTACTACATTCATCAGAATATGAACACACATTTTACAAGTTTCATCCGTCCTTATTTCAAGTCATTTTTACGCAACTTCACAATGCTCTTAGTTGTTTTCATTCTTATAGTTGTGCTTGGTTTCGATTGTTGCCAGAAACATACCCGAAATGAATAGGTATATTTTCTCTGGAATTTTGCTTGTTGGTGCTGCAATTTACGAACTTATTAAAGGTTCTGGTGACGATCAACAAGAAGAAACTCAGAATAGTAATCGCGATAACAGTTCTCCAGAAAGGGCTACAAATCAGAATAGAAATAGTAATCGCGATAACAGTTCTCCAGAAAGGGCTACAAATCAGAATAGAAATAGTAATCGCGATAACAGTTCTCCAGAAAGGGCTACAAATCCTGCCACTGATAAAACATCCGTACAAAAATCACCATATGGATTGTCTTCAGAATCCTCTCCCAAGTCACATGCTACTTCCTCAAAGACATTGCCACCTGAGTCCAGGCCACCTCCACCACAAGTTTCATCATTGTCTAACAGTTCTCCAAAGAAGGCTACATATCCCGAGATTGATAAAACATCTGCACAAATATTGACATGTGGATTGTCTTCAGAATCCTCTCCCAAGTCACAGGCTTCTTCCTCAAACACATTGCCATCTGTGTCCAGGCCACCTCCACCACCAGTTTCATCATTGTCTTCATCTTCTTTTGGGACACCTCCGTCAACCCCCCAACTCGGGCGACCTTCCACTAAGCCAATTTTGTCCGTGGCTCCATCTGATCCAACAAATCCAAATTCAAAAACCACTTATAATTGTATTGGTGCATCTCCTACTTACGCCATTCCCGAGGATTTTAAAGATTCGATCAAGAACGATGTTGTGCCCAGAATTCTCAAAAGACCTTTGTCTCCATCAACGTACAAGGATTACTTTGAAGCCCTGCTTTATGCCGAGGATTTCTACCTTGAGGTACTTACTAGTTTAATGATATATTTTATTGGTTTACTTTATTTTGTCATTGTTTTGATTTAGAATGCAAAACAGCTATAAACCTTCTCTACATGTTTATGTTTCAAACTTGAAGAATGGATATGGACATTTCTACACAAAAACTGGAAGAGTTATACTCTCTCCGTCCCAATTTCTTTGTCCACTCTTGAAAATTTGTCTCTGTGTTTAAATTCATAAAGTTTTTTATATGCAAAATATGCATCTTATTTGATAAATCTCAATAAGTTTAATTTGACAAAATTTTCATATCTATATAAAACATTATAGATTGTAAAATGTATACATTTTTTTACGGGGCACACATGTTAAAATTTGACAAACAATTTGGGATGGAGGGATAAGTACAAGCTTTTGGAGACATTTGATTATAAAACGACATGTAGCCAAAACAATGAATTAGATCCCTTTTGTTTCTCGTGCTGCTGATAATATACCTAAAGATGGAAGCAGATCACAATGATACAAGGAGCTAAAATGAACGAGATTCCTTTTGTTTGCCATGTAATTTCACTTAAGGTGCGACATAATTCATACAAGGAGCATGGGTTATTACCCCCAAACACATTGTCAACACAGTTGTCCTCATTCGGGTGCAATGTTATTGTTAGAAGGAGTCATGTAAGCTCACTCAAGATGCAACAGTCATCCTCATTCGGGTGCAATGTTTTGTAAAAGTTATTTTTGCAAAACAAAAAATGGGATTAAAACAGCACACTGACAACCTAGTGTCATGTTATTGTCGAAAGGTGCCATGTAGTTTCACTTAAGGTGCAACATGATTCATACAAGGAGCAAAGATCATTCACGTTTAACATCCCTAAGATATATGCATCTATTCAAGTTCAGGTTCTATGTATGTGCAATTCCCCATGCGACTGGTGATTCCCCAAAACTTGACCATGACTCTGGAAATATTTGCCCCATTTTCCACTGATTCGCAATTCCCCCTTGATTCTACCATGAAGAGAATGGACAAGTTTGTAGGATGTACACATTGAGTGATTTCGACCAATGCAAAGTTCATCCGGGGATACAACGAGGAGCATATTTACAAACAATTGTGGATATCCATTGATTCCCAAGTTGTTGTGGGATTAGTGAACTTAAGAAGAAATGTTTGTATTGGATTTAATAGTATGAGGTTTTCATTTGAAACTTGCTTATCTGGAGAGGGGAAAAAAACCTGATTTACAGTCTAAAGTCTAAACTTTTCGCTTCCTGTGTAGCATCTTTCTCAGTTGTTTACAATTCCAGGCAGATGCCTCCTTTAAATTGGCAGTTTAATCATATTTTGGAGACGATCACCAAAACGTTCGCTAGATTTTTCTAGTGCAAATACAGCGACTTGAATGTTATCTTACGTTTCGGTCTGAAAAAACATGCAAACAAAACAGGATGGTGCTATTGAGCTTCCACTTTTTTGCATAATGGCTTCCCTTTAGAGGGTGAATATCTTCTTTCAAGTGCTTGGATATCTCAGGAATGTCATTAGATGCCTTTTTGTGCATTTGTGGTCCCATGGTTATTCGGTGACGGAATTAGTTGATTAAGTTTGTGTATCTTACCTATCTTGTGAAATCGTTCTGTTGTAAACAATAGAAATATTTACCTTCTTTCAAATATTAGATGACCTTAACATTAGCATTTTTCTATACTACTTCTGTTTCTTTCATTTTTCATCTTGCATAGTGTCTATTTTCCTCCAAAAGCTACAGTAAAGTATAGATATCTCTAAAAGCTACATTTATGAACTTGAACTATGGTTTCTTGTTAATAATGCATTACTGGACCAGAAATGGGATGGGTTTGAAATGAAGAACGTGACTTTGGAGTTGGAGGAAGCATCGATTCATAAGAGGATAGGCAAATACAACAAGAAGAATGTGGATGATGAGAAGGATGATAAAGTCTTTGTTGCATTTGAGCTTGACTCCATTCCTGAGAGAAGGCCATTCCTTTTATCTAGGGACTTTGTCTCCGTATCGCCTTCAGGCACGAGAGCTGAGCCATTCCAGGTGAGCCTTATACCATTTCGCATGTAGTTAGCGCGATCAGAACACAAAACTGTTTTATATTATCCGGTTCATGCTTGCTTTGCAGAAGTACGCATTGAGTGTGTCATACTACCCCCTATCGGCCACTCCTTTACAACAAACACCACCCGACTAACACCTCGTACCAATATTAGACCCTTGGAAGCAACTAAATAGACCGTGATGGAACCAACATATTGTGTTGTGTGCTGTCGTACAAATCTATGCTACCTTCACTGTACTTATTTCTCCTAACCGTCTTTGACGGTCCTTTCTACTTGATGCAAAATGGATGGATTCTCGGTACCAAGGCAAGTTGGTTGCTCTCATGTAAACTGCAGTTCATTAGCCCTAGATCAAGACCAAGTACTCATCTGTCAACCCTAGAACTCAGGTGAAATCAATCTGTTATCCTAAAGTACCACATAATCCATCAACTTTGAGCACAGAATGATGCATATACAAATTACTGGATTCATCTTTGATCTTCGTGAAGATATTTCTGTTCTGGCCGACCCACAAATTTTTGATCTTTTACTTTGCGTAGAACTACAAAATGTCCGTGGGGATTTTTAACATAAAATTGAAAAATGTTTTCCTTGAAGTGCAAGTCATTTCCAATTTCTATGACAACAAAACTAGTGTCTCCTAGGTTAAGACTGCACAATTGAATCTCAGTTTTTCTCTATTCCTTTTTCACCTTATTCATTTGGCGGTAGTTCGTATTTCCTCAACTTATGTTTTGGCATTAAAAGTTCGGATGGGTTATTAACTCATTACCAACTATGCTATAACTCAAATCAACAGAACTCCTAATCAACATTTGACATATAATGGAAGTGGCCTGGTTTTCATTCATGATGGCTGTGCTTTCCTTGATTTATGCCATTTTGATATCCATCTAGATTTGTTCGAATTCATTGCCTCATCTGGCTCTTCATTGAACTCAAACAGGGTCTTATCTACCGCGTGGTAAAGAGTAACCGTGTTTTGGTTGAATTTGGCGAAGATTTTCATGTTCAGCATCGCTCAGCATGCAAATACAATGTCAAGTTCTCTTTTAACAGAGTCTGTCTAAAACGAGCGCACCAAGCTGTCGCAACGGCCTCAGATCCTTTATTCAGGAACTTCCTCTTCCCTGATTCGATATCTAAAAACAGCTTTCTTTCTGCTCAACTTCCATCCATTGATCTTGACTGGCATCAAATCTCTGCTGTTCGTCATATTTTAAGCAACCAAAATGCGGTTCCATATCTCGTGGAGGGACCAATCGCCATTGATAATTTTTCTTTATCAAGAACCGGATTGGTTGTATGTGAAGCAGTACTCCAAGTGTACCGAACATCTCCCTCATGCCGGATTCTCATATGTGCTCCAACAAATAAGGGATGTGATGTCATTACAAGAAGCTTGATCAGGGGGAAGATTCCAGAGTCTAATATCTTCAGAGCGAATGCTGCATTCCGGGAGCTTGATGGAGTTCCTGAAGACATTCTTCCTTCCTGTTTTTATAAAAAGGAAAAGGAAAGGGAGTGCTTTTCTTGTCCTTCAATACACGAGCTCCAGAAATTTAAGGTGATCTCATCCACTTTCATGAGCAGCCATCGGCTGCACAATGAGGGCATAACGGCTGGACATTTTAGCCATATTTTCCTGGTTGATGCCTCGTCTGTCATTGAACCGGAAGCTATGGTGGCTCTGGCTAATCTGGCGAATGAGAGCACAGTTGTGACGGTAACTGGGGCACCCAGAAATCATTCGGGTTGGATTCATTCAAATATGGCGAGGCAAAACGGGTTGCTGGTATCATACTTCGAGAGACTCCGGAAAAGCAAGCTGTATGACAGCCCCGATTCAAAGGTTATCACAGTGCTCTGAGACTTTGGGGAAAAGCTCCAATGAGACTGTGGGTATTCTCTTCACGTTTTACCATTTGAGTTGAATCCATTGATGATAGAATGTGTAAAAAAAACTCACTCTCCTCCTTTTTGGGCTTTGTTTTGAGACTGTAAATGATCCTACTGTTAACTTCCTGTTGGTTATTGCATCTTAGGAAGTTACATTTTGTGAAGAAATGGGAGCAGTTGGTATAACATATGGGATCAAACATGGGTCCGATAGCCTACTACTCCCTCCATCCGTAAATGATTGTTTAGTCCGTAAAACAAGAACTTAAAATCAATTCATTTTTGTCGAAGAAAACTCACTATTTTTTCCTACAAATTGAGAAGAACTCATTATTGTCAAATAACTTGCGGGGAGAAATTTGACCCTTTTTTTATTTTTGACAAAAATACATTACTTTTAAGTTCTTGTTAACGGGTGCAGAGTTGTCACTTGCAATCCACTCAAGTGTCCTTGTCAGTTTCAGAAACCCACCCTCGTTTTCATCTTCCAAGACCTATCAAACTTCATAATTATCCACTAAATTGACAATTTTAATATTGTAAAATGTTATAGGCATCTCCTCCACAAAAATTAAAACCATAACCACTGAAAACATGACCGATAATTATACCGTCATTTGTTTCTCTCTGTTCTCGCTTTGCTGCCTGGACAATATTGCTTTGCTGCCTGGACAATATTTTTAAGACGGAGGTAGTACTTAATGGCGGTTCCATATGAGGTTTTACTTTTGGTTACGGGTGATAGTGTAACACAGATTAGCACTGTTGGGAGGAACAGAAGAATTTAGAGTCAATGACCTACCAAAGCTGTATTCCTACTGTTGCTGCAACACTGTAGAGAGAGAGAGAGAGATATTCGATCCTGAATTTGCAGAGACAAAAATTTAATAAATTGATCAAGCTAGCCATTACCAATATTCAAACGAGCTAATGTTTTGTAACAACTCTCAAAAATAAGATTTTAAACAACTTGAACGATTTCTTTCAATCATTAGTTTGAGACCCGAAATGGATCCAATCAATCTCGCGTACGGTGTACTCATAGTTTGGTTCGTCTGTGTTTGATTGGTTGACGGTTCCTGACAATGTTTGGGTTATTTTCCATCAACCGCAAATGTTGCAGCTATAAAAACTCATGAAGTTTGGTGAGATAAAAGAACCAGGATAGATTGAAGCGATCAGGATAAATAAGCAATATTTTACCTGTCACTCTTGTCGCCATAACACTGTCTAACAGGGGAAGGCCAAAGGCCTGTCAATAGACCGGATTGGATCCAAATCCGATAGAATCCAAATTAACTCAAAGCCAAACCGATTCAACCCTGGAATTCACAAAAATTGGGTATCTGACCCAAATATCTGAATCCAATCCGAGCATGGTTTTAAATGGGTACAGGCTTACAGCCCTGAATCCTGATGGGTTCGCGAAATTGACAAACACCTCAGTATAGCTGACACCTTAATAATCTCAAAGCATAACTGACTATATTTGTAGGCGTATCATTGTAGAGCTAGTAAGCGGGTCTCAAAGTAACAAAATTCTGGAAACGTAAAGAAAGAGACAGAATAAATGTTCTTGACATATTTATTAGAATTTGAACTAAAATAGAGTTCGACAGGCCAAAAGAGAAAAGAAAACACCATATACAAATACGCAGAGAAGCTTCTCACCATCCAAAAAATAGGACAGAAAAAAGAAATATGACATATAAGATAATTTACCTCTTAATGCAATTTTAAAAGGTTTCCCGGGTTGTATTTAAGATGTAAGCCTCCAGCACCGTGTGAATTCGTGGATTGTATCTCCCTTCAAAAAACCAAGTATTATACTATGTCCCTTCCCTCCTTCCCTTTGGTCCGAACAGAATTCTTATCTTTCTGATGTTTCTTTCTTCTTGGAGCACCTACAGCAGCGGGGTCCATCAACGGGCCAGACCACGTTTGGATGGACGTTTTTGTGTAGGAGAAGTTCATGGAACTGAATGGGACATCAGGATGGTCAAAGGCTGGATCTATGTGATGTGAAGAACCTAAGGGGTAACCAAGTGATCCGTCCTGGTGGGGGGGAGGAAACTTCTCACTCTTGCTCTTGGCGTTTGCGTGTGTTATTAGACGCCGCCTCTGTTGTATAAATCAACATGACATCATCAGTTGTGATTGAGAAAAGCATGAGTTAAGAAAACAAAAAGAAACATTGTATACATTATTTAAGAAGGGAAAATAAAATTTTGGTCATGATATCCCCAGAGTGTGACCAAAATTATACAATGTTTAAATCTATCAAGTATTCACCAATTAAAAGGTTTATCCCAACCACACGTCTAAAGCCACGTCTCAACAGTTAGTGCCATCCTACAATGCTTATGGGTCAATTCACGCGTCTTAAGCTTCTAAGGTTTTTCCCGTCTTTTACGTTTTCTTTTGGTTCTTTTGTTATGGGGGATGTGGGAGGTGCAAAATCGGTAGTGTTTAACACAAAGAAGTGGCTTCGATGGTGATTTATATGATGTCATCATGTTATTTGTATCCCTTGTTTCACACATTAACGAAGAAAGCAAGACTGTAAAAGTTCCACACAGACTGCTAATAAGGAAACGACTAATATGAAAACATGATCCATCTGCTAAAATTTCTGGGTCCTAAAGCAAAAAAAGAAAGAAATTGTGAAATTTCGTAGCTAAATCATGCAAGAACGTCCCAGAATAAAGCAGATTATCTGACATACATCAAGATTGGTTTGCAACTCAGCATTGGCTTCCGGAGCAGGGAAAGCCCTCGCAGTTCGATCTCGCGTCCTAGTTTTCTTCACCCCATCAGCATGGGCTTTACCAGCAGCTCTCAGTCTACCATCAAGAACCTCATTTTAGCTCAGTTAGAAAAATAACAATTAAGAAATGAAAGATTAATTGTTCAACCTCGTCATTAAATTCTGCCATATCAAGATTCACAGTTAAATTTAAGTGGCCTACAAACCTTCTAGATTCTTCATCCCGCAGTTTAGCATCCATCTCCTTGCTGGGAGGATATTTTGGAAGGCTTGACGGATCACAAGCATATGGTTTGGTTGCGAAGAACTGTCAAAAAGACAGAAGTACAGAACCATTTACAGTAAGAAAAATGATAAACGTATTGGGTGGGGATTAACACAGAAAATGAATCGCATCATTCAAAGCAAACAACAACAGAACCCATGTAGTCCCCAATCATTGGTGGTATGGGCAAACAGATTCCTAATAAAGAACTTGACAAACTACTTCCTCGTTAAAAATGCATGATGTACTTGCAAGCAGGGCCGGCCCTGGGCTAAAGCCCGAGGTGCCGGCGCTTTAGGCCTCCGAAATTTTAGAAAAACGAGGGCCTCATTTTCCAAAAAAAAAAAAATCAATTTTATTATATATAAGTAATGTTCCGTGGTTTAGCACAATGTCAATTCTAGCACAAGTGGTCCGTGTACTGGAAATTGGGACGGAAGATAATTGGTTCAACTCCTAGGGAGGTTTTCTCTTGACAAAGTTTTTTTTTTCCTTATTTTTCTTTTGGATCTAGGAATAAATAATATTCAGCTCTTACACCTTTTGCATTATAAATTAGTTATGCTTTAGTAGTTGTAGGTATTGCTCAAGACCAAGAGGTTCAAATCTTTTACACACCATCAATGTTTTGATTACTTTTTTTCTTTCTTTTGTTTGTTTAATTTTATTTCTAACTTTTAATATCAAATTCACAAAATAAGCCACTTTTGTTTATAAATAAATCAAACTAATTTATTCTCATTCAACAAACTTTGATAAAGAAGTTTAAAATAGATAATTCTGATATTGTTAAAGATACCATTCTTACAATTAAAGTTAATAACATGAATAGTAAGAGAAAACACAGTGTAAGACCAGTATTGCATTACGTTTCATTCTTTTTTTTCAATGGTATAAAAAAAATTATTTGGTTAAATTACAAAGCTAAACCATCATGTTTTTAATCTTTTTACTCTATATTTTGCCACATATGTTGGGGTTTTTTTTGTTAAATGAATCCTAGGGCCCAATCTTTTAAATTCACTTTAGGCCTTCAAAATATCAAGGCCGGCCCTGCTTGCAAGTACCTCCATTGCTAAATGACAGAGGTTAATCCAACCTTATTCATACTAACAGGTCAGGAAGATGATAAAATGGACAAAGTGAATCCATGAACTGTTCAGAAGGAATTAAATTGTATGAAGACCAAAAATTGGGCATAATTATTATTTTTTGATAAAACCAATAAGCCCAATAATGTGTTTAAAGCCCTTTCACAGCAGAAAGTCAAAACCACGTCAAATCCGCAGCCCAGCTTAATCTTAAAATGACAAGAAGTGTTTGTCTTCCACTAGAAAAAATCCAAACGTTTTCTGACCAAAACTTCTCATAGTAGGAAGCGTTCCATTTATTGGTGTCGAGAAGTTATCAGCTGAGGTAGCATAGGACGTAAATGTACTATAACTTCAAGCATAAACACACTCTTATTGCAACTATAAAGTCCATTCTTATCAACTAAGAGGCTCCCTACTGATAAAAGTACCAATTAGGAGTCCTGCAACCCCTGGTTAAGGGTACAGATCTTTTTGAACCCATTCTTGCTTCATTATGCAAGTGAAGCGGTAGCTTTTTAAACTTTCTGCGATCACTCTACAGGAAGCATACTACTTGTGCATACGCAAGCTAATAGCTAGCAGAGATACAACAAAAGCCAAGTAAACGGTATTAGTTTCTACCCGAAAGAAATAATGCAAGTATTATCAAATTGATTAAAGAAGGATTCTGCATTAAATGCATAGTTCTGACAAATAATGAAGCAAATAACTGACCCATGCTTATTCATGGAATTTCCTTGGAGTGCCTAAAAGCATCAACTCTAAAGGAAAAACCTAAAACTGAACATATTCTTGATTTGACCATTAAGTGCACTCAATAACGAATAATATTTACCACTTAATCTGAAAATGGAATAAAATAGGTCTACGCAAGATAGAGCAAGTAAGCCAAGAGATGAAGATTCTCTGTTCTTAGAATTATAAACTCACTTCACTCCTCAATGCAGCTGTAGCAGTTTGACGTTCAGCAGGGTCTATTGCGAGAAGAGTCTCAATCAAAGGCAGTGATGAAGGTGGAAAATCTTTAAAAGTCTCTGCTATGCATCTTTTGTATGATTGTTGGGGCTTAAATATGGTTGCATGAGGCAGCTTTGACTTTTTCCAGTATTCTTCAGAAGGAGAGCCACATAGCTTGAATATTTTATGTAGTTGCTCCACCTAAGTGAAATAGACAACGTGAATTGGTTGGCAGGAGAACAATAGCAGGACCCATAAAACCAACAATCCGCTTTTTTCAAAAATTACCAACTAAACAAAGCATATAATAATATCTTACAACCACAGAGTGGTTCTTGTTCAACTAACATGGGATTGGTCTCCATTATTAATCAACTGCTTGAGCATACCCACATCCAGGAAAAAAAGAAAGAAAAAAAAACGCAGCAAATATTTTAATTTGAGAGAAGCAACAAGATCAAAAACTGATGAGGTTCACAATGTGAAACTAAACGCAACAAGAAGCACGAGCATCGAGACGATTTCAACATAGTAAAGAAAAGGAAAAACGATTCCTAATCAGGAAAGGGTAAGTTGCAGATCAATAATGCTTACGAGCATGCTTTCGGTAGTCCTATTGTTTCTCTGTTCTATCAAATACTATAAACTGATGCAGGGCAAGGGTAAGTTGTAGATCCATAGCAGCACAATAACAATGACATAACATCATAAACGCGTTTCGCCATGAGCTTGTTTGCAATAAAACTAATGGAGCTGAGGCATATCCAAGATGAACACCATTAGCCTCACCCGACTACTCAAAATGACTTCCATTCTGTCAACTAGTTCATACATTTATATCCGGAATTAGAATAAGAATGAATCAGAACAAAACTAAGAAGGCATGAATCAATTCAGTACACTATCAAGCAGCTCAATCTTTGAAAAATATAAATGGTGAACTTGTATTACTTGCAGAGTAAAGCACAAAATTTTGAGTTACCTCTGTTCGACCAGGCATAATGGGCTTTCCGGCCAGAAGCTCGGCCAGAATGCAACCAGCACTCCAGAGGTCCACACCTACACCATAGTCAGTGGCCCCGAGAAGAAGTTCAGGTGGCCTATACCATAGAGTAACTACCCGACTAGTCATTGGCTGTTTATGATTAGGGTCGAAAAATGAGGCCAATCCAAAATCAGCAATCTTAAGTACCCCTCCATTATCAATAAGAAGATTTGAACCCTTAATATCACGATGCAACACATGTCGTTTGTGACAATGTTCAAGCCCTGATAATAGCTGATGCATGTAACACTTGACCTATCACATTTGCATACACACCATAAGAATACAACCGTTTTCATAACCAGTAGTCCAAATTCAACCTTCAATAACTAGCAAGAAAACAGATAGAAGCTAACCTGAGCTTCAGTGAACTTGATTCCTGGGCTCGCAGCTAGTCCAGCCAAATCATGCTCCATATATTCAAACACAAGATATAAACTACAAGACATCCTTGATGTCACTAAACCTTGCAACTTCACAACATTGGGGTGATCCAACCGACGCAGAATCAAAATCTCTCTAGCCATGAATTTTACGCTCTCAGGCTCCAAATTATCGAATCGAACCTTTTTCAGCGCAACGATCTTTCCCGTCACAGTATCCCTAGCTTTGTACACATTGCTATACGTACCTTGACCAATCTAATCACAAAATATCGATTATATGTAACCGAGAGTAACATAATTAACTTTACAAGCATACAGTAATTGAAAAAACTAATTTACCAAAAACTTGCCTTGTCTATTTTCTCGAAAGTGTCAGCTCGACGAGGGGTCCACCCATTAATAGCCTCACCCGCGACAGCAGAGAGCCACGACGGCCACCCGGCCGCCACTTGCTCGCCGTGCACGTGCTTTGGGGGATTACCCAACCTTGGATTAGGCCGTGGCCTCCTTCTCTCCCCCCTTGGCCTTGCACTCCCATCCTTCTCATCCCCACCATTCTGAACCTCACTTCCTCCTTCCTCAGCTTTTGCAACCCTAACTTTCTCTCTCCTCCCTGATGGCACTGCCAAATCCCTCTTCTCTCTCTCTACCACTACAACCTCTGAGCTAGGCGGACCGGGCGACGAAATCTCTCTCCCAAACACACAACCCATCTCTCACCCACCCGCAAACCCTAACCCTAACCCTCATTTCTCATCACATTCCGCGATCTCCGCCGTCATTCACGCAAACCCAGATCACATTAAAAATCCTAACAGCATAAATCTTCACTGAAACGCTTCTCTCACCCGCTCCCACTCCCAAACCCTAAACCTCATTCCTCAATACCCTCCGTCATTCACGAAAACCGAGATCAAGATTACACCACAAATCTTCAACAAGACGCTCAATCTAAACGATGGTGTTTGTTTGAGACAACGAATATACACTAATTCAAGAACCCACCTGGCTTTTTGCCTAGCAAAGTACAAGCAGCAATGATTCCTGGGCTAGCCCCACAAATTTATTTGGCAGTCAAAAAAATGAGCTGAAAAGATGGTACACAGTGAAATAAATCAAAGCATTATTGTGCTTTATCAGATGTTAAAGTGGGAAAGTTGAATTCCACTAGAGGAAAAATGATTAATCCTCAATTACTGCTAGTGGGTCGAAGATTTGCATGGAGTGTGGAGAGAGAGAGAGAGAGAGAGAGAGAGAGAGAGAGGTGATTGGTTTTCCACACTGCTTTCCCTTTCTGTATCTATCTGTAACAGGATATGAACGTAAACAAACGTACACGGTTTTTTGACTCGAGAGTGGAAAGTTGAGAGAGAGAGAAACGGCCGCAAGTCAGAACCAGTCCATCGCTCGCTTTCTTCCACCCACGCCTTCTCTCTACTCTGAAGTGCGCTCTCCCTCTCTCCCTCTCGGAAAATAATTTGGAGCAATTCATTTCTACAAAATGATTTTGTTTTTATAAAACCCATAAAATGATTATTTATACGTGGTAAAGTATCCAACTAGCAGACACGTAGATCATAATATCCGGAGGGAATTTACTATCTATTAAATTCTCTGGGCACCGTCCCGCAGTGCTTGATAATCTTTTCTCATGACATATTTCTATATGTTACATCGCAGTACTTCAAAAGTATTTAATAATTAAACCAATACAAAGAAGTGGCAAAATGCTGAATGATATTGGAGGCTTTAGATTCCCTCCCGTCTCTTTTGGGGACTAAAAGGTCCAACCGGAATATATTTATTTTAGGATAAAAGAGTTTTGATTCTATGCGCTCTAATGTATTCTTTGTTTTCTAAGATAAACGTGTTTTAAAATTATTGATTGATGTTCGATCAACATAAATTTAGATGGTTTTGGGAGCCTGAAGACAATAATCTTGGCGAATTATTGAGTAGGCTATCTGCTTTGTCTTCTATGAAGTAGTAGTAGTAACAATAAATAGGATAAAAATAACTGAATATGTTTTTTCATAAAATCATTGGAATATTAAATAAGTATATCACTTCAATACACCTACTTGTTTTGTTTTCTACTAAGCTAATGTAAATACAAAATCTTTAATTAAATTTAATTAAAACATCTTCCAAAGAACTATAATTACCAACCACTCCAATTTTGAGATTCGGGCTGACCACTTTCTTAATTTAAAAAATATTTTTGTTGAGATTTGCTATTAATCATCTCGAGATAGATAATTTTGTTTATTAAAAATATATATCATGTTTCTAGACTTCTTGGGTGTACAATCCAAGGGGTCAAACCACAATTAAATAAAGAAGTATTTTATTACTTCTTTTGTGACAAATTCTCCTACTATTGACCACACAAGAATTTTTTACGTTAATCCATTGCTACGAATCTTTGTAAAATTTATGCTTCGCATTTGAAATTAAAATTGTAGAGAATAATTCTGTCAATTCTAAGTGTCAATTTTAAGAAGTGGAGCTCTGCAGGAGATTTGACTCAGTCGTTGGACATGCTATAAGGCGTCAATTTTTTAGCTGGCTTTTGACGATGCCATCTCATATTGAATTTGACATATGAAAAGGTAGCATGCAAAACCTTTTTCTTTGATTACTTTAGGCATTGAAACTAATACTCTTATCCAAAGTTGAAAAAAGTACAAGAGAGAAAAGATTTGAGTACATATATCTACATAAATCCTACTATAATCTTTTGCAGAGGTGTCAAAATCTAACACGTCGAATTGCTACAGCAGCCTTCAAATGAATTGAACATCCCTGGACTATCTGCCATTGCGAGTTGCATCACTTTCCTCTATTTTCCTCATATTGATTGTTAGAAACTTAGAATAAGATGCAATAATTATTCAATGTTTTGCAAATATGATTGCACAAGAAGGATATATATCCCTCCAAAAAAAAATGAACATTATGAGAGAGTCTAATTCATATAATGCCAAAGTTTGATTCCAAAGCAATGACTTGACGGATCGTAGAGGTGGTGGTTTATTTTTTTCGTTATGATTCAGAAATACTGACATCTATTTTTGCTTTAAAAAAAAAACCCTAAATCTCCAAAGGCAGGCCACAAACGCCCCGATATACATATACATATATATATGTAGACTATGTTTTTTTTTTTTTTCTCGGCAAAAGAAATTTATTAAATCTTTGAAAATAAGTATAAAAGATTAAACGGACCGATGACACAACAACATAAGCCACCCGAGACTCAAAAATAAGGAAGGCAAGACACCAACCAAATAACAAAGACCGAAGAAAAAGAAAAACATCTCCGACACTCAAAACCCAACAACAAAAGAACAAATATGCCGATGCAGACGGGGTTGTTTAGGTAGGTGAGCTTATATGTTGACCCCCACCCATTGCCAATCTCTTTCATTGATGCAAGATATGCTTGAAAGTGGATTAGATGGAGCACCCAAATTAATCATATATTAGAGATCAATTAGGAGAGGCAGATGACTTATATGACCACTAGTAGGCTTGTAATTTGGAGTGGTTAGAGAGAAGATACCAAAGCCAAAACCATTAAGCTAAGATTCGATGGAGTAAACTATGTTGAGAAATGAATTAGGAGTACAAATTGTTCCTTGATCTTAGGTGGATGAAATCCCTAATGGTTTTTTTTATTTAAATAATGGGTGTCAACTGGGTCAGGGTGCCTGCGTCTCAATTAATCTCGGAATATGAAAGTAATGGTCATGTAAACCTCCATGGAAATCAATACAGAGGGGCTAATTATTGGTCATGATCTCGAAAATAATTTTCACAATCAATGTCTTGTGTTGTTTTCGATCTTGCTCCCTATGTTTTACAGGTTTGTCATTTAACATGATAATTGAGCCAACAAAAGCCTAACTATGTAGCATAAAACTGCGAGAAGACAAAAACACTTGCCCTATAAAATAAAATAAAAAGATAGAGGAGAAGTGATTTTTGGTGATACCGAATCTCACACGTTCCACCGACCCATAAGTTGATCTTTTTTTGGCAATAAACACAACGGTGGCTTGTGTGTTATATCATGAATCCTAAAATAAAGTAGATCGACAATGTTATCATATTCACCCTATTTTTGAGTTATTGAATTTAGGTATGCGTATTTGGACGAGTTGATTGAACTATATAAAAAACAATATATTAGTTAATATATTCATCGATTCAAGTAACAAAAAAAAAAATTTGCAGTGGGGGCCTGTGCCCTGGTGGGACTACATTGGCTCCGCCACTGGATTCCACCATTGCCTTAATAAGTGACACTAAAGGGCCTGTTCATTTTGGGATTTGGATTTATAGGTAATGAGTGTAAAGAGAAATAAAGTAATGATTAAAAATAAGGATAATGATTGGAGAGAGATAGAGAGAAAAGTGAAAATAATGATTGAAGAGAAATAGGACAACGATTAGAATCCAAAATTCAAAACTTCAAAACGAACGGGGTCTAAGAGCTTATTTATAGTGACGGGGGAGTCGAAACTGCGAGTTTAAAGGTAAACTTCTTACCCGTTGTCATGCACACAAGTGACAATTGAGAGGGAGGGACCAGAAGAGAGCTCCAGTTGTAGAAATCACAAACTGATCAATATTGGCGACCTACAAGTTTGAGTTTATATTTTCGATCGCCAAAATTTCCACCTTTAATAATATACGCCAAAATTTCCACCTTTAATGATATACTACAAAAAGTTCCAATCTTGAACAATTTTTATGTTTTCATCTGATAGAGAATTTCAGGGACAGAGTTTCAACAATATATAGAATCAGTCACACTTCTCTCATGTGCACCTCAAAGCTTATATACGTGAGAGAAGTGCGATTGAGTAGATACAACTGTGTCTATAAGCTTACCATTATTTGTAATCAAAGAGAAGTTATTGGACAACAATTTTTATGCTCTCATCTGATAGAGAATTTCAGGGACAGAGTTTCAACAATATATAGAATCAGTCACACTTCTCTCACGTGCACCTCAAAGCTTATATACGTGAGAGAAGTGCGATTGAGTAGATACAACTGTGTCTATAAGCTAAGCTTACCATTATTTGTAATCAAAGACAAGTTATTGGACTCGAATTACTAACGAGTGGCTTTTCTTCGGTTAGCATTCCTACTAAAGAGTTATCGTGAAGGCTCGATAAGGCCATTACACAGAGCTTACTTTGACGATCCAAACAGATAATACTTGTTATCTAAATTTCTGATTTCTTTCCAATCGACGGGAAATCGATAGGAAATTGTATTGTAGTTTGCTGGAATGTGGGGTGTAAAAGAGGAGTTTGGTTCATTGCCGTTTTCAGGACTTCTTTGGAAACAAATAATGAAGTGAATGAAATATGGGAGAAGATTAACAAAATGGATTTTATTAATCTTCAAAGTAAAAGAACAATCGATCAAGATAATCGAGTGAACAATTACAAGTTAAAACTACTCCTAAAAAAGAAAAGATAAAAACCTGTTGGCGTTGTTTTTGTGTCTCTGAAACTGCCACTAACTTGTACTTAAATAGGCCTCCACCAATTTGAATTTGAATTTGAATACTCCCTCCATTATGGCAGTTCAACCTCTTTTCAAATTCTTGCAAAAAACTTCCACGAATAGTGAAATGAACCCACGTCTGGAAAACTGCCTCTTTAATCATGGTTAACTGCCCCTTTGATCGTGGAATAGTGGGACATAATCCCTTTTGACATATGTCACTTAATCGACGGATCAAATAATCTCCATAATATTAACATATAAAGAAAACACGCCATATACTAGCCAATCGACGGGTAAAATGATCTTTAAAACTTTTCGTAGTTTCATTATCATAAATCAACTTATTTAATTCAATCTTACTTAATTACGGTGAATCAATGTTACCCTTTATCTTTTCAATTTTACCTCTGCCACGTGTCGTCCAATCAACGGGTAAAAGAAAAATCAAAGAAAAATCAAATTTATCGAGCAAACAATACTGTAGCTATGCAATCATCTCTTTCTTCAAAAAGTCAAACCGAGTTATCTCAAAATTGAAAGTTGGTTTCATTTTTTCAAGGGAATTGTGGGATTAGTTTGGCCATCCAATCAACCTTTCTTTTGCACGAATGGGTCTGCTCAAAAGACCGTGTGGCCTAGGGATTACAAATATATAAATGAACGGCTCAAAAAGGCCCTAGCATAAGAACAAATTCGATTATCAGAATGGGTTCAAATTCTCTTCCGTAACAGTCACAGCAATCTCAAATGCACTACGATGCAGGAGACTCTCTCCGGTCGAATTTTGACGATGTTGGATTCACCAAACAGCCCGCCCAAAAATGCCTTCCAATGGGATGCCCAAGTGGATGCGATCCAAATCCTGTGTCTACCCTTTCCAATAGATTACCTTCTATAGGAAAGGTCAATAGGCGCGACCGTTGACCGTTTGACTATCCAATGAGCAGCTGACACGTGTACTCGTCCTCGTGGGGTTGACGATTTGACCAACAAACCCTAACTCGCCACGTGGCGCCTCAGTCGCGCGACACGTGGCCTTGCGCGTGGGAGCCTCGCGCTACCCATAGCTTTGCAGCGCCCATGTAAGGGTCGCGAGCTCAAATTCCTCCCTTAAGGAGAGAGTTATATTTATCCAGGTGGACGCTTGGCGCGATTAATGCGGTTTAACCAAAGCACCCGAGAAATTGCCCAGACTCTTATGTCTGCCCCGACCTTTAGGCAGGACCTGAGGGGCCCCTTGAGGCTTGGCAAGCGGTATTGGTGCGACCGAGTAGGTCACGACCTTGCTCTACGGGAAGGAAGGGGATCTAGTGGCTTGGTGGCTGTAAAAGAAGAAGAGGATCTCCGCGAATAAGAGGATACGCATACCGTCATACTCGCGGTCATCGCGAGGGTAGCGACACCTCGGCGGTCAGGGGGTACAGAAGGGACACGTGTCATTTTATCAGCGCGCCACTTGGTGCTCGAGCATTAGCTCGTGTGGGCTATAAAAATGAACGTTTCTTCATTGAACTTCAGAGCAGAGCACTTTGTGAACAGTTCCTAGAGAGAGAAAGTTGGTGAGCACTGATTTCAAAGGAGGTCTTATCCTCTTTCAGGGGCTCTATTGTCTTTCCTCCTAGAGATCTCTTGGGTTTGGGTCTCCACTGCCTACCCTCTCTGTTCACCCCTGCTCTTCTTCTTCACCCTTCTAGATCACTTCTTTCATCCCTTTCCATGGCTATTACAACCTCTCCGGCACATCTATTCTCTTAAAAGGTATTTGTCCACTCAGAAATCGGACCGATCCTACACCTTCACTACTAAGCAAATGGGTTTCTAGTAAAATAATGATACCAAAGGCCATAACGTTTTAACTTATTAGAAAGAAAGGGCCATAATGTTTTACTGCTACTTAAACCTGTGGTTCCTGAATCAAAAAGTCTGTTTGCACAGACATATTGAGAACAGATAATAAACAGATTTTTGGGTGAGCCTACATCGAGTTTCACAAAGATGATCTGAACCACTCATTATTTTTAAAATATTTTTTTACAGTGTTCCCGTAAAAACTTAGTTCAATCCGATATTGGAAAAGACTTTTTCAGAATTCGTAGGGTGAAACTAACTAGTTCACCCTACGAATTTAGAAGAAGCCCTTATTGATATCGTGTTGAACTAATTTTTTATAAAAACCCATAGAAAAATATTTTAAGGAAGATAAACGGTTCAGATCATCTTTACAAGATCTAAGATGGACCCACCAAATAATCTGTGAATAATCTATACTCTAATTATCTGTGCGGCTAGCACTTCTCTTCCTGAATAGTACTGTCTCAAATAAACCGCGCCGACGACGCCAGGGACGGTGTTAGGATTTGCAATGAGGTGGCAGAAACTTTAGGATTTGGTAATTCGCATATTCACGTGGTTGTTGAATTTTTTAAAGTTTTTCTCACATAATTTGGAATTCAAGCATAAAATGTAACGAATAATATCACGTTCTGCACACTTTGAGCTGCTCCGATTATCGCAATTCAATCCGAAAAGGGAAGTCCCGCACGGTAAGGCCGTGCGGGATCCCTAATTGGATCCCGAGTGAATATGTGTATACCTACCGCAAAAAAAAAAAAAAAAAAAAATCCACTACTTAGCTTTGGTAACAGTCGTTATTAACTGAGGCAAATTCATCAATCAGTTGATAAGATCCACAATCCAAAATGAAATAGTCAAAATTTCAATAAAAGTAGAAGGACCACATATACATAACATTAAAAACCATTGAAAATGGCATGGATCGTTGCTTCCAAGGTGAAATAATCAAAGCAAAGCAAAGCAAATCCAAAAGTGGACCCATGTAGACACAAAAGTGGATGTGAACAAACTATACACTTCCGCCAAAGAAAATACAACATATACTTAACAAAGGTAGGCAATCATCCACTTGACCTAGCCAATGATCTGAAAGCCCGACACATGAAGGCAAAGAAATGACAGAGAGAGAGTATTTGATTGAGGTGGAGCCGGCCAAGGAGGCGAAGGACGGGAGGCCGTCAATCGGACCTGTTTAGTGGCGCCGATCGAAGGCATGGCCAAGGACGGGTTTCCGGTGAGGTTTTTGGACTTTTCTCCGGCGGCAGAGAGAGAGAGAGAGAGAGAGAGAGAGAGAGGAGCCTGTGCTCCAGATTTATTTTTGGTCTAGGGTTTCTATATATATATATATGACAACTTATGTAGGAGGATATTTTTGTCTTGGTTTAATTTCTTTAAAATAAAAGGGAAATGATATTGACACTTCAAAAATTGATGCTGGCTTTGGAGTTACATTGATTTTGAAGTGCCTGCATCAATTTTTAGAGTGTTAATATCATTTTCCAAATAAAAAAATAGACTTAAGGTCTTAGTAAACTATATTAGTAGACTAGAGGGATTACAAACATTAGAGGTGGACTAACTGGATTACAAATTCTCTATAGTGGACCCTAGACTAATTTATATATATATATATATATATATATTAAAAAATGGGCTAAAATGAGACGGAGGGAGTAATTGATTTCAGTTTCATAGTAGTACTATCATAAACTCGTTATTATACCAAGAAGGTTAGATCTAGCCGAAGTCCCACAAATGAGAATAATAGTATGGTGGTTTTGGTGCCTAATAACAACCCTCTCCACCATATACCGTGTTGAACCCCACCATGCACCTAAATTTTTAGTTGTGAGGAGAATTCATATAAAACAAGTTTTACAGGTAATTTCTAATTCCAACTTAGAATTGGTCCGTCGTTTGAAGGTTTGTTTTATAATTTTGAATTTCAGCAACGCTGATTATGATTGTAAAAAAAAAAAACAAATACAATTACGACCTGGACGGCTGAACAAAGGATGGTTAGCGACCTTACCTCGTCTTCGAATTTTATTGTATCGTCGAGGTGCCGATAAAAGAAATTACGTATTGAAAGAACAAATGAATTAGTTGGACAAACTTGAAAAATTAAATTTCAATTGGTAGGGCTTACAAATAGACTAGGGGAGTGTGTTGCACAGCTACATGCTGTGCGGCAACTGGTGCCGTCTTGCCGGCATCGGTCCAATGATCGGAGACGTCCACTACGTAGAGCTCGTCGGGTATTCTAAAAATCAATCCAATCAAATATCGTTAAGTACTTTATTAGAATACATATAACTTGAAAAAAAATGAATCATAATGGATACAAAACATTGGATCAAAACCATTGAATCCATTCTTTTCGAATTATATGTGTTCCGATGAGGCACTTAACGATATTTGATGAAGTTGATTTTTGGTACACTTTTAGTACTCGACGAGCTCTACGCAGTGGACATCTCCGATCATCGGGGCCGCACAGCACGCTGCACAGCACGTAGCTGTGCAGCACACTCCTAGGGTCCTACAAATATTAGGTGGAATTCATGTATTTATTTGGCCGACTTGCGCATATGTAAATTCCGAAATCACATACCGCACGTGGTGCTCTTGTAATTGGGACACCAAAAATCAGTCTATATAATATATAACAACTAGAATTTGTCTGTGCTTTTACGTAACGTGAAATCTAATTAGTGGTAATTGTGCAATTAATATTGTTTGAAACAGAGAGGGAGAGCCGTAGGATTTATGAAAAAAATCAATAGTTATAACTTATAAAGAGATAAGATTCAAAAACCCTCATCCCTTATTACGTAGATATCGTGTTCTAGATCAAAACTCGTTATAGTGTAAATTAGAATTAACAAATAGCAAAAGAAACAAAAAAATTTGCTCTACTAAGCGTCGGCGACGTGTAGCTCATTCATTGGCCATCGAGAATTCTCCCATACAACAATCTCGCCGTACAGGTTCTATCCAATCGGCTCACCCCTGCCAAGTGCCAAAGTAAAGTAAAGTAAAATCTCCCATTTCGAGAAAGTCTCTCTCTTTTTTTTCTCTCTCTATGGGCACCACAACAACAGCAGTAGCTTTTATCAGATCCACCACTCCCACGAGGACAACAACAACAAAGCTCTCTCGCTCCTCCCTCTCTCTCCTCAGCTCGAAACGCTCAATCTCGCTCCTCTATCTCCTCATCAGGAACCCCAATTTCAACGCCGGACGCAAATCGTCGTCGTCGTCGTCCTCATCTGCGCTCATGGCCGCTCCTCCAGTCAACGCATCCTCTATAGGTCTCTCTCTCTCAGATATATTAATTTCACAATCTTCTTACCTGCATTGTGGAATTCCCTACTGAATTATATATGATCTAGTGATGCAAACTCTTTGTTTGATTTGGAATTCGAGGAGTTTCATGAGTTGTTTATATCCATACATATACTCAAGTGCGGAAGCACTTTAGAAATTAGCACAAATTATGTTTTGTTTCATTATGGTTGCACTTTGCAACATAAGTTTTTTTTTTTTTGGAATTACATGCAAATAAATAAGGTAAGTGCTGGGCAAAAAATGTGTGACTTTTGGGGAAGCGGGAAGGTGGAGGAATCAAAGAATGTGAAATGAGAGGAGTGGAGTGGAGAAAGGTGATGTCGATTTTTGTGTGATTTTGTTGATTGTCTGAGAAAAAGGAGGGAGCGCCAAGTGGACTGCAACTCTTTAGTATCTACTATATAGATTAGATGCACATATACATATCTATGAAACTCAAGGGAAACGTGGATAGTTTTTTTTTTTTTCCCTCGGCGAAAGTCAGCTGTTAGTTGTAGTTAGTGAGGTTTGAACTCCAATCAAAGGGAACGTGGATAGTTACTGGTTTAGAATTGATGGATTGTTTTTTTCTAATTGTGATTTGACAACCTTCTTACTTGCATTGGGGAACTCATCTCCGAATTATGTTGTTGTGATGCATGGTTTTATTGAATTCGAGATGTTTAAGTTGTGCTGCCTCTCAAATGTCTAGATTTGTGTATGGATACTATCTGATGATTTTATGGGATTGATAAGTTTCATTTCTCTCTCTCTCTCTCTCTCTCTCTCTCTCTCTCTCTCCACATTTTAAGTATGGAAACAAAAACAGACAATCAAAATCCCTTATCCTTTCCATTCAGCCAAACGTCCGATAATATATTGATCTTCTCGTCTGAGCTCCCACATCTACTAATTGTGTTATTGGCAAATCCCTTCCAGTTTGCCACATTGCTTTTAATCCAAATTTTTCTCCAAGCATCACCTCCTTATGCACCTCTCGGAAGTTTTCTTCTCATTCGACCCCCTCCACATACTTGGCATTTAGACTTAATCCCACATCGTTCATCTAAGCCACCCAAGCTTGGTTAATATATTCTAGACTCTAGAGATTACTCCACCTATTGCAAATTGATTTTAGGTTGGAATCTTCTAAGAAATCTAACATGGTATCAGAACTAGGTGTGGGGTGGCCTCACCTTGCTTGGTCAAGTCTCCGTCGCTCGAGTCATTCGCCTCATCTCATCAATTCATACTTCCACGTGCATCCGGGCTGCACATGAGGGGTCGCCTGAGTCAAATCTTCCGATTTCCTCAATTCGTACCTCCACTTGCATCCGGGCTGCACGTGAGGAGGAGTGTTAGACTTAATTCCACATCGCTCATCTAAGCCACCAAGCTTGGTAATATATTCTAGAGGTTACTTCACTTATTGCCAATTGGTTTTAGGTTGAAACCCTCTAAGAAATCTAACATGGTATCGCTGGAGTTTTGAATTCCATCCACAGTGAGTTACAGAGCATCCCACAGATTGGTGACCCAGCATCTCTAATATACATCAATGCACACACGCGCTCTATATATATGCATGATGCATATGAAAATGAAATCGGACGGAATTGTGGATAGTAAAGGTGTTTAAAAGATTAACGTTCTTCCTAATTGTGAGTTTGTAATCTTCTTACGTGCATTACGGAATTCCCAATTGAATTGTGATCTAGTGACGCGTAGGCTTAGTTAGTATGCGTTTGAGGCGTTTAAGTGGTTCTGTGTTGTCAAGGGATACATGAGTAATGAGATGATTTTCATTTTCATGATCAGAATGCTCTCTCTTTTTTTTTTTTTTTTTTTCCGTTGCTTTGATTGAGTGAAATTTGCTTGATCAAGGTCCACTAGACGAGGCGGATGAAATATGTCTCTACAGTGATTGTCTCTATTCATTTCTGTCTCTGCATGTACTTAACATAAGCATGCACATTAATACGAAATTGCAATCCCAAGAATTCTGATAGTAAGTGGTTACATTTACATTGTGGAGTACTGATTTGAATAGTGACCTAGTGATGCACATGATTGGGCTATTTATGGAATTTGAGGAGTTTAAGTAGTTATGTTTCATACAGGATTGATTTATGTATAGAGTCAGAGTTCTTTGATGATTTGATGCAATTAATATGATTTGTTTTGGTTTTGATTGATTGATATTTGGATGATGAAGGTGCACTAAATGAGTCACTTGATGCTTCTTCCCCCGGTTTGGTTGGAGCCAACGATTTGCTGATAGTGGGGCCAGGTGTTCTTGGGCGGTTAGTGGCTGAGAAATGGCGGGAGGTATAATTTGAGCCACTGAACCCTATAAATTAGGTTTGACCCTATAAATTAGGTTAGCTGTCTACTTACCAGATCAGGTTTAAGCAAGGATGGATCCATAATTTTGCATTTTTTGGGGTTGCAAACTCAGATGAATATGCGATTATCTTTCGAATTAGTAGTATGATGTCAGCGTCTTTAAATTTTGCGGGTGCCTTACGCGTACTTCATGATGGATTAATTCGGTTTGATTTAATTCTGAATCTTCTTGTTGTTTTTTCATTGTACAAGTTTTAACAAATGGGACTCAAGCATGTGGTCTTTGAGGCTTAAATTTGTAGTTTACTGTTATGGGCAGGAGCACCCAGGGTGTCAAATCGTTGGCCAGACAGTGACTGCGGATCACCATGATGAGTTGATTAAAATCGGGATCAATCCATTCTTGAAGGAAACAAAGGCAACTCATAAGTTTCCTTACGTTATTTTTTGTGCTCCTCCATCCCGAACTCCGGACTATCCAGGTGATGTTAGGTATGAATGAGGATTGTGACTTCTAAGATCTCAATTGATCTGTGGTGTGTTGCACTATTATGGTATATGGGGTTGCTAGTCTCTTTTTGGTGTATATGTGACTATCCTTTAGGTTAAACGAGTATTCGGCTATTCTGCTCATAGACTTAGATTGTTAGTATAAGTGTTTTTGAGACTTTAATTCGTCATCGTAACATCTATCAGACTTCTCTAGTTATCATCTCCTGTAGAAGTGTCCACATAATCGAAAACAATATTCATGTCTTGTATGATTAATAGGAATCAAACTCGCTAAGCTGATTTTACTATGAAGTAACTTTAACATGACTTGATTAATAAATAGCCAGTATTCATCTCTCAGGCTTCCTTTCATCAGAATTCCTATAGATAGGCAACTTGTAATGATAATGACTGATGCTTGAATGAATACACACTGATTGCTTCCCTGAGTACGTTGTCCAAACTTTGTTCCTGTCTTTCCCAATGGGCACCTGCTATGATCCTGATCGAGAACAAATTATTTGAGGAACACCTCATATCCATCTACTAGTGGATAATTTCTCTTGGAATGCTTCGTGTATTATGGTTCATTTCAGATAGACTAATGCTATTCATTACCAAAGAGAGCTTTAGCATTATAGCGTGCATGATTCTCTGACAACTAGTGCATTGACATATACAAAAGGATGCACTATTAAGAGAAGTGGATCAAAGTTCTGCACTCACTTGAAGTAAAGCAATATCCAAAAATGAGAACAAAAAGGAACGGAAAGTTGCATTGTTATACCACTCTGTGATTAAACCCCTCTCGGAATAACATTTGATCAACTTCACATCTTCTCAGATCGGAATTTCCAACACATCTAGTTGTCTTTGATGAACATTATGTATGTGCTTGAAATACCGTAATTTGAGTGTTTCTTGGCTGCTTCTCTAGCAATGTTGATTTAGATGGATTTACTTCAAGTTAACACAACCTGGATGATACCACTGCTATCATTGACAACAATAATCATCTAGTTCTGTTGAGTAATTGAAATTAAACTTAAAGCCACAATTATTCGTACTTTCAGCTGCTCACTAGCAACTGAGGTAAATTACAAGAGGAAAAGTAGGGTTGGGATGGATTTATGAAAAATCACAAAAGGGAGGCTATTCAAAACACAATGCCATGAAGTTAGCTATCATGGGCATATTTATGCTCTTCAAAGAGAAATGAAAGGACTATGAAAATGGAACAAGAATTTTGGGAATTGTGAAATTGGATCATTTGGGGTTTAGGCACTGTGAGAATTGTATGGGTATTTATGGTCCATGGGACGCTAAACTTTGGTTGTCTCACAAAACCAGGCTGCATGTGCGAATAGGAAGAAAGAACAAGGTGTCATGTATTGTACATGTGTGAGTCTGTGACATCCCCTTGGCTTCCTTCAAGTACACCTTCGCTTACAAGTTGAAGTGTCCGGTTATATCTTCTATGTTTACATGAGCAACTTGTTTTTGAGCCTGCACGATTGTTTATATCCTTTTAATCTAATAAAGAATGCTGTTGATTCTGGAACTTACATTATCAGTTTGGAATGTCTTAACAATCAGGGAAGCTGCATTAAGCTGGAATGGGGAAGGTTCTTTCCTATTTACTTCGAGCTCCGCCCCATACGATTGCAATGACAATGGACAATGTTACGAGGTAGTCGTCGTATGCCTGACGTGTTTTTCAATTGGACGACTCCATATAGAATAAGTTTGCAACGATCGATGAGTAAATTCATGGTGTTTAAGTATCTTGTCGTTGTTAGTTAAAACATGGAATATTGTCATGACAGTTATCAAGGAAACAAAACTTTCAAAACAACTCGTGAAGTCTTATACATCTTGTTAATTTCAAAGTACGTTGTTCATCTTATGTCTAGTTCGTGCGAAATAGGTGGTTGTCATTGTTATTACAGACTTTCGTGAGGCGCCGCTATCTTTTGACTTACATTCTTGCGTGGCTTTACAGGACAGTCCAGTAGTTCCAATTGGGAGGAGCGCTAGGACTGATGTCCTTTTGAAAGCAGAAAATATAGTGCTGGAGTCTGGTGGTTGTGTTGTCAGATTGGCAGGACTTTACATATCCTTTATCAAATGCGAGTCACGAGATTTACTTATATTTGTTGGTGAAACTTCCGGATTCATGTTACTAATCAGTCGTGTAAGTACATTCCAACATTGCACGCACCCACCTTAACTCTTAATACAAAGAAGATAGAGGTGCACATGTTTATTGGTTGGAGAAAGGTACTGTCGAATTTCGTCCAGATCACATCCTCAATCTTATACACTATGAGGTGTGTATTTGTCTTTGTGGATCTGTTTATTATACCGACCTTGTAGTTCTATGTTTCAAGTACCCACTTCCTTTGTTTTCTAGTTCACGGCGATGCTTTTACCTTGCAATAGTCCCTGAGAAAAATGGCAGAAAAGGAGAAAAATATGTGGAGAGTCAACATGTATGATACAGACTCATGGGAAGAAACAATGTTGTCAATCCCATACTGTATCAGCCGGTACATACCGTATCGGCAATAAAACGGTACACATACCTTGGTGTTCCATACCGGCCAAAATATCAGCCTATACCGGTTGATGTACCAGGATCTCAGCCGGTTTACAAATACTAGTTTTTTTTTTCTTCCGATAAAAAGGCATGAATTTTAAGATATCGTAACAAAATTTGGAGTCCATTTTATATTAATCATGTTGATTTGTTACACACTCCGCAAGCCCAATGGTAGCCCTTGTTTTTTTGTGGCGGCTCCACTCACCTGTCAATATTCAATACATTTTAAGTATTTTAATCCATGTCATGCTTTAGTTCAAATGCCATACCTGAAATAACATGTTGACTGGTTAAACTTGGTGTTTCTCTTCGTTGAATTTGGGTGCCATTTCTGTGCTTCCACAAAAAGGATGCAGCTTCTCTATCAGTGGCAATCTTGAAGAAGAAACTTCAAGGCAAAATTTTTCTAGGCTGTGATAATCACCCTTTATCCAGGTTTTTCTTCCTTCGTATTTTCAAGTACTGAGTTACAAGTTGACAGTGATGACTTTATTTCAACTATTGATTACATGTTGATAGTGACTCCTCTGTCAACAACTCAACGACGCTGCACAAAAACAACTATGCGAGATGTACATTTTTCATCAGCCTGATGAATTTTCCATGCCCCATGAATTGCTTTTGTAGGCAAGAAATAATGGACCTGGTCAGTAGGAGTGGGAAATTTAGCAAGAAGTTTGAGGGTTTTACAGGTAAGATCCATGCATCTCGTAGAAAAAAATATATAGGAGGGTAGTCAGAGTTTGACAGTTTAAGCAATAAAAGGGCTGGTGATCTCGTTCATTTCATTTATCAGGCATTCATTCTGTCATTTATGCTGTCTAACTTGAGGGAAAGGACTTGTGGAAGTTACTACCAAGTGTGAAATATGTACAAACGCTCATCTGAAAACTACTGTCCCTCCCATATTATTTTTCTGTTTTCGGTAGTTGTATCTTTTAGGGAAAATTTCAGTTTGACCCCTTATGGTTTCGGTCGGGTGCGGACACACCCCTCCTCCTTTGAATATCACCACATAACACCCAGTGGTTTGTGGACTAATGTGCACAATTAGAGTTTCTGTCTAATTTAACGGGAGGTGTGCTTCACTCACCTATTTTGAGAGTGACTATGAGTACGACTACAATTTTATAACAAAATACACTAATATATCCCCAAATTACAGAAATGCCATCTGCCTAACCCTTTCCCCAAATCGGCCTATACCCTAATTTGCTCTCCCCACCTCCCCAGATCCGCTCCTCCTCTTGTCTCCACACTCCGCAAGCCCAATGGTAGCCTTGGCCTTTTTGGCGGCTCCACTCACCTTCAATATTCACAACATGTAATTTTAATCCATGTCACCTTTAGTTCAAATGCCATCCGACACATGACGTAAACTTGGTGTTTCTCTTCGTTGAATTTGGGTGCGATTTCTGTGCTTCCACAAAAAGGATGCAGCTTCTCTATCAGTGGCAATCTTGAAGAAGAAACCTCAAGGCAAAATTTTTCTAGGCTGTGATAATCACCCTTTATCCAGGTTTTTCTTCCTTCGTATTTTCAAGTACTGAGTTACATGTTGACAGTGATGACTTTATTTTCGACTATTGATTACATGTTGATAGTGACTCATCTGTCAACGACTCAACAACGCTACACAAAAACAACTATGCGAGATGTACATTTTTCATCAGCCTGATGAATTTTCCATGCCCCATGAATTGCTTTTGTAGGCAAGAAATAATGGACCTGGTCAGTAGGAGTGGGAAATTTAGCAAGAAGTTTGAGGGTTTTACAGGTAAGATCCATGCATCTCGTAGGAAAAAATATATAGGAGGGTTGTCAGAGTTTGACAGTTTAAGCAGTAAAAGGGCAGGTGTTCTCGTTCATTTCATTTATCAGGCATTCATTCTGTCATTTATGCTGTCTAACTTGAGGGAAATGACTTGTGGAAGTTACTACCAAGTGTGAAACATGTACAAACACTCATCTGAAAACTACTCTGTCCCTCCCATATTATTTTTCTGTCTTCAGTAGTTGTATCTTTTAATCGGATTGTAGCAAATAATTTATTTTCATAAAACAAATTTCAAAATTGTTTCCACCTATCAAAATTACTCTATTATATATACTCTCGGGAGACACTCATCTATCTTATGTTTTAAACCATTTTGTTACATGATTAATATGTCCTCTTACAAAGCGGACTGGTATATAAACATGCATCGCTATAACTCCTTTTTTTCTTTTCTTTTTTTTGAACGGCAACTCCTTTTTTTCTTGGCAGGCACTTGTGATCCTTTGGGAAAGAAACTAAACAACGCCAAAACTCGGGAGGAAATAGGATGGGAGCCAAAATACCCTAGCTTTGCTAACTTTCTCGGATTGTGAGAGAGGTGGAAGAGTAAGGAGAGTTAAAGAGCACGTGATGGAAGATGAAGTTGCTTACCTTAGATATTCTATTTGTTGGTTTTTTGATGTCGCTGCAGTACAGAATCTCGGCATTACACAAGGGCAATCGTGAATACAATCGATACATAGTTACTCAAGTGATACTTTTGTGCACATTCGATTCTTTCTGACTTAAGGATGTTAATTGGAAACATGAACAGTGAACACAGTTGCAGTGGAAAGCAGTAGAATTAACGAAAAATGTCAACCGTGATGTAAATTTGTGCCTAAGAAAGACGCACTTATGCACTGTGCGATTGTAAATCTTGTTGTCTTAATTAGTGGTACATGGTTCATGGTTGAAATATCGAAGATATGCACTTTCCATTGTTATAATAGTAATGGCTCTTGTTTGAATGTGGTTATTTAAGATGCTAGTTTACGTTTTAGCTGTGATTTGGTGGTGTGTTGGGAATAAGTTCTGGAATGCGAACAAGGGTGCAAGATTTGGGGGCCTAAATTAGCTCCGTATAGGCTTGTTGATGGACCGGATTGATCTAAATCCGATAATACTCAAATCCAATCTTAATCTGAACTTCACAAATCCTGATTTTTCGCATCAGATTCGGATCAAATTGGATCCATTGACTAGCCGAGCCCCATAACTAGGGTTGAAAAGACAAACAGGCCAAGATTTTTTTTGAAGTTTTTGAATAGTGGTATCGCAAAAATTCCTAGGACATTTTAAATTCTAGAGTCTACCCCAGGCGGTGAATCCACCTTCCCACAACTCCCCACCTGCACTTATTGAAGAGGAACCTCGTGCAATGTACGTGATGCGATGCATGAGAGAAGAAGGAAGCAAAATTAGGGTTTCACGGGAAAGAGAGAAGGAAAATTAAGGTGAAACAATAGATGAGGTAGAATTTTCTTGTCTTATTTTATTTTTTTAAGAAAGGAGAGTTTGGCAAATTGAGATCGGTCTTGCTAACATTTGTCTACTAGGCGGAAAATAATATCTCAATAATTTCAAAGATGTTTGGATATCAATACACATATCATAGATATTAATACATTTTTACAACTATCATTCACTTTTCTTGGATATTAATGCACCTTTTATCTATTATTTTAAGAGCGAAGTTAGCAATTTCCAATTGAGATAAGGTAAGATTAGAATAAGATGAGGCGGTATTAGATTTTGTCTTACGTGCTATGCAGTAATGACGTTTTAAAACTCTAATGGGTATTACTTAGAAGCTATGATAATGCCATGTCTTTGTATGACAGGACCGGGGATGATGCCGTGCACATTCGGACGGTCTGTCTCGGCAATTAATGATCCAGATTGTAGATTTTGTCTCTTGTGCTATGCGGTAATGATGTTTTAAAACACTAAATGGGTATTACTTAGAAGCTATGATAATGCCATGTGTTTGTTGGCCGGACTGGGGATGGTGCCGTGCACATCCGGACGGTCCGTCTCAGCAATCAATGATCCGGATTGCCAAGACGGATGGACGGTTGAGATTATGCACAGCACCGTGTGATCTGGACCGTTGATTGCTAAGATAAACAGTCCAGATGTGCCCAGCACCTATGACATTACTCAAATAACCAAAGAACTAAACACTTCCAACGGTAAAGAGAACATCAATCAAATCTTTTTTGAACTGAGGACATAAATCAAATTGAGTGGGCACAACTGCACTATGTACACATTCAAATATTCAATATTTATTTGCGTATATATACATTATCCAAACCCACACCATTACAGTTCTACAGTATTTGTATTTCCAGAGAAGGTTAGGGCTCAATTCTCACTTTTGGACACCCCCAAATTATCAGTCTATATATTTACTAGCGTGTGCATGTGCGCGTGCGCGCAAACATTGTGTGAAGAATGTTATGAACAGCCTCCTTAATTCTGAGTTGGTGGGGATTGGACAGACCAAGGAGTAGATACAGGTTTTGCAACAGAAATCTGCACGCGAATCACCTCGTGAATGGCACCTCGATGAAGCACCCCTAGAACTTCGTCTTCTTTGTCCATGGCAATATCTAACAAGGAGAATGTACGAGAATGAGACTCGTCTCTCAAACGGAAGCCGTAAAACCACCTGCCTAGCTTCCACCATTGAACGCACACTTCCCTTTCCGAAATGTGGCCGGTATCAAGTGCTTCCATGATAGCCTCAGCCTGCAAACAATACCACATTAGACCCAAAAAAAAAGGCATGGATATGCAATTCTTAAACAACGCATAAGTAATGGATATCAACATGGTATAAAAGCAGGATTAAAAAAAAAAAAGAAAAAATTTTGAGCATTGCCACCTAACCAAATTACAGTACTTGCACGTAATTGTCCGCTAATAGAGAAGAGCCTTCCCATGCGTGTTGATATAAATTTAGTTTCTCCTCTTTATAAGTTTATAACAGCTTAACTATTTGGTGAATATCAATGCTATCAGAATCTAACTAGATGCTGATATTGACTGAGCAAATGAAGCTTCTGTCAGAGCACGATCATCAGAACAAAAAACCTTGCTCAAGTAAATCACAGGATTTCGTAGTCCAACTTTGTAGATGTAAAGCACCACGGGACCATAGCTCATTTTTCATTCAAGCCCCCTTCAAAAAGGGAAAACTAGTTATAATCCTCACAACTTGCAAGAACTGCATAACGTGTCTAGTCTGCCACATAAAAGCTGATTAAGAAGAATCATGTATACAGGGACATCAATAAGGTAGAAAATCTGGTCTCTGCTATATGACAAGAGTAAGCAAGGAAGAAATATTCAAGTTCAACCTTTATAAGTTATATCTACGACCAGGAAGCATTTTATTTGTGAATCAAAGCAGGAATTCAGGCAAATTACACAATAGAAGAGCTGAAGGCTGCGATTCTAGATTGGCTCGGTTCTGCATCAAATCCCATCCAGTACTCAGTGTGACTCCAAGTAATGTTGCCAAATTTAGGCCCCCATTCAAGCTTATTCACAAGGTTAACCAACCCTACTCATGTGCCCATCCCAACGTCAATTTCCACACCAAATTGAAAACATTGTACGAGAATTGTACCAATTTTTAACAACTCAAGCTAGAAACTGGATTGCTATCTCCATTTCCACCACTATTGGGCCAAAAAGCGAAATAATATGGCTGCACAGACCTAGCTCAGGGGCAGAGCTAGAGTTCTGCAATTTCAGGGGAAAGGATCAATGGGAAAAGGATGGAAGGGCCATTAAATGAAAGTTATAACCATTTCATCGGATTCCAAGAAAATTAGCACACAAGTGTGATGATTTTAAGTTTTTCTGGGGGTTCAGGACCCCTACTGGCCACAACTCCCTCCTTTTCGCTCTTTTGGTTCCCTCTTTCATGACCCTCCCTAGCTCGTGTTCAGAACTTGAATAAACTAAATTATGAGCTAAGCAACCGGTTCCCAAGCCTGAGTTTGTTCAAGGGTTAGCAATTTTTTGACCCTTGTCTAATGAAAGGCTGGTCACTGCCCCTTACCAATTGCTTATGTAAATTGTGTGATAATAAATACAGAGTATCCCATCTTGCTATAGAGATTTGCATGCAAATTTTGAACTTCTTGTAAGAACACAAATTTAATTTCTTCCCAAACCTTCCAGAGGAAACATAAATTGCCACTCACACATGCCGTGTATCTGAAGTTTCCACTAGACAATATGCTTCACATATGAAAAGACGCCGAGGTCTACTAATTATCCAACCCCAGAATGTATCTACGTCCCACTGCAAAACCCAGTTCTGAAACTAAAAGCAATTGAACTCCTAATTATTTGCCTTAGCTTAAAAACACTGTAAAGCTAAATAGAATTTAGCTAAATAAAAACACTGTAAAGCTAGGGAAGTCAGATTCCGGAAAATATGCATTTGTACCCAGACTGAAAAAACCAAATAGAATTTAACAAAGGAAATGAGATGCTGGTAGGAGTAACTACCGGAACTCCAAGCCATCTAATGCAGTAGTGCAACCCAATTAAATTTAGCAGCACGCTAAGCTTTGGCTTGAAAAGAAACATCTGCACATCTTCGAATCCTAACTGCATTGAGCATAGGCCTTCAATTGCCGATAGGTAGTGCCCAACCTCAATCGATTCAGAGGAAGAACAGTGTTCCACAAAATTCAACACAACTGTTGCTCTGCAATCCATCTCGTTGTGCTTGTCGATGTACATTGCCCTCCAACCCTATGGAATTCACAAATCAACATTGCCTTAATCTTCACAAAATCCAGACAATTTTCATTTCATTGGCATTTAAGTCAATCCATCTCGTTGTGCTATTCGCTTGTAATTACGAGAGTTTCATCCGAATTAATTCCTTCGAAACTTGTAAATTGACAAAAGCACCAATTCAAGTTGCTTAAGGCACTAAACAAATCGTTCTTTTTAAAAAGATTACAAAGAAATCACCCGGTTTCGGTTGCCATGGATAAAAGTAAACTTTTTGAACAACTTTTATTTTCATTGCATTGCTAAAGTCATCATAAAGTCCTCAAACCCAGTTCAAAAGCCATAAAAATGGTACTATTAAATAGAGTAGTGCATCTACCAATTATAATCACTTTAATTAAAAGTGTTGCAAATGCCAAATAGCTCAAAAATTCTGCTTTTCACCACAACCAAAACCATACAAGAAACTGAACCCAGAAAGGGAAAAAAAGTCAAGAGAGAGAAAATAGAGTTATGCATTTACCATTAAGGAGGGCTCAATTTGTTGATCAAACTGATGGGTTTTGATACCCTGAGCTGAAGAGTCTTTACCCAAATCAAGGGCTGGCCATCTCTCTCTGTATAGGCACTCCCACACACAATCCGACCCACACAGCTCCCGCCAAAACCTCGAACAACTACCCAACGAACACACATCCCACACCTTCAATGGTCAAAATCATCCGATCACACCCACGAAAACGAGTGCCCGAAAAAAATAAAATAAAATCAGCACAATCAAGAAAAATAAAAACCCAGAACAGATATGGAAAAATGAACAATTCTACTAATCATGAAGAGAGTAAAATGAACAATTCTACTAATCATGCTGGGTCACATGCCTGAAGGGATGAGGCGATTTTGAGGGCAATATCGTCCGGGATTGAGTTCTGTATATCCTCTTCCGATTGCTTCATGTTTTTGGCAGAGTTTTTTGTTTCTTTTTTTTGGAAGAGTGTTTTTCTGTGTTTTGGGTTTTCTATTTTCTTGCGCAAGAAAATGGAAGGGAAAGTGAGAGAAAATTTGTGCGTCCACGTCATTGCGTTGTTAGTTTTGTGTCAACCCTCTGATCTGGATAGCCCTTTTCTATTGTGTTACGCAACAGTGTGATTGGAGCTGCTAAACGAACAAACTATCCAAATCGAGTTGGTTAGGCACAAAATTCGTTCAAAATTGTGGAGAATTCAAGTTATTTGAGATCAATTTGCGTTTACCACGATTGAAACTCATTTGAGATTAACTTGTCCTATAAACAATTTAAGTTTGAATATACATTTTGATCAACTAAATAGCCCGCTCTGTTCGCTCCTTAGTCACCTCTAAGTGTGATGGATTTCGGGATATAGATTGATATGAGGTATTAAAAAAAAAAAAAAAGTCAAGGTAGAAAAATGACCGTCACTTTGCCCATAGCCAGATCACATGAAAAATTTATGCATTTTTATATGGGAATAACTTCGGTGTACCCGGTCATTAATCACGTTCAACAACATATTTGAATTTAATTAGTTTGTCAAAAATGAGCAGATTTTAAAGACTTTTTAATCAAACTTATCTCAAGTAACTTTGAATTATTTAGAGTCATAGTAATTTTTTCATCGCCTTTTACCATTATGGCATTTCGTTGGACGATTTTGCTAAGGCGGAGGATAATATACACAAAATTTCAAATAAGTTTGGATATCAATGCATATCTTACGGAAGTAATAAACTTTCACAAATATCAATATACCTTTATCGAATATCAATACACTTTTTTTCTTATTATCTTACCCATTTGAATGGATTTTAGAATAATCCTTCGTCGAATGAGCCAAATAATAACTTGTTGACATTTCATAGTTGCGTCCGAATTTATGTACTAATGTTTGAATACTTAGGGATTGGGGGAGCTGTTGTCCCAGCCAAGGGGACCCTACTCCGATCTCGTTTCGATGATCGAAACGTTCACTTCGTAGAGCCCGTCGAGTTGAATAGGAATGTGAAAAATTAGCTCAATGGGATATCATTAAGTGCCTGATTGGAATACATATAACTTGCCAATAATGGGTTCTAGTGGATTTGATCCAGTGTTTTGAATCTATTTTTTTCAAGACAAAAAGATTTTGATTAGGTACTTAATGATATCTGATCGAGTTGATTTTTTGCATACTTATTCAAATCGATGAACTCTACAAAGTGAATGTTTCCGATCATTGGAGCGACACCAGAGCATGAACCCCCTCGGCCAGGACAGCACTCTGCTGTTCCTTTAATGAACAACACGCTCCCCCAACTCTGTATACTGGACTTAGCATGGTTCTTATGAAATTTTTAATTATTTTGCATTTTGATTTGTACACAAAAAATAAGCAAATAAGCAAGCGGTACCTCACAAAACGCAAAAAGAGTAATGATCATGTACTTCTTTTGTCCCGTGTTGTTTATTCTGTACATCGAATTCAATTTTTTTTAAGGGACAATTCATTAATGTACATCTACTTAAAACTGTCTAATTAGATTTTTAGCATGGCTCCTTATTCTCTGCTGTTAAAACTAATTTTTACCAGTAATGAGGATAAAATTGTAAAAATAGTGGTCCAACCTCTAACTTTGAATCACAACCTCATAACCATCCCTCCCTGAGGTCCAGATTGATAATGGTAGAGACACAAACAGTGCAAAACAGTAAAATCCACCAAAAGTGAGCACTGAGCAGGCACAAATGTGTCGTGTATGGGAATTGATTTTTGCACTCTACAAATTACTACTATTTGCGATTGAAAAGTAGAGTGCGAGCAACAATTGCGTGTAGGAATTGATTGCTGCACTCAACCTTTGAAGCGCAGATAGCAATTTGTAGAGTACGTGCTAAAATCACTCAGTCTTGTATTTATTCATAGGCATCAATTTATATGGTACATAATCCAAACCAACGAACAATACAGCTGTTCTGGGTTCAATTCTCACTTTTTCAACCTTCCCCAACCCCCCCCAACAACTATATCACATGAATAAACTCAGTAACAAATATAACTTGGGACCAGAAGAATTTTGTGAACAAATACACCCGTCACAGCACAAGGGAAAACCCTCAATATTTCCGCACCGGTGGGAAATTGGCAGACCGGGGAGTATCAGGTTTAACAACAGAAATCTGCAAACGATACGGCTCGGTAATGGGACCTCGATGACGAAGAAGTCCCAGAACTCTATCTTCATTGCCCGATGCAATATCTGCCAAGGAGAATGTACGACAAATATACCCGTAGCTACAAAACCCGCGGGGAATCTTCAACCGCTGAACACACACTTCCCTTTCGGAAATTTTGCAGCTATCAAGTGCTTCCACAACATCAGCGGTCTGGAAAACAAAAACCTTAGACATCACAAACATACATATGCAACTCTAAAACGGGTCAAAAGAAACGGAGTTGAACGTGGTATAGAAGCAAGGAAATAGAAGAAGATCTATGTTGAACCTCGCCACCAAACCAATGCTGTAATTCCTTCATGTATTGGGTCTTCTTATAGTGAAGAGCCTTGTCACTTGCTAGGAAATAAGTGTGGTAACCAAAGATTTAATATCCTACTCATCCAAACGATTAGCAAGCAGTCAATGAGTAAAGTTGCCATATCTGAGCAGGACACACCGAAATACATATGGGACATGTCACGTGGTGTGTCTGTTAAATTATAACATGTTATATGGTGGGACACACCAGGGACAGAGGGAGACACGACACAGGGGCTTTTGTAAATTTGAAAAGCTTTTCCAAAGTAAGTATTTAACTTTAAAAAAGTATTGGGCCAAAAGTGTCACTATTCGTCCATAATGCTTTTGATTGGAGCAGTAAAATATTGGTTACATCGTAGGATTGCATAGAAAACCAAAAAAAAAAAATTTAAAAATTGTTGGGTCCCGAGCTGTGTTTGTGTACCCATTTTTGAGAATCGTCGTTTCTCCTGCCGTATCCGTTTCTGTGCTACATCGACGAGTATGAATGCTATCAGAGCTCTAACCGTGACTGATATGCCCAACAATCCAGGTTCTCATAGCTAGACACACATGGCTCATATTGAATCGAGTAAAATAGCATCTATCACATCATGATCATCAGTATAAGAACCTCACTAAAGTAAATGAAAAGATTCCATAATCCTGTTTTGTGTATGTAGAGCACCACCAACGTATGGCTCATTTTTCATTAAACCGGGCTTAGCAAAGAGAAAACTAATTGTCAACCTCAAATAGATTTTCCATATTCGGCCCAAAATCATGATCCATTTTTGTTATCTCCTCTTGTTAAAAATTTCTTCTTACACCTATCAACAGAAACATGACCGAAAATTGCCCCCCGCACAAATTACTTATTCAAACTTTTACCTATACGACAGGGATTTCGGCCATCAGTCCAAGGTCCACTACTTATCCAACCAAGGTCCACTACTTATCCAACCTCCAAGAACTATTTCTATGTTCCACTGCAACACCAAGTTCTGAAAATAACAGAAACTCAAGTTCTTGCTTTAGCTTTGGCAAAACATTGTATGACACGGTCTAGAAGTTGCTAAAAGATCACTTGGAGTAAGCGCTTAGCTACGGAAGTTGCACTCTGGAAAGTGTACCAACATAGCAAACAGGATAAAGAGTATCGAACAAGGAAATTCAATGTGTAAAACGAGTAACTACCGGAACTCCAAGCCAACTAATGCAGTAATGTAACCCCATCAAATTAATCAGTACGCTGAGGTTTGGCTTGAAAAAGAACATCTGCACGTCTTTGAATCCCAGCCCCTTCAAGCACATGCCTTCAATTGCTGACAGGTATTGCTCAACATCAATTGATTCGGTGCATGAAAACTGTTGCACAACATCTGTTGCAAAGCGATCCACATCCTTATGCTTGTCGATGTAACACTCCCTCCAACCCTATGATATTTAGACTCGTAAATAGAAGAAAACAATACTTTTAATCCTGAGTAACTCTAAACCATGGTAACAAGAGAGCAAAAGACATGAGACCAACGGGTTTGGACATGACAAGGAATGGAATATGCTATTTTCATCTTATTATCATTTGAACTGTTATATATTCGGAATTCAACAAGTTAATGAATTAAGGGGACGTTTCCTTGTACACATGAAAATATTTTACTTGAATCGATTACTTCCCAATTTGTAAGGGCATCTCCAAACCTTACTCAGATCTTGACTTAAACTTAAATTGAGAGAATCTCTTTACTCAAGCTCATATTAAAATGGGTTCTACTCATGATTTCCACTCAAATCAAGGGAGACCCTCTTTTTTTTTCTTCAATATTATCATAGCTACCTTGTGGAAAGTCATCAAAAAAATGACTTAGATAATTTTGAAATCGACGATCCTGCCGTTCATGAAGCTTTACCAAAGCTATGTTTAATATGTCTACTAGAATACTTTTCATAAACACTGAGCAATCATTGAAGCTATTACTTAGTTGAGTAGAAGTACAAATAGAGGGTTGGAGATGGCCTAAGTTAATCACTAAGCCAACTCAAGCTCTTCATATACACTGAGCAAAACTTATTTCAAATCCCTTAAATTCAGATAAAAGATGCTACATTTCATTAGGAATGACCAAATTTAACAACTGATATGTGAAAGTAAGCTTTATCTTACACTTGAATCAGCTAATCCCGGAATCGCCCTCTTCGAATTTTCCCAACAAATATTAGATTATAATTTTCTTTCCTTTGCAAAGGCAGATTCGCGTTAAAGAATCCATTTCAACGGGTTTGGATCCTCTTAAGTCCTCATTTTGGACAGGACAGGGTAGCTCAAATCTCAGCTGCTCTTCTCGGCAATCAATGTTAAAAAAATGTTGATCCTCGATAGGAGAGTAAGGTCATTGATTGCCGAGATGGCCGGCAAGATTTCTACTGTCCAGTTCAGTTCAAAATGAGATAGGATCCATTTTCCACTTCAAAAACGAAACAAAGTGATAAACCCCTAAACCAAATAGTTGACACAAGAAACTGAGAGTACCCGGGAAAAAAAAGTACAGACCAAACAATATATATATATATATAGAGAGAGAGAGAGAGAGAGAGAGAGAGAGAGAGAGAGAGCGCGAACCATCGAGGAAGGCTTCAGTTGTGGATCAAGGGCTGGCCATCTCTGTCTGTTTAGAGACTCCCACACACAATCCGACCCACACAGCTCGCGCCAAAACCTCGAACAACTACCGAACGAACACACGTCCGATTCCTTCAAAAATCAAATGATTCCAAACCCATAATAACAAAAACCCAAAACAAAAATAAAATCAGCACCAGTCAAGAAAAATAAGTGAGACACGATCAGATTGACGTGTATGCACTGCTCGGGCACCACATGGTGGCAGCTCGGCACCAGATTGCGATGATATTAGCAGCAATCAATTGCGATAGTCTAAAAGTGTTTTTGACGGTCTGGATGTTAATGAAACTTTTATGCGAAAGAGTTATACTTCTCCCAAAAAGTTTCAAATCTGAACCATTCAAAACCGAAACAGACGGCCGAGATGCCCGAAGCCGTGAATAACTTTCTCTTTTATCATGTAGAAAGTAAATGAAAAACAAAAAACAATTGCAGGGTCACGTGCCTGGAGGGATGATGCGATTTTGAGGGCAATCTCAATGGGGATTGAGTTCTGCATACCCTCTTCCGATTGTTTCCAGGTTGTTTGAAACTTGTAGAAAGAAAAGAAAAGAAACTTAAGAAAAATTCTTTCCTTCCATTTTCTTTTCTCTCCCTTTCTTCGAGTTCTAAACGGTAAACACAATGTTTGTGTTAGAATTGTGTGTTTTGGTTGGGTTGTGTATTGTCTCCGGGAAGAAAATGGAGGGGAAAGTGAGTGAAAGTTTGTTAACGTTGTTATAAAATACCGTAATCAGATAATATCGCAAAATTTGTGAGTCAGCGTTGTTAGAATACCGTAATTATATAATATCATAATCAAAATATCATACTATGATTATGATATTATATTTTGTTTTGATCCTAATTGATTAGGATTTGACTGTAATTAGAGACTCCCTCCCATATAGGGAGTACTATTTTTCTATCAAATGTCAGACATCTAGTGCAGCAAGGCATTGCAGGTTTCAGTGCACCTCAAAAGGGTGTTCCGAGATTGATGTCATCACAATTTGAATTATCTTGTAGACTTCATTGAATACTTTAGAGAGCTGCTACAGGCACAGCAGTTGCTGCACAACAGTAATATACAGATCACTTTTGCGTCCGTCTTGGGTCTCGCAAAGATGATCGGAGCCGCTCATTTTGTTCAAAATACGTCGTTTAGGGTCCCTATAAAAAATCACCTCAATCCGATATCGGGAAGGATATTTATGAATCATCCAACTTTGCTTCAAAATTTAGGCTCCCGAGACGGGCGCAAAAGTGATCTGTGCACTGCTGCTGTGCAGCAACTGCTGTGCCAGTAGCTTTTTTGAATACTTTATGAGTAGTGATTTTGCCACATCTTTTTTTATAATGTCATATCTTGCAAGTGCATTTTTTGGTGCAAAAATACACTCACAAAATGTGGTATTATCAAAAAAGGGTGTGGCAATATCATTTCCCTACTTTATTTGCATAGAAAGTCACCTTGATAAGATGTTGAAAACGACATAATCAGGCAACATGCGTTGTGGAAAAAAATCAGGCAACATGCGTTTTCAGAAATTTTATGCTGTGTTTGGTTTGTGTTTTGAAAAGATAGTAGGGATAATAAGTGGAGAGAGAAATATTGGAAGTATGAGGAATCTAGGGGGAATTTTTTGAAAAAATCTTTTTGAGAAGCAAATCAAACAAGGCATTAATAATTCTAACACCACACCCATTTACACATTTATTTACATACCCATATTTACAATAAGGGTGAAGGCCGTACACACTACACACCTAGTGTGTACGAGCTCCACCCTTATTGTGAGTGTGAGTGTGTAATTGGGTGTATAAATGAATGTGGTGATAGAATGACTCTTTGAGAAAATGGACGGTTAACATGATTCCGAGGATGAACTGCATGTTAAGTTTGTCTTGATTACGTGGTTACTAATTAGACATGTTTGATTAATTTAATTCTTCGTACAAATTAGGGGCTCAATAAACCCTCGTTGGATCGCAAAGAAGTACTACATCTCAAAGGAGCATCATCAACATACACTTCAATCCCGCTATTTTTTGTGGTGGGTGCGAGCATGTATCGCCGCTGTTTTCGGCTTTGGTGGCTGCTGCTGGTGGTGGGTTTTGGACGGCGGGGGAGTGGAGCCAGCGGTGGTGGTCTTTTTAGGTTTTGGCGTGGGTTGGTTTTGGGTGTTTTGGGCTGGGTTCCTTTTGATTGGATTGGTTCCCTACCAATCTTTGTGGTTTTCCTCTTGGTTTGGGCTCAGTCTGTTGGGTTTAAATCAGTTTCCTCTGCGTGGTTAGGAGAAGAGGGTCTTAGGTGTTTGAGAAGAGGGTCTTAGGTAGTTAGGCCGGTATACCCAAACTCTTATTATCTTTGTATTTTGTGTTATAAGTTATGAAATTATCTTTTTGTTGATCAAAAAAACATACACTTCAATCCTTTAATGCGCTTGCTGCACTACAGCAAGCCCGGGTCCCATGTCATTGCATCGGGATTTTTGTCAACTGTGTGAATTGCATTATACTTGAAACGCAAAATTACCATTTCTCTCAATTCTCTCTAAAAAACACAAAACCCCCGCATGGCAAGTTGCAAAAGAAAGCTTACCTATCCTCATCTCTGGCAAGTTGCGATAAAAAGCTTACCTGTTCAAACACTAGTCGGTACCGGCCGATATAGGCCAATACCGGTTTTTACTGGACAGCACTAGACCACTTTTAAAGGACAAAATTGACTTTTCCCTTCTAGCCAATTTCGTAAAAGAGAAAAATACGTGAGAAAGAAGAAGAATAAAAAAAAAAAACGAAAAGAATAAATAATATAAAATAAAAGCATACATACTGAACTATGAGGATTGTGTAGTCCGCTTGTTTCCTTGCTTGATCCATTATACCGTCAAATAGAAACCTCTTAAGTCAGTAAGCGAGTAACACAAGCTAGCTAAGTCACATAAAAGCACAGATGTGAATGGAAAGTGTCTTTCGAAAACATCTCAATATATTTTTTTGTAAGAATGGCAATTGAATGAGAGAACCTATAGCAAATGGGTAAAAAGTTGATTTTGCCTCCACAGATATCTATTATGAGATCAAATGTCTAGTGGACTTGAGTGCAGCCTTCTCAATATTTATTCGCGGGCATCAATCCAAACCAACAGTAAAGCAGTTCCAGGTTTAATTTGGGAAGAAAAGTTCCACATCGTCTGGGTACCAAAGTAACATGAAATTATGAACTATACAAGTGTAAGGCTTCAAATTCCAACAACTAGCTTTTGGAAGTGAGTTCTACCTAAAACCGTGTACAACAATTCTCACTTTTCAACCTTCCCTAACGGCCCAAACACCCCCACCCCCAACAACTATGTGAAACATTTTTTAGGGTGATGGGCGCATACACTGATACATAAAACACATGCATAACCTCAGTTACAAATATAACTCGGGGGCAGAAAGAAATTTGTGAACAAATACACCAGTCACAGCACAAGGGAAAACCCTCAATAGTCATGAGCTGGTGGGGATTGGACAGACCGGGGAGTAGAAACAGGTTTAGCAACAGAAATCTGCACACAAAGCCCCTCCACAATGGGATCTCGACTAAGAACTCCCAGAACTTCCTCTTCATTGCCCAACGCAAGATCCGCCAAGGAGAATGTACGAAAAAGATACCCGTCCATCCGAAGGATGAAATCATACCCGCCGGTCTTCCACCGCTGAACACGCACTTCCCTTTCGGAAATTTTGCAGGTATCAAGTGCTTCCCCAACATAAGCAGTCTGGAAACAAAAACCTTAGATGTCACAAACATACATGTGCAACTCTCAAACAAGTCAAAAGGAACGGCGTAGGACGTGGTATAGAAGTAGGGACAAGGAAGGTCCTATGTTGAACCTCGCCACCAAACCAATACTACAATACCTCTATGTATTTGGTCTGCATATAGTCAAGAGCCTTGTCACATGCTAGGACATAAGAATGGAAACCACAAATTCAGTATCCTACTCATCCAAACGATTAGCAAGCAGTCAACGAATACCTATGAAGCACAAACCCACCTGAGATTTTAACTTGGTGTACCCATATCCGAGTAGGACACACCAAAATACCTATGGGCTATGAAGCACCGACACCTCTAGAGATCGATGTATTGCAGTATCGGACACGGGGACACGGCGGTGACACGTATGGCGTGTCCCATAATTTAATTTAAATTTTTGAGGGGGACACGGCTGGAGACACAGAGGGGGTAAAAGTGTAATTTTTTTTAAAAAATTAGGGGTCAAAATGTAATTTTTAAAAATTTTGGAGGTCAAACTATAAATTTCAATAGGGTTGTATTGAACTTATGGATGTCTTATTTTTGTTTGAATGATATTGGAACTATGGATTTTTCGTTTTGTCCACATTTTGCCATTTAAATTTGGAAAAAAATAGAAATAAATAAATAAATATACACGTGGCGTGTCCCCCGCTGTATCCGTGTCCCTATTTTTTTAGAATTCCCGTGTCCATGTCAGGACATGCCACGTGATGTGCCCGTTCCATTTTAACATGTTTTTATAGTGGGACACAGGGGGATACGGCAGAGGGGCTTTTGTAAATTTGATTTGAAAAGCTTTTCGAAGGTAAGTATTTAACTTTAAAAGTAATGGGCTAAAAGTGTCACTATTTGTCGATAATCCTTTGGATTTGAGTGGTAAACGAAATATTTAATGGTTCCATTGTAGGATTGCATAACTAAAAAATATTGTTAAAAAGATTGTTGGTTGACTTGGGTCCCATGCCATGTTTGTCTCCTCCTTTTTTAGAATCGTTGTGTCCCACGCCGTGTCTGTGGTGTCCGTGATACAGAGACTAGTATCAATACTATCAGAGTTCTTTCCGTGACTGATATGCCAAACAATCTAGCTTTTCATAACTAGACACATTCAACTCGTGTAGTAAATGATAGGATTCCATAATCCTGCTTTGTGTATGTAAAGCACCAACGTATGGCTCATTTTCGTTCAACCCTGCTTAGAAAAGAGAGAACTAGTTGTAAACCTCAAATAGATTTCGCATAAAGTAACAACTACCTAATGCGCCTAGTCTACCGCATAAAAACAGAATTAGAAGAACCAGTTTTACACAGGACTTCAATATCGAAGACAAGAGTAATCAATAAAAGCCATATTGAAGATCAACTGGGAAGCATTACATATTCAGTCCAAAATCACGATCCATTTTTGTAATCTTCTCTTGTTAAACATTTCTTCTTACACCTGTGACCTATCATTTGAAATATAACTGAAAATTGCTCCCCACACGTACTACTTATCCAAAGTTTTACCTATACAACAGGTATCCCAGCCATCAGTCCCACGACCACTACTTATCCAACTTCCAAGATCTATTTCTGTGTTCCACTGCAACACTAAGTTATGAAAATAGAAGAAACTCAAGTTCCTAGTAACTTTAGCTTTGACAAAACATTGTATGCCACGGTCCGGAAGTTGCTAAAAATAAGAACACAGAGTAAACGCTTAGCTACAGAAGTTGCACTCTGGAAAATGTACCCACATAGCGAACAGAATAAAGAGTATCGAATAAGGAAATTCAATGCATAGTAGGAGTAACTACCGGAACTCCAAGCCAGCTAATGCAGTAGTGTAACCCGATCAGATTAATTAGTGCGCTGAACTTTGGCTTCAAAAAGAACATCTGCACGTCTCCAAATCCCAACTCCATCAAGCACATGCCTTTGATTGCTGACAGGTATTGCCCAACATGAATTGATTCAGTGCATGAAAACTGTTGCACAACATCTGTTGCAATGCAATCCATTTCTTTATGCTTGTCGATGTAACAGTCCCTCCAACCCTATGATTTTTAGACTCGTAAATAGAAGAAAACAATACTTCTAATCTTCACAAAATCCAAACCATGGTTACAAGAGAGCAAAAGACACGAGGCAATGGGTTGGGACATGACAGGGAATGAAGTTAGGCTATTTTCATTCTATTATCATTTGAACTGTTACACATTTGGAATTTAACACGTTGATGAAATAAGGGTCCATCTCCTTGTACGAATGAAAACATTTCACTTGAACTGACCACTTCCCAATTTGTAAGAGCATCTCCGAACCTTACTCAGACCTTGAATTAAAGGTAAATTGAGAAAATCCCTTTACTCAAGCTACTAGTTAAATGGGTTCTACTCACACTTTCCACTCAAAACAAGGGAGACCCTCTTTTTTCCTTCAATATTATCAGAGCTACTTTGAGGCTTTCAAATTGACTATTCTGCCGATAATGAAGCTTTACTCAAAGTTATGCCTAATATGTCCGTTAGAACAAAGTTGTAAAATCCGTTCCGTACCGGCCGGTACGTACAGTACCGGTGCTTAAACGGAACGCGCAGAGTCAAGATCCGTTCCGGTTGAAATATCGGCCAATACCGGATGTACCGGACAATACCAGTTTGTTCCGGATATTTTCCGGTGTTCCAGCTGGTACAAAATTACCTTCTTCTTTTTTTCTTTTTCTTTTTTTTTTTTACATTTTGTTTATGTTTATACTTAAAATTTTAAAAAATGGTAGATATATATTAAATATATATAATATTAATTGCGGTAAATCAGGAACGGTACCGGGATACAACCCGGTACCGGTACGTACCATTCCAGTAGTGAAAACGATACGCAGGCCGGTATGGTATTGACAACTTTGCGTTAGAATACTTTTTATGCATGAAGCTACTCCTCGTTGAGTAAAGGAGCAAATAAAGAGTTAGAGATGGCCTAAGTTCATAACTAAGCCAACTCAAGTTGCTCATATACACGGAACGAAACTTAATTCAAATCTCTTAAATTTATCATAAGCAATGACCAAATTTAACAATTTATTGTTCTGCTATTTTTTTTTTTTTTTCAGGCTAATGACAATAGTCAGGTTGTTTGTTCTAAATGCCTATGGAGAATGATTTGCCTAGAAATCTGTACAAATATGGGTTTTTTTAGTCCATTTAGTCCCTATCAGTGGAAACTCCCACACCAAGAATCCAACATCACTTTCATTATGGTCCAGGTGTCAACACCATTGTTTTTCCATTTCCTTAGTCATTTGCACAGCCCGTCTTGGGTTTTAGTTCTTTTCAAAGCCTAGTTGGCCTAACATGTTCATACTTTCCACATAATTTCAATTCCAACTTTGTTCTTCCTATGGCATCGTAGTTGTTTCTTTCGGCTTAAGTGCAATTCCTTCGTTGTTCTTAAGCCACTTATATTGTTTCCATTGTTCTTAAGCCACTTGCATTGTTTCCATTTCTCAACAACGGTTTGGAGATTGGAAGTCCTCCTCATTGATGCAACAAAAGAACCACTTGTGGTCTAATCCCTGGCCGACAAACTCTTGCTTAATTAGAAGTCGGATCAAGGCGCTCAAAACTACTCAAACATTGGATCGCATGTCGGTCCTGGCACGCGTTCAATCAACCGCTTGCGCCTACAAGTGTTGCGCCCATAGGCAGAGGGACATAGAGACAAAGGTGGGCAGCCAAGCCCCACTGGCTGCCAAATTTTCATAGAGATTGGTATATTTTTTACCCCATTTTTACTAATTTGACACCACTTTGAAATTTATTTTGCCCAAGCCCATATAAGGGTTTTGTACTTAGGGAAAAAAAAAAGGAGTCAAAATAGAATCTCCACCCACAAAATTCCATCATGGATGTGCGTTCTAGTGAGGAGTTTTCCAATTTGAAAGGAATTAGTGACATTGTACAGAAGATGGTTGAGACCTGAAGAGATATGGCATATTCCTCAATTTATAGGCTTCTTACTTTGGCCCTTATTTTAGCGGTTGCTACTGCCACAGTAGAGAGAACATTTTCCGCCATGAAGATTATAAAAGAGTAGGCTTCGAAATCGTATGTGTGACCAATGGATGCATGATAGTTTGGTTGTGTATATAGAGAAAGATGTTTTTGAAACCATTACAAACGAGGCTATCATCCATCATTTCCAAAGTATGAAAAGTCGTCAGGCCTGATTCCAAACGATCCATGACTTGAGGACAATGTGATCATGCCTCCCGGATTCTCAGGCCTGATTTCTCTAATCCTAATTTATTGTTTCAGTAATTTGATAATTTGTTAAATTAGAGTTAATCCCTGTTTTAGCAGTTTAAGTACTTATATGCATTTGTTTCAAGGTTACAAACTATTATGTTTACTAATCGTGATCCTAACTCTGTGACTTGGCTTATTTGAGTTTTAGAGCTCCTGGACTTATAGCGCCGGCCTTCACCACGAAGGGTGGGTGGGAACAGTAATAAACCCCAATACCAAATAATTGACCCAAGAAACTAAAACAGTACCCAGAAAAAGCACAGACCAAACAAGATCCTGAGAGAGAGAGAGAGAGAGAGAGCGCGCGCACCATCAAGGCGGGCTTAATTTGTGGAACACGGGTTGGCCATCTGTCTCTATACAGAGACTCCCACACAGAATCGGACCCACACAGCTCGCGCCAAAACCGCGAGCAACTGCCCAACGAACACACATCCCGTACCTTCAAAAATCGAAATCATTCCACACCCACAAAAAAAGCAACAACAAAAACATATGAAAATCATGTCAATCGAGAAAATAAAAGCAAAAGACAAGTACTCGGAAAGAAACAATTGCGGGGTTGCGTGCCTGAAGGGAGGAGGCGATTTTGAGGGCAATATCTTGTGGGATTGAGTTCTGTAGGACCTCTTCCGATTGATTCATGCTTTGTTTTTGGCTGAGTTGGGTTCTGTGCTTTTGGGTTCTGTGTTTCATGTACAACGGGTATATATAGCATGAGTTTTTTGCTTTTCTTTTATAAACCATTGCATTTTTCCTTCTCCGTCCTTAAATTATGTAAACAATAATTTGTCTACTCAACTTTTTGATTTGCAATCTATTGCGTTCAAGATTGATTGAATGAAATTAGACCAAATTTTACCTAGAAATTGGACGAAATAGATTGCAATCAGAAAGTTGAAGAAAAATTTATTGTTTATATAATTTACAGACAAAGTTATAGGTAACATGTGGATAGTGTGAATAATTTAATGAATAAAAACAAAATTAACTCATAGTATATACAAACCCATTACCCACGGCATTGTGAGGGGATGCATATTCATTTTTGGTCTAGTATTTTCTATTTTTCGTAATTTTCTTTTTTATATTTTTGTTGTAATTTTCTTTATTTGTCCTGACGAAAAAAATCTAAAAAATATAAATTTTTGGAGCAAAAATAAAATTTTTTTTTTATATAAAACAACACTTTAGATTAAAAAAACCATTGATTGGTATTTTTTCTTCTTTATTTTACTTTTTTATTTTTGTCACAAAATTTTAAACTTTTTAGACTCCCTTGTCAAGACTAATAATTAATTCAAAAACATAACACGAATTTAACAAAAATTTTAAACAAAAAAACAAAAAAATACCAAATTTAAAAAGACAGAAAAGTTGAGGAATACCTTCCCATACACTTTTACATTTCAATAAACATTTTACCCTTTTCAATGCACATGTTCAATTTTAAAAATAATCCGCTGAGTTAGCGTTTTGCTTTAACTTAATTAATTCTTTCTTTGACTTGGCCGAGGCATTCAGCTCTTAATCTCAATTATCGCTCTACGCTTTTGGTCTCCAGAATTTTGAAGGAATGAAAATGCGTTCAAAAAGCAATTTCACATGCTCACTTAGATTTCTGCCCTCGCTATCGCTCCCGCTCCGCACTCGCGCCATGTAAGTACAAACTCTGTGGTGGGTGCATCACTGTCCAGTGGACCTGGATAACAGGTCATGTCGGATCGTGTTTGTGTCGTGTCAATCGGGTTCGTGTCATAAATTACCCAACCCGAACCCGACCCATTTAGAATTCGAGTTTCTCGAGTCGTGTCATTTTCGTGTTTCGTGTTAGAAATGCTCAATCCTAATCCGTTAACTTCGTGTCCGGTTCGTGTTGTGTTATCGTGTCCGTTACCCAACTCTATATAAAATTACAGATATACCATATTATATATATATATATATGTTCATATTAATGGGTGACACAGATTAGTAAACCGTGTTGGTCGTGTCAATTTCATGTCTCACATGTTCAACCCGAATCCGACCCATTTAGAATTCGTGTTTCTCGAGTCGTGTCATTTTTGTGTTAAAAATATTCAACCCTAACCCGCTAACTTTTTGTCCAGTTCGTATTGTGTTTCGTGTTCGTTGCCCAGCTCTACTGTCCAGTGTCTACTGAGACCGCAGGTAATGTGCAATTTGGGCCTCTAACAATAAAATTCGGCCTTTTGGGCCACCTTTACATTCAGATTTTCTAGCCATCTTTCTGCTCTATTTTACACCAATCATTTGGATTCCCACTCGATAAAACCAGCATTCTCAACAGCCATGAAACGCCATCACAATCTCCACCAACCACCACCTCACTTCATTCATCACTTTCTCTCTTTTGAAATGTTTCAAAACCCGACTCTCTTTTGTCTAATTCCAATCTTCTTGAACTAAAGATGTCCATTTGTGCACCCTTCAGTGGTTTCACACTCCACTCACCAAAGGGTCAAAGCTTCAATAGGCTTTTAGCTTCTCATTTCATCAATCCAGTTCAGGTAAAGTCATCATTCCCATATGGGCTTTCATTTTCTTCTCTTAGTTTATCTAAACCCTCTAAATTTACAAGAAAATGGCTCAAACCCATTTCAGCTTTAACCTCCCCAACTGTTGAAACCACCAAAACCTCGTTCAGAAGCAAAACCCCAAAAGATATCAATGTTTTGGTGGTGGGTTCAACTGGTTATATTGGGAAATTTGTGGTTAAAGAGTTAGTTAATAGAGGGTTTAATGTTATAGCTGTTGCCAGGGAGAGGAGTGGGATTAGGGGTAGATATAAGAGAGAAGACACCTTAGAACAGTTGAATGGGGCAAATGTTTGCTTTTCAGATGTGACCCATTTGGATTCTTTTGAAAAGAGTTTGGAGAATTTGGGGGTTTCCATTGATGTTGTTGTTTCATGCCTTGCTAGCCGCAGTGGCGGTGTTAAAGACTCATGGAAGATTGATTATGAGGCAACAAAAAATAGCCTTGTTGGCGGTAGGAATCACGGGGCTTCACATTTTGTTTTGTTATCTGCAATCTGTGTGCAAAAGCCCCTTCTTGAATTTCAACGCGCAAAGTTGAAGTTTGAGGCTGAATTGATTAAAGAAGCTGAAGAAAATGATGGGTTTACTTACAGTATTGTGAGGCCAACAGCGTTTTTCAAAAGTTTGGGTGGACAGATTGAATTGGTGAAAGATGGGAAGCCATATGTGATGTTTGGTGATGGAAAGTTGTGTGCTTGCAAACCGATCAGTGAGCCGGATTTGGCCAAGTTCATTGCAGATTGTGTTTTGAGTGAGGATAAGATTAACCAGGTTTTGCCCATTGGCGGACCAGGGAAGGCATTGACTCCATTGGAGCAAGGGGAGATTCTATTTAGCCTTGTGGGTAAAAAACCCAATTTTATAAAAGTGCCGATTGAAATAATGGATTTTGCTATTGGAGTTCTTGATTTCCTTGTTAAGTTTTTCCCTTCTATGGAGGATGCGGCTGAGTTTGGTAAAATCGGTAGGTACTATGCAGCTGAGAGCATGTTGGTTTTGGATCCTGAGACCGGAGAATATTGTTCAGAGAAAACACCGAGTTATGGGAAGGACACGTTGGAAGAATTCTTTGAGAGGGTACTCAGAGAAGGAATGGCTGGTCAGGAATTAGGGGAACAAACAATCTTCTAGTGTTCATACTGAGGGGCAAACTTTGTAAATTGGAGTACTCCATTGAAGTACCAGTTTTGGTCCACCGGGTAATTTAAGGCGTGTAGTTCTTTTGTCTTGTAATGGGTCTTTAAGAAGCTGCAAATTGATATGCTTTTTTGAGAAAAAAAATTGCATCTCTCAAAGGTTAATTTATGATTTGAATGCCAACTAACTAGTCAATACGTGATCCCCTTGTGATGAAGTTGTGCTGTGGATTGAGGTATGCCCAGATGGTTTTCAGTCTTGTACTCCTATTATCCTATATAACAAGTGCAAGGAATGTAAACCTATGTAAATGGACTTCGTCATATTTCGACATAAGTTATGATGTCTTGACTGGGTGTTATCCATTAGCATGAATCATGCCCAAAGGTTTGCTATTTTCACTAGAATAGTAAGTGGAGCTCTTAAAGGGTGCTACCCTTTAGGCGAATGTGCTCAGAAATCATATGCAGACTTTATTGCAGTTCATTACTTATGTGAGTGAATTTCTCTGACCCATTACACGAATCAATATGACCCTGGTATTCCTTTTAGATTGATACTCAACTTGTTCAAATTTTCTGCTGTTCCTTGCCTAGAATTTATGCATCAGGTTCATTGGCTTTCTTGTTGACAAGCTCCAGATGCCATTTTCTTTGGTTCAGGACCCAAGCATTTGCAAGTTCAGCCCTTTTCCCCACCTGAAATGGCTTTCACTCTACCCTTGGTAGGTCTCCTTTATGAATCTTGTTCCGCGGCTCAAACCCAGGAGTGGTCCACCTCTAATTCCACACACATCATGGGTAAACAACATACCGAAAGACCCGGGTATATGGCAAAACAACTAAGATTAAGTTCTACAGTCCTTGTGGGATCATAACAGCTACACATCTCATCCTCTGGTATCATGTCAAACTTACTTCATTGGTTGCATCTTTTTCAATCAGATGCGAAATCCTTGTATCCTTGACCAGGTTTCAGCCAACTCAGTCATTGAAATACCATGAGACCTACTTTTATCACTTCTATAGTTCTATTCCTATTTACAGATTCAGTCATCTGTATTCACACTTTCTTCGTATTACATTCGTGGAACCTTTGTTCTATGCCAGATGGTCTCATAGCAGAAATAAGCAGTTATATTCACATTTCATTCATGTTTCATTTTCGGGACTTTCGTTCTATACCAGATGTTCTCATAGCCCGCGAATCTCGTCAGTTACCTCAAGTTCTTTGAGAAGATGACTCTTCCTTTCTATCCCAAGGATTTTTCAATTGCTTATGTGTGCTAGTCTTGATAAAATTGCTTGCTTTATTCTCGGAACTCTGGAAGGTAAAGCAGTTCCGATTGTTGTCATCCAGGTACTGCAATTCCGCATCCTCTTCATTTCAATATGTTCCTCATGATTGAAATACGGACATCTATAAACAGGAAACACTTTAGGTTTAAGTATTGTCACTAGTCGATGATAATGTCACTTGGATAGGATTACAGTGAATCCACAAGACCCTTTTGGGCGTATCAATCCCATCGTTCACCAGCAGGAGCTCAATTAATGTTGGAACAAAGCCTGTATAGACTGGTCCAACCAGGAGTTGATAACATGCAGTGGGAGCATACCAAAGGCTTCGTGAGGCATCGGTTGCCAGATGACTACCACTGCGTGAACCCCGGGTGGTTACATTTACAAGACTTGTGCTCAGCAAAAAAACATTAACCATATGCAATTGAACCCAAACAAATGCATCCAATATATATACCAGTCCAACTACGTAACAGAGAATTGAAACATCACTTAGTACAAATAAAAAATCATCTCCACGCACCGCACAATCAAGCAATAACTATACAGCACTGCACAATCAACCAATAACTATACACACAACTCACAAGCGAAACAACCTAGGGATCACAAAGTAGGCTCTACTGGGGGATCTTTTTGGAGAGGGAGTAAGCAGACAGTATGACAAGCAGCACGAGCACAATGGAGGCGACAAGCGAGACTGCAACGGAGGCTCCGACTTGTCGACAGAATTTGTCGTAGACGTTGCAGACCTTGGTCCACCCGACGTGGGAGTTCCCTTTTAGCCCAATGTAAGCCACTCCTCCTGCAGCTCCAGTTGCCGCGGCTACAATGCCCAAAATGAGCTGCACCATGGAACAATGGTTGTTTGAATACGAGGAACCGAAATGAGAACATGACACACCACTCTGTCTAGCTATACCGTGAGACAATTATAGTCAATGGCAGACCCAGGATTTACTGACATGCAGTGGGGTCATTTACCTACCCTAGATCTTAAACCAACATACAAAAAGGATATAAGAAGATATCTAATGATCTTATATAGTTCATTTACAATATACTTACAAAAATTACATGCACTGAAATGCCATACAAGAAGTGGTTAAGTGAATTATCTATCCATAAAAATTTTCAAAACAAAAAGGATATATATATTTATACCTTAAAATTAAAATTCCAAATGAGTAATGATTTTTGCACTCATATTTTTCTAATATGTCTACTCATTTTATTGTCCTTTGAACTACACATAAAGTTCACACTAAAAGATTAAAAAAAAAATGGGGTGCCTTTATAAAAAAAGAGAGGATGATAATCATTTTCTTCCAAAAACACATACAAGAAAAAGAGAAATTTATCAATGCTCCTGGAACATGGTTGAGCACAAATTTGGATCACACAAATGTATGAGGTCCACTCACAAGTGTGTCCCCACCTAAATGTGTGATTTAGATTCGTGCTCAACCTAACTCACGAGTATGGAATAACTTCTCCAAACAATCAATCCTTTTGTCCTAAAGTCAATCTTTCTTATTTAGAGAGAGATACCTAAAAAATCTGGACAATTATTTACTTATGGGACAAGAACTAAAGAGTATATGTCCCATAACCAAAGGGTATATAACTTATGGGGCAATTCTATTATCTTTTGGGCAACAACTACAAGTTCAAAAGCCTATGAGGCAAAATTATCAAAAATATCCGAAAATTTAAGTATTCCTCCGGTGAGTTTCCCAACTCAGTAGGGTTACTTGACTTCCCTTGCCCATTAATGGGTCCGCCCCTGCTTAGAGTAGGCTTCTATAGATTGCGATATCTAAACTGAGAAAAATCTGATAAATGAAAGTTTTGTTTCTCAATAATTATCCATGCAAAATGTGTTTCCAGGAGCATTAGGACCACATCTTTCTCGTTTGGCCTTTTCATGCAAAATGTGTTTCCAGGAGCATTAGGAGTTTAGGACCACATCTTTCTTGTTTGGCCTTTTCAAAACTCCACTGTCGCTATTACATAGGTCTATTTGTTGCTGTTTTGGATCACTCAATTCATGGTTTTCCGAAAGAAGACGTTAACCATGTTTTGGAGCATCCGGTTAAATTCGCAGGGTGTTAGCATCTTCTGGTGACACAGTTCTTTTTTTTTTTGCTTTTTTTCTGGTGACACAGTTATTAGCATCTGCTGCTCCCTCTGCCTCTACTTCCACTTCTACTGCTACTGCTATTCTCAAAAAGTAAATTCTTATAAGAGCTTACCACGTCGAATATCACAAAATGCGCCAACAGCTTTGCGGGGCGACCTGGCTTCAAGAGTGCTAAAAAGGAGACTGCTGCAGTGATAATGCTGTAAAGGCCGGCGACAGAGAGTGCAACAACAAAGTATCTGCAATAGAGTTGTTCTTCATTTAGTCTTCGGAGTATCTGTAGCCAAATTGATCAATTTCTCAAGGCTAAGAATGAGAAGGGACAGGATCTTTTCCCTTCTGTTTTAGCTTTATCTCGTAAGTGATCGATCTTTCGATGAGCATACTTTTGGGATTTTTACAACCCCTTTAAATGCAAACAAAAACACGCGCAAACGAATGATAAAATTTCATAGAGATTTACATGATACTCGACCCTGGTACCTCCATCAACCGTAGAGATTACAAACACGAGACTCAAAAGAACAAGAAATCCACAACAAATACTCGACCCCGGTACCTCCACCTCCATGATTTACATGATTCCAAATACCCTATTTACAGGCAGTAATCGTAATTCTTTGATGAGAATATTGTAACGAATCGGACTCCTAACGAATTTCAGTTTCCCCATTCTGATAAAACACATCTAACGAAGAGTTACGGTTACGCGAAAACTCTGCAGAAAACACACCCAACAAATTCCAACACACCCAACAAATTCCAACGGTACTGTGAACTAGTAATGGTATGAAAACATTAATCAGATAGTGAAGAATTTAGCTAGCTAAGCTCCAGGTGAATATTTGATCACCATGGCTGTATGGCTGTGTCTGGTTTCCTCAATCTTGACAATCTTTGAGTGGGAAGAAAAATTTTATTATCAAATTCCTAGCTAGTAATTTAATACTTGTAGTAGTTCTGCTTCACTGTTGGGATCACCGTTCTGAATACTGTACCGGTAAAGTTTTTTTTTTTGTTAGACCTGTACAGGTGTAATTTGGGATACCATTTCGAATTTTGTGTTATGTATATATTTATATAAATTCTTATATGCATGCTTAAAATCTCAAAAAAAAGAACGACCATGAAAATATATATATATATATATATCTATATAATATAGGAGAACAGTTTTTGAATCTCATCTCTCTATAAATCTTAACCATTGATTTGCTCCATAAATCTGACAGCTCTCTCTCTCTCTTAAACAATATTAATTGCACAATTGTCACTAATTAGATCTCACGTTGCGCTGTGCCTTCAGGCACGGACAAACTCTAGTGTGTGTGTATATATATATTCTAAAAAAATAGTAATGATTATGAAGCCAATATATTAAGAAATAAACGTATAAATAATTGGACTGAGTTGAATGCAGCTATGGGTAGAAAGGAAAAGGTGGTGCCACGTTGGCCATATTTGCATAGTTATCTGTTTACTTTTAATTACCCGTAGGGTTAGAAAATGGGTGTATTAGTGTATATCTGCCTAATCAGAATCCATTAGTAAAAGCTTCAACAAATGAAATTGGATTTATCTCTCTCTCTCTCTCTCTCTCTCCTTTTATTAGTTTTTAATTTTTGTTGGTCTTGGAATAGCTTTTCGTCTCAATTATCACCAACTTGCAGTCTGTCCCTACTTTGGGCATTGCAAGACCACTTCAGCTAAATAATAATCATTGTTTAATATATATTAATTGGTGGCTCACCAACTTTAATGTGTACAACTTAAAGCCAATTAAAGCTCTTCCAAAGACATTCCAATCAGTGAGGCAAGCCTATTTGTTTCCCGTTACTCTTTTCCTTTTGACAACTCGGTGTCCTAATTAACTTGCGCACGCTTGATTAACTCTGAGGCACTGAGTTAATGAACGGACAAATCGGTCGTTCTCAAAGTTTTTAACATTTGGCCTTCTTGAGATTTGTTGTTGCGACTTGCGATTTTCTCTTTGGAAACATGTCGTTTTAGTTGCTGTCTCGTACTCACTGAGAGTTGAAATTATACGCGATGTTATTGGACTTTTTTTTACATATATAGTTTTAATTAATATGACTCTAATGATCATCCTGTTAAAATTTCCACCTAGTATATACTAGTCCTATTTTAGCAAAAGAAAATCCGAGCCCAACTAAGAGGCTTTGCCTGGAAGGAGAGGCGGCCTATATATGATTAATCCTCAAATAATTAAGAAGTCATTAGTATATCATAAGCATGAAGTAATTAGGGTTAAATCCTCATGAGCATGAAGTGAGGGTTAATTTTTCATTCTCACTTCTCTTAATAGATGATACAGTACGTGGCCACCTGTTTGTTATCGCTTATAATTAAGTTAAAAAATTATCAGATTATGATTTATGCACCGGTTTAGAACAGATAATTAATAGGTATATATAAAGGGAATTTCAATGTAAAAATATATAAAATATATATGCAGATAGGCGCTACTACACGTATCTACCATAGAGTGCTATTGCTCTCAGCAACATATAGCCATCTAAAGGGAATTTCACTGCACTTATGTTGGAAACGAATCTAAGATTCTATCGCATGGTACTTATTGGCAAGAAAGAGTGTGTTTAGCCTCGCGAATCGGCTATGGAGATTTAAATCTACTCATTGAATGAGAAGGCCAGGTTCTTACCAATTGAACTTCCTTAATTTACCAGCTGTTCTAAAGCCATACAGAGTCGTTATTATGCACTATGCATGATATGGAGATGAAGTGCAAAAGCCTATGGGCGTAAAAACTTACATGAAGGCCGGTGAATGTGTGAATTTCGCCGGACGGGGCACCTTCGAGAACGGAGGCAACGGCAGGGTCACCATCTTTGTCTGCTTACTGGTGACCATCACCACCACGCTTGTCACCGCCGCAGCAAACAACACCACCCTCAGAACCAAATCAACCACCACGAGGTAGTCATGAGGAGGAGGGGCATGCTCAGCCGCTTTAGTCTCTGGTGGCGGAGCCTCTTTTTCTGGCTCTGCAGCCAGAGTTTCAGGCGGCGGAACCGCCTTTTCCGGCTCAAGTACCGGGGCTTCTGGTGGCGGCGCCGCCTTTTCCGGCTCCGATACGGGTTCTCCCTTGGTAGCCATGGACACTATATTTTGGCAACAACTTTGCTAAGTGTGATACGTTGAATTTTGTTGTAAAATTAGGTGGGGATTTAGACACCAATATATAGGGAGAAAGCTTCTGTTCATTAAGGTGGTGGGTCTATACTCCTCGTTGGAGTTCCTTGTACGCTACTATCAATTTGAAAAAGAGCAAATTTTGAAGATTCTTTTACTACGGCTCCTTCTGTAAATAATAAATATATACGAGAGAGAGAGACAGAGAGACACTTATTCACGGAAGAGCGGTAAATAAGTTGTTCAGGAAAAACGCACAATCTCATCCGTTCGTTTCGACAATAAACGGTTGAGATATGTTTTTAATCTTTAACCAGTAAATATTTTTTACCGTTAATATTTTGTCTTTAATCTTGGTCCTCCAAAATACTTTTGGACGGCCGAAATTGACCTCAGTATAAAATTTACCGAACCTCCTGAATGAAGATGTTCCCATATGTATAGAAAGCAGATAACGTACGAAAATGACATGATTGGTGAATTATGTAGTGATGACAGATCACTACAATACAAAGAACTGATTGAAATGCTTTTGCCAACATCATTTGTTTTGTTTTTACAAGTATCCAACCAAATGTACGAGTGTTCACGTTATTGAATAATGTATGCAGCATAATTTTTTAATTTTGTACTTATTTACTCTTTTTTTTTTTTTTTTTTGCGTTTTTTAGTTTTATGTCAAGCTCTTATGCGATATTGGTTCGTCTCAAAAAGATGAATCAGAAAAATAAAAAATTATGACTTTTATACAAGTATTTTAGAAAATATCCAAAGAAAGGCTCAAAAAGTCAGTTTTTGGACTTTTTTTTTGGATATTTTTCAATATGCTTATGTAATTGTCATAATTTTTTACTTTTCCGATTCTTCTCATCAAGACGATCAATATTACATAAAAGTTTGGCGTGAAACTAACAAATGCGAAAAAAATTGAATAAGGGCAAAACTAAAAAATATTTATTAGCATGAACACTAATTAATTTGGAGATGAATCTCACTGTCCATTACCACGAGGTTCAATTGAAATCGGGACAGAGCTTTGTGTACAACTCGGACTACTTCTGATCTTTGTGGTGTCATATTTGGTACTACTTCTTTAATTAATCACAGCAACGATAATATCGCTAATATGATCAGCATATCCGCGATTGCTAGCTAGAACTCTTGTGATTCGAATACACATTAATTCTCGAGCCCCATGCCGATCCAAAATAAAAAATAAAAAATTTATTGAACCCCACTGTTATCCGTTACATTCAAACGATTCTGGGTTGAATCATTTTTTTTTATCGACCAGACCAACACAAGGATTGATTGCACGCATTATGAGGGTTAGATTCCGGACCAAAGACTTTATGTGGTCCCTGATTGTTGAGTGGCTAGCAACTACAATTGCGCTCACCCTGGATGTTCAGTTTTTTTTTTTTGATAAATAAAAGGGTGAGAGAGGGCGACCAGCATAGCAACTTCCCCTGGGCGTGACCATAGGGACTCACAATCCGCCAATAGAATGTCCGGTTCGAGCTATACTTACCGTCCATGTTTAACTTTTGTAATCATATCAACTTCCCCTGGATGTTCAGTTGTTCACTCAACATGATTTGTGGTGAAAGATTTTGGTTCAAAATTCTAGAACAATAACAACAACATCATTCGAACTACTCCATGTTTAACTTTTGTAATCATATCCGTGACTTTTGTGCCATGGGATGGACAAGTAATTATCCCTAATCATTGGATTCTCTATTTCTGTTTGTATGGCCCATTTTGTGTTGGTTGTGCGCGTAATTCTAATCTTCCAGATGTATTTAGACGGTCTAGATTTCAAAAAAACTCTTCCACGGACTTTTCCGGAGAAGAGTTTGAGCAAATTCTAGCCATTTATTACAACAATGAATGTCTATAGATTGGTTGTGTATTGTGTTTTACACAACCGTTGTGCATAGCACTTTTGTAAATCAAAAGTGATTATACATACAGGCGTGTTTGGTCATCTCAACCTTGCATTGTTCTTTTCTCAAACCTTTTTGGGTGTTTGACATTATGGAATCCATAAAGGGGAAAATGGATTACAAAAAATAAGTAGGAGAATGCGAAATTCAAAAATCACATTTCGGAATATGTTGGCCCACGGGGTAAGACATCCGACTACTACTAATGATCAGGTTTTAAATACCCAATACTCAAAAAGCATTAGAGCAGTGTTATGGACACATATCAATATTCGGGCACAAATCTTGACACATTTGTCTCCAAAATCATTCGACATGCATGGGCTCGACGATGCATGTGGGTCCCATCTCATAGAATTTGATCACACAGATCATACTATAATCTAATTCAATGCGCATATCCCCGTGGGAATAACTTGTCCCATAGATTACTCATATCAATGACAGGATAGGATCGACATCGAATTCCACTGGACTCTCGAGTCCAACCGCGGATTGGAGAGAAACTATTAGGAAATTAAAGAAAGGGCAAAGTCCATTTTGATATCCTGTGGTTTGGACCATATGTGGATGCATCTCTTCTATGATTTAAAAGTGTGTGTATATAACATCTCATGTTTTCTATCCATATTAAACGTAGATAGCATTAAAGACTTTTTTGTCCCCGTCTCTCTCTCGTCCCGACAAAAGCTATAGTAGACCACATTTTTTCAAAATATTTGAAACATTGGGCAATTTAATGAAGGGCGTCGCATGGAGGCAGGAGGGAATTTAGTGCGGTTGTGGTTGTGGTTGATGGAGGATGTGGCGGTGCGGGAGGGAGAAGGAATTGAAGGAGAAGGCGGCGGTAACGCCAATTTGAAGGAAGGGATAAAAGAAAATGGCAAAATGGTATTTTTCTCTTATATTTTTTTCCAAAATTCTATTAATATGAGATGAAAAACATGACGGCAATGGATGTGTCTGCATATTTCATAAACTACAAGGTATTATGTGGACACTTTGTGAACCATATAAAAAGTGTATTCGCATATGACTCAAATCACAGAGGGTTAAATTAGACTTTGCCCTTAAAGAAATATGGAAATAATAAGATGGTGCGCACATGTACCATATTCTTAGGACTTAGGAGTATTAAAACCAGATTAGGTCTGTGTTACGCTATTTTAATAATTAACCATCTTTGTCTTCAATATAATCATTGCACAATTTGATAAGAAATCTCATCTTAATTAAATACTAATATTCAATACATGTATGATAGGGACAGGGACGAATCTGTTCATCCACATGGGCGTGGTGTTGATGGGATGCTTATCCATTTTAGTCTGTTGTTGAATACACAGGTGTTCGGGTCATGTTACATATACTCGGTATAATCTTGGGGGCTCGATCCTTTCATCCATTTGCGAGAGACACAATTAAAATAGGAGCAAAACTCTATATAGAGATCGATTGGTCTCGGCCAAAGGAGTTGATAGCATATGAACACATATATAGACTATAGTCCATTTTTGTCATTTTATAACTACTGCCAATGCCAATGGGGCATGTATTGGTAGGCTGATTAGGCAGAGATAAGTGGGAGAAATATGAGCTTAATTACAAAATGGATTATTGGATACAAAGAAACGATTGGAAAATGCTATAAAATTCTCTTTGAGATGAGCTTAACAACTTTTATTAATCTCCAATCTTCTGATATTTCCTTAATTTTCTAAATTCCTTCCCTTCAAAATAAACATTTTCTCGTAGTACAGAAAGGACGATTACCCATAAATTGGGATCAATAGATTTTTTAGTTTTTTTACTCAAAGTGTCTAGACAAACTTACACGCACCTCGATCAACGAGTTTCGTCGATTGCTAAAAAATAAATCATATTCGCAATCCCTCAAGACCTCATTTGCAGTCCCTTGGGACTAATCTGTAGGTTCAGAAATAGTACTAGCGAACTAGGTTAACTAGTGAATCAAAATAACGCAAAATTTTTCTTTATTATGGAAGTTTTTTGTTAATTTGATTTAATTATAGAGGTTGGTAACATCTTTTGTCTTCATTTTAGAAAAAAATGAGGTGTCAGCCTCAATTACATGGATATCCAGAGCTAGGGTGCAAATCGTAAAGTCGGTATCTACCAATTTATCAGGGGCCCATTGTTTTGAGAAAACCAAGCTGTACTTGATAGTAATAACAAGAAACTAGCAACAAAATGTCAAAAACTTCCCCCGGAATCTCTCTCTCTCTCTCAACCTTAGGTCCTTGACTACCACAATTCCTCAATCTTCTCCCTTCCTGTCCCCCCTCCCCCCCGGGTTCGGTTGTTTTTTTTCTTTTTCCCTTCCATTTCTCCATATCAAGAACTTGATCTATGAGAGTTTTATCTCTCGTTCAATGAGAGTTATTAGTTTCATCTTTAAATGAATTTTGTCAACAGATTGGATTTTCTCAATCAAGGTTGCTTTACAACGAGTTGTGAATATCTGTGCTTCAGCGTTCTATCCCTACACGATATCTTTGGTGAGAAAACCCGTGGCAGCTTGGCAGATCTGTAGTTCTTGAGAGTTTATTAGTGCATTCATACTTGGGCGGAGTGTATCTGATCGTCTAGGTATTTAGTGTTTTTTTTCCTTAACTTTGCACTTTTTCTTGTTTGAGACTCTGAAAATTCTCGTTTTTAACACACGTACGCCGAGTAAGGCGTGGATGCTTTTAAAGACGTTGGTTGGTTGAGTGCGGGCATGCTAAGACTTGTAGCGTCTAATTTCGGATGACGATTGCCGTGAATCGTAACTTCTAACTTGTAAGGCGATTGCGTGTGACCCAAAGGGTAATGATCACAAGGAGGTTCGTGGTTTGCCACACGATTGTAGATTTAAAATTTCCTAGTCGTATAGGAAATGGAAAGTAATCGTAAATATTATTACACCGAGATAATAAAGTGGTACAAGAAAAGCAAAATTCAAACTATTTGTGAAGAAGTAAGTTCAAATAGTGTTTGAGTACAACGTACTCGATAGTCTACTTTGCTTAAAGTAAGAAAGTGTTTTTAAACGCTGGGTTTTGATTGGTGTTGGACCCGTTTTTCTTCTTTGATTCTACTATATATAGACAAAGCAGTGAGTTAATTCAGGTCTGAATCCGAATTCCTTCTTGCACTGCAGGCCGCCAAGTGTCTCATGATTATTCGTCCTTTTGTGCATGCGACATTGTGGGCAGTTTTCTGGCAGTTGAGTTAAATCAGAGTAAATAACTCCCCACTTCCTAATGTGTTGCCATGTGTCCATTTGACTTAAGTCTAATCACGCGTGAGCTCTGGAAGAAAATAACTGCTCTAATTTCCTTGTGGGCCGCACCTCTTCTTGCACAAATGAACAATTGGGCCCAAGAACACCACAGAAAGCCCACGGCCCAACTCACTTTTCAACCAATAATTACATAATATTGGCCCAATTTAATTAAGTAATTAATTAAATGGCCCTTCATTGCTCGTTCGATCCGCTGTGCCAAAAGTGGGTATAAAAAGACTCCTAATTAGATGTTAGGCAGTTTAAAAGTGTCGCTATTACGTCAGTCCATGTCTAGATTAGGATGAAAGACATCAATTGCCTTGTGATTTACTTGTTTTGTATTTATTAGAAGATTAGTTTGGTTTGTCCAAGTTCTTTGTAATGATCTCCGTTTTATAAGTGCCGCTGGACGTTTATAAATACAATATTTTCACTTTTGACCAAAAAAGAAACTAGCAAATGATTCTTTTTTTTTTGAAACACGATAGGAATGCATTGATAAGTAGTACTAAAAGTTTACAGATACAAGGGAAACTCAAAACAAACAACGGAGATATATACAATACAGAGACTACATAAACAAAAGCTGAAGGGATCGGTAGTAGTTCCTGTCCAAAAAGAGGTTCCCCGCGCATCTGTGGATGTAGTAGGGGGACAACAATACATGCCCATTTGGCTAAAGAGTGGACGCCTTGCGTGTCCTTGCAACCAACCTTGGATAACCTGCAAAAAGCCAATTTGGAGAGTTGTTGTCTAAGGTTGTGCAACAAAAATTTATTAGCGTAGTGGAACTCAGTTCGACTTGCCAGCTCCATCCTTTCTGGCCCCATCGATGGTAATATGAGCAACCCGCTGGTCCCAGAGGATACATAGGGGGTATGGTTTAATGACAAATGATTCTTTCAATCGATCTCTTAAAGGGGCAAATTTAATAAGTTGAAGGTTAGGAGTTCCGAAATGTGTGGATCTTACATGCATGTTCTTTTCCTTTCTTTTTTTTCTTTCTTTTAAACTAAAATAGAAACTTAATCGAAACAAAGTCTAGGGTATGAAACCCCCTGAAGCGTCAACATTGAACAGCAGTACAACCTTGGAAAGAGCTACATCAAAAAATACTAATTAACAAAAGATTCGATGCCCGGCCGGAGTCGTAAACTTTGACGGGATGTCAGCACTCTTGTTTGCCTCCCTAGTATTAAACACGTACATTCACATTCAGCTTAAGGGTGCCTTGGGATGGTGGAATTAATCCATTCCAACTTGGGCATGCATATATGCCTCATTCTCCTGCAACCTGATGAAATTTGAACCTAGCTAGATGCAGCTAGCCATTCTCTAGCTCCTACCAATAATACTATCATGGCTTGAGAGTTGAGAACATAGACAGGGAACGGGCATCTGGGGGAGGATAAACTTATATGCGGGGAGGTTTCTGTAAAACTAAAAAAGTTTACAACGCTCAATACCGCATGTCCAAAAGTGTTTGGACGTTTCGGATTTTGAAAGAACTCTATCAAGGAAGAGTTAAACTCCTTTCTGAAAGAAGTTTTTTAAAATCTGGATCATTGATTGTTGAGACGTACGAGTGAGAACTATAAGCTCGCGCAATTGCAAATCGAGAAGCCAGGAAGAAACAGGTTGACCAAAATTGTGGGGGAAAGGGGAAATTTGCAAACGTTAAAGGGTGGAGAAGTTTGACCGAAGGATGTCGACTAGCCAGTTAACAGACACGTTTTCCAATAAAAATACTCTTTTTTGTGAGGAGTGCCATGGGACATGTGGTGCCGTGCACCATCTCGGCCGTCCAAATGAATTTTGGACTGTTCAGATCTATTTAGGTAATTTTTTAGTATAAAATTACCAAAACACCCTCTCAAGTCTAAACAGATCTGAACCGTTGAAAACACTTTTGAATGGCCGAGATGCGTGCTTGGCACCACGTGGCCTGTGCCCGCTCAGCACTGAAAATTTTCTCCTTTTTTGTATCGAAGAAATTCTGAAAAGCATTCAAATTAATGGGGCTAATTAAAGCTCACATCTAATCTTAACCCACCATTCCACACCGAATCTTCACTTGGCCCACCACGGTTATCCAAACTATCCTTGAATTAGGTTAATTAGGGCTCAGCTCTTTAAGGCTCGGTTCGGCCAGACTTATTTAGTAATCGAGTTGAGTTTGAGCTCAAGTTTTAGGCTCGTGTTAAAAATGAGCTGAGCTCAACATTCTAAAACTCGATTGGCTCAGCACGACTCGAAAAACTGGACTTGTTTGGATAGGTGCGTTCGGCCTGTTTATAAAAAGCTCATTTAGCAAATGAATCGAACTTGGCTTGTTAAGGGCCAAGCTTGAACACTACAAGACTCGACCCGTTTGCTCCCTGGCCGGATGTATAACATGAACCGCTCAGATCATAGTTTTAAATCTCGAGTGGAGCCAAAGAAAGAGGTGTTTTGCTCATATCAGAGTAATTCGGTAGTGAGCTTAACCAAAGTAGCAATTTTCTTTATTAAAAAATCGACAAAAATTAAATACAAGAAGTGGGAAAAGGGAACACCCCACATGGGTCAACCCAACTGTTCACACCAGATATCCACTCCACCCCAGGGAACCTTTCTATGGGGGACCGACTGTTAAAACACCGATTGTGTAGATATCGGTATGTGCGCGGAGTTCATTTGCAGATTCTGTACAGACAATTCGAGTCTTTCAATAATTTTAAAAAAAAATTTCAGCGGCCCGACAAAAATTATCTCAATTGAATAAATTAATGTACATGCTTGATCGATCCGACCCAAGCCGGTAGTATTTTATTTTATTTTTATGGTGCTAAAGAAGGCATTATATGGGTCTTCTTCCTCCACGTACCCAAAAATTAATTTTTTTAAAAAAACCATGCATTAAATGTGATTCAACTACACGTAATAATGCAAAAATTAAAAATAAATCCATATATTCCATACGCAACTTACAAAGATCCAGCTATGCTACATAAATTTTCTATTGAAAATTAATTATTCATTCATTTTGTGGCTCATTCCTTTTGGGGTCTCAATCACACACTGACACACGCACGCCCTTTCCTTTGAATCAGATTCCGACCTATTAAAAAAAATTAAAAAATTAAACTAAGGTCGAAAGATTTACGACGGATTAGAGATCAATAAAAACAGAGGAGTATCGAGGAGCCCGCATCCGTAACTAAAGGCCAAATCTTGTACTCCCTCCGTCCCAAACTTTTTGTCCTGTCCGTAAAACGAAGTGTTAAAAATAATATAATTTTTGTATAAAAAATTGAAAGTTTTTCAACAACTTACTAAATATCAATGAGTATTTTTAATTTGTGAAAAAAGTTTGAATTTTTTCTTGAAAAAATTACATTATTTTTAATATTCCGTTTTGCGGACCGGACAAAGAATTTGGGATGGAGGGAGTATGAAAAATGAATCTTATAATTGAGTTAGGGATTGCCCACGCAAAGGCCCGAAACAATACGTTTTGAATACAAAAAAAAAAAAAAAATTATCCCAAATTTTTTTTTTTTTGATCTCTCATCGCTATTTTCGATTTTCTAATCTAGAAACCCAACACCCTCTACAACCGTCGATCGAATTTTCAAGAGATTATATCTATCCGTTCGAAAATATACTTGCTAATATAAATCCCCTAACCTTATGACAGGTAAATTCTTTCAATTGATTACTTTTAAGTTTTTGCCTTAAAAGACTTGATTATCTTTTTTAATTTAAATCAACTCAATAATTAATTTATGAACATCAGATTACAAATTTACGGAGCTGCATGCCACCGGTGAAACCTTAACTTCACAATGCTCACTTATCCTCCAGCAGGACTTATCTTGACACGTGGCTTTCTCCTTCTCTCTCCTCCACCCCATTTTTTTCTCTCTCTCTCTCTCTCTCTCTCTCTCTCTCTCTCTCTCTCTCTCTCTTTCTATATATACCCTAGTGTAGTGCTTCCCTTCCCTTGTCTTTCTTCTTTGAGTGTACGTGAACATCTATATATATATATATGGATACACAAAAAGGAAATGATCATGGAGAGGTGAAGGAAGTGGGGAATAGAAAAGTGAGTATGAGTGAGGTGGGGTTGAGGTTTCTGGCATTTTCACTGACTCTGGTGGCTGCAGTTTTGGTTGGAGTTGACAAGCAGACCAAGATTGTTGCCATACCTGTGGTTTCAACTCTCCCTCCCTTGAATGTCCCTGTTACTGCCAAGTACCATTACTTCTCTGCCTTTGTGTAAGCTCTCTCTCTCTCTCTCTCTCCAAACGAACCGTGTTGTGTGCGAGCAGCTAGAGGCTCGACACGGTAAGGCTCGTTTGAGTTCGGCTGTTACGTTAATATAAACAAGCTTGGATCAAAATTTTAGGCTCGTTTGATGAATGAGTTGAGCTCAAGTAATTAGCTGAAGCTCGGCTCGAGTAGAGAATGTATTTATATAGGTAGTAGTTTACTTTAATTAGTTAATTTGTTAAATTTTCCCTTAGAGAGCTGAAGTTATATCTGCTCGTTTATAGTTTGTTCGACACGAGCCGAGCTCCGGTTTCATCAACACTAACGAGCCGAGTTTTAGAAATTCATATACGGAGACGAGCTCAAGCTAGCTCGATGATTGACTTTTAGGGTCCGTTCTATTTTTGTGGAAAAAGAACTTTTTGAAAAAGAAGGTATAATTTCAAACTAAAAAATTATGTGTTTACGCAAATATTTTTTCTACCAATATGGATCTTATTTGATAGATCTCATTAAGATTTTTTAAACGGTGAAAAAAAATTGAAAAAATATTTTTCATTTTCATTATATTTGAGTTTGAAATTATCTTCGTTTGAAAAAAAAAAGTACTTTTTTAAAAAGTAGAACGCCACCTTATACTCGAGCCCGAGTCAAGCTCTCACCTAATCGCGAAGAACAGGATTCGAGCACCTCAAAACTCGACTAGTTCGGCTCGTTTGCAACCCTACGTACAGTTCCATTGATCTTTTTGAAATGACATGCTAGTGTATCTGTTAAATCATGCATGCTCATGTTTTCTGTGTACTCTCCACTTGTTTTCTTTCCATTCCTAGCAATTCTAATCATTTTTCCTCATTATTTTTGTCCTGGTGAGATAGGGTATAAGTGCGATTGGGTCCGGTTTAATTCTCTACAACTTTTACGATCAACTAGCTAGTAATTAGTAGCTCGGTTTGATATAGGTTATTATTTTTTAAATACTTATTTTTCTCTTTACAAGACAAATTGTTCTTTCATAATACGTCACATTTAATTCAAAAAATAAGTATGTGCGTACTTATTATTTTTAGCGGAACAGGACTAGTGGCTTTGTTCGGAAGCCATTTTAGTTTTAGTTTTCATTTTGTTTCTAATCATTACTCTACGTCTTTTTTCAATCATTACCCTATTTTTTCAATTATTACTTTCTTATCTCTCTCTATCTCTCTCCAATCATTACCCCTATCTTCAATCAGTACTCTATTTCTCTCTCCACCCACTACCAAAACTAAACTAAACTAAACTCCTAACCAAACACTACCTTTGATACCGGACTAGCTAAGTTTGGGTTTGGCCCGGTTGGTAACTCCAGGGCTGGGTTCGGATTGTTCGCTTTTGAAAATTATATAAATGCAATTAACAGTAAAAGGCGGATCAAAAAAAAATTAACAGTAAAAGCGGTAATTAAGAGAGGTAGGTGCCAGTTAAGGGTAATTAATATGGGGACCATTACCTCGTTGAAAACACATGTTCGGTTTCCATATGTGATGTTACATGCTAGTAAACGTAGGCCCATGCCTATAGGAATTTGTTTTCCCTTTTCTTCATGGTTAAGTTAATTTTAGTAATTTTTTATTTTATTTTAGAGAGGGGTTTTTTTTTTTTTTTTTTTTCCTTTTTTCTGGTCACGTATTTGTATGAAACTTAGTATTACGTAGTGCATTCATCTCCCAGAAGAGGTGAATAATTTAAGGGGTTTACGTTTGCGGATGAGACCCAAAACACACAACCGAGCGAAGAAAAACGAGTACAAAAGACGTCGCAGAGACTTTTACATGTTTTCTAACTAGATAGTGTTGGGAAATCGGAGTCTCAGCTCAGACTCACAATGAGCAAAACACACACAGGATCTTGGGATACTATCGTCACAGAAAACAAACCAGAGAAAAGGAAGAGAAAGATGAACAAAAAAAACAGAACACACAGATATACGAGGTTCTGTAACTTGCCTACATCCCCGGGAGCCACATCAGTCCACTATGAAAGAAAGAAAACAAAAGATTACAAGTCTTCTCCTTTCTCTCTGAGAAAAGTTTTCTCTTGCACTTTCTCTCATTAGAAACCCTCTCTAAGAAATTTTTTTTCTCTCTCTCTCTTTGTGCAACCTTGCTCAAAAAATAATAAATACAACAACTAATATTTATAGGTAAACCCTAAGTGATAGCTGGACTCGTCCAACCAACTTGGGCTGCGGCCCACAGCCCATCCCGGCCGCAAGCCTGTCTGTGGCGTGCTACTTGCCGCAAGCCTGACAGCGTGCTTACCTGTCGCGGAACTCTCCACGCTGGTCACAGACCTCTGTTGCTAAACTCTGTTGCTGAAAGTTGTTTGCATCCCCGACAGATAGATTGGCAGCCGAAACGTTTTTGCAACACGTACAAGAAAAGAGTACATATTAATCGGCTCCTGCATATAGTAACCAAACCAAAACTGAACCAGACTTCAAAAACCGGCCTTCATTTCCTTCTTTCTACACTCTAATCAGATAGACATGATACCTCTACATAATGTTGGAAAACTTTCAAACAGCGACCAAGAACGAACTTTTCCCTTCTAAATCTTCGTCACCGTGCTGTGCACATCCGGACAATCCGTCTCGGCAATGAATGGTTTGGATTGTTGGTGTTGTGCGTAATCTCAATCGTTCATCTGTCTCGACAATTCTGACCATTAATTTATTGCTGAGACAGACGGTCCGGATGTGTGCAACACCATCCCCAAGTTCGAAAACAAGTTTCAAAAACTTTTTCTAAAATAATTGTATCATTTCTAATTAAGGAGACCTAGGGCTTATTAGTTTACCAAAAAGAATTTTTTACCAAAAAGTGCTAAAAGGAGCTTATTTTTTACTAACACTTTTAGATTTTTTTTGAGTAACTGATAATAATAAAAGCCTTATTATTTGCTCACGCTAGCTTGCATGTGGCTGGTCAACATTAATGACTGAAACAACCTCCTCCATTTATTTTGAATTGAATTGTTTATACTCCAAATTGCCCAGTTGATTGACCAAAAAGCCTGCCACAGATCTGGGGGGAGATAAGGGTTGCTTGACCTAAAAGTCTGCCACAGATCTGGGGGGAGATAAGGGTGGAAAAGTCCAAAGGCCACACCAGTCCAGGGATAGCTACATCTTGACAAATTGACTATGAATTCCTTCTTTATTGCATGCAGAGATATGAAGGAGTACATAGTATACGTACAGACGTACATATATATAGGAGTACTAATTTATTCTTATCACCTTTACTTCAGTGTATCTACTTCCTATCTTCTCTCCATATAAAAGAGGATTAAGAGGATCTTTTTGTTTTTATTGAAATTTTTTTCGCATTTATTAATTTTTTTTAGATTATTGCTTCGTCAGAAGAAAGAAATTTAAAAAGTAAAAATTTACGATCAAAATCCAAAATTTTCTAAATAAAGACAAAAATAAGCTAGTAAGCCAAATTTTTTGTCTCTATTCAAAAAAAATTAGGTTCCGATTATAATTTTTTACTTTTTAGATTCTTCTCGTCATAAATAAGCAGTAATCCGTAAAAAAAAAAGATGAAAAACTAACAAATAAAATAAAATTTGAATAAAGACAAAAAAAAAATTCATTTGGCTTATTATAGGCCTAGTCAATGAAAACTTATGCGAAATGGAAGGTTGTGATTTCTGGGGTCGATTTCAAGTTATCACAAATTTACACCTAAGGGGTTGGTAAGTAAAAGCGTATCAATAACTAAGGCGCTTAATTATTTATGAACCCACAAGGATGTTACTGTTCCCAAAAATTCTCGGAAGATTGTCCAAACTTAATTTATTCAACTTTATGGTCCTGAAATTAGTCAATTTGTTTGTAAGTTGGCTTAGATAGTACCGATCTAATTGAAAATAGAAAAAGATGACATTAACAAATTAATAACTGTGAAATAAAATTCCAAATTCCTTACTAGAAAGTGGGAATATTCCAGTAATTAACCACCAAAATTCATACCATCTTTTTCAGGTACTTCGTGGTGGTAAATGCCGTAGCATGTGCATATGCTCTCATATCCTTGGTCCTCACATTGGCCTCAAAAAAGGGTGGAAGCAAAGGAGGCTTAGCACTGATGATAACAACGCTTGACCTTGTGATGCTGGCACTGCTCTCCTCCGCCAGCGGAGCCACCGGAGGCGTCGGTCTCATCGGCATCAGAGGCAACTCCCATGTCCAGTGGAAGAAGGTGTGCAATGTGTTCGAAAAGTTCTGCCACCAGATGCTCGCCGGCCTCATCCTCTCTGTGCTTGGCTCAGCTATTTTTCTTCTTCTGCTTGTGATTTCTGCTCGGAAGCTCCAGAAGAAACATTACTAAGGATGTGTATGGTTCGAGTTGGATCATACTTGTCAAAGAAAAAAAGAAAATATCCTGAATAATCTGTCTGAGTTTCTCTTTCCTGCTTACGTTGTCATTTGGCAAGGGTGGTACTGTACTAAACCAATTAGTACGTTGTGGTAATCTTTGTTGTTGTGTTATTTTACTTTTGTAACTTGGGAAATTCAGTATCAAATTTTTAAAATTTTTTCGACAAACAAGATCATTTCATTTCATATATAATAAAACAGGAACAAGTACAGAAAAACAAAATACACCAAACACCAAGAACAAAAAAAAAAAAAAACGCTTAGCTACAATGTTCGACCCAACCCTCCGCTCGTGGAGGAGGATGGAGGATCGCCACTGGATCATGTTCCCACTGCAGTATCACTACTGGATTTGCCTCTTGAGTCAATGGATCTGACCTGTGTTTGATACCTATCGAAGTTCTCTATCTCCAAAGACCGTGGAAGCTCTTATTTGCACGCAACAATGGATAAGGAAACTAACAAAAATCAATATAAAAGAACAACTTGATGAGTTGGAGCAATTAGATTCAGGTATTACTCTTTTTAGTGCTTGATTTGTTTATGTTATGGTTCTTAAATATCTTTTACGTTGAATGTCTTATTTGTTTATTTTTCTTTGTTTTTAGTTGTCTTGGAATCAAGACGTACTAAGGAGCTAGTGGCATGATGCCATTGTTTATTTCATGATTGAGGTAAATCCTAATCACACACACATATCTATTTCTGTTTGCTGTAATTTTTCTTACTGTTTTCATTTTCTGGAATCCACAATCTGTTTAGTGTTTACTGTTTTTTATGTTGAAAAGGAGGGCTAGATTGTTGGCAATTTGGCATATATAGTATATTTGAACTTGGTAGTCTTTGACTTTTGCAATGTTTGGAGTTTGAACCTGTGTATTTTGAACTTGTTTTTTTTGCAGTTTTCTGTTGGTAATGGTTCTGCATTCTGCTGGTGCTATATTCTGCAGGTGATGTTCACAAGAAGTGTTTTTTGTGCTGTTGACTGAGGTGCCATATGTTGCTGGTCTTAATTAGGAGTGTTTCTTTTTGTTTGGAGTATTCTGTTAGGGCAAATCCTTTGCCACATGTTCCTATTAGTTGTTAGTGTTTTCTTTTGAAATGGTGGTTGAAAAAAAAACAGGTGGAAGAGTTTTAAGGCTGAAAATAAGGGTGGTAGTTGGAACCCATACTTGGTTGTTGGTACTTGTAATTCTTTGTATGCGTGGTTGTGTTTTCTTTTGAAGTGGTGTTTGGAAAAAACAAAAACAAAACAGGTGTAATAATACTTGTAATTCTTTGAGCACGCCTATTGGAAGTTGGATGTTATTTTCTTTTCAATTGGTGTTTGAAAATAAACAGGTAGAAGAGTATTAAGGCTGAAAATGTAGGTGGAAGAGTTTTAAGACCGAAAATATGGGTGGAAGAGTTTTATTGTTTGGCAACAGGCAGAGGAATGGCTAGAATATGAGTGAATGGCCCAAATATGGGCGATTGACACAAGGCTGAAAATGTTCCAAATATAGGTGAAATTGTTAAGGCTGAAAATGGCCCAAATATGGTGAGAAATAAGTCAAAATGACCCAAATATAGGTGAAAAAAAGGGCCCAAACGGGGCCCGTAATCCACTGTTAGGTTTTTAAAATGGCTCGACTAAGGCCCATTTCGAACAGACCAAAATTCCCGATTAGACCGACCTCACCCCGAACCGAACCGAATTCAAATACGGTCGAAATTGGTCCCGGAAAAATATACCCCAAACCAACTCTGTCTTCCAAAAAAATCACCCCGAACCGAAATCACCCCTACCCTTGACCCCTTCACGCCGTTGAAGAGCTAGGAACACCGTCGCCTGGTTGATTCAAAATTTTTAATTCGAATCCCTCCATTTCTTGCCAAATACGTAGATGCAACTTGAGATTAAAAATCCATGGTATATCAATGAATACCTTAACCCATTTAACCCATCAATTTACACTCAGGTTAATATTTTTGTACTCAAATGGATTATGATTGCATTTGAGTAGGCTTAAAGCGGGGTAGATTGCGGATCAAAAAAAAAAAAAAAAAAGCGGGGTAGATTTGGATGGGTCCACAGATTTAGGTCAAAATTGACCCCTCCAAATATAATACTCCTCCATCTACTTTCCATCTTTAACTATCTTAACAGCATTAGTACAAAAAATTTCACGAACTCCCCGAACATACATAAACGATAAAAACAAATCCAGCAGCAGCTCAAGAATACTGCAGCCTTGCTAATAGAATTTCAAAAAATCATATGAAAAGGCACCGTTGACAAGGTCAATTAGAATTATAAAACCACAATCTGTGAAGAAAAGAAACAAGATATGAGCTTCACCTTGAAATACCGGTAGAGACAAAATTGAGTATAGGGGATATGAGGGGCCAGACAATAAATTTCCCCAATTACCGTATGTAAAACAAGAAGATTGCACCAGCATTGGATGATCGTGCCCCTCCGGGAAAAACCCACGTAAATACTTGCAGCATGTATAAAAGGGCATTGATTTGAAGTATCGAACAAAGAGAATCTACAAAATCCATCTGAAATAAAGAAAGCATAATCAAGCCTTCGGGAATGTGGTTTACTCACGGAAGCAGCACATTCTGTCAGCGTGATCCCGGTGAAAGCAACAACTGGATCGCATTTCTTTCGCTTTTTTGTGATGCAAAGATAACTTAACTTGCTTGGCTGCATAACTTAACTGAGAACACCTTTCTTGGTTAGATCTTCCATGTTTACAGACACTTTTAAACCCAAGTTTTGTAGGCCGCTAACCATGGCAGGAATGTCGTTTTGTAAAGCAGCAGCCAATTCCTAGACAGGGACAGGAATAAAACAAACAGCATTTGCACGAGTGAAAGTCAATTCAATAATACTTGAATCAAGAAGGAAGCTAAACATGGTTTTGATTTTGATTTTGATTTCAATTTTTGTTTTTTTCTCCCTTTTTCTGACAAGGGTGTCCAGGTCATTGAGGATATCACCCAAACTAATTCCTTGGGTACATGTAGTCCCACCATCCAACACATATCAGGTAATTACCGGCCTTAAGCCATTGGGGTACCTCAAGAAGAGTAGGAAGTGAAATTAACCAGTGGGGTCCACCCTTGGAGATTTAAACCTGACTGATTTAGGTTTGACGTGAAATCATCTGTAATGGTCATCAGAGATGGACAACTTTGAATTCATTTTCTTTTCCACTAACCAAATTGAGAATGAACTAAAAATGTTTCGCCCTTCATCAGGATTGAAAACACTCAAAAGAAAGCAGATGTCACCAAGTTTCAATCAAATCATCAAGTTTAATAGAAGGATTTTTAGTGACAAAGCATGTATCGAATCTTGAAAATTATAGAAAAAATCCATGAAAAATCCATAATCCCATTTTCAGCAGAAACTGAATACTTATATAAATCGGTACCTTCCTGTCTTCCTCTTTGTGACGCTTTATAACCTCCAAAGGCCACTCACTCACCAGCTTTTGAAGCTCAACCACGATACCAGGCTTCTTTGATTCAGACACAGTCTGCAAGTACATATAAGAACTTCCAAAGTTTCACTCAATAAAGAATGAAAAATGCCAGGAAATATGGACAAAGTTTAAACTCTTTGCCATCATTGTTCCTTTCTATCTCCAGATTGGAAATGTTAATAACACTATGCAAGCAAATGGACAGCAACGAAATTTTGTATGAGCACCACACTGGACCATATAACAGCAAGATGTAACCCTGTTGGATTCTCCGGGGAATGGTACAACGAGGAATGCCATGAACTAGCAAATTAAATAAAATACCAGATATTGGAATACAACACGATGCCATTGGCAGGTGATATAAAAGAAATCCCCCAGAACTTTAGACGGAAACTGACATTTATAAAATATCACCCCAAAATGAGTTTTACAAAAACTTGAGACAACATAAATCAACGAAAAAGCTATGGGAACTGACCATATGTGCACCGATGGTGCACATATTGGCACGCGGGGCCCACTCTGGGTCCCGCACGGATAACCATATGAGCTGGTCAATAATTTTAAAATAATTTTTTGAGTGGGCTCATTAAATGATTTTTTGCTGACCCACTCGAAAAATTATTTTAGAATTATTGAAAGATTCGGATTACCCATGCGGGACCCGGAGTGGGCCCCACATGCCGATCTGTGCACCAACGGTACACAGATGGTCGGTCCCCATAGAAGGGCTCATAAATCAATATGTAATTTGAAGGGAGGGGTGAGGACATGGTAAAACTATGTTCACAGAAGATGACTACCTATGCTAAAGCCCCACTTGCCTTTGATGGTGTGAAAAGGGACAGAAGGAAGTGGGTTTGCTCCCACAGGTCCTTTCACAGTAAACACCATGCACAAGTATCTACCTGATTGAGGATTTGAACAACTGCAGCAGCATTCTCAGGCTTGCGTTCAAGCAGAAAACCCTGCAAAGACAATCAGAAGTAAAAAGTAGCACGAGTAAAATCGCAGTTTCCTCTCCTGGCTCTCCATATAGTTGCACACATATCATCAATTTCAAGTAAAACTTATTTTGAGCAATTTTAAATCCATCCAAGAGATCCAGCAGTTGAAACATTTACAAGTACTAGCTAGCACTTAGAGTTATGCAACCATAGTTACCATACAAGCAGAAAAAGCCACCAACACCTACTCTATTTAGTTTACCCATTAGATTTTTATCTTTATTAATGCGTAATAGATAACTGAAACTATCTGACAGCACAGGAGAAACTCAAAGCAGGAAAGCATTGCTGAGAAAGAGTGTAATTACTAAAAACTTCTTTATCTGCAATGTAATGCGTAGTAAAGGAGCCAAAAAAACCAATTCCAAGCAAGCTATTTCACCTACCCATTTACATCTCATGATATTACTCCAGAGTCCAGACACCGAGCTGGACCTATAAAAGAAGGTTATCACCACGATATATAAGAATCTCATACAACACTTTGTCCATGCCTTCTAGGTAGTCTCTCTAACTGCTACCCTCTCTACTATATACTCTAAGGCTGCCTAAAATCTCACTCTCTCCACCTCCGGTGGTTCAGTCTGCCTATATCACCATGGTCATAGTTGTTACGGATCCAAACAGGAGATCTCTGAAACTAATATTCTTTTCCACCAAAATTAACTTCTGTATCAAAACACAAACCTTGGCACATGAAAACCCAGTCACAAGAGTGTGCTGCTTCATAGATTCTGACCTTAACTTTTCAATTTTCCACAGAGAGTCAACATCTCCTGTGAGGGAGCAAAATTCAAAATTATTATACGCAATTCAGCACTTCTTAAGCATGAGAAGAAGCAAGACTTCAGATACAAGGCATCAACAAATAAATGACATTTACTAAGATGTCTATGTAATTTGACTCCATAGTAAAATCTACTCTGACAATGATCAGGACATCCATAACATGGAGGTGGCAAGGTAAACCACAACCTACAAACAAATTATAGCAATCAATACCTTGTTTTGCAGCAAATTCCATCGATACGTCAAAGGAAGTTTGTCGCAGTTTCACTCCAGCCTTCACGAACCTTCTTACATACTTGGACATCAAATCCCAACGATCTGTGTTGTAACAAATGCTGCAATCATGAAATAAATCACAACGGTGTCGACCAAATTGGAGTATTAAAATGAAGTTTTGCATTAATAGGGGGAAACAAGTATGAAGAGGGATATATTGATGCTTGCTCCTTCATAATTAAACATGCTAAATCATTGCAAGCAGTGTCACCAATATATGTAATTAAAGGATCAATAATGACAAAATGAACATTGATTGGGAAAATATAACTAACACATACCTGTAGCTATGATTTTAAAACTTGATAAAAAAAATTTGCAGAACTCATAGAGACCAGCTTCCTAGAAAACTGCAGCCTGTACAAGGCATAAGCTCCATATACTTTTCCTTCTCTAATTTTTGTCAAAAGACATGAAACAGCAAGAGCTGTGGTGTAATCTAGCGGCACTGGAAGAGAAACGAATGGTACAAGCTAAGTTTGTCAGGTGGTTATGAATGAGGTGATAGTTCCAGATAGCTCAGGTGCATGTTCCATTAACTTCAGCCATATGTATTAAAAACATTAGAGGATATGACTTTTACAAATAAGGAAGAATGGTGGGACCTAGGCAAGCATACCCGCACATAAACAGCTCCGAAATCGCAAACAAAAGCATACAAGAGTATGAACCCAAAACACTAGCTTGACATTGAGGAAGCAAAATTATGCTTAGTAACATGTTGAATATTCCCCTTGCCATCAAATGAAAATGCGCAAACGGTTGTAACCACTAGCAAGGAGAGCCATAAGAAGGAAGACAAAGGAATATCCACAAGCAAAAAAAGTAAATGTTCAATCCATGGTAACCCGCAATTAACTAACATAATCAATATTTTCCATTAATAGAGCCTATTTTTTTTCATTATTTTAAGGTTGGAATGCTAGCAGTCCCTATATTTGTTACTTCTACGGATTAGAAATGAGGGCCACTTTTGTTGGTTCGCTTGATTAGAGTGGTGCCATTGCGTCTAAGTATAGTCTGATGTATGAATGATCATTTGACATTCCTTGCAGCACATGATGATCGTATAATTTTTCATCATTCATAGTGAGCCAAACCAAAATCAATAAGTACATAATATGTATAAACAAGTACCTAAAGACAATGTCCGCTGTGCCGGGTTGCATCGGTAAATCATTCCTCTTCAGAAGTTCCATTATCTCTACCATTAGTTTAGCATCCTTATGCTGCTTAGCATACAACTGCATTCATGAAACACCAAATTACACACAATTGCAACCGGGAAGTGTAGGAGCAATATAACCATGTATAAAAGTAAATATCAATACCAGCAAATGGTGAGCTGATCCAATACTAGGAGATAACCCATACACATTATGCTTCCACAGTGCCTTCTTACCTGTATAGTGTATACTCATCAAAACAGTATCATTCTCATCTAATTTTGAGCATATTACAAGAGTGATCCTCAATATACATAGTAGATGCCATCTATGTGTGTCATAGTGTTGTATCACAGTTCAGAGCTTGCTTTGCTGCTTTCATTAATCTTTTGCTTACAATACAGATCCCTCTTTGGCACAAATACTTTTAATGAACACCTCTTTTGGTTGATCTGTACCACACTCTATTCTTGTCTGATGTACACACTAGCTAATGTGCTACATTGTGTCAGAGCATGATGGCAATAGCAATAAACAGATTGACTGACATGCAAAGGTTATCTCTTGGAGGCACTCCCGTCCAATGAAATAGATACAGTTGACAAAAGAGCTATTAATCATTGCAGGTGACTTATGAGTAGATTGTTGAGTCAATCAACTAGTCGTCAACATAGGAGTTTCTAACAGAAACAACTTGAAGGTCAAACATAAGAAAGCCATAAATATTAAATATAACATACCATAGTCAATGGCCCCTACTTGAGTACATGCCTTAGTAATTTCTCTGCATAGATTGCAATTAAAATTTTCATGAATGCGAAGATTTGAAAGTCTCTGCATCCAAATCAAAGAGCTCAATTAGTCACAGCATTTTGCAAATGATAAGCACCAACAAGAATCAAAACATAACACTCCCAGGTAAAGGAAAGCAAAAAAGAAGCACAAAGAGTATCTCACAAAAACTCGAAGGCGCTGTAAAATGTCAAACAGAAGCTTAATATCGTTGTGGGTGGCACAATTTCCAATGAGTGACCACAACCAAGCATTTGGAGGCATTGACCTTTTCTCCACTACAGATTTAAGCATTTTGTCGTACAATTCCTTCACAGCCTCTGCATTCCAATAAGACCAAACTCATTGTCACTAACAAGTAATAAGCCTTCATAAACAAATTAAAACAAAGCCAACAAGTACCTGTCTGATTGTCTTCAGTCGCACCTGCCCCTGTGGAGAATAGTACCTTTGGCACCATTGTCATCATCATCAAGCACGTCCAACTTGGCAATATCTCTGCCTGGGCTGATGACCCACAGAAGTCATGACCAAGCCCTGTGTGTTTCCAAAACTCCATGTTACCCAACCATATCTAAACAAACGTATACAAGGCTCTTTTCCGTTGCTTGAGAAAAAAATGGAAAATTTCACTTATCACCGACCATAATAGCCCGAATTAGCTACACCAACAAAGATACACACTACTAGAAAGTCAGTATAGGAACACAAAAACCAACCAGAGAAATATATGAAGGATGGACGGGGTTTATTGGAAGTGAACCTAGTAAAATCAGGTTCCTCTCCATCCATTTTTCCTCAGAATGAATCTAGTAAAATGTTGCTTCTGTGCATTCATCTATTTTTCTGTGTTCGGTTTTGTGGTTGGTTTTTGTGTTCCTACTTCCTAGACTTTCACATTCTTTTGTATTCTCGTACTTTCCATTGCGTGTGCTTTCCCAACGTTTTCCACAACTACACGCCAGCAAATTATTTCTCAAAACATAATGCAGGAAGAGTTTCTTTACAAAGAATATGCAAGGGCGAAAGAAAAAGAAGTTGCCCAGCTGACCCTGATATACCTCCCTTGCATTCGTTAAGCTAAGCCTTTATACCTACTTGCCTTTGTTCTCCTTTATTGTACTCTGCTAACGGTTACCACATCTTCATGTTAGTAAATCATTTCCTACGGGCACTGTTTGGTTACTAAGAAAATGTAAGGTCGAAAAGAGAGAAAACTCGACCCAACTGACTCAATTCTTTTAATTTTCCTTTTTCCATGTTGTGGATAGGGTTGCTAAACAAACCAAGCCACTCGATTTTGAGCTTGTGTTTGCTTGTTAAAAGCTTATTCAAGATCAGTTTGTTACATAAACAAACCAAGCTTGAACATCTTTTGAGGCTCGTTAAGGTTTCAAACCAAGCAAGAAAAAGTTATTACTCTGCTCGTTCGGCTTATGATGTATAAAACATTCAAACTACTCAAGATCAGTTCGTGTTCAAACCAAGTTGAAGCTCGTTGAGGTTTCAAACCAAACTCTGAACAAGCTACTACTCGGATCGTTCGGCTTACGAAGTATAACAAATTCAAGCTCCCGAAGATTAGTTCGTGTCGTGTTCGGCTTCAGTAAAGCCCGTTTGAGATTAGTTCGTCCCATAAACAAGCTAAGCTCGATCCTATTTTTGAAGCTCGTCAAGTTTCAAACCAAGTTCAAACAAGCTACTACTCGGCTCATTCAGCTTATGATGTAGAAACAATTCTAACCTACTCAAGATGAGTTCATGTTCAGCATTATTAAAACTCGTTTGAGATCGTCTCGTCTCATAAACAAGCTAAGCTTGAACATACTTTTTTTGGGTGGTAAATGCCAATTTTTATTCACCAAAACACCATATACAAGGAGCAACACAAAAACAAAGAGAAACAACAACAAAAAACTAGCCCAAACTCAGGAATCAAACATGATCACACCCCAAGACTTTGAGGGAGAACCCCCATCTCAAACATATATCCTTGTTGGCTTCAGTTCTGCAATGATCCTTCCACGAACACACCCTGGCACGAACACCAGCTATGATTGCTTCATTCAACATATTAATAGACTTCACACCCCTGCCAAACACCCTGGCATTCCTTTCCAACCATGGGTAGTAGATTGCAGTTGAAAAGGAGAGTTTAATTATCTCAGCTTGAAAGGACTTGTGGCTACAAAAAGATATAGGCCAATCAATCTCAGAATTCCAAGTACCAATCCTTCGCCGTACCAAACATTTGAGAAGCATAGATTCCCACACTTCTTTAGCAAAAGCACAATCAAAAAAAGAGGTGTTGGTGAGACTTGGGGGCTTGTGCGCACAGAACACAATTTGCATCCACATTCATGCACCCAAGTTCTTAATCTATCCTTAGTCGCAAGTTTCTCCAAGCAACAAAGCCAACAAATAAAAGACCATTTAGGTACCCTACCAGAGAACCAAACCACTGAAGTCCACGGCATCTTTACCCCAGGAGGTCTCATAGCCTTCCAAGTGGACCTCATACAAAACTGTCCACTAGGAGAGGGGGTTCAAATAACGTCATCATCCTTGTCTAAGGTTAGGTAAGAAGGAACGAGGAGTGTTAGCCATAATATGTTGAACATACTTTTGGAGCTCGTAAAATTTTCAAACCAAACTCAATCAACCACTAACTTGGCTCGTTCTCGTTCTCGTTCTCGTTTATCACCCTAGTTGTGGATACATTGAAACATAAAAGTCTCAGACTTTATATTTTTCCATGTGTTTCCTATTCTAGTATTCACGTTTAATTGTACATTCCTACGGCATTTTCTCGACAACAAAATAGTGAATTCGAATGAGACAATGTCGTCGGTGAATATACCTGAGAACGAAAGGGCGCGGTGATTGCGGTGTTGTTGGAGAGAAGAGCGAGGGGCTCCGGCAAGAGGCGTTTGGAGTCGGTGCTCCGAATAGAGTAGAATCGACGGCGTTTGGAGAAACCGGGTGATCCGGCGAGCGCTGGAGGCGACTTGCATGGTGGTTGTTCAAGAGAGAGAGAGAGGGGTTTAGGTGTTGAGCGAAGAGGGGTTTAGGGGAAGAAGAGAGAGAGAGAGAGAGAGAGAGGGGTATACTAGGGTAGAGCGAAGGACCAGGGATTGTTCTCTGCACCTGCGTTTACATGCTTCATTTGATGAGTTTTTTACGCAATTATCTTTAGTAAACCTCAAATTTTATCACCTAAAAAATTCTTGCAACCTACAGAATCACAATTTAAAAATGCACACTTTTAGAAATTTTTTTTACTACTAGGGTTTTTTTTTTTTTTTAGTTTTTTCTTGTTTTGTTCTTATGCAATTTTTTTTGGGTGTTTGTTAATTAATACTTAACTTTTGTGAATTATAGATTCGTCTTGTCAAGACAAATCAAAAACGTAAAAAATTATATAAATTTTGCACAAATATTTATTCAAATATTCAAAATAAGACTTAAAAAGCCAATTCACAAAAGTTATACGCAAAATTAACAATAACAAAAAAAAATTAGATGGGGACAAAATAAAAAAAAAAAGCCCAAATATCTTATGGTTTACTACTTTAAATTGTATAATCTAATAACATATTATTCAAAAATCAAATCACCTTTTGATGAGAAAGTAGAAGTGGGAAACAATCAGGGAATAAGAGAGACGATACTCAGTGCTGATCAAATTGATTGCATCAGTTGTTTCAACCAAAATTCCCGACTCGCGAAAACAATGACTCTACTGCAAGCCAAGAAAAGAAACAATGGCAAACAAACTCTCTCCACTTCAAGTCATAACCAAAGATACGTCGTACCCGCTTGTTCGTCTCGGGGTTTCAAAAATTCCTTTGCGCACGATTTTCAATAAATTTTCTCTATTTGTTTCTCTTCACTCGTTATTTTTAAAAACCTCCCTCGCAACCCAAATCGAATACTACTATTTTTTAACCTCCAAGTTTTGAATTTCCACATACCCTATCAAACAAAGGTAATTGGAACCTGCAAAAACAGATGTAAAATCCGGGTCAATTATTTGGGCCAAAGGCTGAACTTTGAGTTAGCAGCTGAAAATGTATGAAGAAAAAACTCGGAGAAGAAAACATCATTGCGACATCCGACAGCTATGACTACTTTTGAAGAAAACAGAAACAGAGTCAGAGATAAGCACTGTACATCACATTACAGAAATCAACCCCAACCTTGAAAAACAAAGCAATCTAAGACTACAATGAAATCAAAGTGCTTCACCTGTGTGAGTTTTGAGACCATGAATGAGTTCATTCAAAATCAAACCCCCCACCACACACACATACACCCCTTATGCTGCAACTGAAAAATTAGAAAAGCTGAAAAGGCCATGTCTTGTTCTTACTTGTTTCAGGAACCTGAATCCAAATTGGATGAACATGGTGTGGAAGTTGAGTTCCAATAGTTTGCCTTGAAACCAAATCAGTGGAGGGAATAGATGACACAACTCGAACATCGGCTTGAAGAGTCCTTTTGAAGTGTTCAACGTCAAAAATGTTCAAAAATACACTGCAAAAATCAGTTTATAAGTTTAGGTGATTAAATCATCAACTCCAGTCAATAAAAGTTCTAGTCCTGCAGTTTTTGTTCTTCCCACAGCCCCAATTTTCATCCGAGGATTATTAATCACATCATAATCCGCCCTTTTAAGTCTTTATATATATATCCAAAACTTGTTTTAGTAGTGTATACTTGGATTAGTGGGATTTCTTTGAAATTGAATTCAATAGACCGAATACTTGGATTCGCAGATCAGTCCAAATTAACTTACGAAAATAAGGAAGAATTTGAATTACTTACGAATTCACCATTTTATGCAAAGCTAAACAAAAAAAATAAATAAAGGACTTTTTCAGCAATAGTTGTTCGTTCTCTTATCATTTCCAACCCAAAACATAAACTCAAGCTTGTACTTGAATTTCCTTGTCCCATCTTTCCCCTTCCATTTCACTTCAACTTCCCAAGTTCCACCCCACATCTATGAACCAAACAAAGCCCAAGAAAATATTGCATAGGATTACCAAGAAATTCAAGAATTGAAAGGGAAAATCGTTGATCTCACAAGTAAAGAACTGATCAAAACCGCATCAAACCCATGATATATAAAATGATCGAAGCAAGAAAATTATTTGCAATATATCAATCAAAACGCACATATATTCAATTGGAAACAAGAAAATCAATTAATCAAAATCTGAGTCCCCAAACATGATATGCCGGAAAAACCGGCACAACCGACGCCACCTCAAGAATTCTCGCAATCACATTCCAATTCGTTCTGTAACTCAGTATCGTCCCGATTCAATCTCGAAAACAACGTCCCCAAGCGCCTCGTAGTGCACCCTTACCTCCTTCAGCTCAGCTACTTTTCAGAAAGCTGAGTTTTTGCATACCTGAAAATGTGAGGCTAGAATCAGTTCGAGGAAGATTGATGCCCGTTTGTGAAAGAAGATGCAGTGAAAACAGAGTACGAATACAAACCCACAGAGAGAGAGAGAGAGAGAGAGAGAGAGAGAGAGAGAGAGAGACCTTGGGGTAAATAGGGACGACGACGGACATTCATTAGGAAGTGGCAACCATACGTCAGTAGAAACTCGCGTATGACAGACGCGAGCTTGGTCCAAACGGTAAGAAAGCATCTTGAACACGCGAGGTATACCAAAAACGACGTCGTCCGTACTTGTTAAGACTTCTCAGTTTAAACCTGCGAAGTCACTTGAAAACATGAATTTGTAAAATTGTGAGCCCGTTCCAATTCATCACCATGATCGAAACCCTTCATGTTTCAGAGACTGTCAAGAGCATAAACCTGAAAAGAAATCCTTTGAATCGAGTACTCTTTGAATCATAATCGGAGACGATAATTGTGATTTTTTTTTGCAAAAATAGACTTGGCCATACTCTATCAAATCTATTGTGTCGAACTCCGGAGAGGAGCTGTTCAGAGTTTAGTAAAACGACGTCGGAAGCCGGCGTTCTTGTATCTGCAACGCAAGTTCGTCAAATTTTGATCTTGTTTCGAATGATCTTTACGATCGAAATCGTTCAAATTGTAGAACTTGTGAAGAAGGTAAATAGTATCAAAGATTGTTTGAATCGAACTCTGAATGATGCATGATCGAAGATTATCAAAGTGAATTTATTTTTATGAAAATAGATTTGGCTACACTGTATCAAATCCATTAAATTCACTCCGACGACGAAGGGACGTCCACGACGGAAAAGGAAAAGGATCCTCACTCCATTTCTCAACCGGTCTGCTTCTCTCTCTAAAGGTATTCTTGGTCGATTTTCCTTTGGGATGTTGCCTGATTAATTGATTTTGTTTCCATTGCTCTGGAACTTAGTGCTTCGAAATTCAACAAAACTTTGCATCATAATAGATGATTTTTTGCTTCAAAAAAATACCCCCTTCGTTGGACGCCACCACTGAACTGATAACCCTGCTGCCGCCGCCGTACGTGGATATCGACGAAGGAAGGTAGATTTCAAATATGTCTAGTTCTTCCCTAATTTTCTGTTAAAATTTGACGAAGTAAAACTGATTTCGGAGTCTTCCCTAATTCTCTGTTACAGGTCAGTAACCCGTACTTACGAACACAAATACTAGTATGTTGTTCTTCAGTCGAAACCTCAGAAAACAACTACCTGCTTTTTACACATACACCCAGAAATGCACCTACGTAGATGTGTACATGAAATGGAAGAAAGACTCATACTTCGACTCAATCGAGTCCATCCACAAATCCATTCAGCTCAAACCCTTAATAGCTCTCAAGAACTGCATCTCCACGGCACCCGATGGGTGCATACCCATCTCGGCCGTATCTAAGAGAGACAAAGAGTTTGGGGTACCAGTTAAGGTTGCTAGGTTCTTGAGACAATACCCATCTGTATTTGAGGAGTATACCGGACCCGAGTACAACCTCCCGTGGTTTAGGCTGACTAGAGAAGCTGTTGAGATTGATAGAGAGGAGTGTGAGATTTATAGGGATTGTAAGGGTGATTTGTTAGGGAGGTTGAAGAAGTTGGTTTTGATGAGTGGTGAGAAGAGGTTACCGGTAAAGATAATTCAGGGGTTGCAGTGGTATTTGGGATTGCCGGATGAGTTTCTGAAAGACCCCAAAAGGAATCTTGATGGTTCTTTTCGAGTTGTGGAGATGGAAGATGGGTTGAAGGGATTGGCTGTTGAGAGTGAGATTAGGGTTCTGTCTGTAATGCAAAAGAATGGGATGAAGAGAGGAGGGTACGGTGGGGGACCAATGGAGGCAATGCCGTTTCCATTTTTTCCGCCCAAGGGTTTGAGGATGAAGCAGAAGATTTCGGATTGGTTGTACGAGTTTCAGAAGCTTCCGTATGTCTCACCGTACGAGGATTATTGGGGTTTGAGTACTGACAGCGATGTTTCAGAGAAACGGGTTGTGGGTGTGCTTCATGAGTTGCTTAGTCTCTTTGTTGAGCATTCTGCTGAGAGGAAGAAGCTTCTGTGCCTTAGGAAGTACCTTGGACTGCCACAGAAAGTTCACAAGGCATTTGAGCGGCATCCCCACATGTTTTATCTGTCTTTGAGGAACAAGACTTGCACGGCTATATTGAAAGAAGCTTACTGTGATAAGTCATTTACAGAATCTCATCCTCTGTCAACGGTAAGGAAGAAGTACATCAATCTAATGATGCAATCGGAGGTTATTTTGAAACGGAGGAGGATGAATAATCGCCCTGTTGATAGTCAAAATGAGTGCCCAAAAATAGACCTGGATTACGTAGAAGAGGACAGAACAGAAATAGTATAATCTTGTTCTTAACTGACTTCTTGTATTGAATGGAATCTGAGGTTAAGAGGTTGGCAAGTGGGAATAATCGGACGGAACTCAGATCAAGACATATCGACTAACATCCGATTGCTTGACTGATCAAAGCCAAAGATTAAAGTCAGTTTGATTTTTCATCAATTGAAGTGAATATACAAAGGTTTAGCACATCATGTTCTCCTTTCAGCAAATATACGGATGTGTTGGTATACATGCGTGTGTGTATGTACATGTATGGATGGATGGACTATCATCCTTTATTTTGCAGCATCTGTCCTATCGCAAACATATTGGTGCCGATTTTGATCACCAAAGCAAACATGGTAACAGAAGTTAAAACCACAATTTACCTTCTCAGACTAAAGGGTAGTCCCTTGCTTTCGCATTAAGGTACATTTTAAGGGCACAATAACCCTGTATCATTTGAATGGATTTTAACTCCAAAGAGTTGGATGGAGGATAATATATCCGATGAATGTGAAGAATGCAAGTAACTGTTACAATTCGAGTAACGACTGATTCTTAGTTTCAGTTGGATGAAAGTAGGGAGAGTCCAGCAATTGGAGCCCTTTGGTTTTATGATTTTATGTTACAGTTCACTCTTTTAACTCATGCAGCATTTCCCTTTATCAGAAAAGCTATGTTTCACAAGATCTTGCTATGTCAAATTTTACTGCAACTTCGTGGATTCGTGTTGAAGCAGACGCATCTTTTCCTTTTTTTGATAGTGGTTGGAAGCCATTAAGCTTGTGTAGCCCGTGTGGGATTGGATTTACCGCTGCATAATTCTTGCCATTAGCTAGTGCTTCATCTAGGTTATGTATTTCGTATTTCTGTCTCTAGCTTTCTTGGGGCTGTATATTGACTTGTTGCTGTGGTATTCTTTTGTTTTTTTGGTATGATGGTGAGAACTTGAGAGGTGTCCGGCCAGTTTCCGCGCACCTCAACTAATCTCCTCCCGGGCCGGTCAAATACAGGTAAACCACGCCGGGACACAGATATTAGGAAATTCACAAGAAATACTTCCTTGTGGTTTGACCCCAAGAGTCGAATTATGCGGGCAGTTGTATTGTTAATTGAGTTCTTTCTTGTGCCAAAAAAAAACGCAAAAAGAAAAGAAAACTTAGTGCCAATGTAGGCAAGGCAATCCAAAACTGTGAAGCTATGTTTTTCAGACTTTTCAAGCTAAATGCATTTCAATTCTAGGCTGATCATGGAGTTGATTGATTGGAAAGTTCTGGCAGAAGTGAGACATCCGACGCCAAACAGCCGGTTGCTGGTCCTCTCAAAACCCATCTTAAGGCAAAGATAAGAGCACTATAAAGTGAAGAAACAAATTGTAAACTTTCACTGACCAGAGCGAAAATGTGCTTACTTGCTGAATTGCAAGAGTGTATAGCTTAATGCCCATTCTGAGTCTTTGGAGTTTACACCATACAGGGATTAGGTTATACAAATCCTTGAAAACGAGGCACAGAATCCGAAAATGTCGGGATCTTTCCCAAAAATGTCTGGAAAAGAGAAAGGAAAGGTTTAAATTCATTCTGATGCTTAGGAAAGAGAAATGAATCTGCCAACATCAAAGTGAATTTGAACCATTCATTTCTCTTTTGCGGACATTTTTGGAGAAACTTTCCCGTACCCTAGCAAATTGCTCATCTGGCTCCAAGCTTCCGGTCCACATCTGGCCTATGCAGCGGGAACAAGCTTACCACTTTGGATTCCATGGACTCTCCACCCTTCTCCTGGGTGTATTTTTTGTTCTGTTTTTATTTGGTGTATTTTTCTTGTTTTTCTTGTATTTTCGGACCGATGGAATTCCAATTCTTTGTACTTTGTTTTTGTATTCTTTATAAATGGGATTATCTTGTTTGTCAAAAAAAAACCCAGAAAATCAAATGCACTGCCTCCAAAATGAAATACAGAACCTGAGCATGATAGATACGCTCGATCTCCAGAAGTAAGAAATGAACTAATGCTAAAATCCAAACCACATCCGTTATGCCAGAACTCAACAGAGCTTGTCTAATTGTCCATGGCAGCTCAAACAACACCATTACAGAAACATAAACATAAGAATTTGCAACCTGTCATTGTGCTTAGAGGCACTTAACACAACACTGTTCCAGTGTCTAAATGGGCATGGAATACTTAACAATAAATTGGAAAAGGAGCGACATAGTACCACCAAGTACAAACCAAACAAAATTAAGGTCACATTGCGACCATCCAAGAACATTTTTGGTGTGTGAAGTGGCAGGGCTAGGTTGACACCCTCTGACTGTTGGCAATGATGGAACAAGGCTTTCGTCCGCTAGAACGGGCATGGAAGGTGCCAAGCCACGTTCATGTTCCAAACATTGTTGGCTTCATCCCATGAACCAAATTTCTGTGTAATATCCACACGAAACTTCGCTCCGTATATAACACTGTTAGGCCCCAATTCCAATGTCCTGATAGACACAAGCAAGCAACCTAGTCAAAAGAAATAATGATTAATTAGTATACCTTATTACTCATTAATGTCATGCTGAAAACGTAACCCAGTTCAGTTCTTGAAAAATCATGTCCAAAAATAATTTAAGCAACAATAACTATGTAGTCTAAAATAATCAAGAAAGGCTTCATCGTGATTTACCGTGAGATCCAGTCCATAAAGAGCAGCCACAGCACCCTCCCACTGAATGGTCAGTAACCCATAATATCAATGCAATACAATTGCTTCACTCTTTTAACAGCATTCACAGTACAAGGGTGAACAGATGCGTTGTATGCAAAATAAAATCCATGGTGCACCTGAAATAAGACAACGGGTTTAAAAAGCGCACTAGCTCTGAAACCCTCCCTCCTTCCCTCTCCCCCCTTTTAATACTTACTATTTACAAATGCACTTCATTGCACCATGCACCATTGAATCAGGCATGCCAGGGTAGTTTAAGTCAAGCTGCTTCCAGTACAGGCCTTCAATCGAATTATGGATGCTGTACAAGTGGTTAATCAGTAGGCCTATGGAAAATGATGCCATAGCTAGGCCTAGAAAATGATAGGACACGCATTGCTCATAAAATTCTTCACATGTCATAGAGTTTGAGGAAGACGACAGAAAATAGAATACGGAGAAACTGTTATCCTCTCCTTTCAATAAAGACAGACCTGAACGAGAGGAACCTTTGGAACCCCATAACAGTTACACCCTCCATCCCAATTTGTTTGTCCAATTTCGACATACGTGCTCTTCAAAAAATTGTCTATATCTCACAATCCATAACGTTTTACATAATTTCGAAAACATTGTATTATAGACCTAATCGAGATCTATCAAACAAGATCCATATTGCATATACCAAACATTATATACCGAAACATATAGACAATTTTGTAGGAGGTCCCAAACTGTGAAAAGGGACAAATTAATCGGGACGGAGGGAGTAAATGTTAGGAATTAGGAGGCAGTTGTACAACCGAATAAATGGCCAATGTCTTTGCAAGCCTTACAAAAAGACCTTCGCAATGTGATTCCTAAGATCATCACTGAATTGAAATGTAGCTATGGACATTTGCAAGGGACACAAATAGAAATATACATGCAATGATTGAAGATAAATTGCTCATACATGTTTATAACAAACCAGCTGATGCAGAACCACGATTCTCCTCATATACTTGTTTCTAAAAGTCCCTTCTTCCTCTACTTCATGGGATATGGTGAAAGCTCCACATGTGAATCATTTTTAGAAGGGTCAAAGGGAAGCAACATGCAATTTCTCGAATTGGAGGTTGGGGATGGTGGCTCGAGGATATAAGCTAATTCTGAGTGCTCTCGTATTCTTTGAAATGGCTTGATCCATATGTGAACTCTTCCTCTCCAAAATGAATATAGGAAACACATCTTAAGGGAAAAGTCAACGATGTTTCTTCCTTTTCAACTATTTTCATAGTCCTGCTGCTCCTTTAAAAATCACAAGCTACACTACTCCATGGAACCCAAATCAGTGTGGCGGGGCCTCAATTTTAAAGTAAACAATTACTTGAACACTATATGAAATAGGCACAAGCTAATCGCTCTCTATAAGCTGAATGCTAGTTTATTACAAAAGAAACATTCAATTACTTGTCAATGGGATCCTATCAGTTGGCCTGAAAGCCCATTGTTGAGAAACTTTATCATTTAATTCATAAAAGGACAATGGCATAGATTATCATGCTAAACTAAATGTATTAACAGGGACAGAACCAAGATTTAACCCTAGCAGTGGTGAAATGTATACTAAAAAAATAAAAAGATGCATTACAATATTATCGACTCTAGTAAATGATATTTTCATTTGCACAAGGAGTACGAAGAAAGATTAACTTTAACTTTCTAGGTTAAGTTGTTTTAGGGTTAAAGTGTGGAGTTTTTTTTTCCCTTAATTACGCCTCATCCTTTATATCATTTCACTTTGGCCCGTTGAATTTAGCTTTGGAATACTTTTTTGGGTCGCCTTTCTTGAAAAAAAGATAGAAGAGTTAGGACTAGTATATAACAAAAAAATACGGAAAAAAATATAGCGGTGGCGAGACTATATATAAGTTGGGGATAATTTTTTTTTATACATACAATAATTACAATTTCTAAAATTCCTGTCATGGCGGCCGCCGCCACTAAACCACCTGGTTCCATCCTTGTGTATTAACCGCATGAGAAGTCCACCATACTAAAGTTGAGAAGGCATGTTTTTAAGTGTTAAGAGTATGAGTTGTGCACGTCTCCCATCAAAGGTGCCCAGTTATTGCTTTACTAAAACTGCAATAGTAATTTGGATGAACTAGCACATGTTATTCTTGGACAATTAGGAGGGTGGTTACTCTCAAGTCACTTGTGTACAGACACTAAAAAATGTATGGATGCGTGTTATAGTGCATGCTAGAGATATACTCTTAAACTAACGGCTATGCGATTGACAGTCCACTAGGTTGTCAATAAAATAAGAAAACAAGAAAACAAAAGAAAAAAATTACAATTTCTGATAAACTTTTCAAGGCACTTTAATACATAAAACTGTATTTTTTTTTGTCCTCCTCCTCCCAGCCTGTTATTAGCATTTTCCTTCAACTAAATAAGATTACATGAGGCTGCTCCCCCTCCTACTGTCCAGAGTCCAGACCATTATTATAAACAAAGCATAATGGTTACATTCGAGGTTGCAATACATTTATACATGAAACAACAATGTGTGGGTATGCAGATCAAAATGAAATAGTGCAGAAATACAAATAGAAAGCAGAATGTTAGTGAAAATACATACCTGCCACGAAGGCAATGGTTTGATACGAGGAGAAAACTGCCACCATTATAAGTTGTGATTATTCAGGCCATGCTTTGCAAACATTATCAACTGGTTCAACCTATTCAGAAATCGAATGCCTTCGTTGGACTAGATTCTAATTGGTAGGTTGGCATCCTTTGCATGGCCATCTCCCTTTATGCAGAAAGCAAGGACTGGGGCTTTTCTGAAATCAAAGCATGTCAGTTCTGTAGAGAACCACGCTAAGTAACAAGCATGAATTTGGCTCAAAGTACGCCATAGCAATTCCTGAACAGGCCCTCAGTTTCAAGGTCAGTAACGGACAAGCCATTACGGGGCATCAGTTCTCAGTTAATAACGCACACACTTATTTGTCCCTTTCGCACCACACTTGATAAAGGTCAAATGCCCTGTCAAGATCTCTCCGCTTGCAGTACTTTTTCATGAGTATTAGAAATGGAACATGATCAATGGGTATACCAGACCTCTGCATAATGGCAAAAAGTTTTTCAGCCTCCATTAATTTACCCTTCAAACTATAGCCTTTGATGAGTTCTGTATAAGTTATGATATCTGGATTATAACCTCGCCTCAATATTTCATCATGTAACTGGAGTGCAGAACGAATGTCTCCAATGCCACAAGCAGCACCTACTAATAGGTTATACGTAACCAAATCAGGGAAAAGACCTTTTAAGATCATTTCCTTCTTTAGAGAACAAGCTTCAGCAATTTTGCCTCCTTTTATGTGTGCATGAATCAATATATTATAAGTAAATATGTTTGGCAAGACACCAAATTCCACCATTTGATCTCTAATGGAGAGAGCTTTTTTGGTATCTCCAGTTCTCCCGTAGCCATCAATTATGGCATTCCAAATGACAGGCTCGGGTACTATTGAACTCTCTAACATGGAAAGAAGAAATTCACTAGCCTTCATTACATCCCCCTGAACACAGAGGCCTGTAATGAGCACTTTGTATGAGATTTGATCTGGAAAAACCCCCAATCTTGACATAACACTGTGGATATAACAAGCCTCATCAGTCTTTCCTTCCTTACAAAGCGCACTTATGAGAGTATTGTAAGTGAAAACATCAGGGAGAAAACCACTTTTAAGCATTTCAGATAAGTACTGATATGCAACTGTCACATCTTGACTCAAACAAGATCCATGAATAACCACATTATATGCAGTAACATCCATTTGGGAGCCCCTCCGGATCATATCATTCCACAAGACGAGAGCTTGCATCGTATCTCCACTCTTAAAGTAACCATCCATGAGTATCGTTGAAGTGATTAAATTTGATCTTTCCTTGTCAAAACAATTATCAACTAATATCTCTTCAAGAAGTTTCACAGCATCTTCCAATAGCCCTTTCTTGCAAAGTGCATGGACTAGAACGTTACAGGTAACTCTATTTGGCAAAACACCTCTATTCCCCATCGTAGAGAAAAGATCAAGGGCTCTATCCACATTATCCACAAGGCAATAGCCCTTCATTAAAGTGTTATACGTAGCACAGGTGGGACTGGGACCCCAATATAACATCTCACTAACAAGCCAATCTGCTTTCTTCAATTCACCAGCTTTGCAAAGAGCATTTACAATGTAATTGTGTGTAATAATATCTGGAACTAGATCATTATGAATCATCTTGTTCTTAAGCCATATGGCTGCTCCCAGCTTACCTTCCAAACACAAAGTCCTAATAATTGATACATGCTGCGTGTAATTGGCTTCCAATGAGCAAAAACTTGAACCCATGTGTCCCCATGATATGCATTCCCTACATGGTTGGCATTCACTAATATCAAAATGAACTCTATTTAGTTCAGAGAAACGTATTGTATAGGAATTAAATCACTTCTATACAACATATATGCAAAACATAATCAAAACCAAATGATAAAGACCTCTTAGTATCACTCATCCAGACAAATGAAAACCATTTCCTGTTTTCTTATCTTTTTCATTTAGAGTAAATTACACTAAGCCCCCCTCAACTAATCTGCATTTTTACTTAACCCCCTCATACTACAAAATCCGACATCGTGCACCCTCTAACTATCCAAAGTTGACACTTAACACTCTTCTGTTTGGTCTCCGTCCATATTGCAAACGGAAAAAGGCAGTCAGCTTAAATTTCTGACAAAAATAGCCTTGACAACCATCTATACATTATAAGATACATCTATAGGTGTATATATATAATATACGAGGCGGTTCTGGGGACCCCAAAAAAACCTCTAAAAAATCCCCCCAAATCTTAATCTCATAGTTGCAGATCAAATTTTGATGATTTGAGCCGTTCAATGTGTTCAGAACGTGATTTTAAGGGTGCCCGAGAGATATTGGCAAAAAATATAACCGAAAATGGCTTGATTTGAGCAGTTTTTTATTGAACCGTTTGCAATATGGACGGAGACCTAACGGAAGAGTGTTAAGTGTCAACTCTGGATAGTTAGAGGGTGCACGATGTCGGGTTTTGTAGTCTGAGGGGGTTAAGTAAAAACGCGGGTTAGTTGAGGGGGGCTTAGTGTAATTTACTCTTTCATTCAAGTGCAAAGATAACAACCAAATTCTGAAAAAGAACCTGGCTCCAAAAGAAAAAGCATGTGAGTACAATGAAAATCTAGTACACAGCTCCAGAAACTATAGAACTTCACGGAGTGAAAGAATGGTATGATAGCACTCTTTGAGAAATTTTATTAACACAGTTACCACAAATTAGCTTTCAATTGAATAACATAGAGCGCCCAAGCTAAGCAATGATCCATGGACGCTTGAGCAAGTTAAAACAACCTCAGTAATGGAGACACATTTTTTAAACTTTCATTCAAAAGATATTGCTGCTTCAAGTTCAACTGACAATCAATGCAGATGGAATTATGAAAGTTCAATTGAGTAACAATAGCATCTAATTTAATGGGAATGAAGAGTTTAATCTACAATTTTCCATTGAGCCACTTCACATGATCTAAGATCAAAAGTCTAACCTCATCGTCTTCAAACGCTCCAAACTATCTTTCAACAATGCGTCCAAGACATTGAAAACTGGCTGTGACTCTCTTTCATTGTTGTAACCCTTTCTTCGCAAGAACCAATTTTTAGTCCTTAGCTGGCATTGATCACCAACGGTCTCAATCATATCTTGAAGTGCACAAGGCAGTACTCCATTATGCTCGGAAATCCTACACACGTTCTCAAATGCAGGTTGTGGTCCCAACTACTAAATATTGAATTTGAAAACATAAAAGGTGAAGAAACAAGTACCCACCAAACTACACAAGTACCCACCAAACTACACAAACACATACATTTTGGTAGTAAATAGACAGAGGGCAAAACCATGATTTTTTTCCAATGGAGTCAAAACTTAGGACTCATAAGGCCACCTTTAATATCTGTCATAACTAAATTGTACACGAAAATAAAATGTGATAAAACTTGTTAAACTTGAATCTTATTCACCGGGACCAACAATTTTACTGTCTGATTTTAACAACATTTTCTGTGTTTTCCATATGAATTCATTTTTCAAACGTTTCATGATCTTTACGTGTGGGTCTCTAGATTATTATTGAAACTTTAAAAATCATGAATAACAGCAAAACTCAAACACAAGGAAGCTATAATGTTACGGGCAATGCTGCTGAACAAACTAACAACTTCAACAAATTACTTCTCCTAAGCTCATTATACCCACTGAGAGCAGTAATGGTACCATAAAAATTGTATGAATAAGATTGAATTTGAAAATCAAAAAAAAAAATCCATAAAAGATGAAGAAACTTACAAGCACCTGCCAAACTACATACACACATACATTTTGTATGTAATAAAACATACAAATAGGCAGGGCAAAACCAGGATTTTTTTTCCTTCCAATGGCATCAAACTTAGAACGCATAAGGTCTACCTTCGAATGTCAATAATAATTGAGTCCTTCGATAAGGCCAGAAAAAAAAAACATCATTCAATGCACTTTTTACACTTTCCAATACACTTTTATACACTTCTCACATATTCTGATACTTTTTTAAACGTTGCCAACAGCCCAGTGGACTGTTTTAGCATTTTTCATAATAATCAAATTTTCCAATTTCGTAAATCAGCTAACAACTTATAAGTAGAAGCAGTGAAAATATAATAGTATCTAAGGTTGTGGTACCTTTGATCGACAAGGTCAAAATTGGGTTTTCTGCAGAAAACGTCTGCAATCCGGACTACAAAGTCCTTGATGAAGTCTAGGGTTTGGCTGCCGCCGTTAACGAGCCGAAGAACAATGTGGGATTCTTCACTTGCTATTAGGAGCTGAAAATCCACAAATATCAATGCCAAATAAACACTATATTTGCTTACACATGTATGAATCCATACATGTATCTATATCTATATGCGCACGCTTATATCTATATTTTGTATTGTGTGTGTGTGTGTGTGTGTGTGAGAGAGAGAGAGAGAGAGAGTACCGTTTGCATTTTGGGCTACGAATCTGAGCCAACGACTGAATGACGTGATGGCGTGAGATTTCCGGCCAGGGATACGCCGTCCGACGCGTTGAAGCGGCGGAGAGAGAGAGAGAGAACGATGTTTTGCGGGTGATGAGAGAGGGGTATTTTAGGGGACCAGGCTCCGGCCAAATCTTTCAGTTTGAATCAGTTTTGGAGGATTCTTTGCATCTAGACGTAAATATTAGCGGCGAGGCGTAATTTTTCGCAGCTAGCAGTAATTCTTCCTGGCCACTTATAATTCGTTACAGTCAAGAGTAATTTTTCATGACTAGGTGTAATACTCATTGCTGTCAGAGTAATTCTTCGCAGTCAAGCGTAATTTTTTTTCTGGCTAATAGTAATTCTTTGCGGCTAGGAGTAATTCTTGGCAACCGTGAGTAATTTTTTGTATTTTTTGTGGCTAAGTGTAATTTTTTGCGGCCCGGAGTAATTCTTCGCAGCAAAAAATATGGACTCATAATAATGATTTTACTACAGCTCTCTCCCAAGAAGTGTGTTCTTGTGAAAAATCAGTTCGTTCGAAAATCTGCATAAACATGTCTTAGACTATAGTTCAGACGAGCGCGGTGGTACTCATGCTATGCACGGGAAGCATGAAAAAAAAAAGTTAGCTATGTTTCTTGACATTTTTATCTCTCATTGATGTACGATTTGACATTAATGTGAAAAATTGTGTCGAAATAGAGAGTTTAAATCTGAGGAAAGTTGCAAGGTGAAGTTTGAAAAAAAAATAAAATTATATTTTTTTCTAAAGTGGAAAACCAATAGAGGGAGAGAGCTATTAGTGGCTTTGGTGAAATTGTTGTAAATTTTTTTAACTTTCTCAAAAGAATAAGAGTTTGTCATATGTCATGCACACGGGCTTAGTATATGGTATAGATAGATAGGTAAAGATTCGTAAACGACAAAGTTGAAGTTTAAACTTTACAAATCACACTTGTCGTCTACTGTGTCTTCCACAAATATGAATCATTAGAACCATTATTGACATCTAATCGAGTTAGCTTTTCTTTTCAAGATCATGTTCTCTGCTTCCCGAGTCCACATTGGTTCAAAACCAAACCAAACCAAACCAAACCAAACCAAAAGGATTGGATGACTGAACAATTCAGGAAAATGATAGTACATGAATAGTAGGGAAAAACCATGAATTATGGTATCAGCATTCTGTGTGTGAGAATCAGGAAAATGAAAGGACATCTTTACCCATCCTCCTGAGTGTTTGACTCATTTTACCCTGCTGCATCTTTTGCTTCTATTGCTGGAAATAACAAGACATGTATATAGGAAAAGCCAGGCAAATCACAAGTGTGCCGATCCCTATCGCTATAGAGTCATAGACAATAGCTAATGGTCACCAGATCCAGATCGAAGCAAATTAAGAAACCACACATAATATACACGAAAAGGAAACCTCTCAAAGATTTTCAACACAGAACATATCTCTCTTTGTATCTGCAGGAACATTCATCCTTTTCCCACCTTCTTTTCGATCTTTTCGATCGACAAAAGAAAATATAGTTAGAGAATAAAAATAGAGTACACATTGCCAAACAAAAGAAAACAGAAGCAATGAGCTAAAACCAAAATAGAACGGAAACAGCAGCAGCAGCAAGCGAACCAAGGATGAGCTTGTAAACTTGATCAGTTCCACCAGCACCAGTGACTTATGAAAGCCTACTCAGAAGAGAGGGGGAGACAGAACCAAAGGAAAAACCTTCAAAGAACATAAAGCCTTCAAGGAATATTGCAATGAACCCAACCAAGACCTTCGACCAAGGAATATTGCAGCAACATCCATGACCAAAGGAATAGATTGCAGAAAGAGAACAAAACCAAGCCAATCGATCCACAGCGCATGAGCAGAACCAATGTCAAGCCAATGAGCAAACTATGGAGCAGCAGGAGAGCAATGGTATAACAGCAACAATGCATGATCACCAAGAAAAATCGACAAGAAAAGTTGTTTCTGCACTCTCACTCAAACCAACTTAGCAAGCATCAATAAAGCTAACAGGAAGTCAGCCAAAACACAGTGTCACAATTGTTCGGGGGGAAAAAAAAATCACATCAACGAATCTCAAACTTACCTGTAACTGGAGATCCTCTGTTTAGCTCAAATTTCTCGCCAACATACACACACACAACCCCACAGGAAGTTCCCTTTTCTTCCACAAACCCATTGCAACACAAAGACACTACTAATGTTATCAAACCAATGGACTAAGACACATTTGAAAATAGCAACAAGCAAAATTCCCTCTCTTGTTCCATTCCATCACTATATAAACCTGTCAATAACACCATTTTTCATGCTCATGAAACAAAGAGACAACAAGAGAATAATCAAAAAACAAGAGAATAAAATAATTAGACTCAAAGAAACATAACAAAGTAAACGTGGATCTCAGACAATTCCCATTCTTTGGTGTTTCTTCTGCATCTGCCAGCTGAGGTGTATCGGTTGGCAAAATCTTCTACACCTTTCGTTGCCACCTTAAACCCGTGTAAGGACCAGCACAAGAACACTGAGGTCCTTAGTATTTCACACAAAAGGTAGTGCATTACCTCTTAAGACTTGCCGACATACTCACCTGAGATGCTTCGATACCAACCAACAACGGCACAAGCATAAGCACTAACAGCATTCAATTCATCAAATGGGCTACTACAAAAGTATACAGAAACGAAATCCTAGAAATTTATGGGCAGTCTACGCAATATGCAAGCCATAGTCTTCCATGGGCTCCAACAATCACAGCTTGAAGAAGGTTGATCCGGTCTTCGTATGCCCGGATGTAGATGGGATTCAGGGAGACTCTTTTGGAGAATTTACCACGAAAAGGTCTCCCTTGATCACTACCCTTTTGGAGGATTTTCATGATCTTCTCATGGAAAATACTGTTTTCATCCGCAAAACAATTATTTTTTGACCAATCAAATGATTCAAACCTACAGGGCTTTGAATAGTAGTGATCCAAAGGGTCTGAGACAATCTCAAATCATTTCAATCTGGCACTGGTCCCCTATTTTCAGTTGACTTGTAATCTACCACTATATACGAACAAACAAAATCTTGTAATATACTTCAGTACAGATTTAGAGATGTCATCTTCCACTCGCGATGACCTTCAGTTTATATCAAATGCCCTATCTTGTGATATGCAGCCCACTGGGATTATGAGGAAACTGATATACTTTTCACATTATACCTGTTAACAACTGAACATATTCAATATTAGGATTCAAGGAGGAAAGTGCAAGTACTTAACTCAACCATTCCATATGATACGTATTGTCATGATAATAGTGCTAGTATCCTGATTCAAAGTACGATGAGAAGAAGATTCATGACAATCCAATAAAAATCCTTAAGAAATCGGTCTGAAGAAACATGATTTGAGTCTATTTTCAATAATGAAATGTGAGATAAGTGAACACATATGTGAAGTTCTCGAAAGAAAGTTCTGAAATGACAGTGAGAGCAAATTGAAAAGATGGCTTAACTCTTGAGCAAACTACACTCCACAAAGTTGCCTGCTTTTTACCTTTGCAGCACAGAAAAGTTTCATTCCGGGGACATTGGATAATTGATTCAAACAAACACTAAATAAGCGTATAAACGATCATTTCAATGGTGCTTCAGATGAAGCCATTGCTGACAACACCATAACAATAACTACTCGAAAGGATAAGACATAACTTGAACCTCACATTTTAAAAACATTTGAAATCCTCGAAATGGATAATCTAAGGATAATACGACCATGAACGGGCAATAAGCTAATTCGCCAACATTTTTTGCCGTCAGAACTTCAGGAATGCACTACAGGAATAGTTTATGTGGTAACTGTCAAACCAAGATATGAATGGTTAACATTCTCTTTTTCTGAAACAGGAACAAATTGCAGACGTGATTGGACATATGGTAGTACTACAAAACTTATTAGGCAAGTACGAATCCCGCCATAATATAAATGCCAGTAAAACACACACACAAGCAAACAAGCGTGTGTAATATGTTCAACCTTAGCTTGTTTATGAGAGGAGCCGATCTCAAAGGAGCTTTAATCGAACCGAACACGAGCCAATCTCGGGTAGTTTGAATTTTTCATATATCATAAGCCAGATGAGCCCAGTATTAGCTTATTCTAGCTTAATTGTTGGGGTACACCCTTAGTGGGTGGGTGTGACCACAAGGGATCACTCCCCCTTGTGGTCTAAAAGTGTAGTGTGCACTGTGTGTGTGTGCTGGAGACAGTGAGGGAGAGAGTACAGAGTGAGCCGGTTGTGGCTCCCCTGTCCGGGGGAGCGGTGCTCCACGGAGATGCTCGGATACTCCGTCGGAGAGCCACCGGAGTGAGGGAGAGAGAGAGGGCAGCCGGTTTGTGGCGTGCCGGAGAGGTTTTTTCATGTATATTGTATTGGATTTGTGAATAATACAATTACGGAGTTTTTCCTCGGATATCTCTCGTGTTTGTGCTTGGTTTCTGTTCGTGCTTGTGCTCAGAGGTGTGAATGGGGTCGGGGTCTCGACCCAACAAGTTTGAAACTTTGATGAGCTACCAGCATGTGTGCATTGATTCACTTGGAATATAATGCAAAGTTTTGTTGAATTTCGAAGCACTAAGTTCCAGAGCAATGGAAACAAAATCAATTAATCAGGCAACATCCCAAAGGAAAATGGACCAAGAATACCTTTAGAGAGAGAGAGAGAAGCAGACCTGTTGACCAATGGAATGAGAGTCCTTTTCCTTTCCATAGGGGACGTCCCTTCGTCGTCGGAGGGGATTTTGATGGGTTTGATACAGTGTGGCCAATTCTATTTTCATAAAAATAAATTCACCTCGATACTCTCCGATCATGCATCATTCAGAATTCGATTCAAACGATCTTTGACACTGTTTATCCTCTTCACAAGCTCTAGAATTTGAACGACTTCGATCGTGGAGATCAGTCGAAACGAGATCACAATTTGACGAACTCGCGTTGCAGATCCAAGAACGCCGGCTTCGACGTCGTTTTACTAAACTCTGAACAGCCCCTCTCCGTCGTTCAACACAATAGATTTGATAGAGTGTGGCCAAGTGTATTTTTGCGAAAAAAAAATCTTACTTATCGTCTCCGATTATGATTCAAAGAGTACTCGATTCAAGGGATTTCTTTTCAAATTTATTCTCTTGACAATCTCTAAAACATGAAGGGTTTCGATCATGGTGATGAACTGAAACGGGCTCACAATTTACAAATTCATGTTTTTAAGTGACTTCGCAGGTTTCAACTGAGAAGTCTTAAGAAGTACGGACGACGGCGTTTTTGGTATACCTCGCGTGTTCAAGATGCGTTCTTATATCGAACCTGTCACAACCGTTTGGACCAAGCTCGCGTCTGCTATACGCGAGTTTCTACTGATGTGGTATGATTACCAGCTCGTGCAGCTAACCGAACGCCAGTTTTTGTCCATATATCCCCCAAGGTTTCTCTCTCTCTCTCTCAATTCTCTGCGAATGAATTATGGCCCTCAATTGTGATCCGAATTATCTACGATTCAATCTTTTCGGCAATTCTTGCTTACTAAACTCATTCATGGTCTCAAAACTCACACAGGTGAAGTACTTTGATTTCATTCTAGTCTTAAAATGCTTTGTTATTCACGGTTGGGGTTGATTTCTGTAATGTGATGTACAGTGCTTATCTCTGGCTCTGTTTCTATTATCTTCAAAAGTAGTTATAGCTGTCGGACGTCGCAATGACGTTTTCTTCTCCAAGTTTTTTCTTCCAACATTTTCAGCTGCTGACTCAAAGTTATTGCCTTTGGCCCAATAATTGACCTGGATTTTACGTCTGTCTTTGCAGGTTGCAGCTATCTTTGTTGATAGGGTATGTGGAAGTTCAAAACTTGGAGGTTCAGAAATACTACTGTAGTTTTTTTTTTTAACAGCAGGTCCATAAATAGTTGGATACTAATGTTACGAGAAAACTCTACTACCCTAGCGAATTACGTTTTCGTACGAACGTTTCGTAACATGGTACACTATCGTTCTAAAATGGTAATTCTAGCAATCCCCTTAGTGTTCCCCAAAATGTCTACTTATTATATGGAATTTCAGTAGAATAAATTGTAAAAAGTCCGGTCATTAAGTTCCTAAAAATGTGTTTTGTATGAATAATTTGACAAATTCACTTGATGTTTATCGTTTGGAAGAGTAAGTTCAAGGTTTGTTATCTATAGAAGTCTACCCCTATCGTACCACAATTTAATTATATTTGAGTTTGAAATTACCTTATTTTTGAAAAAGATGGTTTAGAACGTTAGCACAATGGTGCCTAAGGCTTGGATGAATTTTTTTTTTAATTTTTTTACTTCATCAAAAGAAGAAGAATGTGTCATGTGTCATACACATGCTCAGTATATGGTATAGATAGATAGGCAGAGATTCGTGAACGACAAAGTTGAAGATTAAACTTTACAAATCACATTCGTCGTCCACTGTGTCTTCCACAAATGTGAATCATCGAAACCATTATCAATGTCTAATCGAGTTAGGTTTACATTTTAAGATTATATATATGTTCTCTGCAAGGACATCTTTATCCATCCTCCTGAATGTTTGACTCATTTACCCTGCTGCATCTTTTGCTTCTATTGCATGAAATAACAAGACATGCATATAGGAAAAGCCCGGCAAATCACAAGTATGCCAATCTCTATCGCTATAGACAATAGCTAATGATCACCAGATCCAAATCAAAGCAAATTTATAAACCAAACATAATATACACGAGAAAAGGAAACCTCTCAGATTTTCAACACAGAACATTGCTCTTCGTATTTGTAGGAACATTCATCCATTTCCCACCATTTTTTTGATCGGCAAAAGGAAATATATTGAGAGAATAGAAGTAGAGTACATGATAGATGGAGGTTGATGAAATCAACTCCTAACAAGGCATATAGCCAAACCAAAGAAAACAGAAGCAACGAGCGAAAATCAAAATAGAAACAGAAACAGCAGCAGCAGCAAGCGAACCAAGGATGAGCTTGTAAACTTGATCAATTCCACCAGCACCAGTGACGTATCAAAGCCTCCTCAGAAGAGAGGGGGCGACTGAACCAAAGGAAAAACCTTGAGCATAACCTTCAAAGAACATAAAGCCTTAAATGAATATAGCATCGAACCCAACCGAGACCTTCGACCAAGGAATATTGCGGCAACATCCATGACTAAAGGAATACATTGCAGAAAGAGAACAAAACCAGGCCAATCAATCCACAGCGCATGAGCAGAACCAGTATCAAGCCTATGAGCAAACCATGGACCAGCAGCAGAGCAATGGGATGACAGCAACAATACACGATCACCAAGAATCGTCGAAGACTACAACAAAACATGATCACCAAGACTGGAACTAGGCAGAGAATCACCTCAGAAGCAGAACAGCATAGGAACAACTGAGCAGCAGCAACGGCACCATAAAAGCAGCAAAATAACATCACCAAATTGCTTCAGAGCCATCAACTAAGCAGAATAATCAAAACGTGGAAGTCTGGGATGACCATAGAGATACATAGCAGCCCATGAATTCCAATAGCACCAAATCCACAGCAGCATAGCCAAATCAAAACAGTTGAGAGAAAGACCAAATGCAGCATCAAGAGTACTATAATAGAACCCCATCTTCTACTGCATCAGTCAAGCCCAAGCAGCATCAAGAGAAAAAATACCCCTTCATATGCTGAGAAAGGCTAAGGGACATAAAATGAATATACTAACTGGAACAGACCCCTCAGAGCTCCTTGGTAAATTTCGTAAACGATCAAATCTAGACCTTGGATGGAGGTTTCTTCCGACCACCTATGAACTCCTGCATTTTCTTGAACTGCTCCTTGGTCATTCCATCATAATATTCATGACCCCTTTCCTGAAAAACAGCAACAACAAACAATGGTGAATGATGTCATTAAGACATTAAAATCCATGGCTTTCACACATACAACTGAGGAGATGTCAAACAGAGGTCCACAATCTACTGTAATGCTATAATGAATTTTCCAAACTTGGTCTTTTCCTTGCCAATTTATCTCCTCTAGCAATGCATATCAGTATCTCAGTTTAAATTGGTAGACTAGTAACTAGACGCAGGCACATAAAACATCAATCAATGCATACTGCTGACATTAAACAATATTTTCAGTACATAATTAGCCTAGTGCCTGACAAATCTTAAAAAAAGATTGCATGAAGATTAAACGTGGTAAAACAGTTGAACAAGATAAAACTCCCTTTTCTAATACGAAGGCGTGATCCAGGTCCATCTTGAGGCCACAATTACTAACTGACTTGTACCTCAACACCAAGTCCTTTTAGCCTCTGCAACTTCTCGGGCTTTCTTTAGCAATTCAGTTTCCTCAACAAGACGATTCACCAAACCCCACCTCTCAGCTTGTTCTGCAGTTAAGGGCATGGCTGTCAAAGACACTTCACAAGCTCTGTTGTGTCCTATAATGCAAGAAACCTTCTGAGAAAGACCCCAGGAAGGAAATATTCCAAACCTGTAAAAATCCAGAAAAAAAAAAAAAGAACATTAATCTTGGTTAGATTAGAGGTACAACACCAAAAGGAGTTTCGACTTTCAACAAACAGTTTTCCATCTAATTAAAGATAAATCGACTTCAATACACAGAGCTGGGGCAGGAGAACCAGCAATTTCAAAACACAGGGCAGAAGAAAGTCTAGAATAGTTCCAGATTTCGAATGACAAAACGTAAAAGCTCCAACCGCAAATGAGCTGTACACCATGTACTCTAGAAAAGTTGTTTCTGCACTCTCAGTCAAACCAACTTAGCAAGCATCAATAAAACTACTAGGAAGTCAGCCAAAACACAGTGTCATGATTGTTTGGGGGAAGACAAAAAAAAAAGAACCAAATCACATCAACGAATCTAAAACTCAACTGTAAGTGGAGATCCTCTGTTTAGCTCAAATTTCTCTCCAACATACACACACACAACCCCACAGGAAGTTCCCTTTTCTTCCACAAACCCATTTCAACACAAAGACACTACTAATGTTATCAAACCAATGGATTAAGACACATTTGAACATAGCAACAATCAAAATTCCCTCTCTTGTTCCATTCGATCACTATATAAACCTGTCGGAACACCATTTTTCATACTCATGAAACAAAGAGACAACAAGAGAATAAATCAAAAAACAAGAGAATAAAATAATGAGACTCAAAGAAACATAACAAAGTAAATGTGGATCTCAGACAACTCCCATTCTTTGGTGTTTCTTCTGCATCCACCAGCTAAGGTGTATCGGTTGGCAAAATCTTCTCTCCCTTTCGTTGCCACCTTAACCCGTGTAAGGACCGGCACAAGAACACTGAGGTCCTTAGTATTTCCCATAAAAGGTAGTGCATTACCTCTTAACTCTAGCCGACATGCTCGCCTGAGATGCTTCGATACCAACCAACGACGGCACAAGCATAAGCGCTAACTGCATTCAATTTATCAAATGAGCGACTATGAAAGTGTACAGAAACGAAATCCTCAAAATTTTTGGGCAGTCTACGCATTATGTAAGCCATAGTCTTACATGACAAAGCTAAGGCATCCTCACTGTAAGCCCTAGAGACTTCAACTCAATCTTCAGTGTACGCGTTTCCCAGCTCATTGAAGTAGGGTCTCTCATCGAGCAAAAGCCCTTGAATGGAAACCAGTAGCTGAAGAATGGAGAACAAAGAACAGCTCCACTTCACTTTCATGTTGCCACGCAAAGTGTTTGATTAGGCTCAAGCACACATACCCGCTTGCATATAGGTTGGGATATGGTCACAGGCCGTGGGAGTGGTAATAGACTTTTGAAGGGTCGTTCGGTAGTTGGAAGGCAAGGCGATGTCGAAGAAGAAGAGGCCGTTGTGGAGGGGGGTCCGTGGGCTCCAACGATCACAGCTCGAAGAAGGTCGATCCGGTCTTCGTATGCCCGGATGTAGATGGGATTCAGGGAGACTCTTTGGAGAATTTTCCACAAAAAGGCCTCCCTAGATCACTACTTTATTGGAGGATTTACATAATCTTCTAGTGGAAAATACTGTTTTCATCCGCGAAACAATTATTTTTTGACCAATCAAACGATTCAAACCTACAGGACTTCGAATAGTAATGATCCAAAGGGTCTGAGACACTCTTGAATCGTTTGAAACTGACACTGGTCCCCCTCTTTTCAGTTTACTTGTAATCTACCACTATATACGAACAAACAAAATCTTGCAATATACTTCAGTACAGATTTAGAGACGTCACCTTCCACTCGCGATGACCTTCAGTTTATATCAAAAGCCCTATCTTGTGATAAGCAGCCCACTGGAATTATGTGGAAACTGATATCTCTTTTCACATTATACCTGTTAGCAGTGAGAGCAAATTGAAAAGATGGCTTAACTCTTGAGCAAACTACACTCCACAAAGTTGCCTGCTTTTTACCTTATCGGCACGGAAAAGTTTCATTCCGGGGACATTGGATAATTGATTCAAACAAACACTAAATAAGCGTATAAACGATCATTTCAATGGTGCTTCAAATTAAGCCATTGCTGACAACACCATAACAATAACTACTCGAAAGGTTAAGACATAACTTGAACCTCACATTTTAAAAACATTCAAACAATCTAAGGATAATACAACCACGAAGGGGCAATAACCTGATTCACCAACATTTTTTACCGTCAAAACTTCAGGAATGCACTGTGGGAATAGTTTATGTGGTAAGTTGGTAACTGTAGGAAGCAGGGGATTATACTTTATTGACTCATTACATGTCTACGACAATTAACTGTCAAACCAAGATATGAATGGTAAATATTCTCTTTTTCTGAAACAGGAACAAATTGCTAAGTGAATCGTAAGATACGGTAATGCAGACATGATTGGACATATGGTAGTACTACAAAACTTCTTGGGCAAGTACGAATCCCGCGATAATATAAATGCCAGTATAAGCAAACAAGCGTGTATAATATGTTCAACCTTAACTTGTCTATGAGAGGAGCCGATCTCAAAGGAGCTTTAATCGAACCGAACACGAGCCAATCTCAAGTAGTTTGGATTTTTCATATATCACAAGGCAGAGGAGCCCAGTAGTAGCTTATTCGAGCTTGGTTTGAAACTTTAAAGAGCTACAAGCATTGATTCACTTGGAATATAATGCAAAGTTTTGTTGAATTTCGAAGCACTAAGTTCCAGAGCAATGGAAACAAAATCAATAAATCAGGCAACATCCCAAAGGAAAATGGACCAAGAATACCTTTAGAGAGAGAGAGAGAAGCAGACCAGTTGAGCAATGGAGTGAGAATCCTTACCCTTTTCATTTTCCGTCGGCGACGTCCCTAGTGAATTTAATGGATTTGATACAGTGTGTCCAAATCTATTTTCATAAAAATAAATTCACTTTAATAATCTTCGATCATGCATCATTCAGAGTTCGATTCAAACGATCTTTGACATTATTTACCTTCTTCACAAGTTCTACAACTTGAACGACTTCGATCGTGAAGATCATTCGAAACAAGATCACAATTTGACGAAATTGCGTTGCAGATACAAGAACGCCCGCTTCCGACGTCGTTTTACTAAACTCTGAACACCTCTTCTCCGGAGTTCGACACAATAGATTTGATAGAGTGTGGCCAAGTCTATTTTTGCAAAAATAAAATCACACTTATCGTCTCCGATTATGATTCAAAGAGTACTCAATTCAAAGAATTTCTTTTCAGGTTTATGCTCTTGACAATCTCTGAAACATGAAGGGTTTCGATCATGGTGATGAACTGAAACGGGGTCACAATTTACAAATTCATGTTTTCAAGTGACTTCGCAGGTTTAGACTGAGAAGTCTTACAAGTACGGACGACGTCGTTTTTGGTATACCTCGCGTGTTCAAGATGCTTTCTTAGGTGGAACCCTGTCGACACCGTTTGGACCAAGCTCGCGTCTGTCATACGCGAGTTTCAACTGACGTATGGTTGCCACTTCCTAATGAATGCCCGTCGTCGTCGTCCCTATTTACCCCAAGGTCTCCCTCTCTCTCTCTCTCTCTCTCTCTCTCTCTCTCTCTCTCTGTGGGTTTGTATTCGTACTCTATTTTCACTGCATCTTCTTTCACAAACGGGCATCAATCTTCTTCAAACTGATTCTAACCTCACATTTTCAGGTATGCAAAAACTCAGCGTTCTGAAAAGTAGCTGAGCTGAAGGAGGTAAGGGTGCACTACGAGGCGCTTGGGGACGATGTTTACGAGATTGAATCGGGACGATACTGAGTTACAGAACGAATTGGAATGTGATTGTGAGAATTCTTGAGGTGGCGTTGGTTGTGCCGGTTTTTCCGGCATATCATGTTTGGGGACTCAGATTTTGATTAATTGATTTTCTTGTTTCCAATTGAATATATGTGCGTTTTGATTGAAAAATTGCAAATAATTTTCTTGCTTCCATCATTTTATATCATGGGTTTGATGCGGTTTTGATCATTTCTTTACTTATGATCAACGATTTTCCCTTTCAATTCTTGAATTTCTTGGTAATCCTATGCAATATTTTCTTGGGCTTTGTTTGGTTCATAGATGTGGTGTGGAACTTGGGAAGTTGAAGTGAAATGGAAGGGGAAAGATGGGACAAGGAAATTCAAGTACAAGCTTGAGTTTATGTTTTTGGGTTGGAAATGATAAGAGAACGAACAACTATTGCTGAAAAAGTCCTTTGTTTTTTTGGTTTAGCTTTGCATAAAATGGTGAATTCGTAAGTAATTCAAATTCTTCCTCGTTTTCGTAAGTAATTCAAATTCTACGAATCCAAGTATTCGGTCTATTGGATTCAATTTCAAAGAAATCCCACTAATCCAAGTATACGCTACTAAAACAAGCTTTGGATATATAAAGACTTAAAAGGGCGGATTATGATGTGAGTAATAATCCTCCGATGAAAATTGGGGTTGCAGGACTAGAACTTTTTATTGACTGGCGTTGATGATTTAATCACCTAAACTTATAAACTGATTTTTGCAGCGTATTTTTGAACATTTTTTATGTTGAACACTTAAAAAGGACTTTTCAAGCCAATGTTCGAGTTGTGTCATCTCTTCCCTCCACTCATTCGGTTTCAAGGCAAACTATTGGAACTCAACTTCCACACCATGTTCATCCACTTTGGATTCACGCCAGGTTCCTGAAACAAGTAAGAACAAGACATGGCCTTTTCAGCTTTTCTAATTTTTCAGTTGCAGCATAGGAGGAGTATGTGTGTGTGGTGGGGGGTTTGATTTTGAATGAACGACTTGGAGCCATACGATTACTGTTCCAAATACAGGCAGCAGAAAATTCGACAATTTCTCGTTTGGTCTTTTGACTCTTTCTTTTCTTCCACTTTCTCAGCCGCCAAGCAACGTCTAGGCATGTATGCTAAAGACTAGCAGTACTTCTGATTCTTAAATTTGTTGCATTTGGTTTTTGTAGCTTAAACAAGAAGGTCTTCTTGTACTAAAAGGGTTAGATTCCAATCTCTCGAAAAATCGGCCACTTGATCTTCAAAAGCTTCGATGCAAGGTAAAATGGGAAAAAAAATGCCCTTGCTACACTGATACAAAATACTGCAATTCCCTTCATTTCTTGCATTTTCAGGTAGCTTTCCAAGACTTGAGACTTCCGGCTCCAGTTCGGGAGCTGGGGAATCGACTCGCTTGGAGGATGTGGATTGAAGGCCCATATGTTGCCCTCCATATGTGGCTAGAGAAGGATTGATGTGTGGATCAGAACCGAATGTCTCACAGGTTTAGGTCCACAATACAATGCCATTATACGAAGGGATAGGGATTTGCAGCCTGAATTCCTCACTAGGAGTTTGAACATGAGCCACATCCGGACACTTTGTGTTTGTCTCCATTCTATATGGGATTAAACATTTTATCGGATTTTGTATGCATGAAAATTGCATCAACATCTATAAGGCACTCCAGAATTTATCTAAGCCATTCCATTTGGAGAAATTGTGCTTCTGGGATTTTTTTCCCTCGTGTGTGTACACTATCAGGCGCAAGATCTTTGATGATTACAATGATCCCCATAATTGTAATCATCAAACACAAGGGCGTCGAGCTGACTAAGCATGAGACTAAACTTTCAAAGGAGATTGACTGGTCAAGTTGAGAACTCTTTGGGAAAAGCCTTCATAGCTGATTATATATCATCTTATATTGGTCATTTTGGAATTCTTGGTTTCTGGATCGCATGCACCAGAAAACATTATTGCATAGTACATTCACAAAACTGGGAGATAAAGGCACAATCTCACAATCCGCTCAAGGAGCTTTTTGCATTCTCAAAGTCTCGCTCACCCTGTCGGATATGGATCTTGGAATTAAGAACATAAAACAAAAAGCATACAGAAATATTAGATTGACAAGCACAAGTTTTGGGTCAGCAAATCCATCCATTTCAAAGGATGCTAATAACACAAACAAGCTTGCATGTAAGATATTCCTCTTATAACATCCTATACAAAAAGAAAAAGAAAAAGAATCGCTATGGGATAGCAAGAACGAAACCAAACCCAGCTAAAGAATGACCACTGAACCAACCCTCTTCTAAACTTCGTCTTCAATACTTTTCAACACCCTTTACTCCCAAAAATCATCCAGAATAAAAACCAGAATTTTATAGCAGTTGAACTGCTGCAATTTTTGGATTTTTCTCTACTAGTTTCTGCGTGACAGCCACCCTGCAGCTGGACCTGCAATTCAAATTTTGTCAATTGGCTCTTTGATTGCTACAAGTTCAAGAGATCCGCCAGCATTCCCGACTAGATAAGGCCGAAGTCTTGAAGAACCTAAAATGTTTACCAGTTACTTATCGGGCAAACTTGGAATGAAACAAAAGAAGTTGAGTGGGTGACTCGAGTGTGTAAATACCGCTTACTTATGTTTTCCCCTCAAATTTATTTATTGTTCAGCAACATAGAGTAACAGTGCAAACAGAAATTAGAAGAATAACTAATGAATTACAAGCCGGAGAGAGGGTTGGAAGAAAGCGATAAGAGCAAAACATTCAAGCGTCAGTGAGTCAAATGTTATGGCCAGCGAGGAGAGAGTTGAAGGGTCAGCTCCTGGTGAAGATTTTGCTGCCGATCCTAGTGAGGCACAAGAATTAGAAGTGGAAGAGACAGGAGAAGGCACAATGGATTATTGATAACATCCTGTTACTTCATTGCTCGAATTGATCTAAAAAATGCAGTGCACTTGTGTGTATATATTGCAGCGAGAGTCACTAAGTCAAAAAAGACCTGTCACAGCATATAATCACGAGAGTACCGATATCTGATTGTTACATTTTAACAACCACCCCGTGATCTTTCGATTGGATTTAAACTCCAAAGAGTTGGCGAAAGAATACCAGATCAAACGCTTGTGACAACGAATGCAAGTAAATGTTACAGTTTTGAATCAAAAACCAATTCCCATAAGCCATATTAAGAATGGAAATGAAAAAACTGGTTGAAGATGCAATCAGCAAGGCCCCTCGTTTGCTCGCTGAGCAAACAACTACTTCAGAAGTTCAGGCTTGTCATTGAGGAAGCACTGGAGGTGCAATGTTTCTTGTATTGTAGGATTGGCAGTGGCTGCATTTCTGCCCAATTATGTGGAAGAATACTTCAGTAGTATCATTGCAGTCATTGCATAGAATCCAAACCTGCAAAAAAAAGAAAGAAAAGGGGACGTATTTTTTTGGATCTCCTTCAAACTAACAACATTTAGGCTGTGCTTGGAACATGGATGTATGTTGCAAAATTTATGCTTCTCTCCATCATCCATCCGGTCCTCCATAAATCTGTAATCCAAACATAACCTTAATGTAACCTACTTAACCAACAGCTCTACATGCCATTTTTTCCCGTTAGCCCAACTGCACAAGGCATATATAAGTCTGAAGAGAAGATTGGTGAACACTCTCTCTCTCTCTCTCTCTCTCTCTCTCTCTCTCTCTCTCTCTCTCTCTCTCTCTCTCTCTCTCTCTCTCAGGGTGTTGTTGAGATATGGTTGGGACTAAGAGTATCAACCAAGTGGGAGCATACATAGTAGTATTAACTAGGTAATACTACCTAAGCCTAGGGCTGCAAGTGAACCGAGCAGCTCGAGGCTCAGCATCAAGGACTTGGCTCGGCTCATTAGTGATCTAACCGAATTCGAGCTTGAGTTTTAGACTCGTGTAGTATATGAGCCGAGCTCAACACTCTAAAGCTTAGCTCACATCGAAAAAGCTCGGCTTGTTATAGAAGCTCGTTTAGTAAATGAATAGGACTCAGTTCGTTTACAAATGAGCTGAGCTCGAACTTGCGTTTTAGACTTGACTTGTTTGCACCGCTGGCTAGGCCTACGCAAAGCCAAAACTTATGAAGTAGTTTATCTAGTCTTAGACCATCTCCAGTGGTAAGTCATTTCTCTTGCCAAAGCTATTATTTGGCAAGAAGTCTAAACAATTGCCTCTAATGGAAAGCTAATTGTCAAGCCCAAAAAATGGCTTTGTCATTTCCTAAGCCAAAGTTGTCACTAGAAATGGCAAAACCGTTTATTGCCACATCATGGTATATGTTGCAATCTTTACGGATCATATGCCTATGAAATTATACAAGTGATTCAATGGTCGTGATTAGTCCGGGCAAAAGCGTGTACAAACAAACAAAATCTTGCGATGACCTTGCAATATACTTCAGTACAGATTTAGAGACGTCACCTTCCACTTGCGATGACCTTCAGTTTATATCAAATGCCCTATCTTGTGATATGCAGCCCACTGGAATTATGAGGAAACTGATATCACTTTTCACATTATACCTGTTCACAACTGAACATATTCAATATGAGAATTCAAGGAGGAAAGTGTCAAGTACTAATCAACCATTCCATATGATACATATTGGCAGGATACTAGTGCTAGTATCCTGGTACGATGAGAAGAAGATTCATGACAATCCAATAAAAATCCCTTAAGAAATCGGACTGAAGAAAGATGATTCAAGTCTATTTTCAACAACGAAACATGAGATAAGTGAACACAGATGTCAAGTTATCGAAAAGAAAGCTCTGAAATGACAGTGAGAGCAAATTGAAAAGATGGCCTTAACTCTTGAGCAAACTACACTCCGCAAAGTTGCCTGCTTTTTATCTTTTCGGCACAGAAAAGTTTCATTCCGGGGACATTGGATAATTGATTCAAACAAGCACTAAATAAGCGTATAAACAATCATTTCAATGGTGCTTCAGATTAAGCCATTGCTGACAACACCATAACAACAACTACTCGAAAGGATAAGACATAATTGAATCTCACATTTAAAAAACATTCGAAATCCTCAAAATGGATAATACAAGATATGAATGGTAAACATTCTCTTTTTCTGAAACAGGAACAAATTGCTAAGTGAATCGTAAGATACGGTAATGCAGACGTGATTGGACATATGGTAGTACTACAAAACTTCTTGGGCAAGTACGAATCCCGCCATAATATAAATGCCAGTATCACACACACAAGCAAACTAGCGTGTGTAATATGTTCAACCTTAGCTTGTTTATGAGAGGAGCCGATCTCAAAGGAGCTTTAATCGAACCGAACACGAGCCAATCTCTAGTAGTTTGAATTTTTCATATATCATTGTTTACACCCATTTTTGGCCAAAATTCATAAAACCAATTTGTTGGTTAGAAAAAGGCCTTGAATGATGGTCTTAGGCCTTGAAAAGCCTCATGATCGGTCATCCACGAAATCGAACCGATTTGAACGCCATTGATCGAGTTAAGTTTTCAAAGGCCTGGGCCAAATTATGCATAAGATTTCGTTATCCCAAGCCCAAGCCCAAGATTAGCCAAAGACTTGGGTTGACCCACTAGATCTGAGTGTTTTATCCAGGCCTAGGTTAGTTCTTAAAAATAATAAGGCCTTCTAAGTGGGCCTAAATCAGTCAAAGCCCAAGTTTTCTTTCCAGACTTGGGCTCGCATGGCTTACAAAGAAATTCGAGGCCCATAATTCACCTTGAGTTTGGGCCCAATTGATGGATGGGCCTAATTCCATAAAAAAGTCACATATGGCCTTTAATTGGCAGGAAAAGGCCTCAAGCTGCTCACAAGCAGCTCAAAGGCCTAGAAGCTTCTCCCTAGTAAGCTGCTCACAAGCAGCTCAAAGGCCTAGAAGCTTCTCCCTAGTAAGCTGCTCAAGCAGCTCGAAGGCCAAGCTGCTCACAAGCAGCTCAACCAGGCCTGCGTTTTTGGCCTTGGTGGGCCCCAATATCCCTTTTTTTACAAGCATCCATGCATGCAAGCAACTCAACCAGACCAAGGACATGTGGCAGCCATGCATGGAGACGTCCCAAGCAGCTTAAAGGCCTTAAGCTGCTCACAAGCAGCTCAAAGGCCTAGAATGTTCCTGCTGGACAGGTCTGGGTAAGCTGCTTACAAGCAGCTCAAAGGTCTGAGTAGACCCCATCCTTCAGCATGAAGCAAGGCCAAGGACAGGTGGCGTACATGCAGCTCCTTGGAGCTGCTGGTAAATGATTCATGCTGACCTAAGCAAGCTGCTCACAAGCAGCTCACCCAGACCAGTTTTATGCAGAAAAAAAGGCCTTTTCAGGCCTTTACCATTTCCTTGGAGTAAAGGGCACGTTTTTATCAAAGAATAGCCTCTCATTGGAGCATTTTGAAGCAGCTCAAGAGGGACACGTGGCAGCCATGCATTGAAGCATTTGAAGCAGCTCAAGGCCTGGATTGATGCCTATAAATACCAGAATGGAAGGCCTTGGCAAAGGTCCCTGACCAAACAAGCCCCCGGCTTATGCAATTTTAATTTGTTTTATCTTCTATCTTTCGGTCCCCGACCAATCAAGCCCCCGGCTTACCCCATTTATATTTCAATTATCTTTTAGCTATTTTTATCTTTCGGTCCACGACCTCAAAGCTCACAGCTTAATGCACCTACATTTCCATTTCTTTCAAGCATTCCTTGTATTCACTTCGTAATATTTCAAGTTTTACCTCTTTTCTTGTAACCAAGCTTCGTTAAACCATCAATGGAGTTTGTTTGATTCTTGTTTACTGCATTATCTTTCTTTCCATTGTTCTAAGCAACGAGTAGAAAATATTTAAGTCCTTAGCCCGACAAGGCAACCAACGAACCATTACGAGGCCTTACCCTTTAGGCCAAGCACAATCACTCGATAGAAGTCAGGTTTTGAGGCACGAAGGCCTTAAAAGCACTTTGGACAGACTTGTCCTGGCACGCCCTCGCATTCCAAGCCAAATTCGGTTTCGAGACTTTTTGTGGAGAAACAATCATAAGCAAGACGAGCCCAGTATTAGCTTATTCTAGCTTGGTTTGAAACTTTGATGAGCTACAAAGTGCATTAATTCACTTGGAATATAATGCAAAGTTTTGTTGAATTTCGAAGCACAAGATCCAGAGCAATGGAAACAAAATCAATTAATCAGGCAACAACCCAAAGAAAATCGACCAAGAATACCTTTAGAGAGAGAAGCAGACCTGTTGAGCAATGGAGTGAGAAATCCTTCTTCTTTTCCGTCGGTCGGGGACGTCCATTCGTCGTCGGAATTTAACGGGTTTGATACGGTGTGGCCAAATCTATTTTCATGAAAATAAATTCACTTTGATAATCTCCGATCATGCATCATTCAGAATTCGATTCAAACGATCTTTGACACTGTTTATCTTCTTTACAAGCTCTACAATTTGAACGATTTCGATCGTGGAGATCAGTCGAAACGAGATCACAATTTGACGAACTCGCGTTGCAGATCCAAGAACGACCGTTTCCGACGTCGTTTTACTAAACTCTGAACAGCTCATCTCCGTTTTTCGACACAATAGATTTGATAGAGTGTATCCAAGTCTATTTTTGCAAAAAAAGAATCACACTTATCGTCTCCGATTATGATTCAAAGAGTACTCGATTCAAAGGATTTCTTTTCAGGTTTATGCTCTTGACAATCTCTGAAACATGAAGGGTTTCGATCATGGTGATGAACTGCAACGGGCTCACAATTTACAAATTCATGTTTTTAAGTGACTTCGCAGGTTTTTTTTTGGGTAAAACAGCTTGAAATAGAAAAAAGGCTAACCGAATATACAGCCTACAAGGGGCATACTCCAGGAGGACAAAAGAAAGAAAAGAAAGAAGAAAAGAAAAAAGAAATGAAAATTGAGGATGCCTATGCCAAGTGGCTACATAGACTAGTGGAATTTCAACAGAGAAGTCTTAACAAGTACGGACGACGTCGTTTTTAGTATACCTTGCGTGTTCAAGATGCGTTCTTAGATGGAACCCTGTCGCCACCATTTGGACCAAGCTCGCGTCTGTTATACGCGAGTTTCTTCTGATGTATGATTACCGGCGCGTGCAGCTAACCGAACGCCAGTCTTTGTCCATATTTCCCCCAAGGTTTCTCTCTCTCTCAATTCTCTGCGAATTGATTCTTGCCCTCAATTGTGATCCGAATTGTCTACGATTCAATCTTTTCGGCAATTCTTGCTTACTAAACAATCTGTTGCTTTGATTTCATTGTAGCCTTAGACTGCTTTGTTTTTCAAGGTTGGGGTTGATTTCTGTAATGTGATGTACAGTGCTGATCTCCGGCTCTGTTTCTGTTTTCTTCAAAAATAGTTATAGCTGTTGGATGTCACAATGGCATTTTCTTCTCCGAGTTTTTTCTTCTAACATTTTTAGCTGCTAACTCAAAGTTGTTGCCTTTGACCCAAATAATTGACCTGGATTTTACGTCTGTCTTTGTAGGTTCCAGCTACCTTTGTTGATAGGGTACGTGGAAGTTCAAAACATGGAGGTACAGAAATAGTTGGATACTAATTAATTTTACCAAAAAATGCTACTACCCTAGCGAATTACGTTTTGGTACAAACGTTCCGAAACACGGTACACTATCATTCCAAAACAGTAAATCTAGCGATCCCCTTAGTGTTCCTTAAAATGTCAACTTATTATGGTCAAAATAGAGAGAAAATGGAATTGCGGTGTAATAAATTGTAAAAAGTCCAATCGTTAAGCTCCTAGAAGAGTGTTTTGTATGAATAATTTGACAAATTCACTTGATGTTTATCGCTTGGAAGAGTAAGTTCTAGGTTTGTTATCCATAGAAGCCTACCTCTATCATACCACAATTTAATTGCGTTCCCGTTCTCGTTTCTCGTACCAGAACGATCCGCGTTCCAGGTAACATTACGGCATATCGTTTGGTTATGACTTGAAGTGGAGAGAGATTGTTTGCCATTTTTCTTTTCTTTTCTCAACTTGCTGTTGAGTCATTGTTTTCGCAAGTCAGGAATTTTGGTTTGAAACAACTGATGCAATCAATTTGATCAGCATTAAGTATCGTCTCTCTTATTCCCTGATTGTTTCTCACTTCTACTTTCTCATCCAATTTACAAAGATCCATTCGGTTGTACACGTTTTTTGGTTTGAGCAGTTATTTTGTCCATTAACAACTCTCGGGCTATGGATTTGTCGAGATCATGAAGCTGAACGACGACTCCAACTGCTCCCTGCGATTTCAAGTGATTCGTTATGTATAGGGTCTTACATTTGAGATGAGTTATGATAAGCCATGCATAGGGTCTTGGAGTTCCTATGCATGTGTACTACCCTGTGGTTTGATGGCCTATACAAGGGAACCGACTCTCACTCTATTGACCTGTCTAGACTATTGTTTTCCAGCTTCCCTAGTATGGGGAAGAGAAATGCAAAACAAAGCGTTTGATTCGCTCTTGTTTTAAAAATCAACAAAGCGATAAAGAATTGTTTGTTTTGCGAAAACAAAAACAAGACACAGCATGAAGGGCATGGAGGGCAAAGGGCCCTTTACATTTTTGTGTTTTATTCATTTTCCTGTTGTTTCTGGGCATCCAATTGTCGCCTACAGTCTTCATATGCCATGTCCATTCCAAAGATGTTACAGCCTTACGGGTACAGGCTGATCTGTATTAAAAACCTCCGAATGGAACTCTTAATTTAGATTGAAAAATATGTGGTAGGAACTTCTATTGTGCCAAAAGTGTAAGTACTGCAATTTGAACATCTACTGTATGATATAAGGCTCTGAGTAAGATGGTAGACTTTGGTCACAGGTTTTGCGCATCAAGGACCAACCTTGAAATAACTTTGTCCCCTTGTATTTCCTTCTTATTAACGGGAAGCTATCTCACTTCTTGGCCACTCCAGTTCTTGTTGGTCAGAGATGTGCTGGATTATTTATACTGATGATATAATGGATAATTTTGTTTTGCATGCGGGCCTTGACATCAATCATTTCACATCCCCTGAAGGAATACCAGGAGCGCCTGAAACAAGCTTTTTAAAGTACTCTTGCCAGCACGCACTTGTGTGGTACGATTCCCTTTTCGTATTTTCTGTTTCTACTCGTGATGATTATGTTCAATGCTGAATTTCCCTTCTTTTTGTGTAATGGTTTACCATGGAGTTGAAGAAGTGTTGGAAGAAAGCGGTGAGAGCGAAACGTCAAGTGTCAGTGAGTCAGCTGTCACAAATGTTATGGCCAGCAAGGAGAGAGTTGAAGAGTCAGCTCCTGATGAAGATTTTGCTGCCGATCCAAGTGAGGCAGAAGAATTAGAAGTGGAAGAGACAGGAGAAGGCACATGGATTATTTATAACGCCTGGTTACGTCATATCATTGCTCGAATTGATCCAAAAAATGCAGTGCACTTGTGTGTATATATTGCAGAGCGAGTAACTAAGTCCAAAAAGACCTGTCAGGGCATATAATCACGAGAGTACTGATATTTGATTGTACATTTTAACAACCACCCCGTGGATAGATTTGAACTCCAAAGCGTTGGAGGAAGAATACCAGATCAAACGCTTGTGTCAACGAATGCAAGTAAATGTTACAGTTTTGAATCGAAAACCAATTCCCGAGAGCCATGCAAGAATGGAAATGAAAAACTGGTTGAAGATGCAATCAGCACGGCCCCTCGCTCGCCTAGCAAACAATTGCTTCAGAAGTTTAGGCTTGTCATTGAGGAAGCACAGGAGGTGCAATATTTCTTGTATTGTATGATTGGCAGTGGCTGCATTTCTGCCCAATTATGTGGAAGAATACTTCAGTAGTATCATTGCAGTCATTGCATAGAATCCAAACCTGCAAAAAAAAAAAGACGTGCAATTTTCAGATCCTTCAAACTAACAACATTTAGTCTGCGCTCGGAACACGGATGTATGCTGCCAAATTTATGTTTCTCTCCATCATCCATCCGGTCCTCCATAATTCTGTAATCCAAACAGAACCTTAATGTAACCTACTTAGCCAATAGCCGGAAATGGTGATGTGATTGATCAGAGAAAGAAGTAGGAAACTGCCATTTTTCCCATAAGCCCAACTGTGCAAGGCATATTTATCTATGAAGAGAAGATTGGAGAATCTCTCTCTCTCTCTCTCTCTCTCTCTCTCTCTCTCTCTCTCTCTCTCTCTCTCTCTCTCTCAGAGGGTGGTGTTGAGATATGGTTGGGAGTAAGAGTATCAACCAAGTGGGGGCATACATAGTAGTATTACATAGGCAATACTACCTAGGCCTAGAGCTACAAGCGAACCGAGCTGCGCTCAACGTTAAGGGCTCGGCTCGGCTCATAAGTGATCTAACCGAACTCGAGCTTGAGTTTTAGGCTCGTGTAGTAAATGAGCCGAGCTCAACACTCTAAAGCTCAGCTCGGCCCGAAAAAGCTATTCTTGTTATAGAAGCTCGTTTAGAAAATGAATAGGACTCAGTTCGTATACAAACAAGCGGAGTTCGAGCTTGAGTTTTAGGCTCGGCTTGTTTGCACCCTAGCTAGGCCTATGCAAAGCCAAAACTTATGTATTAGTTTATCTAGTCTTAGACCATCTCCAATGGTAAGTCATTTCTCTTGCCAAAGCTATTACTCCTATTTGGCAATAAGTCTAAATAATTGCCTCTAAGGGTAAGCTAATTGTCAAGCCAAAAAAATGGCTTTGGCATTTTCTCAAGCCAAATTTGCCACCAGAAATGGCAAAACCGTTTATTGCCATATCAGGATATGTGTTGCAATGTTTATGGATCATATGTCTATGAAAAAATACAAGTGATCCAATGGTCATGATTAGTCCAGGCAAAAGAGTGAATTCGGCACTACTGGGGCAACTTTGCCAAAATTTAACAAAATCATAATGTAGCAAGCCAAGAAATAGCTTTGGCTGAAAAAAGAATGGCTCAATCCGTTCGAGATGCTAACATAAAACATTGACCTCTGTTGGAGATTGTTGAATTGAAAATACAGATGACCTTATCTTATTTTCTTGGGTAAATAATAGTTTCATACGAAAGCTACTGGTGATTGATAAGATCTGCAGACAGATTGGCACCAGCTTTTAAGGACAAGATTTAGTACCTTCTTATACCGATAATCCTCAGGCATGACTGTCGCTTCAATCTGTCAAAATCAAGAGAACTCCAAAATTGAGCAAATCACTGTTGGAATAATCCAAAAGGATGATGGGAGTTAAAGACTTGGTAAAAGTGGCGATGTAATCTTTCGTATTTTATCCATCCAAACATTGGAATTGCTTTGGCATAAAGAAACATACAGAAAGAGGAAGAAGAACGACAATAACAACATAACCGTCGAGTGAATGGTACCAGAGGTGAGACCAACAAGATGGCCTAATGCGTCATACAGGTAACAGGGAAGGAATAGTTTTTTTGTTTCAACATTCAGATTGTAGCTCTGCAGGAAGTGTTCTCATGCATATACTGACACTTATCGCGAACAACAAAAAACATTTGCAGCCCCTTTTGATGGTGGGAAAGAGTGAGAAACGACAACAAAGTGTGGACGATATGTCGATATCTCACTTATTTGGATAACTAAAAGAGACGAGAAATTGTGAGATTCGGTGAAAAACCACAATCCTTACTTTTCTCCCCCTTCCTCAGACTCCAATGGATTGCTAAGTTTAGGCAGTATCATGCGATCAACTTTACAGATGATGAATGGCATTCACACCAGATATATCAATCAATGAAAGAATGCATAGATCAAGTTCAAGTCCCCCTTAAAAAAACATGCAAATCTTGAAAGTCACCATTGATAAGTGAGCGTTTATTAAAAAAAAACCACCTCGTCGTCTATTCTCTTCCATGTTTGAGACATGTCAATAATCGACCTCGAGCATATGGGGCAGCAATATCTGTGTGACATATAAGGAAAACTATTTTTTCACAAGTAAACAAACAAGAGGAAATGATTTCATTTTGCAGAGATAAAAATGCTTACTTGTCACGCTTAATCATCTCGTGATAGCATTCACAGTGCATCGTGTGGCCACATTTCATTACGGTTGTGTCTTTGAGTGAGTCAAACAGATACTGTCAAGAAGAATTAAGCCCAATCTGATATTACGAGCCTTTAAGTTGTTAACAAGTGATCAAAGAACTAGCCACAGTTGAAAACAAACCTCGTAACAAATGGGACAGTGGTGCCGCATGGAGTTCTCCACACATGAGTGATTATCACGCAGAGCCACTGAATAACATGATCCTGCAAACATCAGTAGAGGAGAACAAAGTGAAAAAGCATGTCGAATGTGCATTAACACCGCCTTGGTCAACCCCTAATAGGGGTTGGCCTCCGGAAGCCTTTCATCTAGGCCTGTAAGGGTTCGACTCCCTCTCACGTGCTATCAAAATTAGTTTTGGCCGGTCCATACAGAACTCTAACCCGTCTTCAATTGGGCCATTCTGCAGTTTTCTCTGGATATTTGTGCAGCTTTAAGGAAAACACAGATGAGCAACAAAGAAAATAGGGGTGTGAGTGCATACCACATTTCTTGCAGTGAAAAAAATTCTCTCTACCGCCGACTCTGAACAGAATATAAAGGAATTGTGAGAACAACTTCTGAGATCACAAAATTTATTTAGATCAACAAGACAATAGGCAATGAAACAAATCAAAAAACTTCTCCAACTAACCTGCAGATCCCACAATCATTGCAATGAAACTGCTCTTTGCCAATCTGCATTGCGTGTGCACAGTAATTATCATTTCAAAGCACCAAATCAATGTTGCCATCGCTAACAAATCCAAACAGACCCTTTTGATGGTGAGAAAGGGTGAGAAAAGAAACGAAAGTAGTATCGTTTTGCTTATTTGGACAACTAGAAGAGGGGAAATAATGAATCTTTATTGGTCTCTTTTGTTTCTCACCAAATCTCATTACTTTCCTTTCTTTTCTCCCCATCTCCCACAATCCAAATGGCCTGTAAGTCTCATAAGTCTATTCCATTCTGGCTCTTCTTGAGCTTGAAACCAGATTGACTAAAACATCAACCCCCCTGAAAAAGCACATATGAATGAATGTTTGATTCAACTTGATAAGGTAACCACAACATACATCATCATCGTAGAATTTGCACACTTCACAGAAATATTCGCCCATATTGACTCCGCAATTCGTACAGACAGGAACCACCTGGTTACATTCATGATGAATTTCCATCAAACCAAATTAGATTTGGCCAAAAACACTAGGCAAGGAAGCACATATCTAAAATCAAGAGAGACATACCGGCTGTTCTGTGTCGCAAACTGAGCAAATTACCTAAAAATGAAAACAAATCCGCCTATCTCTATCATGATCTGATTACTGAAAGGTAAATAATTGACCGAACAAATGACATCAAAAGAAACGGTTCATTTGTTTAACATACTTGCTTAACATCGTATCGAACGAGCTCATGCCGATCAGAGATGTTCCTCAACAGGCTCTAACGAATCAAGAAAGCAACAAAAGGTCAAACAACAAAACAGATCTATAGCTCTATATGGCTTAAGCATGCTACAATAAATCTCGTGATGAAAATAGCAAAAACCCAGATCAAAAACAGGTCCATGGGCATAAATCTTGAGCTAAAGAGGAGAAACGAATAGGAAACGTGATCACAATACCGTGGCTTCATTGTGACAATGACGGCAATCGAAGACCTCATTACAACAGGGAGCTCTGATCCTGCATCTTCTTCTATAATGCTTGCATCTTTATACAGTTCCAAAAACCCATAACCAATACTCAAAATAAGACTCCGTTTGGACATAAGTGAAATTCAAGTGAAAAGACTTGATTACCATTATAGTAACATCACATCTACTAGAATAGCCAAATTCCTGATTTGTTGGTTTTCATCGATTTCGACATTAAGTTTGAGAGGTTATTATGGTGGATTGGAAATGCCATTAAAAGTCCTTCATGTTAAGAGTTGTATTCAAACAAGAATCTTAATGAAAATCTAGCATTTAATCCATCTTTTAATCGAGTTTCACAAGCCACTCATGGCTAAATCTTTTCAGATTTTTCTTCGAATTGAACTGAGAATAACATCACACGAGATCAACATCTGCCAAAAAAAACCATAATATTCAAAGAAAAATAACCCACCAATCAAACAGTAGACATAAATACATAGACAAACTCACAGACAAAACCAAACTAAGGCTTCGGATATAAGTGAAATTCAAATGAAAAAAATACCAATATAGTAACAACACCATCTACGAGAATAGCCCAATTTAGGATTGGATAGCAGTTTGCAGTGTTCTAAAAGTCGGCTGCCTAGGCTGACTACTCCCCACCTAGGCGCTAGGCGGTGGTCCAATGCCTACATTAGGTAGCCATCTAGCCGGCACCTAGTCCCCCTTTTCCGTCCCACTAGCATGTACGATTTTTCAGAACATTGGTAGTTTGCATGGATTGCAACATTGAGTTTGAGAGGTTGTTATGGTGGATTTGAATTGCCTTTTACAATCTGTCATGGTTAGAATTGTAGTTATACAAGATGTTAGTTAAAATTACACTTTAATCCATGTAGTTTTCACAAGATGCTAAAATCTCTTATATTCCTTTTGAATTAAACGTAGAATCACATCATTTCAAATCCTCCATGTTAAGAATTGTAATCAAACAAGAATCTCAAGAAAAAATCTGCTCTTTAACCCATCTTTTATTCTAGTTTGACAAGAAACTTATAGCTAGATCTCTCACCATATGAAATCCACAACCATAATATTCAAAGAGAAATTAACCCACCAATCAAACAGTAGACATAAACATAAAATACACATCAAAAAGTCTAGGAACACATCTTCCGGACAGCGTGCAGGGCCATGTCGGCAGCTGTCCGATGTCTCGTGGGTCAACATGCATGCATTGAACAGTTCTAGACGTAATTGTATTTGAAGTTGTGTTTTATAATTGGGTTCCTAGCATTGTTCACACGTATAAACACACACATATATAGAGAGAGAGGGGGAGGAGAATACCCATAACCCATCTTCCCAAAATCGAGACGTTCATTGGCAGAGCCTTCCATGAGCACAGGAGAGATTCTGTTGTATGTTTCCAGAAATGGAAAGAAAGCCCCGACTGAAAGAAGAAGGAAGGCCCAGAATTGGTCTGATTTGGGAAGATGAGGCTGCTGCCAAAAAGCGTCTGAATGTAAATGCCATCACGTGGTTGGAGGAGACGTTTATATACCAGGCCATCAATATTCTCAATCACCCAACTCAATATAATAACCAGACTATGAGAGAGAGAGAGAGAGAGAGAGAGAGAGAGAGAGAGAGAGAGAGAAGATAAGATCGATGGAGGGAAGAGACATGATTGCGTGGTAGTTGGGAATTGGATTGAAGCAAGGCAAACACACGCCAAGGAAAAAGAAAAAAAAAGCTAACCGTTATGGGGAGGGGCATTTATATGAGCATTTGGAATTACGCAATAGTAGTTGGGAGTCTCGGGACCCGTTGGGTTATTTTTATTATTTTTCACACTTTATATATCAACAGGATTAGCGGGGTGTTACGTGTTAGTATATTAGTCAATAGAAGGTTCAGAGACTGTCCATACTCTTAATCGGCAGAATCTTAAATCTGTCTCTCGTGGAGCTCAAACTCTGGACTCCACGAGGGAAATGAGGCTGAGCTAGCTTGGTTTCTTGGGACCCGTTGGGTTGACTATGCATTCTTATTGGTTAAAAACAAACAAATGAGTTTGTTTAATGTGGGCCAGTTAGTGCACTGAATCGAACCGGTCTTAGTTCGGGCCGCATGATAAACGAACCAAGCTATTTGAATTCGTGTCCATGTTTACTTGTTCAAGATAAATTTGTGATGTAAACAAACCAAACTCGAACAAGTCAATATTACTCGATAGGCTTATGAAAAAATTTAAGCTACTCACATACAGCTCGATTGAAGCTCGTTAGGCTTATGAAAAAATTTAAGCTACTCACATACAGCTCGATTGAAGCTCGTTCAAGATCAATGAGTTTTATAAACAAGCTAAAGCTTGAAAAAGTTGTGAAGCTCGTGGATTATCGAAGAAAAGTTGTAAAGCTCGTTAGTTTTCAAAATCAAGCTTGAATAACTAACGTTCGGTTCTTTATCACTCCTAGCCGAACGGGACGGGTTAAACCCAACCCGCCGAAGGACGAAGCGGTTAAGAGCCTGACTTGGGCCGACCAACTGGTTGGACGAACCGATTCAAGATTTGCTTCTAGATTTTGGTTAAGTTTCCAAAAAGCCTTGGCCAGTCATCGATAGTACTCATCATTGAAATGCAAGAAAAATTGTGATACTTTGATGAGGCACTAACACACACGAGTTTCTGGCCACAAATTTTTGCATTGTGGCCGCTAATTTTTGCATCATAGCCGCGAACTTTGGCATCATGACCGCAAACTTTTGCATCGTGACCGCAAACTTTTGACATCGTGACTGCAAATTTTGCATATCCGAATGTGAATTCAAAAGCTTCACAAGGGAAATCACCTACATTAATTGTGCTTGAATTGGCTCTCTCAAGATTATTCAATGCCCCAAAGATATAACCACATGTCCCTTTCACTCATCACATGTTATTGTTCGACTCATACACTTAATCTGTGGCTGTGGAGAGGTCTGGATCATCGAATATTTTTTCCACCACGACCCAAAACTTACAAAATGAACATAAAAAATAAAAAAATTCACCCATTCCTATGAGTTTTTGGTGTCCTATATGAACATAAATGGACAGTGAATCACAGTATCCGGAAGTTATAGATCTGCAAGTGCATGTTTCTATTCCTTCCCCATGCATTTTCCGAGTTCTTGGTAGTCAACTTTTCCTGCCTAATGCTGTGAACGTGGGAAGATAGATAGACTTGGAAATATGTGAACCTGCCCCGCAGTTATTTTGGAGCATGTATAGATTCGTGCTGACTTTTCTGATATGTTTTTTTTTTTTTTCCAGATATTGTACTACATGCATCAGCGGGGGTTAGCGAAGTGTCAGTAAATTAGTCCACAAAGGGTTTCAAAGGCTATCCACATCCCTGAATCCCAAAACGCCCACGATACGACACGAGCTAGCCCTGGCCTCTCCCACATGGGGCACGAACCCTGAATCTACAAGCCCCCATTGATACTTTTTCTTATATGTTTGCTTGGTGATTTTCATGCTCTTTTCATTAATTTTCCAGGAGATTTTTTTTTTTTAAAGGTTTAATCTAAATCCAAATTGTTATCGGTGGGTTACTTTTAAATTATGGAGTATTAACTAAGTTTAGATAATTTAAGTGATCGATGTTGTATAAAGTCACTACATGATCAGGGTTTAATCTAAATTCAAACTGCTATAGGTGAAGTAATTAAGTTTAAGTGATCGATGTTGTATAAAGTCTACAATTCCTTTGGTGTGCAGCCCGGTACGTAGCACGCGCGTGGATGTTACTATAATCCCTCTATTTCATTGTTATTCAGTATAATTTTGAAGTAATAAAGACCCCCAAAAAAACATGCAAATGGTAAAAGTAGAGAGTGAAAATCAATTTGTTATGTGTCTTTGCTAACTTTTTAGCATGTCTTTTTTACAAGAAGTAATAAGGAAAAGAAGAAGAAGAAAAACAAATTAATTTCTGCTTTTTAGCAACTTTGTCTAGAAAGTTACTACAAGGGAATAAAGATCTTTTAATTAATTCAAAATCATGAAAGAAACTAAAATCTGATTAATATGATTTGTCAATATTTTCCTTTTCCATAACTTTACAAATCATTACTCCAAACATATATAGCTGTAGTATTCATTATTGACGGGCTAAAAGACTAAAAAATCCATCCCCACAAAATATATATATGCTACTTTAATGTAAGTGGATAATTTATTTAATTGATATTCCTTCTTCTGGGCCTGTGGCTATGTATGAGCAAACAGCTGTCGGTTTCATGAGCAATATTTTTATATATATTTTTTGGTAAACAAAATGAAAGTGCAGGTATGATATTCTGTCACCTCCGTTGGGAAGTATTGTCCCGTCACATCACGCCACTATCCGTAGGAGAATTCACCACACCAACGTCGGGGCGAAGCGCAGGTCCTACAACACATGGATGGTGTTAGAAGTATGTTTAGCTCCATGGAAGGCTATATATGGAGATTTGAGACTTAAAACTGGACCTTATCCAACCAAGTAGTTCAAGTTTTTAACCGCTAAACCAACCACTCTTTGGCAGAGCATCTATATACATATACCAACACTAAATGAACACATTGTTTATACAAGAAAGAAAAAAGTATTCGGGCCACACCCAATTATGAATTTTTGTGGCTCGTTTTTTCAGTAAATGCCCAAAACTGAAAAGAGCCAAAAAAAAAAATTCGTAATAAAATGTGTACTGAATACTTTTTCTTTTCACACGATAATTATAAATTTCTTGCAGGGTTTTCAATATATATAACGTTTGTTCCTCTCCCGTGGCATATATATGCACATGACTTGCTTTCCCAATGGGCACACTGTGTCCCCTTAGGACACGACCTACCAGCACTACATATGACTTCGATATTCCTAATTTTCCGAGCCACATTACACGTAACTTCGACTAAATTTTTGGAGATTAATTTCACCGTCAATTAGTGGGGTAGTACGTTGATGAATTCGATTTTTCTACATATAAAAGTAAGTGATACGCAAGGATGTCCATAAAACCCGTTGTCTGACTAGGAGGGTTCCGACCTCGTTTATGTCTTCCGCAATCACATAAAACCAACACATTTTGAATGGAGCTAGTGCAAGATTTTAATTAGAGTGTAGGTATATAAGAAAGAGAAAAATGTACTGGGTGAATCAACTCTGACATTCTCATCAGTTCCTCCTAAAATGGATTAATGGCTTTAAACATGCATGCATTCAACTTCAAAACTACAATTTTTTTTTTTTGAACGGCAAAAAGAAAGATTTTATTAATCTTTGAGAATTATAAAGATTAGAAGGATAAGAGATGATAGCATCAAATCCTAAGCTAAGTTAAGAACTATCTTCTATCCACCCGAGACCCAAATCATAGGTTAGCAAGAAACCAACCCAGGAAAGAACACCCATTGGGGCAAAGCCCGATAACACCTATTGGGCCAAGCCCAGACATCTATGGGTCTCAAATCCGTATCTACAACAAATAACACAGAGGCAGGCCAAACCCAGCCCGAAAGAGGACCAAACCTGCCCATCCCAACACCTAAACCCTAACCCTAAGCAGATGGCAACCCCCGCCGACCACCCAAACCGCTGGAAAACTCCCAACAAGCCCAACCCGGCCACCACCAAAAAACCCCAGGCCGAGAACCAAAACTACATCGTCAATATGAGATTCGATGAAGATGTTTTTTAACTCAAACGTATTGGTGATCTTGCTACAAAGTTGATGGAGACCAATAAGTGATGTAGAACACGTGGAGGCCCAATTCCATGATCAGCTGGACCGAGCCAAGCCCCGGAAGTCCAAACGGTGTTTAATTTCAGATTACCCAAATTGGTTAAATTCGGACGAGCTCGGAATAGGTCCAAACTTGGTGGGCTGACTTATTTTCGCGCTCCGGTCCATACTCATCAACCCTAAAGGTTGATGATGAACGGTGTTTTTCGGCCTAATTCCTTTGTTTAGGCTTTCAATTGCGTTATTTTGCCGTTTTAGGAAAGATTTGTTTCGTTAATAACTCCTAGATCGTAATTCCTTTACAGTTGATTCTTTTTGGGAAAGTCTTATTTTTCTTTCCCGTTTTTTCAGTTTTAGGAAAAGCCCCAAATTATGGGACTTTTTATTTTCCAAGTTTATTTTTAGGGTTTCTAGGGTTTCGGCCTATATAAGGGGTTGTAACCTGATGTTTATTTACCTTTCATACTTTTATCAATAATATTGCAGAGATTTTCTCTTTCATTCTTGTGTGCAAGAATTGCTCGTTGCGACGGGTTGATTATCTCGTTTGGATTAGTACGCTAACTAATCTCTCGTGAATTCCGCCGCGTCAATAAGGGAACAAGTATGTGATACATGAATGTTAACTCAAAAAAATGTAGTACAGCCAAACATCTGAACGGTAGCCACATATCCGTCCGGACGCTCCTTCTCCAAATCCCGGTCACAACCCAACAAATGTTAACTCAAAAAAATGAATGATCTTAAACCAACCAATATTTCAATTCTTGATAATTTTTTCCAAATGAAACTCCTTTCACGATCGAAAATCTTACTCGCGAAATGGGAGTCCATTTGCAAGATGGTTTACATTTAGGCAAATAAGAATTGCCAACATAAAAAGTCAATGAGAAGAGTACGTTAATAAAACTAGTTGATCGTACGCTAGTTTAATCCAGCCTACCCTTTTCGAAAAGAAAAAAGTCCAATTGCCAACAATATAACCTTCCCAAACCACCCTTCCATTTTGTCTAAAAATAGACCCCCTCCCCTCCTATTTACCCTCCTCAAGCACAGACCTCTCAACCATTCAAAACACAACCCGAAAAACAACGGTTCCTCTCTAACCACCAGTAAGCCAAGAAAAGAAAAACACAGGCACAACGTACTTCTCTCTCTTCTCTCTCTCACAGCTCTGAAAAATGGGTTGTGGGAAGTCAAAGGATGCCGTCGCCACGGGGAACACCATTACCAAAAGCCAGAGCAACAAGAAAGAAGATGTTGTTGTAGGAACCACCGCCAATGCAAACACCACCACCCCAAACGCATTGGTGGTTAAAGAAAAAGGAGAGAGCAAAAAGGATGAAGTGATCAACAAGGTGGTGGAAAAAGTGGGAGGAGTTGGTGAGATAACAAAGGAGGAATTTGAGGGAGGGGCAAAAGAGGAAACGAAGAGTGAAGATATTGTTGCAACAGATGAGAAGATTATTGGGGTTGGTGGTTCTGAGAAATCAAAGGATGTTGTGGAGGAAAAGGGATTGGATGAAGAGGCGAAAATGGAGACGACAACAAACGGTTCGCAGTTGTTATAATTTTTAGTATTTTTTTTTTGGTTTAATTTCATCTCCAATGATTTTTTTTTTTTAGGCTTCTAGTTTTATGACCCTGTTCGGTTTGGGTTTTGAGGAATATTTTTAAGAGTAATAGGTGGAGAGAGAGAGAGAGAGAGGAGAACTTATTGGAGATCATGCGCGGGGATTTTGAGACCCCCAAATGAACAAGTATAGTTTTACGTTATTAGGATCAAATTTGCAATAAAAAGGTAAGAATATATAGAAATATACCGCAATAGAAATTTTTGACTTTTTTTCATTGCTAGTGTATTTTGTTCCACAGAGAGAAATAGGAGAAATAAAAAATTATCCAAAACAATAATTGAAAAAAATCGTGAGTCAAAAAATAAGGTAGAGTTTGAGAGAAATCAAACGCGTACTGTGTAATTATGTGGTAGGAGTATAGTTTTTGAAAATTATTTTCTATTCTTAAAAACAAAGAAATTAAGTCACACGACATTTTCCTTGTTTGACAATTGTTTCCGGAAAGATTTTGTTAAAAATCCCTCATTTTTCCAGAAACCCTTTTGATGACATTATTTGAACTTCAAAAATAACTTAGCGTATGCAAACTTTATAATAATAAAAAAATAATAATAATAACATCATTGTTTTCGTTTATGTTTTTCGGATGGGAATATTTTGATTTAATTACCAAACAACAAATAGAAAAAATATTGGCAAAGAAGGATACCATGTGTGACATCAACAACTCATTTGGGTTATGAGAAAGGCTGAGAAAAGAAATGAGCTTTTCTCATCAAATCACTAAAGAAACAAAAAATATAAACAACACTATTTTGTTTTTGTTTTTTCCCACCATTTCTCACCCATCAAATGGAGCTGTAAAATGTAAATCATAATTTTTGATATCGTGTAGTTTGTGTCATTTGATTGTAGGTGTTGGAGAGCAGGTGAAAGAGAAGGAAGAGAAAGAGGAAGCGGCGGCGCAAACCATTGATACTAAAACTCCACCCGCTGCTATCGCTGCTGCCACCCCCACAGCCGCTAGTGAAGAAGAGACAACTCTTGTTTCTAATCAGGTACGAGTTTTTACGCAACAAATTTGCACTTGAGTCATGCTTTCATTCTCTAAAAATTCTACTAGGGTTTATGTTATTTTAATCGATGGGATTGTTTATGTTGGTCTATGTTGGAAAAAATACCCAGAAAATTGAAACTATATAGTTAGCAAAACACATACGGCAACGTTCTGCTTTCATATTGAGAACGTCCCATCATTTTTTTTTCCCAAAAGAAATTTATAAATCTTTAAAAAAAGTTCATACAAAGATTACACAGACCAAGGGCAATATGACAAAACGCCACCCAAGACTCGAAAACAAGGCAGACAAACTTAGGCAAGACCCGAAAAAAATACTGAGGCACTTTCACATTGAGAATGCCCCATCTGTATTTTATTGCTCTATTAGTTTCCCTGTCTTTTTTCTCTCTTCCTTTCTCCTCCACAAATTCAAGCTACAACATGGCATAAATTGTTTTCAGGGTCCATTGAGTTCCATGGTTTAAAAGATGATTTTTTTCTGTGCAGGAAATTGTGGCTGCTTCACCAGCAGAACAGCCCAAAACAAACTGAAGCACAAACTGAACCATACAAGAAGCCTATTCTTTGCCTATACATATTCACAGAGTTTCATATTTCCAGTTCACAAGTTGAAGAATTGTATTGTTTCTCCTTTATCGCTTGAACACATGTAAGGGCTGTCCAAGAAAAATCTCACACATTCAAAATAGAAAATTATATTTTATAGTAATCGCGGGCTTACTGATACGTGTAACTGGATATCAACTTGCAGCTCGGCTAAACCCGTAGCTCTGAAGTTAATGACGGAAAAACTTTCAGTAACCCTAAGAGTTTTTTGCTAGCGGTGTGAGCCGAACCAACAAGCTTGGAGAGTTTTTTGCTAGCGGTGTGAGCCGAACCAACAAGCTTGGAGGTGTAAACCCCTCGCTTGTCGTCATACTCCTACCCAGCCAAACCCTTGCGTTGCGGAGTTGCTATACATTGCAACCCAACAGAATCATAAAATTGGATTGCAAACCTCTCTTTCACCCAAAAAAACACAACGGCGGTGTGAAAGCATTATGTACATGAACTTAGTGATATTCGTCAAGAGATCCAACATCAGAAAACTCACAAAACATGATCAAGATAACACTTCCTAAAATTTACAAGATGCTATAACAATTACAAGAAAGCACAACCCTCCTTTTCATATGATCAAGAACGAAACATATGAAATGGAGTCCCGATTCTCTACATAAACCTGATAGGTGGATGAATTCCATCGCCTTCTGCGATTAGTTATAACAGCCAGGAACAAGCTCATTGTCTTAACCAATCACTCAGAATTGTAAAATTCGTTAGGCATTAATCGGGCGGAGGGGCACCGAGAGAGAGAAGCTGGATCCCGGGTGTAACATTAAATTATCTCCAAATCTACACTAACCGCATTGATTGAGAGAGAGAGAGAGAGAGAGGATACATACATACACAATATTGTCAGCATACGTATATTCACAAGGATGAAATGTACACGATACAAATTGTACAATGGTTATATACACAATCCCCATCTCAGGCCATGCATTGAAAATCATCAACTACACCTCCTAGAGGGGCTCGAAAAAAAGAATGCTAAGCTTATAGAGTTCTAAAGAGAGTTGACCGGTGCGCTTGGTTCAGACTTCATATTCACAACAGAAGAGGAAGGATTGCGGGACAAGATTAAATTACCCGCTTGATCTTGAGTGCTGTACGCGGCCAATCGAGAATCCATGACAATTCTGCATGCGTCTGATCCCAGGGCTCCTAATCTAACGCCGTAATATTCTAAATGGTCTGAAATGCTGTTCCCAACCACTGACCTGCACAATTTACTTGGAAAATTAGAAGGTTTTTTTTGCAATTGGAGCCACTTCTGAAGTCACAGAGTTCATATTTATTTTCCATATTCGCTCTCACCCAGCATAGTTTAATAGGGAAAGAAAACCTTGCATCCCTACACACTTTACAGTTGGGGTCATTTAGCAACTTTCACTTTTAATTTAAATATTCTGAACCTCACACTTCAGTGCAACAAACGGTGTCACCCTTCCGTTGATACCCCAATTAGAAAGTAACGGAAAATGGCCACGGGAGGTGCATGTGACCTAATGTAAGGGCAGAACCGTCATTAAACATTTATTTTCCCTTCAAACCTGGTTAAAAAGTTTTAAATTTAATTTAATTTGCACCCCATAATCTCTCCCCAAAGTTTGTACCACTTCAGCAGTAAATCTCATTTTCAAATTATTTCTTTATGCTAAAGAAGTAGTAATTGCAAATATTTTTCGTGAAGCTGGGAAGGGAACAGAGAAGCCACGTTCTGAATTAATGGGGCGTAGTGGTGGAAAATAGTTAAACAGACCATAATGTCCTTCAATTAGGTCACATGCAGCTCACGTGCCCATTTTCTGATGATCACTTAAAGGATTCGCTAACTTAAAGTGTGGGGCTTAAAGGGTCCAAATTAGAAGCCAAGAGTGCAAAGTGACACCAAGTTTGAAGTGTAACTGTGTCAGCATACAAGGTGTGTGTTACCCCAGTTTAATTTGTAGTACCTTGATTAATTTGAGTAAAGGTTTTGGTTTTGTACTTGATTCGATGTAGTAATAGCAAAATTTAATACTCCTTATTCACTTAGGAGTGGTAACATGAATATAGTAGGAAGGTAACAGTACCTGCTACAATCTGGGTCTTCGCCAGAACCATCACAAACCTTCTCAACCGTATAAATTAAACTACCAAATCCAACATGATAAATCCACACCTGCAGTTTAGGAAAAGAGAACAATTAAACAAAAATTTCTTGTCATCCTGGAAAGCAAAAAGGAACATCCTCGGGGTTGTGGTCTAGCACTCTCTACCAAACATTTGAACAGCCCACTCTCTTATGAAAAGCTTTTATCAAACCCACTAAATCAGTGCAAGCTAGGAGACATTATTACAAGATATAAAGATAATTGACCAAGTTAAGAATACAAGGTTAGTAGGTACAATTCTGCAATAACAGAAGGTAAAGAGTTCCACGTAGGAAAACCTGTTGAGGGCTATTGTAAACCACCAAATATCTACATGTTTTTGCCACGCAATATCCACTTTTGAAAACTCTATTTTATTGGTTGTATGAGAAGTATAACTAGTGTATTCAGCAGAAGTACAAGAAATCCTGAAATGTGGGATTTTGTCTTTATTTTGTTTAGAAAATTTGAGTTGCTAAATGTCCACTCCAACAAAAATCTCTAGACCGCGACTTGTTTCTCAATCAAAGATTTCAATAAGCTTGGCCAGAATTACATTCACCCCAAGAACCAGTGATACCTTCAAACAAATTCACAAGACTAAATGACTCATATAAAGCAATGCATGTTAGGGAAGGGAGAGCATGTTAAGGAAATTATGATGTAACCTCCCAAATATTACTAAGGGAAGGAATATGGGGAAACACATTTGTTCAACTATTCAAGCAAATTGTCAACATTTTGCAAATCATAGTTTAAATTTTACTCTTTGAATCAGCAAATACATCATTTTAATGAAAACCTCACAAGACACGGTGACTCCCTAAAATTTGTGAACTTCTGTTTTGTAACAAAAGCTATTGAAGCCGATCAAAAAAAAACAAAAGCTATTGAAATAACATTTTTCAATACATGAGTTTAACTACCAGAATAACATTCTTGGGAATAAGTAGAAGAGTATACTAATTACGGGAAATAACATTTATCCACGTCAATTTGGGATGTGACGATTACCTCTCTCGGGAAGTGATGGTATGTCTTTTGTGCAAAATGAGAATAAAACGGTGGCAAATGAGCAACAATATCATGTTCATTTGTGACCCGAATTGTATCTGGCACAAGTTTGCTATAGTATGACACAAAAGCAGCATTGCCAATGCGAGGTTGTCCAAATGTCACAACCTTAACATTCCCCGCTTCATGATTGACCTGGGAATAAGCAGAAAACCCTTCATTGCAAAAATGTACAAGTGCTTAAAACTGCAGCAATAACCGAAGAATAAACTACGCCTTGTAAGCCAAGAATCCACTCAAGAATAATTGAATCAAAGAAATGGAGTTCTTCATGTAAGTTATGTAACATAGGTAGATCAGGAAATTTTGAATTCCAACCGTTTGAAGAGTTGAAGTATGTGTCTGCAGTCTGGACATCGAAGTGGTAAACGAGAAAAGCGAGTAAACAAGTTCATGTCATTCAAAATACCCTGTTCCTTATGGCAACTGAAAAATAATATGATGAAACTTCTTTAAAGAAAACAATCTACAAATGCGAGAAAAACAATGAGTGGATAAGACAAGAACGTTTGACAAAATTCAAACTTTCACCGACCCTAGGTAAGATATGTTTGCTAGCTAAACTATGATAATCCAGAACCTCATGCTCAATCTCAATCTTTGGACTCAATGGTTCCATCAAAATCATCCACAATAAAACTTTCTGGATGTAACCATGTCGACCGGCCCCCAATTTCAATTTCCTTATGTACACTCGCCAGCCACAGGGTCCAAAGACAAAAGGATCAGTATATCTAGCATCACTCATGAATATCGTACAAAAAAACTAACCGAGTTCCTTCATTATTGGTTCTCCTTTCAAACACAGACCCACATGAGTAGTATAATCACAAAAGCAATAATGACAATATATACTTGAAAAAAGAAGCAGAGTTGCAATGTAATAGAGGAAAAAAAAAGGTAAAATCCTAGAAAGGCTTCAAAATGATTACCGTGAGATCCAGCCCGCAAAAGGCGGCCATAGCCCCTCCCATTGAGTGCCCAGTAACCATAATATCAATGTCCCCATACAATTGCTTCGCTCTTTTAACAGCATTTACAACACAAGGACGAATAGTTGTGTTGTGGTACGCAAAATAAAATCCATGGTGCACCTGAAACAACACAATGTGTTATCACTCCGTCTTTTGTTATAGTACTGATATTTCAAACGCATACTCAAAAACTTTATTGCAACACGCACCATTGCATCAGGCATGCCAGGGTAGTTTAAGTCGAGCTGCTTCCAGTACAGATCTTCAACCCAATTCTGGATGCTGTAAGCATGTAGATCATCAATGAAAAGTATTGAAAAAATGGCCATTGACAGCAAGAGGATATTTTAAAATGAAGTGGAAGCGGCATTGATATATTTATCTTCAAATGTTACTGATATGTAACCAACAATTAGAAGTACAAAAATTGAACCGTATTTTACAAGATCTAAGCGTACTACGACCACCAAGATCAGGTTGATGCATACAAAGACAGTAGGGAATAATCGAGCGTCATGGACCTTGAGTGTCCAACAATAACTGAGACAACACAAAATATTGGTGTTTACATAAATAATATTCTTTGCAGGGGGCAAATTGACATTTACACTTATCAGAGAAGATTAACTGTGAAATTATCCCTGACATAGACTCATCATCTAATTGTCATATTTTTAAGCTCAATGCCTTACTAATTAGAACGTATACTGCCTTCAATCTTCATGCATAGCTGGTGAGCACAGAGCAGGATGCCATGTGCATGTATTGGTCACTTTCTTCCTGTGGTTTATATTAGAACACAAGCCAAGGAACTCAAAACCACAACACAAGCGCACAACCAATTCATACACACAGAGCACACCACATAGGTTGACCATTTAGGCATTTACTACATCAAACCACAGCAATTGTAAACAGATTCCACTCATAATTCAACAAACCTGCGTTCCTGAGTGCCTCGGAAAGCAATCACAATAGCATTAAGATCCTTTGCCACCCCAACAAACCCCTGAGATGCATATTCATAAATTGTCAAAATTTGTAATATAGATATAACTATGACGAAATGAATATTGCCAGAGAGATGATTCATCCTTGTTTTCCACATGGTACTATGGAATGAATGAGAAAAGCACCTGCAGGCAGTGCTGGACATCAACGACCAGCTCTATCACTTCAAAGCCCTGCTCCAATAAAAATTGAGAGGAAAAAAACAGCACCACATATTACTCAACTCTAAAGCAGTAGCAATTTAACATTGTCTTATAACTACCGAGAGCTACTAGTCCAAATAGTGAACATGCCAAAAGTAGTCATACCTTGGTCAGATCATCACATCTTTGGCATGTCCAAGAAAACAATTCTGTCAAATCAGACATGTACACCTGCAAGTGTAAAGATTAGATCCCTTGTCCACATTAGTGGATTCAAGTAAATCAAAGCAAAATGAAATCAGACATGTACTTCCTATTTTGAAGCGCTTTAAAGCCACAATTGAAGCGCTTTAAAGCCACAAGAAACGAATGCCAACGACTAATATCAATGTTTTTAGCACAAAGGAGGTTGGACAAATAGGGTATGTATCTCTCTTAAGAGACCAGGTCAACTAGCTATCGAAAATCAACTCAAAAGCGTAATAAAACAAGACGAAAAGAAGTGGCATACAAGAACATTACAGCCTTACATTAACCTCCAAATCACATCCCTACTATGTCAAAAAAACTGTTTTGATGCAGAACTTACTGCGGAAGCATACTCCACTAGTGTTGTTGAAAGCGTATGATTGTAAACGGCCAAACCATCTTTGTGCTTGACCTTGAGATCTGCATAAAAAAAACACTTAGAAATTGCAGTATTGTTTTTTAACACCAAAATAAAGGCCATCTACTTACTGCTGTATATGTTCAAGTTAGGCAAATAAACTCATCCACGGAGAAGATGACCAACAAAAAGGGAAACAAAAAATTACATGGCATACCCTTAACGCACACTAGGACAAGTATATTGGTTGTAAATTCAAAAATGCTGGATTTCATAGTAAAGCGTGCTCGCACATGTGGTAGTGAAAACTACAAAACTGTAGGCCATTTGTTCCAATGCTGCACTATTAACGACCGGTACAGTGGCGGTAAACCTCGCTCACCCCACATCCTCCTTGCCTCAATAGAGTACAATTTCGTTACAATGTTGAGATAACCCAAAGTTGCCGTCCAAATTTTATATGATATAGCTTTTCCTGCCAATCACCATGAATGGCTTTTGTTCTTTTGTTCTTTTTTTTTTTTGTGATACTAAAAATGGTGAGATACTATATGGCCAATTGTCTTTAGCAAGAAAGCTTGAAAGCGGTGGCTAAGGGTGAGCAGATATCCGCCCGGCCCGTTCAACCAGGCCGACCCGCTTGTCCATGGTCGGTTTCATTGTGTTGTACGGTCATAAACGGGTAAGGTTAAGAAGAAAATTGCTAGTTTCGGGCGGGTACCAGATCTAGATATATTTCACCTGCTCTAACCAACTCCACCCGTAGAAAGAGGTTCCATTAGTACTCTTAATATCAAGCCATCCTTAGCTGTCACGTGTTACTTGCCCCATGAGTTGAAAGAGTAGTTGTCACGTTACTTCCACTCTCTCCTCCAAAGACACCTCTCTCCTCCCAACAAGCATCTCTTTGCTCTATAACTCACTACTGCCATGGATCTCTTCTTCTCTGCAGCCCTCTCATATCTCATCTCTCAAACAACACCTTTCCACCCTCTCTGGCTCTCTCTCTTCTAAATCTCCAATCAAACAGAAAGAATATTGCTATCACACTCTACAAGTGCAGAGATGGAACAATGGGGCCATCGGAGATGAAGTACTCATACAGTGGCAACGATCCCCATTCGATCTTCTTCTCTCCGTTACAAGGACGGCCAAATCAAAAAAATCTCTTTCGTTGCGTCTCCGTCACTCTCTTCTCTATTTCTCTCCGTCACTTCATCAGAAATGTTGGATTCAATCTTTTTTAAGCCCTTGAGGGAAAATAATTTCAGAGCAAGAGCATTCTCACCCCAATGTACCCAACCATACCCAACCATAACCAAAGGAATGGGATCGGTCAATTTCAACCAGTTCCTCAGTTGGTAACAGGTGAGGCAAATGGACACCCGACTTATTCGGGTCAGTGATGTGCCAAGGGCAAACCCGACCCGTGCTAACCCCTAGCAATGGCGCATCAGTACTCTTCTGCCCTATCCCGTTTCCCAAGGGTACTTATGACTTAACTAAGTGCTTGATCAACCGTGATTGAATCTAGGTCACTCTGGTCGAAATAACCGCCTCCTTCGAGGTGCCTGAAAGAAATTCCAATCACCTGTCAAATTGTTCCATTAGGCAGATAGCTCAGTGGAATGAAGCTGGAAGCTATGGCAGTCTGGCTAGTCTAGTACATCCAAATGCTCATTCCAACTGTTAGGGCTGTTAAATTAACTAGAATATATATGATGTGCATTACAAATGAAACATCATTCACCCCTTTAGATGTACGTAAATGGCCATTCAATTCCCATAATTAAGTAAACAAATATTACACTATAAAGAAAAAATAATCAATACATTCTCTCACCCATTCACAACTTTACTATTGATCAAAACCCTAAACCCAAAACATGGGATCGGGTAGAATTACAGATGAAATTAATCCAGGACAAATAGTCTAGGGACTAACAATCCCAGGATTGTTAATCCCATATGTTTTAATGGGCGAATCAAACGATCCCTAAGTGCATAAACTACAAAAACCTACACCTAGTAAATAAATGAACTACACAAATTATTTACCTCTGCCCCAACAAAAAGCAAACAAAGCTACCAAAGTCCCCACCTTTAGCCACCTTCTTTGATCCATACACTGCAAAACCAAAAAAAAAAACAACATAAAATCCAAAACAAATAAAGACACCAATCAACAATATCCACAAGTAAAGCAAAAAACCTAACAAGCCATAAAGGGAAGCCGCCGGAGCTCCAAAACTTACCGACGGTGGTGATTTCCTGGCCACCGGAGATCAAATTATTGGATTGGACGGCCGTACGGGGAAGACGACGAGGGATTGCAACAAATTGCATTCAATGCGTGTATAGGAGGTGAGAGAGCCCACATAAATACATAGAGTAGTAGTAGTACAAAAAAATACGTGTAACGTTGGGTACGTGTTTGCCCTCGGGATTGTTTCTATTTACGTGTGATTTGTGCGCGGGCTGCGGGGTCTTGTTTTTCTGGGTGGGGGTATTATGGGAAAGTCGGGTGAGGATCGAAGCGTGTTTGACGGGAGATGACGGTTGATCCGGTTTGTGTTTGGTTGGACTTTCAAGAAGGAGCTGTTTGGACTCTTCTTTTTTTTTTAAAAAAAAAAGATTGTATATATCAACGAAAGCATCCGCAATGGTAATAATTAAAATCAATTATCAAAAATGCGTCACATCAGCATTTAATTATTCATTTAGTTTATAATTAAACTTAACAATTTTTACCTACACATTGGTTAATTTTGCATCTCTAACCCAAAAAAAACTGCAATGCACAATGCACATTTGTCCAATTAGAAACGAGTTCCAATTACGCACTCGACCACACCAAATTATTATTCTCAATGAGACAATTCTGAGGCGTTTTTTAGTTATTGAGTTTTGAGTTTGGTTATTGAGTTTTGGTTATTAATAAAACTTGTTAAGTTTAGTTATGAATGTGTGGAATTTAGTTACTTGCTAAAACACTTGTAACTTTGGTTATTACAGTGTGGGTATTTTTTTAGCATTATTGTTAAATTTATTTATCCCCGTTCATTTGCTTATTACAATAGGAATGCTCAGGAGGTTAGTCCACGGGGGGCTTAAGAGGCTTTCCAGTATCCATAGCCTTAAATCTCAAACGCCCACAATGGGACTCGAACCCTCTACATAAAGAGAATTAGAAGATGTCAACTGGACTAGAACCGATTGGTGACTCGTCCATTCTTTGGATATTAAAATTAGGAAAATTTACTGGGCTGTGTCTTGAGGACCATTCTAGACCATTTGTGGGACTTTCAGGCTCTGCTCGGCTAAATAAATTTCGATAATAATTTTTCACTTTTTAGATTACTTTCATTATGACGATGCAATAATTCCCAAAAAAAAAAAGACGAAAAACTAACAAATACGAAAAAAATAAGGATAAAAAAAATAAGCCAATTGTCTTATTTAGCAGAACGGAACCTGTATTAATTGCATAGATTTCACCAAGAAAATGTATGGTGATTGGGTGAATTAACGGATTGGAGTACAACTTGGCGGTAATTATCCAATAATTAATCCTAAAAGAGGTGGGGTAAATATTTGATGGTTTGGGACACTAAAATCGCGTCTTACCTTCTCACATCGAAAGTCTACACAAAAGATAGGTATAAGTAATCATGTAAACTATTACAAGTAAATCGTATATGGCTTGTATTAAATAGACTTGTCGGAGTTACTAGGCCAGTTGTTTACTATGAGCATTACACTTCTTAAAGCATCGCCAGCCTTTGTTTCACGTGTGGAGATGTCAATTTTTTTTTTAGACTTATGCGGCAATTTAACATTATTTCTTTTTTTAGGATGTTTTTAAAAGTTTATGAGGGTTAAGTAACCCGAGAAAATATTTGATGTCGCATGTCAAATTGGACATGAAAAAATAGATGTCGAATTTTGGTCTGAGTCGTTTCACATGCCGATCTTTCCAATCAACATGTCATGTCAATTTTACATCTTCAGATTGGAGATGCCCTTAGCATCCAAAAGCATAATATTTATTTTGGGAATCATAAATGAAAGAAAAACAACAAATACTATGAGTAATGTCTTTTGGATCAATATATTTTCTTATACAGTTTATATGATGCGAAATGAAACTCATTACAAATTTCAAACTTTTTGTTTTTAAGTCTCGCATCGACAACAAGTTAAATTGAGTACAAGTCGTTTCATCGAACCTTATATTCATCATAAAGAACAATGGACTATTTCAATTTGATCGAAAACGAATATGATTTTGATCATGCTTGCATGAATTCCCCATTACTATATTCATACACATGTAATGTAAAGATTATAAAATAAACAATTCAAATCATGAGAGTCTCTCATTTTTTGTTAAAATTAATTGGACGATTCGAGTACCACAATATGGTACATGACAGCCCTCAACGCCAATTTAATTACTCAACGTTTCTACAAAACCCTAAAATATGAACAGTAAAGCTTATCAAAATGAGCTCGAAAAGAGCCCACAAATAGGCCAACTGGACAATTGAGTTCATAAGAGAAGCTGAGTTCTAAGGCCTCGTTTGATAACTATGATAGATTTGGTAAGATTCGTAATGAGATGAAATTCGTAATAAGATGAGATTAGAAGTGAGATTGTTAAACCACTCTTTCATGTTTGTTTTGCACGGGATTGGACGATGGGATTGTTAAAACCATGTTTGTTTATATCCGAATGAGATAGGATTATATTGTAATTTCCTTTTATACCATCAACCATGAGAGAGAGAGAGAGAGAGGATCTATAGCGAGGTTAAATAAATGATTGTCATTTTGACACTCTAAAAATTGATGGAGAGGCTCCAAAACTGAACTGTGTAGATATATAAAATGGCGTCGTTTTGGAGCCCATCCATCAATTTTTGGAGTATTAAAATCAATTTCCTAAATAAAAAACAAAGGCTTATAAAATAAAATAAAAAAGAAAGGCAACTTTAAAAGAAACTACACATTTTCTGCAATTGTATACACTATACAGTATACATACAAAACGAAAACACTTTTAGGTTGGTGCACGCACGTATAGTTAAGGGTAAATTATAGTTAACCCCCTCAAGCTATGGCTTGTGGACACTTTACCCCCTTTAACTATTTTTTGACACTAAACCCCCTCTAACTTATAGAAATGCATAACCAGCTAACTTCCGTAATAGAGAGGATGTGAGTTGCCATTTTGCCCTTATTGGGAAAATTATAGGGTACGGTAGGTAGCACAGCAAAACAACCATACTAAAATTAAGGAAAAAAGAGAAAAATTAAAATGAAAGTCTTCAAGACCAACATCTCCCAAATCACAACCATTCAATAATACATACTCAAAATCCAATTTCACACCCAGTAAAAAATGAGAAACTCACACGTCCATACTCCTCCCACCGCATCCAAAACTTTTGGACAGAGGAATCCAAAATCAAAAACTGATCATACTCCTGTCATATACAATCTCTCTCTCTCTCTCTCTACATATATAGATGTAATACACACGAATCTCCAACACCAAACTGCAGCAAGTTAATGACGAACGGAACCCATAGCGGACAACGTCGTTCCAAAGACATTCTGAACCCATGGCGGATGACATCATCATGGGCTTGATGGAGGCCTCGCGCTAGCCGGAGTAGACAAAGTAGGCGGCAAAGATGTCCTTGCCGGAGGCAGCTGCAGTAGGGTTCTCGAGGCAAAATTCGCAGCGTTTGAGAAGGCGGCCAATCCAGATCTTGTCGGAGTGGAGCCACTCGCTGCACTTGTGGCTGTCGGAGGTGGAGCGGGGTAGGATCTTGAAAATAGAGAGAGAGAGGGAGAGAGAGAGAGGGAGAGATCTAGTAGAAGATAACAATGACGATATATTGTATATGTATATATCTAGTGGAAAGGGTAATAAGGTCTCAAATTTTCAGATTTAGAGGGCATGTAACCTTTTCCATCAAAATTGTAACAGAATGGAAATGGAAGGAAGCATTTCTATAAGTTAGAGGGGGTTAATTGTCCAAAAAATTAGTTAAAGGAGGTAAAGTATTTGCAAGACATAGTTTGAGGGGGTAAATTATAATTTACCCCATAGTTAATTGGAGCTGGGAATTTTATTAAATGTCCACTTCTATTTTTGAAAAAGGATAATCATTTTGGAATATTCCAAAATGGAATAAGAGACTCTCAATTTGAAACAGAGGGAATATCAAACAAGGCATAAAAAGAAACACCAACTACGCATATATACCACCTGATCAAACCTAGTCCAAACTGACCCAGAAATGTTATCGAGCAGCTCTACACCAAGTGGGTGCAAAGCAATCAATTCGACTTTTCATTTTGGCACGGACGATTCAGACCGAATATGAGTGCACACAAATCACATGCAAATTTGAATAATCTATTACTTGGTTAAGATCCGAACCGTCGATTACCGAGAGAGTTGCCGTATTGCATGGCAGCACCCCCCATTCCGTCCAGACCATCAAACGCCGAACCACCAAACCAAAAGGGCACAGGCCACCGGCCCCCCACCATTAGCGGGAAAATTTCCACCTAATCACAAAGCGCGGGAAATTCTTATTTCACTTCCAAACCATCCAAACAGCCCCAAAGTAAAAATACTAAAAACTAAAAAAAAAAAAAAACCACATATAAATACCCCCACCTCATCTTATACCTGCCCTGTAGCTTCTAAAGTCGGCATCCTCTCTCTCTCCAAATCTTCGCATTCGCTCTCTTCCCCGAAACCCTCGACCATGGCGAGACCGAAGGATTCGTCGGACGAAGTCTCGGATTCGTCGGAGGAAGAGCAAATCGACGGCCAGGTTAACGAGGAGGAGGACGAGGAGGAGCTCGAGGCCGTCGCGAAGACGGCCGACTCCACCGACGACGAGAAGCCTCCGTCGCCCGGACACGACGCCGCGGGTGAACCAGAGGAGGAGGATGACGACGACGAAGCAGACGAGGAGGTTTGTTTGTTTTTTTTTAAAACGACGGGCCGTAATAACAATAACAATTGCTGCTGACGTGTGCTCTTCATTCTTTCGTTCGTTATTGTCCGCTATTACGTGCTTTTGTGAATTAATCTTGATTTGGTTTACACTTTGCAAAAGTTCTCATCAAGGTTAGGGCTGATAAGTGAACCAAGCTACTTAATTTTATGCTCGTGTTCTTCGTTTGTTAAAAGCTCATTTTGTTATGTGAATAGGTCAAGCACGAACATTGTTTTGAGCTTGTCAAACTTTCAAACCAAGCTCTGACGAGCTAAGACTCGGCTCGAGATTAAAAAATCCACGCCACTCGAGATGGGCTTGTGTTCTGCTCGATTAAAGCTTGTTAGAGGTTGGCTTGTCTCATAACATGTTTTGAAGCTCGTTAAGTTTGCAAACCAAGTTTGATCAACTGCTCAGCTTGTTTGGCTTGTCTATTTCCCCTAATTGAGATATTTTGAACGTCTTTAAGAAAGCTATTCATGAGAAAAACGTGGTTTTGTCATTCAATTTTGATTTGATTGGATTCACTACTACCAGAAATGCCCTGAGAGAGAGGGAGTATATAATACGGGTTCAATCTAAGTTATCTGGTTCAGGGTGTGGTGCGTTTGCTAGGGTATTTGTTGCATACTTTCAGTTAGGCTTGACGGTTTTTAGGGTTTTTGGTAGTTTCTATGGAGTTTCTGTCGTTGGACTATTCTGCAAAACAACTGACAGCTTATAGATTTTACATATTGAATTGTAACTTGGGAAGCAGAGTTGCTGCTGCTGATCAGCACAACACAAGAAGGATAAAACTGTACTAACTCGGAGTGTAGTAGCATACAAACTGCCAATGGTGTCGCCAGATGCCCTAATTGTTATTTTTAGGGATCCAAATTGTTAAATTTTTTTTTTGGGGGGTAACTTAGATTGAAATAGAGAAAAGGCTAATCGAATATACAGCCTACAAGGGGCATATCCCAGGAGGAAGAGAAAAGAAAGAAAAAGGAGAAAATCTAAAACCTAAATAAAACATAGCAGATATCCAATAACGCTCAAAGCACACTTCAAGAAAGCAACACAAATGACATGCAAGCCTTAACTCATTTTGTCTCTTGAAGCCTTCAACATCTTTATTTTCTCTCGAAGCTTCTTCCTAGTTTCACCTCTAATGGGCGTAAGTGATGTGGAATACCCCGCCACATGATTCAACCTTTGATGAGGCCCAATGAAATCGCCTTCCAAAGGGATCCTTGGAGGCTTTCGAAAACGTGTTGATCGACGGAGAGCCACGGGAGGAAGCTCTTGTTGATTGCTACCCCGACCTTGGACAACCGGAGTAGAGACACAAGTTACAGGAGTTACAGGATAAAGCACAATTGGAGGAGGCACAGTCCCTGCATCATCTTTGTTTGTTACTTTCACAACGGCGGAGGCACCAGAATCCTCACATATCTCGAGAACACCAACTTCGTTTGCTGTTGAAGAAACACATAAAGAAGAAGAGATGGCCAAAGGAGTTCTTTTGGCTTTCTTCCTCTTCACCTCAACCCATTCATCTTTGTCGCCATCTACTCTCTCCTTAGCAGCTTGCTCTTGAACAACCGGGACTATTTGTCCTATTCGCTCCTTGGTAATTCGCTCTTTAACAACCGGGACTTCCTGTCCTACCGTCTCTTTGGCTTTCCACACTTGAGAAGGAGGAGCTTGGGGCTTGACTACGCAAGCATTAGTAGTATGGCCAAAAGTTTTGCAAATGTCGCAAGGAAATTCTACTCTAATTTCATATGGCTCACCGTAACCCAAATTTACAACAAAGGACTTGGGAATCTCCTTTGCCGCTTCCACTTCAATACAGACACGAGCAAACGTCAACCGGCTATGATCTTGTGTGAACTCATCATGGTATAGGGGGTTACCAATATAACTAGCAATATAACTCAAACCATCTTCGGTCCATGATTCAAGCGACACATTGTAGAGTTTAACCCTTACCGGAACACTAGAGAAGGCGCCCTTAGTAAGATGCATTCCAGGATGTCATTGTTTAATCACAATATGTTTGCCCCCATAGAAATATGGACCGTTCTCAAGAATGTAGTCCATAGCTGCAGCGTCCCTAAAGTTGAACACGAAAAATCCATTGTCTAGAGTGACGACATCCTCAGCGTCAATTTTCCATACCCGTTGAGCCCATGATCTAACTTGGAAGTAGGATAAACGTTTGTCAACAAAGCAGCCCACAATTGCATCTTTCCATTTCAAAGCTCCATTTTCAGAAATTTTAGTCGGAATCATGACTTGACCATTCTCATACACAATTGGAAACTTCTTAAGGTGTTTACTTAGCTTTCCGTTGTTTACTAAAATCTTCCGGTTTGTCCAAGCATTAGCTCGACCTCCTGATTTGTCCCCTTGAACAAGATGAGTCTGAGCAACCACAGTCAAAGTTCTAGCAGTCGAACCCTGAGGAGGTGTCTTAATCACTCCTCCACCATACTCGGTTGCCTTGGCTGAGGATTTCAATCCCGGACTAGGGTCAACTGTGCCGAGTTTTGGCCATACATCAATGGTAACCATCGACGCAATAGTCGCTTCCTGGACTTTGTTGTCGGTGGTCACCACTGGAAAATCATCATCTTCCTCATTAATAGAGACAATTTCGACATCAGAAAAACCATACCCATTGTCAATTTGGTCGTGAAAGTCCCATAGAGTTGATTTCTGAGCCGAGTTTACCCATGATTTGCAAAGACCCAAATTTCAAACCCCAACAAGAGCAGGGGCGGGCACTTACTGTTCTGACGAGAAGAACGGAGAAGCCTAGGTGAGGCCACTTGAGTGACTGACCTGTGGAGTCGTCGCTCGTTGCCGATAGCCTGTTTGTTGAAGCCGAAATTGGATGCTATTGCAAATTTTGCGGAGTCGCCCGAAATCGCCTAGAGAGAGAAGCTCTCAAGTGACGTCACCCATTGAACGAAGGAAACAATGTATCGAAATTTGACAGAACAGCGCTAGAAAGTATGTAGTAGGATTGCAGTGGTCCTTTTGCTGTTGCATGGATTCTACTAATTGAAGTGACATTCCATGTGTGATTTGTATTGCACACTTCCCCACTATCTGCAACAGCATTGTTTGAAAATTTGTTTGGACTTGTGAATGGTATAAGAACTATGGAAACTTGGAAGGTCTTACAGAATCCGGTCTGCTGCTAATTGCAACATCATTGTTAGAATTTCTGTTTGGCTTTGTGAACAATGGGCTAACTAGGAGAACTTGGAAAGTCTTACAGAATCCGGCCTCCCATTGGTTGCAACAGCATTGTTAGAAAATCCGTTTGGACTTGAGAATGGTAGATTGAATATGGAAACTTTGAAAGTGTTAAGAGAATCTAGTCTCCCACGAGTTAATGTACCATTTGTACTTAGGAGGCTGAAAGAGAAGTATCAACGTAAGCAGAGAAAAGTATCAGGAGAAGGAGAAGGAGAAATATTCTTCATATGCTTTGTGCAGAACTAAAGAGCTTATGATAATGGACATCGCCATATTGGGGTGGCTGTGAGAGAAAATTCGGGAGTGGTAGAAGGATAGAATTGTCGCTGCAATCATATGACCCATGGCAGAAATAAATGATTTTTCCCGTGCGACATGATTACTCCATGGGTCAAACATATGTAAGATAGCATCCAATAGTGTATTTTGGCATATGATATAGTTTTCATGAATGCAGCTAGATATATAACAATGAATTGCTTTCATGAGAAGCAGTGAAAACGCATAGAGATTAGAGACTGAAGCGCTTAATAACAATAGGAGTAGAAATATCTGAGAAGTGAAGATTGAAACTCAGGAAGTACCAAACAATGGGCACTCTCGTGATCTAGGTTCAGAATAAGGAGAGAGAGGTTGAAAATTAACAATGTTGTCATATAGTTGAGTGATGCTTGAGGAGATAGATGGTTTTGTTAAGAAGCAACATGTAAACAGAATCAGTGTAGACACGATAAATATGCTATAGCTGAGATAGTTGTTTCAAAACTGATTGAAGGTAAATCAAAGATAGTTTAACCATGTGTAATGAGGAAGAATTTGGGGAATGGAAAACTGAAACTTGATGGGGAGCAGTAAAAAAAATGTTTTGTAATTATTTGATTTCATGGAGCATGTAGCTCTTGATAGAATGTTAAAAGAGGTTTCACTTTACCGAGCACAACAGATTGGGAGACAAGGGTTTGGTTTGGTTTGTTTTCGGAGATAGTCAACTAAGTTCCTTAAGTCCCCGTTGCTATGATGTTTGAATTTGTTGGTTATGTGCCCTTTTCTCGTATTCTATCTCTTCCAGGATGAGAAGGCTGTGGATATTAATGTAATTGGAAAGCGTGAAAAGGCTCGACTAAGAGAAATGGAGAAGTTGAAGAAGCAGAAAATTCAAGAAATTATGACGGCACAAAATGCTGCCATTGACGCCGACATGGTGCGTTACCATGGAGGGTTCCTACTCCAGATTATGTTTCAGTTTCTGTTTTGTGGAGTGTGGTAACTTAAATCTTGAAATGGCAGAACAACAAGGGGAAGGGGCGCTTGAAGTATCTCCTGCAGCAGACAGAAATATTTGCTCATTTTGCAAAGGGTGACCAATCTGCCTCTCAGAAGAAGTCAAAGGGAAGGTATGGTTGATTCTTTCCTATTTATCTCAGTGTCAGATCCCCTGGTCAATAACACAAACAAAGATTCCCTATTCATGTGATTTTGCATTTTATACAAGTAACATGTATAAAATGTCGAAGGGAAGGTATAGTTGATTCTTTCCTATTTACCTCAGTGTCAGATCACCTGGTCAATAACACAAACAAAGATTCCCTATTCATGTGATTTTACATTTTATACAAGTAACGTGTTAGGGATTTGCAGCAACTCCAGATATCCGTCGAACTTGTGTTGCTTTGATGGGTATCCTCGCAATGCATATAAATCATGTTTTTTTTTTTTTTTGTGGCGTTGAAATTTGTACACTTAAACCAGTTCTGGATGCAGTTACCGAATTTTGATTTGTTATATTGAAAAGAATTACAGGGTGAAGTATGGGCTAAGCTTTTGCAACCCTGTATGGAAATGGTTAATTTTCTTGCCACTCCAAGCCAAGGGGGGCACGAACCTTCTAAAGAAAAATGAAAGAAAGAAAGATGGCCAAGGAAAAGAAAGGTTCCTATGTACGCCCTCCAACAAACCCCTCTTGGCATTTGTTTGCCTCACTAGCTTCTATCATCTTCGAATCGTAATTCTCATATTCTGCGCCAGGAAACCCTATAATATGGCTACTGCAAACATTCTTAATTCCACACTACGATACTTCTACTTCCAGCCCATTCTTTTTAGCAAAGCAGTAGCTCCCCTCCGTGGTCGCTACCAAATCTGAAAATCTTGCCCCCTTGCTCCTTGGGGTCGATTGGCGCCACTGCGGACACTTACTTTTAGGGTATGTTTGGTTGGATGGAATCAAGGTTGGAATGGAATAGTTATTCTAATGACTTACTTATTTCAATGTTTGGTTCACCATTGAATAATGGAATGATGATGATTCCAAATGGAATTACTATTCAGTATTCACCTGAGTAAAGGAATTGTCATTCCATCCAAAAAACTAAGGAATTGTTATTCCATTTCTCTGTCACACCAAAATTACTAGTGCCACTCTAACATTCACTATTGCCACACCAAAAATTACTGTTGCCACTCCAAAAATTACTGGTGCCACTCCAAAAATTACTATTGCCACTCCAAAAAATGCTATTGCCACTCCAAAAATTACTATTGCCACACTATTCCATTGGAGATGAGAATGACTATTCCTAAGCACAACCAAACATGCGAATGGGAATGATTATTCCATTCTCAATTCCTCCAATTCTATTCCATTCTTAATTCCATTCCTATTCACATTCCATTCCATCGAACCAAACGCACCCTTAGTGCTGTTGCATTCCTTTCCTCCTGCTGCCCATAAAATGCCGTGGGCCTTGGGTTCACATATGAAAAGGTGCCCATTTGGCCTTACTGCTGGCCCAATAGGTTTCCCGTATTATTGATTTTTTTCCACTTTATTATGGAATTTGCTATGAAATGAGAATATTATTTTTTCTTCGTGTACATGTTGGGGAACTGAATACTTTTGCTAGATGTTCAATTCATTTTACGAATAGAGAGGTTCTTTGTCAGTATCTTGATAATTTTAACTCACCATGCATTTCAATTTTTCAAAGGGGTCGTCATGCCTCAAAGCTAACTGAAGAGGAAGAAGATGAAGAATACCTTAAGGAGGAAGAAGATGGTCTCTCTGGTTCAGGGAATACACGGCTGCTGGTTCAACCTTCTTGTATAACTCTCTCCCTCTCTCTTCTACCCTTTTTTATTCTTCCTTTGTATGCATCTCAAAGCTTTTGTTCGGTATGACCCTCATTCCTCGCTGACTTAGGTTTTTTTGCCCTTTGCTCCATTCCGTGCCTGCAATTTAGAACTATTTCCCTTAGTTAATCTTGAAAAGTCGTTGACTAGCCTATCTTGAAAACCTGTAGCTGTTAATAGCCCAATGGCACTATCTGACTCGTTATCATTTGGTTTCAAGTTAATACGTGGTGAAGTCTTTTTCATGATTTCTACTGCAGTGCTAGGACGCTTGCTTTTATAGTGTCAATGTATTTTTAGTTGAGGTGTCATTTTATGTCAAAGTGATAGTGCTTTTGCACATCTTTTGTCCAGGTATTCAAGGAAAGATGAGGGATTACCAACTTGCAGGATTGAACTGGCTCATACGACTATACGAAAATGGTATTAATGGAATCCTCGCAGATGAAATGGTATGTGTAACATTGTCTAGAGTATTGACTCCCTTATTTAAAGCAATAATGTCGAAGTGTTCACTGCTTTAAGGTTTCCCCACTCTCTGATATGTGATTTGTTGTCCTTGTAATGGGTAAGTTATCAATGGAGATACTGACAATTCGGTGTCATGCTGTGTAGGGCCTTGGTAAAACATTGCAAACAATCTCCTTGTTGGGTTATCTGCACGAGTTCAGAGGAATAACTGGTCCTCACATGGTTGTTGCTCCAAAGTCTACCCTAGGCAACTGGATGAATGAAATCAAACGTTTTTGCCCAATTCTACGTGCAGTAAAGTTTCTTGGGGGTCCTGATGAACGAGTGAGTTATTCATGTTATGCTTATTCATTGTTGGAATACTTTACCGTTATTGTGGTTGTCACTTTGTGGATTCTGAATTATGCTGTCAATGTATGTTTTTGCAGAAGCATATTCGGGAAAATTTGCTGGTTGCTGGGAAGTTTGACGTATGTGTCACTAGTTTTGAAATGGCAATTAAAGAGAAATCTGCTTTGCGCCAGTTTAGTTGGCGCTATGTTATTATCGATGAAGCTCATAGAATCAAGAATGAGAATTCACTTCTTTCAAAGACAATGAGGCTTTACAAGACTAATTATCGCCTCCTTATCACTGGGACTCCACTTCAGGTATCAACTTTGTACGTTTCTCTCCAGTGGTGTGGACACTTTCCTGTCACCTTTTGCTCACAATGACTGTAGGAGGGTAACTTGTCGGAAACATTCTTTGAAGGCTTGTGGCGTTGAGTTAGGGGGTGTGTGTGATGAGGGTGGCTTCTAAAAGGGACTATGTAGGTTTAGTGACAGTGTGACGCCACTCATAATCTGGAATAGCAGACCCAGAATTAGTTAGCTTTATTAGGATGATTTGGTAAAGTAAAGACAACTAGTTGCTTCATGGGTGAAAAGTATGGTGTCTTCCTTTGTCAGACAGCCTCTGATTGAGGTATCTACATTTTGTTGTTGCCGTTGGAGGAAGAAAGGAAACATCACAGTTTATCAATTGCGCTCACACACTATAATCCTTGTATTTTTAATATGGTACTTGTTTACTTGGTTACCATGTCCTTGTTTATTAGTGGTAACCAGTGTTGGTTCGTTGAGCATTTGTTTTGAACTTCATTGAGCGTTTGTCATGCTATAGTTCATAGCTCTTAATTTTGAAGTTCATTTTTAATGTAATGTTTCATCCTGGAATCTGTTCTTGTCCTTGTTTGTGGGTTAATGGTGTTTGTATCTCTTTACAATCTGCAGAACAATCTTCACGAACTCTGGTCTCTCCTGAACTTTCTTCTACCAGAGATATTTAGCTCAGCGGAAACTTTCGACGAATGGTTTCAAATATCTGGTGAAAATGACCAGCAGGAGGTTGTTCAGCAACTTCACAAGGTAAACTCCATGGCTTTTAATTTTTTAGTGCTAATTTGTGGTACTCGATGATAACATTGCTGTCTCTCTCTCTCTCTCTCTCTCTCTGAAGGTTCTCCGGCCTTTCCTTCTTCGAAGGTTGAAGTCAGATGTAGAGAAGGGTTTGCCTCCCAAAAAGGAAACAATACTCAAAGTTGGTATGTCCCAAATGCAGAAGCAGTACTATAAGGCCTTATTGCAGAAAGATCTTGAGGTTGTAAATGCTGGTGGCGAGCGCAAGCGTCTTCTGAACATAGCGATGCAGCTGCGTAAATGTTCTAATCACCCATATCTTTTCCAAGGTGCTGAACCTGGCCCTCCTTATACAACAGGAGAGCATCTTATTTCAAATGCTGGTAAGCTTAATCTCTAAGACCTGCATTGGTGCGTCTCCATGGTTATTTAGGCCTTATTTAACTATTACTTTGCAGGTAAAATGGTTCTTTTGGATAAGTTGCTCCCAAAACTGAAGGAGCGCGATTCAAGGGTCTTAATATTTTCACAGGTTCTTTTCACCTTTTTGTCTTTAAGAGAATGCGTTTATAGTGCTTTTCGTGGCTGGCTTTAGGTGCGATCATCGGTACACCATACTTGCTTCACATTTGTGCACTTTGTTGGGTTTCTCTTGCTATTTCTAGTAGTATTTTTAATGTGATGGAGATGAAACTTACCATTCTATAATCCAGATGACCAGACTGCTGGACATTTTGGAAGACTATTTGATGTACCGTGGGTACCAGTATTGTCGGATTGATGGGAATACTGGTGGAGAAGACCGTGATGCTTCAATTGACACATTCAATAAACCAGGAAGTGAGAAATTTGTTTTCTTGCTATCAACTAGAGCTGGAGGACTCGGGATCAATCTTGCTACTGCAGATGTTGTGGTTCTGTATGACAGTGACTGGTGAGAATTGTTTTTGTACTCATCTGGTTATTTTAGGGAGTCTTATGCCATCTCTAAATCTGACGGCTCTCTTCTACATTACTTTTTAGGAACCCACAAGTTGATTTACAGGCTCAGGATCGTGCTCATAGGATTGGGCAAAAGAAAGAAGTTCAAGTGTTCCGCTTTTGTACTGAGGTTGGCTTGTTTCTGAACTGTATCCTGGATACTTTGTTTGCATTTTTTATATATCAAAATAACTGTTTTGTCCAAATTGATTACAAACAGTATACAATTGAGGAAAAGGTGATCGAGAGGGCTTATAAAAAGCTTGCTCTTGATGCTTTGGTGATCCAACAAGGGCGATTAGCAGAGCAAAAGAGTGAGTGGTTTCCCCTAGTGATTAAGTCATCATGATAAATTTGCGCGAGTAAAATGAATTGATAATCACTGGCTTCTTTTTGGCAGCTGTTAACAAAGATGAGCTGCTGCAAATGGTGAGGTTTGGTGCTGAAATGGTTTTTAGTTCCAAGGACAGCACAATAACTGACGAGGATATAGATCGGATCATTGCTAAAGGAGAAGAGGCAACTGCTGAGCTTGATGCTAAGATGAAGAAGTTCACAGAAGATGCAATCAAATTCAAAATGGATGACAGTATGATAGTTATCTGTACTTATTAAATTAACATTTTGACTTCATGCATTTTGCAATTGGTGCTAAGTGCAACTTCTCTTGTTGGTGCAGCTGCTGATCTGTATAATTTTGATGATGAGAAGGTACAGGTGTTACAGAATTGTCTGAACTGCTTTATTCATTTTTACTTAATGTTTGTCTGAAGTATACTATTAATTAATTGTTTCCTTTGCGTTGATATTGTTGAAGGATGAGAACAAGATGGACTTCAAGAAAATCGTAAGTGATAATTGGATTGAACCGCCGAGACGAGAGAGGAAGCGCAAGTAATAGCCGGTTTCCATTTCCCTCCTATGGTGTCATTTATGTCTCTTTTCTCTAATCGGTGGTTGATAATCAAAATTGTTTCCCTCTGTAGTTACTCAGAATCTGAATATTTCAAGCAAACAATGCGCCAAGGTGGTCCGGCAAGACCAAGAGAGCCTCGAATCCCTCGAATGCCTCAGTTGTAAGCTCTTCTTGAAATCCATACCTTTAGACTAGAATTTGCTCCTGGAGCTGTTTTACATATCTTACCTTTGTTTTCAGGCATGATTTTCAGTTTTTCAACACACAGAGGCTAAGCGAGCTGTACGAAAAAGAAGTACGCTATCTCGTGGTGTGTAATCTCTTAAAATCCTATATCTTTTGTTTAGGCTTAGATTTTCTTAGTTGTACTCTGTTAGAAGTCTATTGATCCTTGGAGTCCTTATTTTACGATTTGGGATTGTCAGCAAACAAATCAAAAGAATCAGTTAAAGGACACAATAGAAGTGGACGAACCAGAAGGTATGATCAATACCCTTTTTTATGGTTCCTTCCATCTGTGCTTTCTCCAGTACTCCTAATTCACTGTTGATCCTCTAGAGTTGGGAGACCCCTTGACTGCTGAAGAGCAGGAAGAAAAAGAGCAGCTATTAGAGGAGGTTTGTGCGAACATAACACAGAATGTATTTTCTGTTATTCTTCTAGCTTTGTTTTAAAGTTGTTTACCTGTGGCTTGTAGGGTTTCTCAACTTGGAGTAGAAGAGATTTTAATACTTTCATTAGGGCTTGTGAGAAGTATGGCCGGAACGATGTAAAAGGTATAGCTTCTGAAATGGAAGGGAAATCAGAAGAGGAAGTTGAAAGATATGCGAAAGTTTTTAAAGAGCGATACAAGGAGTTAAATGGTGAGTATGAATTATTCCCATGCAATCACAAGTTTGTAGGATAATTCCAGTGTGCTGTAAACATGTATTAATCTTTGTCTTCAATAATGATGCTCAGACTTAGCGATTCTCACTTTTGTCCATGCCTTGATCTTTTTATTCTTTGTTTTAGTTCCCATGATTTTTTCCCCTGCCCACCCTTGTGGTTGACTGAGAATGCAAAAATTTGTTTTGGTACAATTTTTCCAGTGGTGTAATGTGAATAGCCGTTCTTGTATATGTGATTAGACTTAGAAGAAAGTCATAATTGTTGGATTAAACTTGTTTGAGTTAGTTGGATATCATTTGATACCTTCTAACGTTGAAACATTGAATCTGTTTTTTGCACTATAATTTAATTTTCTTGTATCCAGATTACGACAGGATCATCAAGAACATTGAAAGAGGAGAAGCTAGAATTTCTCGCAAGGATGAGATAATGAAAGCAATTGGGAAAAAGCTGGATAGGTACAAGAACCCATGGCTTGAGTTGAAAATCCAGTATGGTCAGAACAAAGGGAAGCTGTACAATGAAGAATGTGATCGTTTCATGGTGAGCTTTCCCGCAAATACTTCTGTGGAATGCCTCTGGGCTGTTATAATTCATCATTCGTATGAATCGTATGTAATATTAGTTCACATTAAACTTCATACAGATATGCATGATTCACAAGCTTGGCTACGGGAACTGGGATGAGCTAAAGGCAGCATTCCGTACGTCACCCTTGTTCCGTTTTGATTGGTTTGTGAAGTCTCGAACAACTCAAGAACTTGCAAGGAGATGTGATACCCTCATTAGGTTGGTAGAGAGGGAAAATCAAGAATTTGATGAAAGGGAGAGGCAGGCCCGTAAAGAGAAGAAACTTGCAAAGGTTAAATTGATTCTTCTCTTATTGAGCGCACACACAGAAGATAAATACTCTTTTCACTGGGACCCATCGGTTTGAAGCTAGTTATTATTTCTAGCTGATGGGTCTAAATTTCACTTCTGTTTTTCAGATTCTAGAGAGGCATTAGAGAAGTTAAAAATATATATACCGAGTATGAAAAAAGTTAATTAACAACACGAGATTCAAACATATTTTCAGCTTATTTTCATCTATTCTGAACTTTTTTCAACTTGGTCCTTATTTCTTAACCTTTTTTATTCTTGTTGTGATGAATCAAGAATTTCTTAAATGTTGACCAGAAGCTAAAAGACGTCCACTGAGGATTGAAATAAGTAATAACTCTAACAAAAAGAAAAAGTTCAGACATCCCAAACACGTATATTCCTATTGTACTGGCTTTTCCCTTGGTTAAATTCTGTTAGTAGATGTTTATTTCGTGCATATCTCCTGAGCACAACACCATATAAACTTGCCTTGGCAACGCAGACTGCTGAGGGCAGCCCCCCTTCAACTTTAAAGAAGCGGAAGCAATTGACGATGGATGACTATGTGAGCTCGGTATGAACATCTTTCCCACAAGGAGAATACAATTTGTTCGTTTCTCTTGAACATGATTGGTTGCTAGCTGGTAGATTACAAATCAATAAGCTGATTGTGTCTTTTTGTTTTGCAGGGGAAGAGGAGGAACAAGTAGGAAGCTACCATCTGTTCTTTCTGAAACCTTTGGTGCTATGTTCAAGCCTTAACTTATTAGTATAAGCAATTGTATTTTTGGTAGTTTAATCTCAGCTTGGCTGAAGTTATCGATTTGTCAGACCGAAGAGAAGGGTAAGTAGGTGTTCAGACTGAATAGAAGGGTAAGTAGGTGTTTAGATCATAGTGTAGTTTTTTTTTTACCCTTACAAAGAGTACAACCGCTCATAATTCGTATTGGCAGCTCACCTGATGGAATGTTAGGTGCTGGGTCTGCTGCATTGTTGTGTTGTGCTAGCTGGTTAGGAAAACTCTGTTCGCAGAATTCATCTTGGTGTAATTTCCTCGTTACACGTCGTATTGTGTATTTCCCAGAACATTCTGGTGGTTAGTTCTCAGTAGTTCCGTGCCTGGTTTGCCGGAGAAATCTCTCTCTCTCTCTCTCTCTCTCTCTGTGGTAGTGTTGGTCAAATTCATATTTTTGTGGCAAACAGATCTCGTACGAAATGGCATGTGTAAAGGGACACTACCAAATCGAGTGTTGTACACATCGTACAGAGCAATTTGATAAAGCATTAGCTTCATAATAAGAAATTAACTCAAGCTAGTACAGAACTAAGGGGCCGTTTGGCTAAATAAGCCACTTGGTTTTTTTTTTTTTTTTTTTCTTATTCAATTTTTTTTTTATTTGTTAATTTTTTAGAGATTATTGTTTCTTTACGATAAGAGAAATTTAAAAAGTAAAAAATTACGATTAAAATTCCATTTCTTTTGAGTAAAGAAAAAATTGGCTCATTGATTTATTTTTATTTTTATTTAAAAAAATTAAGATTTTAATTGTAATTTTTTACTTTTTAGATTGCTTTCGTCATGACGAAGCAATAATTTTTAAAAAATTGACAATTAATAAATGCGAAAAAAATTTGAATAAGAACAAAAAAATAAATCACTTGGCTTTTTTAGTTGAAAAATTAAACTAAATAATGATAATTTCTTATACAAGGGAATTGATAAATATTTGATTTCTTAAGAGCATTTCCAACTTTGACCCAAAATTTTACCCAAATTTGGGTCAAATTTTGGATAAAAACTCATTTTGGGTCAAGCTCTCTCCAATGGTAAAAGAATAGTATAGTTTTTACCAATTGGGAATGTTTCTAATCATCGTTGTGGAAGCCTGTTATTTTCAATTTGAGCAGGCTTGACCCATTTTAAGACCCAAATTTTAAAATTTGGGCAAAACTCACAAAAAAATCCTCTCCAATCTTTGATCCAAACCCTTCCCCATTATGGGTTTTACCCATTTCTTTCCCCAAATTTGAGACAACCCATCTCTCCCCATTTTTTTTCCCAATATTCCAACGGCTCTTTTCTCTTTTCATGTCATTCTGAGGGCATGGTGTCGGCTTTCCCAAGCTTGGATACCTGCAACTCTCTCTCTCTCTCTCTCTCTCTCTCTCTCTCTCTCTCTCATGGCCGCTACCGCACGAGCGAGTTCCTACAGATGGAAAAGAATGGACTGTTTGGGTGGTTGGCTGTGGTTATGGAGGTGGGCCAAGTTCTTTTTCTTCATAGCAGTCAGTCACTCTCAACCCCAAATTAAATTTGTTCCCTTATAATATTTACATTATAATTGTCATTCAATACTTAAAAAATGGAGTAAAATATTTGGATAAAAGATTATTTTACCATTGGAGAGAGTCTGACCCAAAATGAGTTTTTATCCAAAATTTGACCCAAATTTGGGTAAAATTTTGGGTCAAGGCTGGAGATGCTCTTAAATCTCTTGATGAGCTCTACGAAGTGAACAATTTAGATAATCAAGATAGACCTGGCACAAGCCTATTAAATCTTTTGACGAGCTCTACGAAGTGAACCGGCACAAGCCATCTCCTTGAAACAACATTTCATGTACACGCAGCAGTTGGGTTTCCCCAACTGCCAAGAAGCCATCTCCTTGAAACAACACTTCATTTACACGTACCACAGTTTCACAGGCAAGTCAACCAGACACATGATGTGTGTGTGTGTGTGTGAGAGAGAGAGAGAGAGAGAGAGAGAGAGAGAGAGAGAGATGGTGATCAACTCCCTTTGTATAAGCCGGAAACTTGATAAGCTCAGAAATCCCATACACATGATTGAAGACTACTAAATACAAGGGGGCATATAATAACTGAAGAATGAGACACCCAAACTAAAGCCCAGTAAATTTCCCCACAATCCCAGACACATACATCTATATATGGGACACAACAAAACATCTTCCAAAAAAGCTATAAATACATAAATATTAGGCAGTACGGTACCTGCGAATGCCCACAATTACATCGCTAACCCATTTCGATTCCTTCTGTAACTCTCTCCTCTTCCCTCACACCAGATAATTGATGCAATTTAGTTTCCTAGTGAAGTTCGCGAAAGGCATTAGGACAACCAACAGCAGTCAAAGTCAGACAACAACGATTATTCCCAGGGGCAAACTCGGAAACCAGAACAGAAAAGGATGGCAACACAAACTCTTCTTTCTTCATGGTGACCCTCAGACTCGGCCAACCATGTGCCCGTAGAAGCCTACCACGACGTGCCTTGCGTCTTTTTGGTGCAATTACTCGTTTGTAGCATCAAAGCTACCCGTTGCATTTGCCCGTTTCTTCTCTCTCCAATTCTCTCCCCAAACTTTCGCCTCTGCAACTGCACGTTCTCTCTCAAGATCTCTATTCCTCGGAGTCTCTCTAGCTCTACCTGCGCTGACGTAGCTCTCCCTCTGAGAATCCCGATTTTCTACGTCATCCAAAAAACCCCATTTCCTCCCGGACCCACCACCAGTATCAACCCTACTTAGCTGACCCAATTCCCTTCCGGAGTCTCTCCGTCTGAAGTCAGGAGAATTTCTATGGTTAGAAGAGGGCGATCCATGGTGGCTATCGACCCCGTCCGCCATATTCCTCCTGTCATCCCTGCTCCTAGGAGTAGATACTTTACTCTGAGAAGAGGGCGCATTTGGATCGTAAGTTTGGGAGGCTAAATATGTCAAAGCAGTCACAACATCCCCTATTAGAGGCCTTGTAGCGGCTTGTTCTTGCAAACACATGGCTGCAACAGCAAGCGCTTGGTAGAGTCCTCGCATTGGATAATGACCTTTCAACATTGGATCTGCCATTTTGGGAAACTTCCTTCGATCCTTGAATAGTGGTCTTGCCTACGAGTCAAAATATCACAAGATTAAATAAAAAAGCAGAATGCAAAAAATCATGCATCAGTAAAATCAAAAAATCATGCACCAGTAAATGTTTACTCCCTCCATTCGGTATTCTTGGTCCCCTTTGGGCACAACTGGATTACAAGACGTAATATTTGCATTCATACTTGTACTGAAAGACAGCTAATTCAAATGTTGTTCCTACTGGAACTCTTTCACGGGAAAAGGCTAAGTAAATAATTAAGTATATAAAAGACAAGAAGAAAATGCAGTCAAGAAGCTAAATTTATTTGTTCAGAGTCACCATGATTTTCCTTTCCAGAGAGAAAACAACACTGCAGGAATACGAAGGCTGTGATTTGTCATGGATCTATGGAGGGATTTGCGGGAAAATAGGAAAATATAAAGAAAAGATAAGAAGCTAATAAGATTGGAGAAGCTAAATCCATCTCTCTAGATCAATGTGACTAGCCCATTCCTCTGGTATATCTTTCCAATAATCCATAATACAAAAAAAGCCAAAGATAATCACTTACCCATGCCACAAGGTTATGCTCTCCAGGTTCCCGGGTATTGTCAATAGCCTTACGTCCAGTAATAAGTTCTAGAAACACAACGCCAAAGCTATAGACATCAGACTTGAGAGTGAGTTGACCTGTCATAGCATACTCGGGAGCACAGTAGCCATATGTCCCCATAACCCGTGTGGAGACATGCGTCTTATCACCAACTGGACCCAGTTTTGCGAGCCCAAAATCTGATAACTTGGGATGATAGCCCTCATCAAGAAGGATGTTAGATGATTTTAAGTCCCTGTATATGACAGGAGGGTTTGCCTTGTCATGCAAATATTCCAGCCCTTTTGCTGCACCTGCTGCAATCTTCATCCTTGTATTCCAGTCTAGAGGCTCTTTGTCTGGGGGAAGATCTGAAAATGGGGTAATCAAATGAGGTAATGAGATAGAACACTAAAACCACACTAATTAGAAAATATGAGCTACATGTGCAAAAGGACATCTAAAACAAAAAGGCAATTCCAGTAGAATAAATATGGATTAAATTATAACTGATAACCAAAATGTCCAACGATAATTGTTTCGGTCAAGGTCTACAAGACAGATGTTTGGCTTTCGCAGAGGAGATTATGGTGAATAAAATTTTCCTTATCCCATGAGGACCGTGTTCTTTGACAAGCAAATGTTGTGTCACATCAAAGGATACTTTATAGCTGGTGTTATAAGGAACCACAACCATGCCCTCTTTTTGTCCCTATTAATTCGATTTATCAGAAATTAGGAGATAATGCCTGTATCTAATACTAGTAACCATCAAAAGAACTCGCATGGAAGAACATAAACTTATTTAGCTGCAGGAGTAAGTGTTGAGCACTTGAGCTAGCTTTCTAATTGTAGCCAGTCTCCATCTCCTACTGACTTTTACGCTAATATTAATATTCCTGGAGTGGAAATTGACGAACACCTCAACATGTTATTTTCATCCACTACGAACAAAATGGTCAAGTTACCAATCATTCTACCTGTGACGGGGTCTGCCACCTAGGTCAAGCGTCATTCTCCCAATTCTCAAATAAAAGTAGCAGCCATATATGTATGCTTTTTAAGGATGGTAAACATCCAAGGCGAGACTGAATGAAATCATCCAATCCAAACTGCCAACCCCGCCGAAAAAATGGGTGATATATAACACAATACATAAATAACCACACAAAAGCACAAAGGTTAAAGAAGCAACTTTCCTTTTCCAACCACGGACGCATAAAAAGTCATTTACTCTTATCCTGAAACTATAAAAGTTGACAGGAAGTCCATCAATCAGGTACCAGTTCTTGTTAGTACTTTTCAAGACAATGAAGCATTCTTTGAAGGTGAAAAAGTCAAATTGAGATTTCGGTCAACAGATAATTATGTCAGCTAAACTGTGGGACAAAGAAATAGGTATTGATGAAAGAAACCCAACTATGAGTCTCGGATTGGTTTCCAAGGAGCATATCTGATAAGGAACATGAAGGATTACCGTAGATTATTTATGCTAAATTATATAAATGTTGTGTTACAATTTGGTATGCATCTCTCTCATTCTGATCATTCTGTCTTCTCTATTCAGTTGGCTCGGGGGAAAATAGTGTTGATTGTGTATGCGGATGACATCATTATTACTAGAGATGATCAGAAAGGTATTGATAAGCTGAAACAATTCTTACAACGTTAGTTTCACACTAAAGATTTAGGTAAGCTACGATATTACTTGAGTATTGAGGTAGCAAGATCCAAGGAAGAATTAGTCTGTCCCAAAGAAAGTATGCATTGGATATTATAGAGTAGACTGGTTTATTGGGAGCAAAACTTGCGGAGACTCCTATGGATCCAAACATCAAACTTTGGGTTGATTAGGGGGAGATATTTCCCCATCCAAACCTGTATTGTCGCTTAGTGGGCAAATTAAATTATCTCACCACTACACGTCCTAATATCTCATTTGTTGTTAGTATGGTAAGTCAGTTTATACCAGCTCCTCGTCTTCCACTGTTCCACATTGGAAGCTTGTCTTCGTATTATGAAGTATCTTAAGGCTAATCCTGGACGTGGTCTATTTTTTCGTTCAAATAGTCATTTGCGTGTTGAGGCCTTTATCGACGGTGATTGAGTAGGATCACCGTCTAATAAACGGTCGACAACTGGGTACTGTATTTTTGTCGGTTGCAATCTAGTTACCTGAAAGAGTAAGAAACAAACCGTAGTTGCAAGATCTAGCGCAGAAGCAGAGTATCGCGCCATGGCTCATACTACATATGAGGTTGTATGGTTGCGAGCTTTGCTCGAGGAGTTGGGATTTGGCATGCAGTTACCTATCCGGTATTTCATGAGAGAACCAAACATATCGAAATAGATTGTCACATTGTTCGAGATAAGATAAATGGTGGTGTGTTGGTTACTCCCTTTGTGCCTACAGGAGCTCAGTTAGTAGATATCTTTACCAAATCATTGTTTAAACCACATTGAGAGTTTTTAGGTAACAAGCTGAGATCCTGTGATATTTATCCTCCATCTTGAGGGGGAGCATTAGAATAGTTTAGTCTCTGTCCCCCATCAGTTAGTTGAGTTATGTAACTAGTCACTAGATAATATAAATAAAGTACTCTTGTGTTAGGGTTAATTAACACCCTATACACTTTTCCACTCTCTTAAAAACAACAGAGCCTATTAAAAGGACTCTAAGCATGATCCTTGAATTTAGTTTGGGATGAAATGGAATTGATTTCTCTTAAGTAATGGCATGCATGTCTTTACTTCTCCCTATATATAGATTTCTTGGATTCCTTAGGTGCAGATTCATAAGGTTCTATCCTTATGTTTAATCGTCCTGCATCAATGCCACAAGCACAGAGAGTAATCCTTCAACTAAACATGTAGTATTCTGGTACCCCAAGATAGGCATATGTGGCAAGGAACTTTCATGAACTTCTTAGCAGTTTAGCTTTTGTGAGCACGAAAGACAGTTACAGGTTTGCTCAGATAGGTGTGTACCCTAAACCCTAAACTGGATTCTATGTCTTCTGAAGAGAAAGAGAAACAAAAACAGAAGCACAAACCAATTACATATAGATCATGTCAAACACAAGATTAAAGCTTCAAATCCATATGGCACATTGACAGAAACCATCTTTTATGAGAATAAGCCACCAATTCAATCAACTTTCTCAGAAGAAAGCTGACCACATGTTAAAATGAAACCAAAAAGGAATTTTGTTTCACAAGTCACAACATTTTATCATAGGTGAAGCTTCTGCTTCTGATCTCCAATAAAGCAAGAGGCACCATGCTGTTGCTTACAAACAGTTAATGCCTGAGACATAAACTTCCCCTATTCACACCATTGAACTCCATTACCAGAAAAAATCTTGCACAAAAAACTACTAGTAACAAAGTTCTTTGTTTTTCTCCTGCTAAACATAGCCACTCGACTCAGATGCTTCCAACAAAATATTTTCAATACAGTTCTTATTTATCAATTTGGTTGATCATGCCCGCATCCATTATAAACAAACATCTAGCATGCTTCAATGTGGCTCAAATGGTTGAAGTTATCATCATGAATCTTGCAAACAGTATGCTATCATCAATTTCTAGGCCACTTCAGCATGGCAGAACTTAAAGCTAGCTAGTTCATTCACATTCAGTCAGATTGTATAAGTGGATACTGGACAAAAATGTCTAGTCTTTAAACAGGGAACAATAAGAGCCCTCTTATCGATGACAAGGAATGCTCCACATCAACTAGCATCAAACATTCATGATTCAGCTGTTGGTACCGTATGCCAAATTCAACTAAAAAATGAAATTAACTCTTCCACTTCTCCAAAAATGAAACAGAAGATAGAGAGTAGCTTCCACTATATTATTTTGTGGTCCAGTGAAGCACGTACAAGGACATCCAAATTCCAATTGAACTCAGATTTCTCTCAAGCAAATTTTCAGTGTTAATAAATGCAAGGATCCATTAACAGTATGTCAATCTCAAATCACACTGCCCTATTCTTTAATCTCCCCTTGCCCACCTGGTGCACTGTTTTTCTAATGAATGGTCTTATCTATTGCCTGCCACCATAATATGCTGTAGAAAATTTGTCCTTTCTTTGTAAGCCAACACAAAATTGAATTCCACATTTAACCATCCCTTTTAGAAGTGCCATGCCTGCACCTCGTTCATCCCTCAGATTTTGATAAATACATTTTGGAAGTACCAACTGGACAGTGGGAGGTTCACTCCTCACTAGAGAGCGTCAGATGCGTCACTAGGTGCAGTAATTATTCAGTGGTCTTGGAAACATCCGTCCAGGAGGGATCACAGCCACCCATTCAGTATGTGTAGGTTCCTAACTTCCTCCTAAATGGGAGGCTGTGATAGCTTGTGGACCCAGGTCCAGGACCACCAAATAAATATTCCACTAGGAGATATCAGGGAGAGAGATGCAGTATAGTCGAGACAGAGACTTCAATCTCTAGTAAAGTGTCTGCTATGAGCAACCCCTATATATGGAAGTGAGCATATGGCTGTATTATTGTGCCAGAACGCTGCATCTCTTTCGGAAAACTGCCAGAGTTTCCAGGGCATATCTAGGTCATTTCAAACGGAGATACACCAAGTACTAAATAGTTACTCAATTAGCCACGGTCAACCCATGTTTTCATGTAGTGAATTAAATTAAAACCCATAGAAACACTTAAGAATCATGCAAACTTAAAAATTCTTGAAGAAAGAAATTAACAGTCTGTGTGGATTCTGTAGTAAACTTAAGTCTTGCTAAGCTCATAAAAAAGGTGCCACTGATCCCCGTTAATACAACACGAAGGATATGTTAAAGAAGAATCAGACCCAAGTTTTAATTACTATGAATGATGTCAAAGACCTAAATAATAATTCAGTTAATCACTTACCAATCCAAAGTTTTCACGCGTCCAAACCAAACCAAACCAAACCAAACCTTGTCTCTCAATTCCCAACTGATGTTCTCACGCAATGAGCAATATTACAACCTCTAGAACAACTTAAGAGTTACGAATCATACCAAATTATAAATACTTCTGAAAAAAGACGACATCGAAGAATGAAATAGATACTAAAACCTAGTCTTGGTAACCCAACATTTTCTTGCTTCATGTCCAGTCGTTTAATAGCACAAGTAAACACCATTGACGAAGATAAATGAGCATCTCATACCAAGGATGAAAAACTGGTTAATAAAGACAAGCAATCTAACCATGTAAATGATCCTCCAAGGATCCCAATGGCATAAACTCGTAAACAAGGAGCCGCTGGTCCCCATCAGCACAATAACCAATCAAATTGACAAGGTTTGGATGATGCAAGAGGCTAAGCATGAGAACCTCAACCAAGAATTCTCTGTTTCCTTGAAGGCCATTGCGATCAAGCTGTTTCACGGCAACTACCTGCAAATACAATTGTCTCAAACATCCAAACGTCAATAAAGTGCATAAGAGATACTATAACATAGCATACATATATCACAAATGAAAGGCTAGGAGGTTAAATCCACGAAAAAGTGTCCATTCAATCCTTCAAATCTAAATCCTCAAGTATTGTGCAGACAGAAGTGAACACAAATAACAGAACAAGAATGCTTTTAGCAGTCAGACATTTGTCATTTAACAAATGGGAAAATGACCTACCTGTGCTGTGCTTTCTAAGCGTCCCTTGTAAACACGTCCGAATCCACCTTCACCCAGAAGACATTCTGGTCTAAAGTTCTTTGTGGCAGTGGCAAGCTCACGAAATGTAAACGTCTGTGCTGCGATATGTGCTGTCGGTCCATCTTTTTGAACTGCTGGCTCTTTCTTAGGATCCTTCTTGGGGTCTGAACCACTTCGCGACTTTGATTTGTCTAAAAACTAAGAGAATTAGATACAATACGGGGGAACGCAAACAAGGAATGAATAGTACAACCACCTAGACCTAGTTGTAGAAAATAGCATAATGACTACTAACTTTGATGGTCCTTGCATGAACATTACTTGACCTTAATGTTTGTATGTCAAATAGGCATTTGTCAAGCAACATTTCATAATTTGCTAAAAGCCTACTTCCCATTTCAGCTGATTAGTTGACTGGGAAGTTTAGACAAAAAATATTCCTTTCAAAAGCACTTCAACTTAAGCAAAATAAAGGAAACAAGAACACTTTTACAATTCAAACACAAGCAAAAGTAGATCTCAAATACATATCCTCCAACACCATAACTATGCAAAATCAAACAGAATACTAGCAATAAACAAATCCCAGAGAGGTAAAACACTGTCAAGAACCTTGGAAAACCCCAATTCATCGAACACCAAATTACACAAACAGCCGTGGATTAATCAGATCAGCCCAACAGAAGAGTTTAACCACCACACACCATCCAAATACCGTAAAAAATATATATATATATATATCTAAAGCATACCCACTACTCAAAACAAACAATAACACAAAACCCAATTCATCAAAAACATATCTTTCTGAGAAATCATTGTCAAAACCCAAGAAAAAAAAAAAGAAAAAAAGAAAATAAATAATAAGGTGCTACCTGAGCCAACTCTGGTCACATGGTTACTCTGAGCAGCTGATGCATCCTTAACCTCCTTCTTTCCCACTTCCTTCACGCCATTTCCACCCTTCTTTGATGATCCAAAGCATGGAAAACACCCACCCATGTCAAATCGACACAAATCAAACCAAAACCCAGCTCCCCAAAAGTTTGTATCTTTACAAATATATCACTTGTCCTCATCAAAATCTCAAAAACCCATCTCCGTAGAGATTCCGATCGTCACTCCTTTCTCTCTCTAGAGTCCTCGCTGGGTAAATTTCAGCCATTAGTCACTTATCAATGGTCTCCAGCTAGATCAAGAAACCAAAAGATGAAAACCCTCTCCTCCCAAAAAGCAGATCACCAAATCGAAGAAACTGATGGTTGAAGAGAAGGTAAAGAGACGAGGGGGGAAAGAATTACATACAGGATTATACTCCACTACTAAAATACTGTGTAAACAACTATATATAATTGTTTTCACGAAAAAAAAAAAGCTATATATAATTGTATATGCGTGTGTATATATGCGGATGCGGAAAGACACAAACCGTGGCTAGCGATGACGGATGGAGCATAAGATAGCTTTATAAACTGTCTATTAAGGTGGTTTTGGACAAGGAAGTTGAGTAATTTTTTTTGTTTTTATTTAATTTTTTCATTTATTTATTTTGTGTCAAACTTTGAAACAGTAAAATATTTTAATCGAAACTTATAAATTTTTCACTTATTTTTGTCTTTTTTAAAAAAGTTTTGAATTTCGATCAATTTTTTTTTTTACTTTTTCGATTCTCTAAAAAAAATATGAATAAAGTCATTTTGACTTATTAAGCCAAAACAAGAAGAATACAGTTTAGAAAAAAAATATTAATTACTGGATGTTCGAATTAATTTGCTCGTAATCTGAAGAGTTTAAAAAATTTATGAAGAATGTGATAGAAAATAAGGCCCCATTTTCGCTAAACTGCAAGTTGTAGGAGCACTACTTCTTTGTCCTTATTTAAAAAATTTTGATTTCTAATTTTGCACTAGACTTTTATGTATTATTTGTTCGTCTTGTAGATGGGAATCGAAAAAGTTTAAAATTATGACAAAACAAGTATTTTTTGATATATCCAGAAAAAAACAAAAAATGTCTTTTTCTTGGATATTTCTTTAAAAAATTGGGTAAAAATAAAAAAAAATCCACTTTTCAGTTCTTCTCTTCGAGACGAACAAATATTAAATAAAAATTTATCGCAAAACTAACAAACACAATTTTTTTTAAAATTAAGACAACTATAAATTATAGTCTACAACTTGTAGTTTAGCTGAATGAGGCCTAATTATGGTGAGTTGATGAGGTTAAATTAAGAATAGTATTCAGAAGAAATTATTTTTCAAAAAAAAAAAAACTTGTAAGAATCAAAATGTTTTTTTAACTATGCTTCTAATTTATATATATTTGTGGAATGCAAGATTATATAAACTGCAGCTGGTGACCTATGCAAATTTACGTAAGATAGCTTTACAAATTATATTAAAAATTAACTAGGTTAAACTTAAGAGTTTTATTTAGGAGAGGGATGGTGAATGTATTTTTATAAGCTTGTAAGAATCACAATATTTCTAAATATATATGTCTAGATCCGCCCTCAACTGTGGGATAAAATTGAAATTAGAGTAAATCCTTTTCAAGAATAAATACTGCAAATATTTATCCAGTTGAGAAAAAAATTATTTCCTATAGACAGAAAGAGTTCAATAAAGAGGTTTAAAAGTTGGTGAATTAGGGCAGTGTTTGAAATGCTGAAATAGTCTCTCACCCTTTTTGGCTTTTTCTCACATGTCACGCGATTTTTATTTTTGTTTGTCAAAAGAATTTAATCAAAAAAAAATTAAGAGAATTTAACTAAAAGTCAAAAACGTATTTCGGACAATTTAACTAAATGCCAACATTTTTTTGTTCGGTTCTATATAAAAAGTCCAAAAAATAAAAAATAAAAACTTAGACTGAAAATAGGCCAAACAACTTATACAATCTTCAAGGAAGGTAGCTAATTTACATATGATATATTTAGCTTTAGTGAGAAACATGTGGTTTATTGAAGAGCCAAGTACAACAAGTACACTAGAGGACCTATTCTTCCGATAAATTAGTTTATCGACCAACCATGACATTAAATTCGACGATGCGACAATTTGAAGAGTCATTTCTTAGCACAATGTATCAAATCAAAATGGTATAACAAGTTTACTACATCCCACATAGTGTCTTTTTCCTGATATGGCGTCACCTCAGCCAAGGAAAGACAAATATTAGAGATGGTTTCTCGGGGATTTGCAAACTCAAAAATCAAGATCTCACACTAGTTAATCTTGCAAGTACCATGTTTTGTCTCCATTCTATGTAAAATTAGTTTTCCAACTGTATATATTGTATTATTTAAATTAGAGATATCACATAATACTTGTCTATTATGAAATGTAGAGCTTTTAATTGTCTCTATTGTGTGTGTGTGTGTGTTTTTTTAAATTTAGAAAGCCCCCCAAAAAAGAAGAGTGACGAAGGCTGAGTTTTCATAAAAATGTCAATTTGGCCTTTTGTTGTCTTTATTATTATTATTTTTTGCTTCTCTTGTTTTCGCATCAAACTTTTGTAAATTATTGATTCGCTTCGACATGAAGAGACAGAAAAGTTAAAAAATATAAATGAAATCCAATTTTTTAATGGAAAAATTAAAAAAATTGAGTAATATTTTTTTTTTTTTTGGGGGGGGGGGGGGGGGGGGGGGGGGGGGGTTTCTTGGCTTTTTTCAAAAAAAAAAATTAATTCGATAATAATTGCTCACTTTTCTAAATTCTCTCATCGAGGCTAACCAATAATTCACAAAAATATGACACTTAAACAGAGACAAAACGATTAGCCAATTTAGCTGCTGCTCCCTTTTTTCTTAATCAAAATTCCAAGAAAACCCCAAAAAATTGTCCCGACGGTTTGCTTCTTACCGTAGGCGTTTCCCTATGCGGATATTGAAAATACAAAAAACATTTGGGGTAAAAGTGAAATAAAAGGTTAAACCTTGTCGGTAAGAGCTAATTACGGTGATGAAAGTCTTCTTACTTGGAATCTACGGAAATGCCACTGTGGTTTTGTTTTGTTTTGTTTTCTGCAGAAATTTTTCGGTGCGGGCATATATATCTCACGTGGTACTTGTTTGGTACATTTGGATAGTCTAATACAATTTTTGATGGTTCAGATTGAAATCCTTTCTTTTTCCTTATTCTAACACTTTCTCTCTCCAAATTCGAGCCGTCCTAAAACGTAATGGACGATTCGAATGTACCTAGCGGCACCGTGTGGTACCCGCTTGGCACTGAAAATTTTTCGTGTTTTCTGGTATTCCGAAATCTTTTTACCGCCCAAAAATACGGAGAAATTACGGGTTTGGGGTTTTAAATGGTTTGAAGAATCCCATCACTCAATCGCGGTCGGGGAGCGGGGCCCACGCCTGGAATGTAAATTCCCACAGCTTTTGTGGATGACATTCTTTAACACGTTTTAAAACACAACAGTGTCATAGTACATAAGTAGGAGTATTGTTTTTAATGATTTTGGTGTTTTCCGTAGTGAAAATTTTGTATGGTAGAGAAGTTGTTAGGTGCTTTCGGTAGTGAATAAATTATTAAGAAATGTCAAATTATTTTCGGTAGTGAATAAGTTGTTAATGGTTTGTGAGTAGTGTTACCGTAGCAAAACAGCGTTTGTTTGACAATTTTTTGTTAGTGGAAACGAGATGGTGAAATGCTGAAAAAAAAAATTGTTAGTAGAAACGAAATGATAAAATGCATTAAGTTTTTAGTGATTTTTGTTAGTGGAAATGGGGCCAAATTGAGGGGGTGCTCCACTTTTGTGGAAAAAGAAGGCAATTTCAAACTCAAAAATCATGTGTTTAAGTAAATAATTTTCCTACCAATATGGATCTTGTTCGATAGATTTCATTAAGATCTTTTACACGGTGCAAAAAAATTGAAAAAATATTTTTTATTTTCATTATATTTGAGATTGAAATTATCTTCATTTGAAAAAAAAAACACTTTTTTAAAAGTGGAACAGTACTAATCCCGTTCCAGAACACCTTTTTAAAAAATAAGCACTTATTTCATATTTTTAAACTCAAAAATAATGTAAATGAAAAATAATTTTTCAAATTTTTTGCATCGTATTAAAGATCTCAATGAGAGCTATCAAATAAGATTCATATTGATAGAAAAATTATTTATGTAAGCACATAATTTTTGATATTGAAATTGCCTTCTTAAAAAATAAGTTCTTATTTGTCGTTCTGGAACGGGGCCTAAATTCTCAAAACACAAAATACGTCCCGGCGGATTCTCTACAGTAACTATTTGACGCCCCGTTCCGCTTTCTTTCTAAACATTCTTTTTCAAATATAATATAATTTCAAACTCAAATACAACGAAAATGAAAAATAATATTTCAATTTTTTTTTGCACGTTTAAAAGATCGCAATGAGATCTATCAAATAAGATCCATATTAGTAGAAAAATTATTTATATAAGCACATAATTTTTAAGTTTGAATTTACCTTCTTTTAAGAAACCGGAACGCCCAATCCTTAATTTGGACGTAACGCAAGAAATTGTTTGAGTTTTTATTAGATGTGATCATGTGAGGTGTTTATGTTTCGATTTTATTTCTGCTGTTTAGTATTGTTGCTGTTAGTCTTTGTGGTTGGTGCTTCGGATGCCCCAGAGATCGTAGCCGTTCGTTCGCCTTCAACCCGTAGTTTGGGATTTTCCGGCAGCCGTGCAATTGTTGGTGGTGTACATGCTTGATTTGCTTTTTCTCGGTGATTTCTCCCTCGTCCCTGTACTACGGGGATAGTAACGTCCGAAAACGACAACGTCCTCCTCTCGGCTTGGTGGACATCATCGTTTTGTGGGCTAGATGCTATGGCCTTTATCGTTTCTTGCGCTTATTGTAGCCCAGAAAAAAGGTGTTATTTCAAGAGAAAATGACGGCCGAGAACGTATTTTGATAATTAATATCCGTTAAAAACATGCTGAAAATATTTGTTAATACTAAAAATATCCTTGATGGGTACTGTATTACGTAGTAATTATTAAAACACGTCATTGACCGTCTGCCGGGGCCCTTTTATTAGTTTTGAATCTCTCTACAAGAGAATGGAGTTTTCTTTGTGGGTTTTGTTGGGCCAGATGGCACACAAAAGTCAGGTTTCAAATTTTTGTCCCATGGCCCATGTATGTTGGGTTTTGTATTTGATAAAGCTTTCTACATTGGGTATTTTAGAGCCATATACCATGCGCATTGAATTTTTGGCCACATAATTTAGATATTTTACTCATTCTATTCTGTCTAGAAGTATGTAGCTACACACTAGAGGCTACAAAAAATTTGTTACTAGTAATAAAATGTCACATCACCACCCGTCTTGCGTGATATACGTTTTCGTATGTTTTAACCAGACGGAGTTACCGTCAGTGGTGTTGAAACGCATACATAAATCTTGACGAGGAAAAATGTAAATATTATATGTCTTTTTATGTTATGGCTAGGCAAATGAATATTAGTGTTGGAGATGCTAGATCTAAGATGGTGTCCGAAGCCACTATTGCGTTATTGGTTTTAAAGCTTAGATCCAATAATAACATGTTTGTATAGTAAGTTAGTAGGGACAAATTTCGGCACTTAGGAGTTTGCTCTCTCCTAAAGTTTCAGGTTCAAAACCTCTCAGACGCCATAAACTATTTGGAGCCAGATCATATAGAGCTTAGCTCTTACTTAGGACTCCCGCTAACGGACAACAGAATTAGTTTACCAAGATTAATCAAGATGCGTGTATGCTGACCCGTACAACGAGTTATTTAAAAAATTACTCCCTCTGTCCCTATAAATGTCTGACTTGCAAACTTAGGTCTTTAAAAAGAAGTAATTTTTTCGTAAGATTTTTTTTTATACAAATTAATAGATATCAATAAATTCTTTTAAGTTTTGAAATCTTTTAACGAAATAAATACACTTTTTAGAGATTATATTTACGCGTCAGACATTTACTTAGAAACTGCGGAGTAGTTGGAACAAGACGAGCACCCTTGCCGGTCACGAGTTGGTAATACCAACGTGATTCACGAGTCGTAAAAGCTCACATAGTCCGAGTCCTATAATACTACGTAATAAATAACCAATTGATGTGGAAAAATGAGATCCAATGTTGGCCCCACTAGGCCAAAAAGGTTTATTGTGCTTTCCTAATTCAAGTAGGGAGATTAGTATTTAATCATGGGATTGCTTCTTTTGAGAAGGAGATGCTTATTGTGAAGCCAGAGAGTTTTTCACCCACTTTATTGACAAAATTTGAATCTGATCCCCACTTTACTGTGAAATCAGGGGTTGTTCCGGTGGTTCGGGCGGATGCGTAGATTTTTAGAGCACTCCTTAAGGTAAGGAGTTCGATTTCACACCGAATGAGTACCCTGAAATAAGTGGGGCCCTGACTGGTGTGGTCGCATTGGCTTTTCCAGAGGTTTGGGTTGCGCAGTCATGTCCGTTTAGTGGTCCGGCGGCTGGACCGTTTCTTCGTTTTAAGAAAATAATAATAAAAAAATTATGATCCCCACCTAATTTATCCACAAGAAAGTAGGAGTAGGAATTATTGTCATGAGCTCATCATTTCATTTAACTTCTTTGAAATTTGAAATGATTAATGTTATACGTAATTCACTTTTTTTTTTTTTTACAAAATGTTTATAATTCACATGATAATGAATTTATGGACATACCGCGGCTATGATTGCAACATTTTTCTAGTGGTATTTCAGTTCAAAAGGGTACATGTGTACTATTTGATAATAATTTCAAATTTGTAGTGTGCTTGTCTCTAATAAATTTTTACTATCTATTTCGAAACTAACAAAAATTCTTAAAAATACAAAAAATTACTCCCTCCGTCTCAAATTGGATGTCAATTTTTGATACTTGTATCATTTTCAATTTCTTATATCTTTCAATATGGATATCAAAAAATATACAATATGGATCTTATTTGATAGTTTTCGATTAGTTCTATTACACAAAGTTTTCAAACTCATAAAAAGCATTATAGATCGAAAGATATAAGCGATGAAAAATGACACAAATTTTAAAAATTGTCATCCTTTTTGGGATGGAGAAAGCCAGGGAGTAGCAGTATAAATTACACAAGAACTTCGAGAAGTGAATTTACTGCATGTTATGGGGGTGCAATAATTCTTATACCACACCTACTTATACACCCAAGCACACACCTATACTCACATGAATAGTGGGTCCCACACACACTTGAGGTGTTAGTGTGTGCAGAACTCATCACTCATGTGAGTGTGGGTGTGTATGGGGGTGCTCACGTACCTGAAAGCGTATCAAATCACTGTACTTTTGTTCCATGATCCTAGGGCTGGTTCTTGATCATCGCGATGGCTGTGGTCCACCTGTGGACCAAGCGTACCGTATAAGATTCTCCTACCGCAACGTACACATTGATTATTTACGCATGGGTAAACCATGACCATGTCACCATTTGGTCGTACCATGGTGACGTTCCAACTCTGCGGTAAAAGAAATTTTGAAAAAAAGAAGGTTTTTCAAGCTTAAATATAATGAAAATAAAAAATAAGTTTTTAATTTTTTTGTACCGTTTAAAAGATCTCGATGAGATCTATCAAATAAAATCTACATTGGTAGGAAAATTATTTACGTAAATACATGATTTTTGAGCTTGAACAACTGTCTTTTTCTAAAAGTTCTTTTTACTATTCATCCGGAACACCTCCTAAATCATAGTGTGGAAACCATTTCGAATTATCACATTAATGATGGAAATCGCTTGATTTGTTTAAAACGTTTCACGAGTCTCTATGAAAAAAATCAACTCATATAGATAGATATGAGGAAGAGCTTAACCACTTCATTCAAATTTTGTCCTTGTGAATTTATGATCGAGACCTAACCGGTATCCGAATGGTTTTTTTTTTTTTACAGGGCTTTGAAAATAATTGTACAAAAATTTGGGCTTCAATCATTTCTGTAAGCAACCATTCTACAATCACACACAAACACTTACACACTCACAAAAAAATTGGTGTGTGTGTGTGTAAGCGTTTATATGTTGTTATTAAATTATTGTTCTGCAAGACACCGAGAAGTGTATGGGGCCCACTTCTTTTGTGAGTGTGTGTAGGTATTTGTGTGTGATTATAAAATTATTGGCCTTGTTTGTTTTGATGTTTTACTTTATTTTTCAATTATTATCCTATTTCTCCAATTATTAATTTTATTTCTCTCCCTATCTCTCTTCACTCATTACGTTTCTCTCCAATCATTACCTTATTTCTCTCTCAACTCACTATCAAAACCACAATACCCAAAGTTACCAAACCAACAATGCCACACAATCTAGTGTACGCCAAATGTACACAGTTTTTAAATTGGGGTTAATTACGTGTTCGAGTGTGGACGGTTCATGGACCACCGTCTCATATTGCCTTCATCCGCCACGTGGCGAACAACTGGTGGTCGGGAATAGTGGGACCAATTGGCTTTTTTAATGACTTGTGCGTCCCTGGTTGGGCCGTACCAGTACTATTGGTCCATGATTGAGGGTTTGGAAATTCTCCAAATTAAGCTTGTGTTCTGGATTGGGCCACATTTTACATAAATACCCAAATGGACCCATTCGATTATTTCAGAAAAATTGAAAGTGCCACCTTGGTTTTGGTGGTGACCAGAGTTCGAGTCCCATGGGAGATAGTTCGGAGTTCAGGACTGTGAATAGCATCCGAATTCCCCCGTTGACTAACATACTAACACCCCGCTGATATATATCATATTACAAAAAAAAAAAAAAGAAGTCAAATAATATATCTGGGCCATCTTGCAGGCTTGTTGACTAATCTCAAAACCCCCTGAAGTTAACGACTGTGCAAACTCAATCCAGTGACCCCATGGTTTCTTATTAGTTTTCTCATACCACTTGTTCAAACCCGAATCTAGTTATTTATTTGGCTTGAGTTGATGAGCTTTCAAGTTTAATTTTGTCAAGGAAATTGATTTCTACACTCCTCTAATTGACGCAAACACTCATTTTTTCCGACTTGTAGATGGTGAATTAACGAAACAGTCCCAGCATATATGCATACATTTTTTTACGAATTCAGAAACCGTTTCGTAAATTTACCATCTAAAAGACAAAAAAAGAGTATTCGTATCTATTAGGGGAGTGTAAAAATCAATTTCCTTTTGCCAATTGAGTTGATTTATAACAAACTTTTGTTGAATCGTTCAGCAACCAGACTCAATAGCTTATTTCATTAGTGTATAAGCTTATTGTGTTGAATAGCAAGTTATTCAAGTTTAGCTCCAGAATTTATTGGACATAAAGAAGAAGAAGATAAAGCTTGGTCTATTTCATCACCATGTACCTTAAACGAGCTTCACAAGTAGAGCTCGAGTAGATTGGCTCTGTGATCAGCATACTACGCTGAGAATATACAGCTACCAATTTTTTATGGAATGTCAACCTTATGGAAATAAACAACGCCGGTACGGCCACCTACTGGCTAGCACCGATCGGAAGCTGACTTGCACGCGGGCGGCGGGGCCCACTCCAAATCCTGGCCCGTATGGATGATCCAAGCATTCGATAATTTCAAAAAAAAAAAAAAACGAGTGAGACTGTGAAAAATCAGTTTAATCCGATATGTATAGGTGTTCAATCCGATCTTTTAATTTTTTATTCAAATTTTAGTACAAGACCTGGAGTGGGCCAGCGTACTCGTCAGTTCCCGATTGGTGCTCTGGCCGACGATGGCCTTAGCATTTTCGATGAAAAAATTAGCACAAAAGGGTAACAAATTAAATGCTGTGTTTGGTTTGCCTCTCAGAAAGAATTTTTCAAAAAATTCCCCCTAAATTCTTCCTACTTCTAACATTTCTCTCTCTATCTCTCTCCACTTATTACCCCTGCTATGTTTCAAATTTTTTTTCAAAAACCGATCCAAACAAGGCATTAAAACTATCAAAACATAGGCCCCGTTTGATAAACTTATTAGACCTTGGGATCCAATCCCAAGGGGCTATCAATCATTTGTTTGGTAATCCAAAATGAATTAGGACCATTAGTCCCTTGGGACTAGTAAGGTGGGCTTTAGGGGGTATATTGAATACCCCGGGGGAGATGGAATTACCAATCCCAACCCAACCCCCAACACATTCTCATTACCAATTCCTTCTATCAATCCAATCCCATCATCTAATCCCATCTCAAACAAACATGATATTAATAATCCCATCATCCAATCCCATCTCAAACAAACATACTCATTACTAATCCCTTCTCATTATCAATCACAATTCTAATCCCATCTCCTTACGAATTTCACTCATTTATTACTGTTATCAAAAAGGTGCCTATGTACCCAATACCTACAATATTGGAGCATGCTAAGATATGCCTAGTTCACGAGAACATGCAAAAAAGATAACATGGGATGCTCTTGCAATTTGTGATTTAAAAAATGTGCTTTTTTTTTTTTTTTAAATCAGCAAAACGAAATTTTATAAAAACTTAATAATAGGTACATCGAGATATATAAAAGGGTGCTAGCCTAAAATAAACAACATAAAATGCCATGAAGCAAAATGAGAGGCAAGGAAAGGACAAAGCTTCCAACGAAAAGTTGAAGGAAGAAGAAGGTAAAAAAACACTAGCAATTAACACCATAATTAGGATGGAATCACCCGGACCCGAAAACCCTGTAGTGCAAGGATCCGCCCCGTAGGATCCCCGGGTCCGGAACCAGCCTTGCCCCAACACCAAGCACTACCAGCCTCCTGAAATCATTGGGAATAGGCCTACTCATCTAAAGGACTAGTCAAGGACAATTGCATCTAAAAAGCATCAGAAGAAGCAGCATTATTCATCATCCATCTCTTGAAAGCAAATTAAGCATCAATCAAACCGCATTGAGGAGTGGTACAGTACATACCTCTCGGTCCATGCACGGAGAGTTTTCATGCATGGACCAAGAGTCATGTATATTGACGTTTTTGAACCGCATTAGACACCAACGTCAAGAATCATAACCCGCACGTATTAGCAAAACACCAGCACCAGCATCAGTAGCATTCAGCAATAAGCAGCATCGAAATGCCACATCAGAATTAGGCCAACAACTTCACATCAGACCATAATAATGAATGCTAGCTAAAACCCACTTTCAAAAATTGATGTGATAAAATATGGATCATGCCAGAACATGCACCCTCCATCCCTTCCTCAACACAACCACAAAACACCTCACACCCAAAAACACCAAAGCTAACTCAAACCATATTTAACCAACTAGGACTAACTCAGTTGATCAGGACTTTTGCATCTCATAAAAGAGGTCAGGAGTTCGAGTCTCTCCACCTGTATGTGGGTGTTCTTCCCATTAGAGGGCTTTTCCTTTCTTTCTTTGTTTCTGCCCTATAAGAGCATCCACAGTGGAATAATCAAAAGTCAATAATCAAAAGTTGCCACATCATCTTTTGGTTATGCATTTAAGGGATTGCTAAAGTTAACAATGTAGAGATCCACAATGGTACAATCAAATTTGAATAACCAAAACTTGCCACATCACATTTTCAATTTATAAAAATCTAAAAATTGTGAACATAGAAAACAATTTTTTAAAAATAGGTTTCAAACTAATAAAAATAGGTTATTAGAAAAAGAGAAAATAGTTTTTTTAAAACTTTGATTTAAAAAAAATCGGGAAAAAGTTTAAAAAAGATAGTTTTTGAATAAAAAAATTTATTTGAAAAAAAGAACAGTTTTTGAAAAAAAAAAGTTTAAATAAAAAAAAGTTTTATAAAAAAATAAAATAAAATAAAATAAATCATTTTCGAAAAAAAAAAGTTTTGAAGAAAAACAGTTTTTGCAAAAAAAATAAAACTTTTTTTAAAAGTATTTTTCTTAGAAATATGTTGAAAATGGGAGAGAGAGAGAATGTTTTTGTGTAATGATGATGTACTTGATTGAAGAAATATGGAAACAACTAAATTTGATTATTGGCAAAAAGTTGCTAGTTTTGATTATCCAATTGCCAAAATTTGATGAGTTGCTAAGAGGTTACTAAATCTGATTATTCCACTGTGAGCTCTTTTATGAGCTTATGTTGCTAATGTTAGCAACATTTTAGTTTTGATTATACCACTGTGGATGCTCTAATGGGCTTATTTCTTGTATTGATAAGTTGTTTGGGCTTAATTGGTTCAAAGTGATCTCTTCTATCGATTGACAAAAAAAAAAAAAAAACCTCAAACTATCTTTGTCCTGTAGAAGAGAAATATACCGCACCTGTTTGTTGGAATAAAATCAGACGCGCTAGCTAGAGAAGAATGGAACAACCATGCATTCTATCTAGAACTAGAACATCAATACATACGGATGTCATCAAAATTAATATGGACAAAGTAAAATCAGCCCCCGTTCTGCTAAGATTTCTTATTTTTTTAAGTACTCATTCCCCGCTTTATGAGATAGGTCATTCTCTCACACATTGAATCTGAATACAAAGCGTTGGGATGCTTTCCCTTATTGTGATGCTGTCTTGCTCATCCTCCGTTTTAATCTTTGTACTTTTTTCAAAGGTTAATGAAATCTTCCTTTTGCAGAGAGAGAGAGAGAGAGAGAGAGAGAGAGAGAGAGAGAGAGAGAGAGAGAGAGAGAGAGAGAGAGAGAGAGAGAGAGAGAGAGAGAGAGAGAGAGAGTAAAATGGGGTCTAGGAGCATTAAAATGTCACATATGATTGGACAACACTAAGAATATATAAGACACAATTAATATTCAAAGTAAACCCTATCATTTTGATTATACTCAAGAATATATGCATGCATTTCATTGGAATGACAATTGGGAAATATACTCATTAATTGATAGACCTAATAAGTGCTGAGGAATTTCCAAGTGTTTTATTATTCCAAAGCATGGGTAGCTAGCTCAGAATCTCCACGCCATTCAAAAAAAGAAAAAGAAAGTTCAGAATATATATCTACAATACATTAATGCATGTCATCGCCCATTGAATTGACATTTGCTGATCACTTAAGACCTTGATTTAGATTACGCATTCAAATTTGAAAGAGTAACAAAGTTTTATAAATATAAGTACCATCCGAAAATATCTTACTAGCATTGTGTCGGTTCGATGTATGAAGAATAATAAAATCTCTCTTTTTTTCCCATTGTCCCATACCATACGTGCGTTGAAGTGGCACAATGCTAATTAATAGGGAAGAGACCGATCAAGAGTTTTGCGAAGTCTGCGAACTAATTAATAGTGGTTATATATATATATATATATATATATGGGACGGTTCCGGGAACAACTAATTAGACACCTAAAACAACACCTCATAGTTCCCGATCAAATTTTAAATTCAAATTTTGTTAGTTCTTGTTTGATCTTTTTCTGAATTATTTATCACACTCCCATGCAACCCACTTCTCCACTCTCCTAGATCTCTCTCTCTCTCTCTCTCTCTCTCTCTCTCTCAATTAATTTGAATAGATTTGAAAAAAGATTAAATCTCAGTAATTTAGTAATTTAGTACTGGGAGTTTGAAGGCTTGTGAGGCACTAATACATTTGTATACAGTCAGATTGAAGGATGTCTTTTGTCTTATCTTTATTTTCTATCACAAGTGATCATAAGATATATAACACTTTGTTAAATCTTTGTAACGAAGTGTACCCGTGATCCATTAAATCTTTGTAATTTTTTTCAAAGATTTATAAAAAAAAAAATTGCTTATAAAAAAAGAAAAAGACATATAACACTTCGAAATTTCCCAATGTTGAAAATAGACAGAGTGATAGTTCATAAGTAGGATGATCCTTTTTGTGATAATTAAGTTAATTCTTATTAACAAGAGAAACACCAACACCATCAAACTAATCTAACTATATTTGTGTAGCCGTATAAATATACCATCTCCATCTTTGGACAACATTCTCAACAACTAATAGATCCTTCGAAGCAGCAATTGCCTAGGTATATAAGTTAATGTGTGAAATTACTCTTTTACCCTTTTTCAAAAAAAAAATGCTTTCCCACTGTTGGGTGTCGGGCTGCCTCCCACGTCGGGAGTTTAGATTGTTGTGTACTTGTATATATATAAGGGTCCTCGACTCTCCACCACTTACCTAGTCAACCATTGCCTAGGTAAATTGGTGTGTAGAATTACTCTTCTACCCTTTCTCAAAAAAAGAAGAAGATCCATTGAAGTAAGTGGCGGACTTATCTATTGAAGCTAGCAACAAGCCTCCGAATGCATAGCTATTTAATCGGGCAAAGAGATTTTGTTTGTGTTTCTCAATATATATATATATATATATATATATATATATGTATGTATATATATATCGGGGAAAGAGCATGCATGGATGTTTGATTTTCTCTTAAATAAAAACAAGAATGCTCGATCATTCTACGAGCAATTCAATAAGACAACTCCGATCGAATCGGTATACATATAAATGAAATGGGATTTCACTAATGTTATCTCAATTGAAGTAACGAGCCTCCCAATATATGCATGGCGCTAGAAAGTGCGAAGGGCATATCTCAGTCCACAAATGATTGTGTAAGAGACTAGTCATGACTATATGCACACTATTCTTTCCTACAAAAATGAGGAGCGCGCCCTAATAATTGTCCTTATAATTAATTCCCGTAATCTCTATAGAGCATTTCCAAACAACATTCCCATTAGAGCACAATATATCAAACGTGAACATATATAATTATATATGTTCATCCGCATACCATGAGGGTGAACAAAAATTATACTCACCAAACGTTATATTTGGTACAATTGAGTAGGCCTTATTTGAAAGAGAAAAGAAGAGACAAAATTTGAGGGATCTATAGTCCTTTTTAGAGCCAAATAGCACCAGCATCTTTGAGCATTTTCTTGAGTGAGCCATTGACTTGAAGAGTCATGACATTGTTGGCGGAGCCTACGAACTTACCGCCGATGAACACGGCTGGGACGGCAGGGTTGCACCCTAGCCTCATGAGAGCCCACTCCATCTCCCTCCCTCTCGAGTCCTCATCGAGCTCGTGAACCATAGGGCTCACCCCTTGCTCGTAAAATAGCCTCTTGATCGCGTGGCACATGCAACACGAACTCTTGCTGAAGATCACCACCGCCTTCTGCGATGCCAATTTCCCTACGCGATCCATCAAAAACCCTAATCTCAAAAAACCAAAAAAAAAGAAAAAGAAGAAGAATTTTAAACAAATTTCTATGTTTTTTTATTTTTTGGGTAAGTTAACAAATTTCTATGTTGGAAAATTATGAGAGAGAATCGGGATATAGCTTGTGATGGTATGTGTTTGAAGTACACATGAAGCTCTCTCTATATATAGAGAGAGAGATTGAGAGGAGAGAGAGAGAGAAGGTGGTGAGTTTGCGTATATTTTTCTTGTGGAATGCAGAGTGATCAAGAAAAGGAGATGAAAAGGTGAAGGTTCCTTCAGATAATTGGATATAGATGCCGAGCAGCTCAAGACACATGACCCTCGAATTTTGATAGTGACTAATTGTGTGTGGTTTACTGCGTAAGATTACGCTGTTAATTTGTGCTCAGAATCAATGAAATTGTGTATAAGAATTAATTCTAATGCTGCCCCAAAGCACAACTATGTGGAAAAAAAATAAACTTATATATTAATTTCTAGAAGAAGAAAAAAAAAACTTCTAGAATTTCAAAACTCAGTAGAGCTATGTTAATTTCTATTTATGCATTTTTTGGCATTAAGTCAGGGTGTTAGGACCAGCTTACGCGGGCCTCAACTACTAATCTCCTCTCCAATCTGGTCAAAAACAAACCATTTACGCATGGTCTAGAGAATATTGTAAATTGTGCATGTTTATTTATTTTGAGGCATGGAGATAAGACGTACACCAAACACACTTACGGGTTACCGCAGTGATTCGGGCGGATGCTCAGATTTTGGGAGTACTCCTCAAGATATGGGATTTGATTCCCCACTGGATCATGAGTACCCTGAATAAGTGGGGTTTGTCGTGATTGGTGTGGCCGCACTAGCTCTCTCGGAGGTCTGGATTGCATAGGCGGATCAATATAGTGGTTTGAGTGTAAGACTGTTCCTCCGTTAAAAAAAAAAAAGAGAGAGGACGTACACGAATAGTTACATCACATATATCTGACGTGCAAGGTTCTGCGCATATTTCGAATATCATTTTGTATATAGTAAAGTTGCTCCAATATTAGAGCACTTGGAATCAATATTCTTTTTTTTGTCAAACGGAATTTCACTTGGAATCAATATTCTAGTTGTTTGTTAAAATTGACTGAAAGAAACAAAAAACAAAATAAAAAATAAGAAGGTGGTGGTATTAGAATTTAGAACTTTCAGGGGAAAATGAAAAGTGAATTTGTCACATGTCACCCTTTTGGATTGAGGGAATATAGCACAAAAGGTTTTCACGTTTTGGGCCAAAATTCTATACATGTCGCACCTCCTCAGGTAACATAAACTCAACGCAAAAGTTAGACGATGAGACCGTAAGAGTGGTTGTAGGGTGAATGGATGAGATGCTCAAGGAATAAGTGACCACTTAAAACTCGCGTGAAAGCTAATCAAAAGTCTTTTGCACAGAAATCTAGAAACACATCACTATTTAAATCAATGCCAGTGATGACTTAACACCCTTATTATTATTATTTTTGTAGTATTTTATTAGTAGTAACGTAATTTTAAATTTTATTTGAATACTCAACACAGGACATTATAAACGCCTATAAGCTCAAATAGTTTCATAATTGAACACTGAATATTAGCAGAAACAAATCCTATATATAGTCATATTAACAAAAATTTAAAAAAATTTCCATTCCTCGCAAAAGAGAGCATATCTTTAAAAATTATCCGAGATAACCTAATCGCTACAATTTCCTTTAAAAGAACAATAGTGGAATTAATACGCTGGTTTGATTCACATTTGGCTTAAAATAAGAAAATTTGTCGAGAACAATTGTAAAATCTCATGGATTTTTAAATTTTCTAATCGCACTATTTATGTTGATATATGAAATTTTGTACGCAAATCGATTATTGGTATTCGCATGTTGTCCGGGAATTAAATTGAGAAACACTTACGAGAATGTTTTTGTCCATTTTTTTCTCTCTATCTTTATCTTCTAAAAGCAAAAAAAAAAAAAGAGAAAAAGAAAAAGATGAGAACGTAATGTGTCATTTGGTTCTCATTCGTTCTCTTCCACTAACTTTTACATCTCTTTCTTCTTTTAAGGAGGGAATATGATGATTGTGAGCTATATGTATAAATTGGTACATACTCTGTACCAAATACATGCGTTTCCGCTATCAATCCTTGCACTGCATTCGCGCTCTCAATATTTGCTCTCGTTGCGAATTTTGGTAGTTTGACATATAATGCAAAGACGCTTTCACGCTCGCATTTTCGCTTACGCATGCGCACGAATTATGTGGGTTAGCTATGCACCTCGCCAACTCTTTCAAGCAATCTGTTTTACGCCACGAACCGCCCTCGCATTCCCCTCTCTCTCTCTCTCTTCTACAAAAAGTTTACATTCTTTCTGCAAGTAGGTCCTTGTACCCACCTGGTTTCTATGAGTTCTTGTTCTCTCTCTCTCTCTTTCTAAACTGTATCAATCCTAAATTTGTATGCATTTTTTAAAGAGAAAAAAGATTTTATTAACTTCGAATATAATAGTACATCAAGCTAATTAATACAAGGAAATATTACAAAGGATTTGTTAGCAAGATACCAACAAACAAGGATTTGTTCGTAGATGGCAAATGTGAGGTGAGTGGGTTAAAGCTCCTCCCTTCATGTTTTGCGGTTCGAGTCCCACGCTAAGTTAGGATTTGTTCCTCACCCTTGTGGGACCTTGACTAGTTTTGCGTGGAGGGCCCTTCTCCATCTAGTAGTACTTAGGTGATGCTGTAGTGAAGCCTAGATGGCAAAGGTGAGTTGGTTAAAGCTCCTCCCTCCATGTCTATGGTTAGAGTCTCACGCCAAGTAAGGATTTGTTCCTCGCCTTATCGGACTTTGATTGGTTTTGCATGGAGGGCCTTCTCTATCTAGTACCTAGATAATGTTGTGGTGACGGCCTATCATCACGGGTAGTAACTATGGCTCGAACCGGATATTTCACAACGGGTCGTAACCCTTATGATCACGCCCAAAGAGAGTTGGTAGGTACATTATAGTTGCCACTTCCCACCCTTTTCACTCATTGTGCAAGCCTTATGGTTAGCTGTTCGTAGTTGAATCAATATATCAGAACCCGATTGAAGGGTTTTTGGCCAAGTGCATGTGCTGGTGGGAGGAGATATTCACACAAAATAGTAATTAAGCACACTTTTATTAATAATGCACGGAACGGTTGCAAAGCTTTCACACGTCTCTCTGTCTTTCACTCACTCAACTCCCGTACTTTTACAATACAAGAATTACCTGCAACCTATATATAGGCCAAACAAGAGAAGAAAATCAAAGATACGATGAACTCATGTTGATTGTTCAGATCACGAAGCGTATTACAAAAGCTCAAAAGGTCTTCAAGTCTGATAAGGAACAGTGCTCCACGTTTTTCTTCTCCCAATTATCCGCTTACCCTTTGAAACTTATCTGACTCAATGCTAATCAAGCTAACTTTTCAACGTGGTCATAAAATAATGGATGCAGGATTTGAGTATGGATTGGGCGGTGAACAATATAACAAATTAAGTTTAAAACCTATGAAAGGCAACACCAATTGAGCCTATAATAAAAGTTGCAAGAACATTATGAGCATGATTTTCATTATATAGTTTCAATCAACCTCTACAATTACAAAAATATGATTGTAAATAAGTACATGCATAAAATATAGACTGTATAGTGCATTCATTTATATTCCAAAAGCAAAATGCAGAACCTAGAATATCAGCACTACACAAAAGTAAGAACCTATATAAAGCTGTGCTCGTCACACTTTCATAAGGTAATTAAAATGCATTTATAATGGAATCAACGCCAAAGCTCTGATCCATGTTTTTCTCAATGTAAGTAAGCATATTCATAGCTTAAAAATGCTTGCAAATATCATCAATATCTACAGGTTCTACTCTACTCCAATACTACTACTCATTGAAATGATAGGATGATGGATACTCCATTAAATTTTCAAATACTCTTAGATGAGCAGATAAAAAAAACATTGGTTGGGTGAAACCGATATAGTTATAATTTTTGGAAATTGATTTCTACACTCTTTTTTTTACCATATACACTCCTTTTTTTTTTTTTTGGCCTTTATTTGGTGTGAATTACTCTATTGCCCCTTAATGTGTAAAAAAGTGAACTTATGAAAGGGTGAAAAGGTAAATTCACATGAATAAAGACAAAAAAGGGAGTGCATGTGGTAAAAAGGAGAGTGTAGAAGTCAATTCCCTAATTTTTTTTAAAATTTTTTTGGCAATGTTCATAAGAAAATTTTGAAACTTAGGTAGAGCGGTCGCCTAGGTTCATCCGCCATTTCTTCAGTTCTTGAAAGTAACTAAAAGGCTTGTCTTCAAGAGGTCACAAGTTCGAATTCCACGAAGGCCAAACACACCAAACCTTAAGTTGTTGGAAATTTATCCGACCGTTAACTTTAAGACCCTAAGATGCGCATAAACTGGCATATGCATCTTGTTATTAAAAAAGAAAACTAGGTATCAGGCAATGTGATAAGATAACAATTAACACTATGCATGACTCGGTACTTGGACAAGAATAACCAGGCCCATTAAACATCTAACCTGGCCTTCGCCAGCCCACATCACTTTGCATATCAATGGGCTGGATTCCAAACCTTTTCAGCATTCCAACCCAAACTAATAGAACCCAAATAAAGTACATCATTTGGTGTACACCAAATGTACAATACGTTGTGTAGAACTAATTCCGGAGACTCACTTAGATGATCATAGCCTCTCAGTTCTTTTAAGATGATTTTTTAAGAATTTAAGTAAAAAATCAAATCAGTCGAATATCCATAAATGTTTGATCAATTATTTGCTTAATTTTCTGATAGGACATTGAGCAAAGAATCGATCAAGCCCTTAACGATATTTGACTGAGTTGATTTTTTCAGCAATACTTAAAAAATGGTCTTGTTAACCTCCGCCAACTAGGTGGAGGATAATATGTCAATAATTTCAAACAAATTCGGATATCAATACATATATTACGGATACCAATAACTTTCACAAATCTCAATACACTTTTATCAGATATCTATGCACCTTTTACCTATTATAGTAAACCTTTTAGGTGGAGGTTAGAATAATTTCTTACAAAATTATTTTAAATAAATTGAACGGCTCTAACCAATTATGTGAGGTCCGAGATGGATCGCATTGATGGTCCCATTTCGTATTGGGCTTATTGGGCCCCCACAGGGCCACATCAACAACCTTTTTAACTTTGCATTCAACACGTGAGAGGAGGGGGAAATATCCAGACAACCCAATTTCCAATACAACCGTGGGGCCCACGTTGGCCCATATGCCGCACGTAATAAATACCGTCTCTCTCTCTCTCTCTCTCTCTCTCCTCGAGTCACGAAAAAACACACACCAAACGGTCGCCTTTTCCACTGATTTCAGGGGATTCGTGTGCGCCTCTATCACCCCCGGCGCAATATAGAATCGCGCGACAGTATCACGATGTCAGAGGCAGTAAAAGACGTAGGCCATGTGAAGGGAAAAGACAAAAACGAAACCGATGCTATCTTACGCAGTATGCGGAAAAAAACAAACAGCTCAGTTCGAGTGTATACAGTCTGTATCTGTATGTGTATCGTCGTGTACAGCGACATTGCGAAGACATTGTTGTGATGTGAATGACAATGCAAATCTGAAAACCCAGTTGGCTGGACATTGTTTTCGACAAAATCTTGGTAGGATAGCCTGGTTCGATGGTTTGTTTCGGTGCAATGTGCGTGGAGAAACCCTAAGGATTACTGTCAGAGTTTGCTCCAGAGCCTGAGGTAATACTTTTCATGAACTTGTTGCTTCTGAATTTGTGTGTGTGGGTTGGAGAGAGAGAGAGAGTTGTGTGTTTAATTTAGAGCTTTTCTTGGATTTAATGGGTTTATTTCTTTGATGCCAATGCTCTGACTCTTGTAAATGCTACTATATGCTTCTATTTTGAAAGCTCATCCATGAACTTGTTGCTTCTCAATTTGTGGAGAGAGAGAGAGAGAGAGAGAGAGATTGGGATTATGATGGGTTCATTTCTTTCTTGCCAGTGCTCTGACTCTTGTAAATGATATATGTTTCTTATTTTGAAAGTTCACCACGAACTTGTTGCTTCTGGATTTTTGGAGAGAGAGAGAGAGCGTGTGTGTGTTTAAGTTAGAGCCTTGTTGGAGTTAATGCGTTCATTTCTTTGTTGCTAGTGCTCTGGCTCTTGCAAATAAGGCTATGTTTCTTGTTTCTGGGAGGGAAAATGATTTTGGGACTCCACTTTTTGATAACCACACTCCAAAATTTGTGAATTAATGTTCAAAATAAACATAGCAGAAAAGACATATCTTTGGAGTGTGATTTTCACCAAGTGGAGTTCCAAAATCGTTTCTCTAGATTATATTAACCGAGTTTGGCGGGCTTAGGTAAGTGATGTGGGATAAAGTCACACACTCCTTCTCACGTCCAGTTTGGTAGCACGTGCATGTATGACGAGGTGAGGGAATTGGCTCGGGCGGAAACTTGAGGCCACCCAAGACCTGGCTCTAATATTAGAATTCTTGGAGGGTTTCATCCTAAAACTAATTGGCAATAGGTGGATTAGCTGCTATTTATATTAATCAAGCTTGGATGACTTAGGTGAACGATGTGGAATATAGCCTGACATTTAATTCCTTTTTTTGTCTGTGCTCCCGACTCTTGTAAATGCTATGTTTCCTGCTTTTGGGGGCTTTCATTCATGTACTTGTTTCTTCTTTTTCATGTACATGTGTATTTGTGTTGGTGTGTGAGTGTGGTTGTATAAATGTGTAGAAAGAGAGTTTAAAAGCGGTTTCAGATGACAGCGTGGCTGCATTTGTCACTGTTCTACGCGTTTTGATTCTTGTAGATGTGAGGATTTGTTCCAATGAAGTTTTGTTGGTTTGTTGTCATTTATGATTACACAGGTTTTAACTGTGGAAACTTCTGTAGAAGAAAATGTTTGGATTCTCTCGCAGAAGAACGAAGCTTGGGAGGTAAATCGTCCACCCTCACACATATTCTCTCTTTTGTATACATAAAGGCATGTATGTACGAATTTGTATATGCTATTACATGGGATGGAAACTTGATGTTGTATGGTGTTTTGTGTAAGGAAACATAGATACTATGTTGGTTAGTGCAGGTAATCCTCATGATTCATAACGGGTTACATGCAATTTGTCACTCATGGAGGTTGATGAATGAGAAGATTCACCAACTTAGAACCACCTAGTGGGTTAGAGTAGACCTTGTACACCTTTGCATTGGTTGTCCTTTTTGTCCTTTTTCTCTCAAATTTCATTTAATCCGTATCCTCTTCAATATCTGTAGAATCAGAATTAGGTTGTTATGATGAAAGGTCAGGGACGGGCGGCTAGTTGAAATAGGATGTTGAAGCCAGAAATTTGCACCTGGGTTTCCTAGTGGCAATGTGGGGGTCTCCATTAATTGTCAGTGGAGGAGGTTTTCTTTTGCCCATATGGGTGCTTTTGGTTTCGTTTCCATTGAATAGGAGATGCAATGCTCTGAAAGTTGCTAGGCACTAGTCGGCCACCTTCGAGCGATTAATCAGCGCATATTAATTAGGAGTCGGCAATTAATCATTAGTTGGACCTAATCAGATAGGCCCCGCCAACGATTAATTGCCAATTAATTGCCAATTAGTTCCTTGTTTTAGAACACTGGAGATGTAAGAGGTGGCTTGGACTTGTTAGTGGTGTGGCATTGGTGTTGATCACAATGTGATTGTAGTCTACCATGGAGGTGATGGTGGTATTTGTGATGGTCGTAACTCGTAAATACAACATGTCCCTTCTTTGTTGAGTTTCCTGGGGTAGTGGGATTCGTTTACTTTACTCTCCCGAAGTTGTGCTTATGCAAATGTGGATGGTTGCCTGCTTTAGAAACTAGTTCTTAGTCATTTTTTATGCTTAGGATAGAGTACATAATGCAACCCTTTGAAATCACAAGTTAATTCTAATTCCAATTATATTCTATCTTTATGTCTTGGCGCAGATTGAAAATCCACCTTTCAGACTCTGCTCAGGGAACTAGAAGTCCACTAAGAAAGCCGAAACGCGCGAATAAGTCCAATGTAAGGATCCCTTGCATGTGCGGTGCACCATCACTTGCTATGTGTGCATTAAACTCTTGCCATATTACAGGGTGAAGCTGTTACACCCGCAATTAGTAGTTCTGATGACTTCCTTGTCACTTCAAATATAACAGGGTGGAGGTGTTGAACCTGCAGTTAGTAGTTCTGATGAACTCAATTGTCAATGCCCATCTGCTGCACCTGAGCTTAACAACTATACTTCGGGGAACTCTGAGAATTGGATGGTGCTGTCCATTGCTGGGGACAAGCCTACACCTCGCTTCAATGTAAAAAAATCCGAGCTAGCTAGATTATAGATTATATTCACAGTTACCGTTTTTTAATCAAAGGTTGAATTGTACTTTTATTCGTGTATAGCATGCAGCAACTGTAGCTGGAAACAAGATGGTGGTAGTTGGTGGTGAATCTGCAGATGGACTGTTGGAAGATGTGCAGGTTAAGGATTTGACTTTTTTTTATTAGAATGCATTACATGTAACGCTTGGATTAATCGGTTCTTAGGGGGACATTAGTCAAGCACTAGAGGGTAATCAATTATGTAGGATTTCTCTAACATTCCTGGTGATGGATTTCACAGTGTGGATCCCTAGGCCTTGAGGTTGTAGCCTCTGTGTTTGTTCTGTGATATTTGGTTGTTTACTTGTTTCTCTTCGCAGGTGCTTAATTTTGACTCATTCTCCTGGACCACGGCTTCATCAAAGCTTTACCTTTCACCAACTAGTCTACCACTAAAGATTCCTGCTTGCAAGGGTCATAGTTTGGTATGTTGGAAGATTTCTTTAGAAGGCAACAAAATCTTCTCTCTTTTTTCTCTTGATAAACAAAAAGGTGAGAAATTTGGTAGTATTTTGTCAAGATTATTAGGTCTAGCTTTTGGAAATCTCTCCAATCTTGTACAAATAGGAAGTGAAGAAAAGTCACTATAAACTAACTATACTAATTTTGACCATAAATGTCAACACTTGGATCATTATTTGTAAATGTGACGATACAAGGTAAGGTGTTAGAGCCACTAGAGTTGCTGCCATTTGTTTTGTAGTTTAGTCTCAGAGTCCTTGCATGCTATCTTTCCTAAATGAGCGTACTGCATGATTAAACTTGGATATTTAGCATATTGCACGACTTTTGAGTCAACGCTATCCCTTTAAGTTCGTTAACAGAATGATGGTGGCATCTTACATTGGAGATGTGGAGAAAGAAAACTTTGGATTTTCCCTTTCTGAAAGTTTGGTCTGTTGTCCGTTCTTACCAGGTTTCTTGGGGGAAAAAGGTGCTCCTTATTGGTGGGAAAACTGACCCTGCCAGTGACAGAATTTCAGGTTGCGTATCTTTCTGTTTACCAAGGTTGTGATTCCTATCTGTTCTCTTACATGATCGTAAGTTATTCAAACTTTGGCTTCTGTAGTTTGGGCATTTGACACAGAAACCGAGTGCTGGTCGCTTATGGAAGCAAAGGGAGATACTCCGGTAATCTGTCTGCATTATTTTGAGAATTTAGCAACTTCTTGTCCTTGGGTTTCACTAACATTATAATATGTGGAAGTATCTGCTGAGACAGACACGAATGTTAGATCTTTCACTTCGGCGGAACATATTTTTTAACTTGATGTCTTAGAAATGTTCAGAAGGAAACGTTGAGCTAGGATAACATTTGTGGTATCAATTTCTTCTAGTTGGTTAGGACTTGGGAAACTGTTTTGGAGTGGGGCATCTTTCTTCCCTTGTTGACGCAGTATCATTCCTTCCTTGTTCTTCTTGCTTCGTAAAGCCAATTACTAAGCAGTACTTTTTAATATTTCCAACACATGGTACATATTGCATGAATATTTTCTCCTAACGCTGATTCTACAGGAAGATGTTAGGGTGATGTTCACTGTGTTTGTCACTTGGATTTTGTCTTTTAGGCTACGGAGAACTACTTTATTAACATGCTTTCTATCTCGCAGATCTTTTGATCGGGCTATTAACTTTAGGATAGAGCACCTCTAGCAGTTAATGTTTTATTTAACGAATCTATCTTGGCTATAAGCACTCATCGTTTAACAAAATCTAAAATGCTTGCAGGTTGCTCGCTGTGGCCACACGGTAGTTAGGGCAAACTCTGTTTTGATTCTTTTTGGAGGTGAAAATTCTAAAAGGAGAAAACTCAATGACTTACATATGTTTGATCTGAAGTCCTTGACTTGGCTCCCTCTTCACTGCACGTGAGTAGTCCTCAGCAATAGTATCATTTTCTTTGCCAATTTAACTTCTATTACTGATGACCAAATATTTTACCAGTCATCAGTTTTAGTCTTTTAGACTTTATTCCACTACCTTGAGCAACATTCGATTCTGAAGCTAATAAGCTAATTACTTGGTCTGTCAATGCACTGTGATTGTGCAGCGGACAGGGACCATCTCCGAGATCTAACCATGTGGCCGCTCTTTATGACGATAAAACGCTTCTAATTTTTGGAGGAGTATCAAAAGCTAAGACTTTGAATGACTTGTATTCACTTGACTTTGAAACGGTGGGTTGAGCTTTTGAATTTTTTTAGTAATATAAGTGGTCTTTATGGTCAAATTTTGCTTAAGTGACGCAAAATCACATCTCAGCTGTAACTTTCTGATTCATGCTTCAGTATGTTTTCTCCAGATGATATGGTCGAGAATCAAGATACGAGGTTTCCATCCATCACCCAGAGCTGGCTGTTGTGGAGTCTTGTTTGGAACTAAATGGTATATTGCGGGGGGTGGTAGCAGGAAAAAACGTATGCCTCGCAATCTGAGAAAGACAGATTCAAACTCTTGTGATCTATTTATTTGTCAATGGAACTCTTAATGAGGAACATATTCTAAATGGCGTGTTTCTTTGATGTTGAACTAGTAGCTTTTCTTCCCACTTGCTGATGTTGGGTTTAATGGGACAGTTTGGCCTAATGCTACTCTCAGTCAATTATTGTCTTAATGCTGACCATCTCATTCTTGGTTTTGGGTCATTGAGACATATTTAGTTTGGAAATATTAGAAAAGAAGGTTTTTAAAATGGCAATAAGAAACATTACTTTTCAAAAGCAGCGGGAAAAGTGATTGAATACACATTAAGGATAAGTGGACTGTATTTTCTACTATATTATTTGGAGGACACTGTTGCGAGGGTGGTTACAGTTGCTGCAGTAACATTTCGTAAGCTTCAAATTGTGCTGTGGCTATAGCAGCCACTTATTCTGTGGTAATATCATTTTCACTTCTTTGAGTTTAATGGTGTGAACCAGTTTTTACTTGTACAGTCATACAGACTTGAAGCTTCAAGTAAGTCTTGGTGTTTGATGCATTCAACTGTAATGCCGATGAGGAAAGCAAATTATTTCCAAAGCCCTGGAGGCAATAGGAGATGCTAACACTTGTAGTCGGATCAACATAGCTTTTTGTTTGTGGAGCAATGCTCATTTCATTGATCTATTTACATCTTTCATCAAACTATCTATGATCAGAAGCATGCATTTGCTACAAGTTTTTTGTAAACTTCTTTTCATCACTTCCACTTTATAAGTGACTTCTAGTATAGTTAAATGGGGAATCTTCAAAACCCTGGCTCGGCATGAGATAACAGCGTTGGAGGGTAATTTTGTAGATTAATGAATCACAAAGAAGTATGCCGATAAATGCCTTAAATGCTTTGCACCTTTCTGTTTGCCCTTTCGCAGAGAATCGTAACATATCTCTATATCATTTTCTCTGTTTTCCAGGACATGTAGAAACGTTGATATTTGATGTTGTAAAACACGAGTGGTCTGTTGCTGTTGCATCTCCCCCATCTTCCGTCACCACTAGCAAGGTTCAGTTTGTTGGTTTTGGTGCTTGTTGAACTTTTATTAAAGCAGCTCTTGGCAGCATTAATTTTATAGTTTCCTATTTAATGCATGGGCAATAAGGCATAACTTGTTTCTTCTACAATTAATTAGAAGTTGACTGGAAACTGAGTTATCGAGAACTTATTTGCTGACCTTTTTGGAACAGCCTTTTTGGAATGTTGTTTCACAGGGGTTTAGTCTTGTGCTAGTGCACCACGGGGAAAGGGATTTCCTTGTTGCATTTGGGGGATCCAAGAAGGAGCCTTCAAATCAGGTTAAAAATAAAAACTCTGCTAATAAGCATTGCTTGATACCAGATCTCCTATTTTATTTCGTGAACAATTTTTTTGTTTTATGACAGGTTGCACTTTTGTTATTGGAAAAGAATGAATCATCTGTTGGCCGGCGACTCGCTCCCAGTAAATTTGTAGCATCTTCACTATCTGAGAACCTGTCATCAGCCACAGGGTTGGCTACCCAACTAGGTAATGGTGCTTTCCCTGGGCCTGTTGATGCTGTTGCGAAACACTATCTGGCATCTGCATGTGAAAAACATGGCTCCGGTAGGAGATCTTTGTCAGAGTCGCTACTTGTGGACCAAAATCCTGCTTCTGGTAATGTCTCGCTCCGCAAGCAATTTCACAATGAGGAAGACAGCACGTTTGTGCTTATGACAGAGAGTTCCGAAGATGGAAGTCCTGTACAGGTTAACTATTAGACTTCGTATCTTACTGCTCTATTGTTTAGTTTCATTATTCTTTGAATTTCTGAATGTGGATATTGTCTGTGAATCCATCTTATGCACAATGCATCTGTAGATTGCATGACGTTGCTGGATTCTTTTGCTTTCTTTGTGTTTTCCCAACCTAGGATGTGTTCTAGGCTGAAACCCATGAGAAGTTGGACGGTCACGTAACCTATTTCCATAGTGTTTTATCTATCCACTTCGTAGCTGTAAGTCTTTCCATCTAATCCATCTTAGGAACTGAATGATGTGGATTAATAGATTGCAACGTGTTTATTTTTATGCTCTCCATCATAATTCCCATGCATGAGTCACAAATTGTGTGTAAATGATGTGGCGGGATGTGGGCCTCTAGGAAGATGGTGGGCTTCTTAGATGGTTGAAGGTGGAGTAGAGGAGAGCTGAGGTAATCTTAGCGGAGAGAGAGGACGACAGCAGAGATCTTTGACAAAAGCTTTCTATATTTGATGGACATTCCAATTATACGTAGTAAAGATGGACGCATTGATCTAATATGCATTATGAGAAAAATTAGTATATTTGCTTATAACCTCAAAAACGAAGTTTTAGCTTGATTAACGAAATACCCTTAACTGGTGTGACAAAAAAATTTGGTTCAGGTAGCAAAAACAAAGAAACTTGCTATTGATGATGTTGATGTTCGTACCAACGTAAATGGAGGCAAAGGCAATGCTGAAGAAACATCAAATTTGCTAAAATCAGAAAGTTTGAACTCCCACAACAGACATGGAAATGGAAATCTTCCACCTGAAAGTGATGATATAGTCGTGTTGTTGGAAACTACTGGTAAATCCGGAGGTCAATCAGTTCCTTCAAGTATCTATCAAATGCATGGAGCCAAAATGGCTGACCTGATGAAGAAGAATGGAATTTTGGAAGGACAGCTGGCAGTTGCATCAGCTTGCCGTGAAGCTGCGGAAAAGAACTTGTCTTCTGTTCTTAAGAGCAGACAAGAGATGGAGAAAAAATTGGCAGACACGGTGAAGGAGATGGAATTGCTGAAAGAGAAGCTAGCAAGTATTGAGCTGGCACAAGAGGAGGCTAATAACCTATCAAATATAATGCACTCCGACAATGTAAGGCTGGAGCATGATGTGGCATTTCTGAAGGCAGTTTTGGATGACACGCAGAAGGTACAATTCAAATTGAAGTTTACATGCTACTGTGTAGATTAGAATTGTGACTTATAAGCTTTAAGGTATCATCAGATGCAGAGTAATTTTTAGTAGTTGGATTATTCAACCTTTGTTTCAGGAATTGCATTCAACTAGAGGAGTACTTACTGGTGAAAGGGCTAGAGCACTACAACTACAGGTATAGCTGGCATTTACTACAGTTTCTTATACCATTGTTCTGATGTCTAAGACTCTAAATGCATGTTAGTTGCTTCCATTTTTTATAAGCAAAATTTTTTAAACAGCTGATGGGTGAACCTTCTACACTCAAAATTCAATGAACAGAACAACTATGAGCTCGACAGAAAACGAAATAGGGAAACAATAGTCCTCTCTCATTCAGAACAAAGAAAGAAGAGAAGATCCTTCCATACCATTTATGGGTAGCTCTTTTTTCCAACATTTACGAACTGTTACACGGACTCTTCTAAATGCATATGGTATTGCAAGTCGGAGACTAAGGTATAGGATTGCAACCGACATGTTGAACATCCCCCTACCAAGCACTTTTTTTTATCTCTGATAACCATAAACTATGCAGTGATCAAACTCTTATACTGTGCCTAAAATATCCTTGAGACCTTGTAATAGGAGAATTTTGGCGTGGTTTGGTGTCCCTAAGATGAATCTGACACATGAAACCCATAAACTCTCAGCTAGTATGAAGTAGACCAGGAATCAACACGGCAATGCAAAGTTCAAGTCCCGATCATATTATCCACCACTTTCATGCGAGCTCTCTTAGCCAGAAATATCTCATTAGTTTTAGTATATTAATTGTTGGCTCATGATGCAGTCTCGTGCGTTCAATTTGCAGGTCGAAGTTTTCCATCTCAAACAAAGATTGCAATCTCTGGAGGACCGAGCACCAACCCCTAGGAAACCTTACCATGTACAATAGTCCTGTTGTTGTCCATGCCATAGCTAGTCTTCTTGTACATGTTTATTTACACGTGCTATCAGTTTCTTTTGAGAAGGTACCATTCCCTCTGTTGTAAGATACAGATCTATGACCTCTGGCACCTTGTATCATAAATCTCTAATTTGCAACTGATGCTGAAAAAACACACGTTGGGTTTTATTTGTGTCGAGTTTGTATGAAGTATAGGCTTATGGGAATAGTTCTCCATTTTAAGTGGGGGTTTGCTGATGCCCTCTCGCCTAAACTACGCATCGAATATTAGAACGCAATCAATGAAACCTTATGGTACTAAAACTGTACCTTGAGACCATGTATCAAAAGGAGAAACCAAGTTGAGGCCCAATTTTATCTGGTCCTATTGTTTATCGTGGAAATAGACGAATTTGTAAATGTTTTATATGATGCTGAATACAACAATCTAACCAGAAATTTGCGTAGTGGATCTCTACCTATGGACTTCTACATGGAAATTGAGAACTCTATAACAAGAGATTGGAAGTAAATCTATACAGAATTATATTAGTACAATGGCCCCAAGAAAGTCTCCTCTACTTTCAATCCATCCTCGCTTCTAGTTTCAAAGCTACTGCTAAACCTCTTTTACTGTTGACAAATCCAAACAAAGCCGTGAAGTTGTAATCATGGGAGTCCTCACACGAGATGATGAAAGGATTCTTCCATCTCTCAATCACAAAAGCTCAGTCTCTATCTGATCTCCATCTGCATCCTCGACCTCATTTTCTTCATCTTCTTCGGGGGCATCTGGATCCACACCCTGCAAAAATCACCACTTTAGTTTTGTTGTACAGCCAAAACCAGCATTACATTGGACCAAAATAACACTTCTACACCAAACGTGAAACCAAAACTCTCGGGATACACAAATCGAGCTGTGGAAGGGAAAATGGCAAAAACTAGAGAGGAGAGAGATGCATGTCTATCGGGCCATAATAAAAGCATAAAACGGACCTTCATTTGCTTCTCCAAGCGTTCTAATCCCTTTTTTGCAGCTTCATTCTGTGGGTTTATCCTGTTAAGTAAAATATATATTAGAAAGGTGCACATTCAGAATGCAAGCAAGCAGTTCAAGGGGAGAGGAGCATGATTCACGTTCACATTGAGGAGTCAACGATATAGCAGAATCAAAGTGGCAGAAAAAGAAAGAAAAGAAAAAACAGTAACCTTAGTGCAGCCTGAAAATGAGACAAGGCCTCTTGCAGCATATTTGTGGCAGCATATACTTGAGCCAGCTTAACATGAAGAGAATCGTCAGCCCAATCTTTGAGATATCGCTCGAGGAGAGAGACAGCATCCCCGTTTCTTCCCTCAATGACATGGAGCTCAGCTAATGCCAATGCAGCTCCCAGGTAACCAGGTTCCAACCTGAGGGCTGACTCATAAAACTTTTTTGCCTGATGGAAGACGAAAGTTCAAAGCACTATAAACCACGCAGTTCTCGTGAGAAGTTATCTAATCAAACGCACAATCTAAATTCCATCGATAGTTTTATATGGATTTAAAATACTTCGACGAGCATATCAATATTCTGGTTAGAAGTGTTACTGTATCATTTCACATTAGTAACAGCAGCAACACGTGTATCTGTTTTTACTGCTATTCTCCTAGTCGTTTCTTTCTTCGAAAGTTGACACAATATGGTGCTCAAAGTTTGACGAGCCTCAACTAAAATAGTAAAAAGTGAGATTCATTACCCAACTTCCACAGGTATAGAATGCTAAAGTAGTGAGACATTAACCAGCTTACCTTCTCTCTTCCACCAGAGTTACTAGCATGCACATCACCCACTAATTTTAAAGCTTTCGCCGATTGAGGCATGGCCTTCATTGCCTCCCTCGCTGAATGCAAAGCTTCTTTGATTTTCGAAAGTGCCAAATAAGAACGAACCAAACCTGAAATCAGATAGAGTTTTCAATCACTTAGAGCTTCCCCCATGTGTAGCCAACAACCTTTCAATTGCCATCTACAAAAGCTGCCAAATTTGAAAATCCTATTTTGTCTCTGCATCGCTCATGTCAAGGCCCACACGTAGCGTTCGCATTTGGCATTAATGAGGAAGCAGAAAAAAGCATCTGCACCATTATTTTTTGGTTTTTCGCAAAAGCATTTGCACCATTATTTTTTTCTTTTGAAAAAAATATTTGCACCAATAGAGTGACATTCCTAAATATGGCATTTTGACATTCTTCATTGCCGAAGTTCATCTAAGCTTGGCAGGCAAGATTTCATGTATGCTGTTGAAATAAGTAACAGATAATCTTGCGACAGCCCATGTCAGTACAGTAATCCTCAGCACCCACCTTGATAAGAACGAAGATCAGGTCTCAATGCCTGAGCTCCCCTGAAAACAACTACAGCTGCTTCTGGCCGATTCATGGATAGGAACAAATTACCCTGAAAGTTTCCAACAACAATTTGTAATTAACTCTATGACGATGACTTGAAATACATAGGACTCATGTTGTGCCACTTCAATCAATATGAGCCAGATCAAATTTTATCTTCTGTAAATCTAAGCCAGGTCAAATCTCAAGAGCAGATCATACTTATCAAAAAGGGGGCACAATAGTACCTTCATTATATGACCTGGTATGTGCCTCTCATCAATTCGAATGCTCTGGTTGACAACGATAGAATATGAGACCTATGAACATGTCAGGACAAAATCTGGTCCGACAAGAAGTAACAAAACTACCTTCTCGGCATAAGATAAAGCTCCCCTCTCATCTTTCCTCTCCCATAAAGCAGACAAAGCTACAAAAACTTCTGGCCTGGTAGGATCAATACTCAGCAAATCATGCACTAATTTGTTCAGCTTTGAATGATCAGACTTTATCTTTAAAAGCATCGCATACTCATCCATATATGTGACAAGGTATGGATCAATTGATCGCACCTGCAAAGAATCAATATCCTTTGTGAATTGTCTCCAAAAGTAATGTATATAATGCATCCTTACAATTAATGAACTCTTACCTTTTCAAAATTCATGATGGCTTCATCATTCTTTCCAATAATGGCTTCAACCTTCATGTGATGGTTTATGTAAAAAAGTTGCACATAAAAAGAAAGTATTAAAATCAAGAAGTTAAGGTAATAAAACAACACTACACCTACTAACTGTAAGTTTGCAGTCAATTCAACATAACTTTGACACCTACAAATCACAAGAAGGATCAATAGCGAATGATAATCTCACATGCTATGCTATTGACAACTAAAAATACTTTATTGGCTTATTCCTTTCTGAGACCTCTTACCAAAACAGAACGAAATGCCTAGATCTATAAGCAGGTATCAAATTTAAGAGAACACAAATGCATCTTATATGCAGTTGCTTTCGGATAATAGTTTATCACAGAACTTCTTAACATTGACATTTACAGTTTAAGCTCATGTTAATGAACTGAGGCCGACTCCTCCAACTATTTTGTTCAGCACACAAGACTTACACTCTTATTCCATGGTGGAATTGTCCCATTAGGATGTGACATTAAGATGCATTCCTTCCATTGAGAAGAAGGTTCTTCCATTTCTACCATAATCACTTTTAGAGGATCCAAGAGTTTAATTGGAATAACTTCTGTCAAATGTAAGGCTACACAACCAAAATGGAAGAGGAACATCTAGAAACGATGTGTCGATATATACATGCATTTGTGACTTTACAATATTCACCAATGCAGATGCATATTTAGTATTTACCAATGTTTGACATTTTTTCATGTCATGCATCAATCGTAGATAGAAGATACCAACATATCGCAGTCCAAATGTCCGAAAACAAAGGTATTTAGCATCAAATGAAAGTCATCCAAGTTGTAGTCACTCAAACAAAAAAAATGAGCAAAGTATCAATGCATGTTTTGCATACTCAACAAGCTTGACTTCACAAAAATCCATCCCTAACCTTCGCCATTTCAAGTAATACGTGTATGTTATTAGGAAAACGTTGTAGAAGTTCTGTGAAGAGTTCCAAACCACCTGCCAACAAAACAAATGAACGCATGAATAAAAATTAATGCAAAGAACCCAACGAAATCAACCTTCACGCATATTCCCTGGAATTAATGAGCTGACATCATCAAGATTACAATTTACATGCCCTCAATCTATTTGGTAAGCTACATCAATTATACGTTCTTTCTGAGACAGAATCTGTACATGATCACTATGAGGAGTGCTACATCTAGTCGTGAGCCAATAATAGTCAAATTAACTGCTGGCTTGAACAGTCCTGTAGCTGACCCCTGATAAAACTGGTTGTGATTTTCCACAAGCAGAACAGTTCGAAGAATTCAGTGATTAAGGACCACATACATAACCAAACCAAATTGAGCCTTATGTCCCAATCACTTGGGGTCGGCTACATGAATCCTTTTCCTCCATTGAGCTCTGTCAAGGGCAAGGACCACATACATGGGGATAGACATAATCTAATTTTCTAGGAGTAACCTTGTTTTTCTGAAACATAAATGTAGATGTATAATCTCACATGATGCCATATGGACTGTGTCATCGCACTGCATACGGTATAAGTTTAGGTTCTCCATCTAGAACAACCATCAGAGGCTCACAATTGTGGAAAACTTGGAGTAGAATTTTTCTCCAACAGATCAGCATGTTGAGGACTTGGAGTTGAATTTTACTCCAACATATCAGCTTGGAGTTGGAATTTTCTCCAACATATCAGGTTGAAGATTAGGACTTCAATTTTTCTCCAACAGATCAGCATCTTAAACCTTATATGAATCATACAAATACCTGACATTAAAATGCCACTTTGCGCATGCATGTGGATTTCCTCCAGCAGTAAAAGAGTTATGGATGATGCATTTGAAAGGGGGACTACCAATCATAATAACATCAAAAATCTATAATGTTAATTACCCACAATAACTTAATCACAAAAATTAAAATTTTGTTTGACCTTTGTAATCATTTGAAGCAATGCAACATTGGGCTTCAACATAACGCTGCGCAGAAAGAAGAAAAATGAATTATTGCAACAGAAAACAGCATTCTGTACATACCAATCCCACAACATCATGAAGATTTACAAATCCTGGTATCAAAGAAATATAGCTCAGAATCAGGATTAGCAAACTTGTGTTCAACAAAGTCTAGCTACTACCAGCACGGGCAATTGGGCTCCTAGATATTCAGTATAATATTCAAAAGATAAAAACAAACTCACTAACAAATCATGTTGTTACCTGCAACCAGCGACTTGAGTCAATATGATCAAATGGAGGTCTCCCGCTTCTATTTGGAGTCTGGAACCACCACTCAAGAGCATCAAAAGATATTTAAAACTAAAAAATCAACCGCAGTTAACAAGAACAAATTACAACAAGAAGTTTAAGCTTAAACAGTCAATTAGTTCTTGGGCAGTAGTGGAAATCTACATGGACAACTTCACATCTATCAGAAATAAGCGTTCAAAATATGTTCCTTGCAAGGATTTCCCCCCATGAACATAGACCACCAGACCATCTGCAGCTAGTAAAGTTTGCCTTTTATACTTTTCTATAAGCAGAGTATATTCTTGACAATAGCATGGTGAAGACATGTCAAAGACTAGATTATAAGCTGGGATGTGCAATCACTGTCTTTTGGCAAAATGAGGCAGCAGTTTGAGTTCACTTTTAGGAAATTCCTGGCCTGGAGTGTATTCAAGCAGCTGGTACTGATCTCTTAAGTTAAAATTTGGCTGCACATCCAGACCAACACATTTTGAATGAGAAAGCCAATGAACCCACCAATGAAATTGGAAAAAAAAAAAATCTAGAATAAAAAATCATAATGGGCAAAAAACTTGCTTAAACACATGTAACCTATTATTAGATTATTAATCGTCAGATTGGGATGTCCAAATGTTTAACCTTGAACGAGGCTGGTTCAAGTGTGGACCTTAGCCTTTCCGTTCAGGTGGATTGAATTGTCAATACTGGAACTTGAAGTCTTCATATAGCATGGTACTATTTAGATTTATACCAAACACAATACAAAATAATACTAAAACACTTGATTATGATTTAACCAACAAACCTGAGGAAATAGGGAAATAATATCTTTGGCAGGAACTCCCAGTTCAGCCAAGGCTGTGATAGCCTCAATAACATAATGGCAATGTCTGCAACAACCAAAACAACTAATAAGAACAAGTATACCCCTAAGATAATATTTCATCAATAACACATAGAAAAGAAAAGCTCATAGTGAATACAAGAGTCACAATATAGTTACAGTGACTATTGTTATTACATTAGCAATGGCACCAGTGGTAACAGTGGATTTGAATATATCTATGGGGCACTCACAGTCAATTCAAAACCACAAGTCATCCTAAATGGAAGCCCCAGGCATAATTCAATAACAAGTTGTCCTGATACCGGCTTAATTCAATAACAAAAAAGGAAGTATGACACAACTTAACATGCTGTGACCCAAAAAAAAAGTGAAATGATATGTTATAGCCCCATAATGATAAAATAATATTCTGCTTCAGAAATGATCAGCCATATGTTTTGTTGAACAATTGATTACAATCTGCGAAGTTATAATTACATCAGAAAACACCAATAGTGTGGTTTCCGAAGAACAAACAATGTCTTCATTTTTCGTCCACAATGGCAACAAAAATCACAAAGCATGAGGACATGTAATCAGGAAAGAAGCAAATAGAAGATGGAAAGAAGGTCACCAAGCAAGATGGCTTGAACATGTCTGCAAAAGTCGTAAGGATTCATTCATGACTAGCAATAGGACAAGAAATGAACGAGATCTAAGTATCAGCATGTCTTAAAGGGGGAACCATCCATTTCAACAGTTTAACTGTTTAAACTTTTGAATTTTGGTAGGCAGCTACACAGCATCTGAACGCTATCATCAGATACTCAACAGCTAGTTGCACATCACGTTGAGCCTCAGAAGCCAGAATTTCCACATCCTCAAAGGTGTTTCTAGTCCACTCCTTCCATATAAACCCAAAGAAACCAACTGAAACAAAAAGGGGTAACAATGAAAGCCTCTCACATTCTATGTCTAGCACAACAATGACAAAACCACATCCAGTACGGGATGACCAAAACGATACCAAAGAGTATTTAACCACATTACAACAAGAAAGAAGGTGATCCCCTGTCTCCTTCACTATTACGGTCAGGACAGCAATTGCAAGCATTCTCCCCCAATCCCAATTTCAATGGTCAACATTTCTCGCAACACTGGCACATGCAGAAAAGGAGACATTTGAAGGCAAATACATGCCAAATGATAGAAAGTAGATCTCGAATCACCACAAAATTAGAAAGATGTATTTGTTGCACTTCCAGCTTAAGGTTCCTATCCTAGACCACCAAGGAAGATTATTATAAAGAACCTCAAGGCATTCTAACTTCCCAATGTCCACCAACTGCAGACATGTAAGTTTCTTCTAGAATAAGGCTTCCATGTCATCTTGATCACTTCATAATTGTCATCTATTGATTTGCAAACTATTCTCATGTATGTCTACATGCACTGATAGTTAAATGACCGCATCCACACATAAATTTTCAACCTAACAGTCACAACTAAAATTTTCACAAACATGTGAGGTCCAAAGGAGAAAAGGTTACAACATACAGTTTATAAAATTGTCAGATAATGAAAAACCAAGTTAAGGCATCCAACTTGACAAACCTCAAAGACTCTTTGTAACAGGCAATGGCAGCACGAGTTTGTGCAGAATTTCGATAAAGCTTTCCCATCAGTAGATTCATTTGCAAATTTCTAGATTTGCTTGGAATCCCCTCCATCTGTGAAACAAACGAGTCAACTGATCATTCAAACAATGAAAACTGTAGACGAGTACCAAGTTCATAAAAAACGTTTAGCAAATCAAACTTCCTCAGAATTCTCATCATAGAACAAAGTAACAGACATCCTTACTGATAAATGGTTAATAGAATTATTTATATGAATTAAAGTACATGGAATAAGCTACGGAACAAGAAGGCGACTGATGAAAGGGATGAGTACTGTGATTTCCTGTTGGCGATACGCTACCTAAATCTTAAAAATCTTTTTGCCCTCAACTGTCCCCAAGAAACTAAGGGGAGAGAGGAAGATAGAGAAGGAGAAAGAGACTGTGAGAGACTACATCAATTAGCAACAGCACCTCATAAAAAGTGGCTAACAGATCACAGCGAGAATAATGCAACAAAAAGGATGGTAATGAGATTGAGACCTCGACAAGGGCAGCTCTATTCTCATTCAGTGAACAATGACAAGATGCGATCTTGAACTTTACCTGCACCAAGTTGTTTATATTCAAGTTCATAAACAAAACTTCTTAGACCCAAAACTGATTTTAAAAAGGAAAATAATGAGTAGGGGAACATATCAACCTACCTCATTTTCATTAATTCCCAAAAGGTTAAAAGAATTAGGAGAGGACGACCTGTTTGGTGCAGACAATGAATTTCTAGCCACTGTGCTCTGTTTCGGACCAATCTTGCAGTGTTGCAGTGCTTGCTTGTATGTATGCTGTGAAGGAAAAGAAATATAAGATGGCATGTTAGCAGCATCGTGGGAATATAGCAATATACAAAAAGACCAGAACATAGGCAAGGAATTCTGTCTCGAAAAAACAATATGTTGGATGATCTTCCAACAATATACATTATTACAAAGAAAAGAATATGAGTTAGTATCAGAATTGTAATGAAACAAGTGATTGCTACTAAGTACCTTGACCTTCTGTTTTTTGAGCCATGTTGGTATAAGTTATTAGGCCTGCAAGCGGGGGTTTGTAGCTAGAAAACCCTTTTGGTTTTTCAATCTAAAGATATCAGAGCCCGTTCTGCTTACTTTCTAAACCTTCCTTTTCAAAAAGAAAGTAATTTCAAACTCACATATTATGAAAATGAAAAATAATTTTTTGATTTTTTTTGCACCGTTTAAAAGATCTCAATGAGATCTATCAAACAAGATCCATATTGATAGGAAAATTATTTGCATAAACACATGATTTTTGAGCTTGAAATTACCTTCTTTTTCAAAAAGTACTTTTAGAAAGAAAGTGGAACGCCCTCTGACATACTTCAACATTGAACACGAGGTATTGAGGTAATGTGTTATCCAATTCCCACATAAATGTTAAAGTCAAAAAATGGGCAGAAGAATCATTACCAACAGCAACATCAGTTGACATTAATAGATATATGCTAGATATGTGCTATATCTCCACATCACCAGAGCCATAATTTGAACCCAGCTGAATATGCTAGATATGCTAGATATGTGTTAGATTTCTTGGAGGGTTCCAACCTAAAACCAATTGGCGATAGGTGGAGTAGCCTCTAGAATTTATTAACCAAGCTTGGGTGGCTTAGATGAGCGATGTGGGACAAGTCTAACACTCCCCCTCACGTGCAGCCCGGATGCACGTGGAGGTGACTGACCAGGAGCTGACTGACTGACTCGGGTGACAGAGATAACAGAGACTTTCCCACGAGAGGTGAGGTCACCCAAGACCTAGCTCTGATACCATGTTAACAGACATATGTGAGAGACACAGAGAGAGGAGAAACTGGTGTGTATTATTGATAAATTAGAAGATTACAAGGCTGGGTATATATAACCCTAAAAAGGACACACAAATGGTAAGTCTAATCAAGCCTAATCTATGCTAATCAAGCCTAATCTATGCCTTAAATAGTACGATATGATTACGCCTAATCTTTACTATAAATAGCTCTGATTTGATTACAATATGATACACCAAGATACATTCCATTCACACCCCCCCTCAAACTCAGGATGCGAGAGCGGAGAGCATCGAGAGTTTGCCAAGGAGGAAGCGAAACCGGGCTGCAGTGTGGGTCTTTGTGAAGAAGTCAGCCAACTGCAACGTGGAGGGAACAAAGGGTAAGATAATGGTGGCGGACTGAAGATGCTGACGAACAAAATGGCAATCGATTTCGATGTGCTTGGTACGTTCATGGAAGACCGAGTTGTGAGCTATCTGAATAGCACTCTTATTATCACAATATAAGGGTGTAGGAGAAGAGAGAGAAACACCCATATCTGAGAGGAGCCAGCGAAGCCAAACTATTTCTGAGGTAGCATGAGCCATGGCACGATATTCGGCTTCAGCAGTGGATCGAGCAACAACAGATTGCTTTTTGCTTTTCCAGGAGATTAGGGAATCACCCAGAAAAACACAAAAACCAGAGGTGGATTTGCGGTCACTAATATCGCCTGCCCAATCAGCATCAGCGTAAGCTTGAAGAGTCAAACTAGATGTAGAAGAGAGTAGAAGACACTGATGGAGAGTACCACGAACATAACGCAGAATGCGTAACAGGGCGGCCCAATGGGTAGATCGAGGAGCAGAGACATACTGACTCACAATATGAACAGCATGAGCAATGTCTGGTCGTGTCACAGTAAGATAAACTAAGCAGCCCACCAACTCACGATATTCGGTAGGATCCTCTAGAGGAACACCATCAGAAGGAGAGAACTTAGCATGGAGCTCAAGAGGAGTATCAACGGTTTTGTTATCAGTGAGACGAGCACGGTAGAGAATATCAGTAGCATACTTGGACTGGCCAAGAAGGTATCCTTTAGGGGAAGAAGCAACCTCAATACCAAGAAAATACCGAAGAGGGCCCAAGTCTTTCATTTCAAACTCACGGAAGAGATGACATTTCACGTCATCAATAGCAGCAGAATCAGAGCCAGTGATGATCATATCATCAACGTATAACAATAGAAGAACCAGACCGTGAGAGGTGTGTCGAAGAAAGAGAGCAGAGTCGTGCATACTAGGCTGAAAACCAATCTGAAGAACCACATCCTGAAAACGAGCATACCAAGCACGAGGAGATTGTTTCAAGCCATAGAGAGCAAGGCGCAGACGGCAAACAAGACCAGAGGGATGAGAGAAACCAGGAGGAGGACGCATATAAACCTCTTCAGAAAGGTACCCGTTAAGAAATGCATTCTTCACATCTAATTGGTAAAGAGGCCACTGATGCACAGCAGCAACAGATATCAAAGTGCGAACGGAGGTCATTTTGGCAACAGGTGCAAAGGTCTCCTCATAATCAATCCTATACTCCTGAGAAAAGCCCTTAGCAACTAAGCGGGCCTTATAGCGTTCCAAAGAGCCATCAGAATGAGTTTTCACCTTATACACCCATTTGCAACCAATAAGATTCTTACCTTCCGGTAGCGGAACCAACTCCCAAGTGTGATTTTGAGCAAGAGCAGTAAGTTCAACATTCATGGCTTCCACCCAATTGGGATCATTACAAGCTTCTTTATAAGACCTAGGCTCAAAGTAAGTGTGAATCCGAGAAAGAAAAGATTGATAAAAGGAAGAAAAACAGGTATGAGAAAAACCAAATTTTACCGGGGGATGACGATTTTCCCGAACAGGATACCGGTGAGGAGGCGGATCAGGAGCTTCCGAAGCAGGTTGGGAGGCAGAAGAGCTAGAGGAGCTGGAAGGCGGAGCTGAAGAGGCTACAGGAATATCAGAGACCTCAAGCGTGGAGGTATATTCTTCTGGCGGCACATCCATAGGGAAGGGATCAATATGAATCAGATCCTCTTTGGCCACAGGAGCAGCTTTGGGAGGAAGAGTGAAATAAGGTAAACGCTCTAAGAATGTGACATGCCGTGATACATATAGCTTCTTTGTCGTTGGATCATAACACCGATAACCCTTTTGATTAATGCCGTATCCTAAGAAGACACAAATGACACATCGGGTACTGAGCTTAGAGCGATCCTTTTTAGGGAGGAGGACAAAACAGGTAGAACCAAACACACGGAGGAGAGAGTAGTTGGGAATTTGACCATAGAGTCGCTCATAAGGGGAACTGCCAGATAGAACGGGAGTGGGCATCCGATTCAGAAGATAAGCAGCTGTGAGGACGGCTTCTCCCCAGAAAACAAAAGGAACTGAAGATGACAATAAGAGAGACCGAGCAGTGTTAAGAAGGTGACGGTGCTTCCTTTCGGCTCTACCATTTTGGGAAGGAGTGTCAGTGCAAGAAGATTGATGAATAGTCCCATGTCTGTCTAAAAATGCAGTAAATTCAGAAAGAGAGTACTCCCCACCTAAGTCAGAACGAAGGATTTTAATAGACGCAGAAAACTGGGTGTGAACCATGGCATGAAAAGTTTGATAAATTGTAAAGAAATCAGACTTGTGCGTCATCAAATAAACCCATGTATATCTACTATAATCATCAACAAACGAAACATAATAAACAGAACCAGCTTTTGTTGCAACTGGGGATGGACCCCATAAATCTGTATGAACAAGCTGAAAAGGAGATGAAGAAACAGAAGTACTCTTATTAAAGGGTAATGCAGACATTTTTGAAAGTTTGCAACCACTACATTCAGAAATGTCACTAATAGAAACTTGACCTAAAGACCCAGACTTAGCTAAAAGTTTAAGACGTTCACTAGACAAATGTCCTAATCTAGAATGCCAAAGATAAAAAGGAGATGACTTCTGATCTAAACAGAAAGACGATGCAGCAATGGGAGATGACTTGGTCGGGATGTGTAATCTTTCTAAGGTATAGAGGTCGCCAACTCTACGGCCTATCCCAATCTGCTTCTTGGACTCCCGATCCTGCACAACACAACCAGAAGAAGAAAACACGACATCAAAACCAGAGTCAGATAGCTGGCTAATTGAAACAAGGCTCAATGTTAACTGAGGAACATAAAAGACATTAGAGAGAGACAATGAATTTGACTGGATGGAACCAATGGAAACAACATGCATGGGAGATCCACTTGCGGTGGCAACACTAATAGGAGATATGGGAGGGACACATTTACCAAGGAGAGAGGAATCAGGAGTCATATGATGTGAACAACCAGAATCAAAAATCCATGTAGTCGGTAATATACCTGTGACACCTGAACCACGCAAACCTGAGTGGGTAGAAGACATGGCAGAAACTTGGGAAGGATCCCCCTGGATGGCTTCCATGAAAGCCTTATACTGCTGATATTGCTCAAACATGGGAGGAGAAGGAACCACACCAGAGGTAGGTGTTGCTAAGGCTGCAGGTGCGCGATAATGTTGATGTGATGACCGAGGAACTGAAGGGCCACTTGAATGAGAATTAGTTCGCCCCTTAGGCTGAACACGCTTAGGGCAAGCATACTTCCAATGACCCTTCTGATGACAATAGCTGCACTCATCTGTGGGAATGCGAGGCCTAGGCGTTCCCGGAATCTGAGTAAGATGGGATGCCGGAGTGGGCAAAAGGGGTGAAGAGTTCTGAATAGACGGAGCAAACTGAGTGGCAAAGACAGATTGTGAGGGAGGTGCTAGATTAGCCACTTTGAACCGTGTTTCCTCAGCAATAAGCTCATGAACTGCACCATCTACTGAGGGCAATAGAGACCGATGCAAGATGGCCCCACGAAGAGGCTCAAATTGAGTCCGAAGGGCCATGAGAAATTGTACAAGCCGCTTTTTCTCCCGATACTGCACATAGCTATCAAAAACTTGCAAGTCTGACGGTTCCATAAGTGCTAACTGATCCCAGTAGCTAGTCATCTCATTATAGAACTCCTGAATAGATTTGTCACCCTGACTGGCATGGCGGATTGACAACTCAAGCTCATACTCCTTAGCAAAATTGGACTCAAGATACATCCCTTGCAAATAATCCCAAACTTTCTTCGCTGTATCATGCTTCGAAAAGTTCATGCCTATACTTGGTTCGGAGGAATTATGAAACCAAGTCAGAATACGTGCATTTTCCCTCTCCCATTTGGCTAGAGCAGTTGCATAATCTGCAGCTTTGGGATCAGTGGGTTTCACGATGGAACCAGTTATATGTCCCCACATACTTTGACCGGTTACAAAATTTTTCATAACAATGGACCAATAAGAATAATTAGCGCCATTCAGACGAACGCTAATACCCTGTATTTTATCTTCCGACATGATGCTAAAAAAGGAACACAGTCAAAAAAAAAAATACCAGAGAACTAAAGCAGATGTAGAATACCAGAGCACCACAAAAAAAATGTCAGGGTACCACAAAATACCACAGCAGATGCAGAATAGCAGAACACTAGAGTCCAAATAAGCAGAGCTGAGAGCGCTGAGAGCACCAGGGAGGAAGAAGAGAGGGCTGTAAGTCTCCAGCAAGGCTGGGTAACGTCGGAAAACAATCAGAGGTCGTCGGAAAAATGGCTGGAAGGCTGTCGGAAGACTGCTGGGTTTCAGATCTGAGCCGTCGGAAGCCTGTGAGACTCGTCAGAGGTTGGAAGGTGCTCGCCTGAGGTTGGCGAGGGTCGTCGGAGGTTATTGGGTTACAAGAAATATGACTGGGTTTGACACAGAGAGAGAGAGGGAGAGCGAAGGGTTTACTATTGCTGATATGTTGATTTGAGAGGAAGAAGATGGGTTTTCTGAGAGATGTTGACTGACAGAGAGAGATGGAAGAAAACAGAGACAGGTTCAGATCATCTTATTCCTGCTTTGATACCATGTTAGATTTCTTGGAGAGTTCCAACCTAAAACCAATTGGCGATAGGTGGAGTAGCCTCTAGAATTTATTAACCAAGCTTGGGTGGCTTAGATGAGCGATGTGGGACAAGTCTAACACTGCACTTAAAATGACACGATTTTTATTCTACTTTCCTAAAAGGTCTAACATTTAATCAAGTAGCAGGAAACCTATCAATATCAAGAAGAACTAAAGCCTCGTGAGAATGATCATTAGCTGTAATGTCTTTATCCATACACAAGTTGAAACGGGTACATGTACAGAAAATTGTTAATAGTTACCAATTATTCCAAAAGCTTAAGCTATTAAAAAAAATTAGCCCAAAAATGCATCACAAGTTATCAACACACTCCTACATGAGCAAGATCATCTCACAGGTGAAGATGCAAACAACCACAACTAAAATGAAGCAGAATGCAAAGGGGAGAAGCACCACATAAAGAGACTTCAACCCCAAGACCTCCAATAACCAAAGCTAATACCATGTTAAGGTAATGATTCTCCCAAAAGCTTAAACCTTTAGGAAATGGTCCACTAATATCAAACTATCCAACAAAATTATCCACAAGAACACGAACTCACAATTGCCCTGCGATACTCTCTCTCGCGGAACAGCGCATCGCCAAGGAGGACCTGCAACAAAATATAATTACCACTAACCAAGTAATTTCACAAACGAAGACCATACAAACTACGAAATTTGATTCTCGCGTACCAAGTTTTCGGCTTTGACATGGGGACTGGTATCGGCGTTTACAGTAGAAGATGAAACAAGAAAACAACCCTGTAGAGCAAATGGGTTAAGACCATTACAGTGATTCAAGTAAATATAAGGGCAAAAGACAAGAACCCTAGTGAGCATTTGATAAGGAGTGATGCGGGATTCTTCTAGTGTGGTTAAATTTGGATTGTATAAAGATGCGTACGAGCACTTGAGCTGAGTTGGAGAGTCCAAGATCGAGGAGTGTCGAGATTTGATCTTTCGGAACTTCCATTGCTGCGTCGCAGAATATGTACCTCTCTCTCTCTCTCTCTCTCTCTCTCTGGCGTGGGAACTTGGAAGTGAAGCAGGCAGTGAAGTACAGTGAAACCCGCAACCCCGCTTTTTCTTTTGAAAACCCCCCTCAAACTGATGTATAGTGATTTGGGATTTTTGTTTGTGTGTTGGTTTACGGGCGCGTTTGGATTGGATTAGCGTGGAATGGGGGAGTTGAGTGGGTCTGGATATATTTTGAATACGTTACCGGCTAGCATACTGGTTTTCCTGATACGGTACGCAAAGATATCGATAATATACTGAATATCGTTTCAAATTTAGCACAATTACCATTATATATAATTATAAATTCATTATTTTTTCCATGAGATTCAATTCATCATAACATAATTTTCATTAGACTACAAAAAATACGCCTTCATTGTATAACTCTCTTCTAATAAAATAAAATAAAATGTTCACTCAACTATCAAAACTAACCAACTGGGACTACCTCAGTTAACCAGGACTTTTGCATCTCATTAGGAGGTCAGGAGTTCGAATCTCTCCACTTGCGTGTGGGTATTCTTCCCTAACAGCTTTTCCTTTTCTTTTTTTTTCTTTGTTTCAACTCTATAATGGACTTATTTCTTGTATTGGTTAAGTTGTTAGATTTGGTTATCACGTAAACTCTCACAATTAATGTAGTGTCCCGTGTTTCTACTATGTACTTCATAACTGATGTAAAATAATCTCCTCTATTAATTGACCCATAAAAAAAAAATTTAAAAAACTATCAAAACTTGAGCTCAGCCTCAAGCTGCAAGCGAACAACTTTGAGGCCCCATTATGCTAAAATTCTTATTTTTGAAGTACTTATTTCTTACTATTTTACGACAAGTCATTTCCTTACAATTCATCACCTTTAATTTAAAAAATAAATATTTATTTAGTGTAAGTGGAACTAGGGCTGCAAACGAGTCGAACCGAGCCTTATCGTGCACAAACTTGTTTATCTAGTTTTAAACGAACCCGAGCTTGAGCACGAGCTCAGTGAAAACTTAACGAGTCGAGCCGAGTGGACCTTGGCTTGATTTGAGCTCGAGCTTTAACAGAACAACAAAAAAATGTATATATATATATATCATCGCATAGGCCTAATACAACCAAAAACATTTTGATTGTAAAGGTATATATCTTTCATTTTTCTATACTCTACAAGAAAATATTCTCAAATTTAGAACAATAGTAATATGTAATATGTTTTTGTAAGAATTATGCATGAGGGTATCAAAATGCTAATGCTAATTATAGTAATAAACATAAAAAGTCTACTAAGTCTTAGCTTGCGAGCCAACTTGAGTCGAGCCTCTACTGGCTTGTGTTTGGCTTGATGACGAAATGGGTCTAGAATTTGAGTTTGAACTTGTTTATTTATGTCTCGAGTCGAGCTCAAACGAACTTTTACCGAGTCAAATCTCAAGCGACTCGCAAACGACTCTCTTCGTTAGTCGTTTGCAGCCCTAAGTGAAAACACACCCTGATTCATTTACGGCCCCAGTTGTACGAAAGGGCAAATACTGTAAAAAGAATTAATTAGGGCCGAACTATTTACAAGTTTACAACCACAAAATCTCTAAACGTAGTCTGTTTTAAAATAAACCACTTTCGGGAAAAAAATTGTCCTTAAAGAAATAGACAAAAATACCCTTGCGATTACTAAACCCAACCCACCCGGCCATCTTCCTCCCTCCCTACCACCGGTTCCACCATAGCCACCGTACTCGTTGTTCCTCGCCAGAAATGAAAAAAATAAAAAACAACACAGAAATCAGAACGCATTCATAAGAGAACACCTAATTCCCATAACCACGCAGAACACACGTTTATGTGCGTGCGGATTTAGAGCCCCTCCATCGCCCGCCGAGAATCTTCAACAACGAACAGAGATCGACGAGATTCTACGAGCTTCAACTCCTTCGTGCGAATCCTGTTCGTAGACATCATGCATTTTCAACAACGACCAGTGGTTCATTCGATTTCAGATTTAGGGCGGGTTCATATTCTACTCTCGTCGCCTAGAAAATTTCGGATACTAATTTCTGAAAAATACCCACTAATTCGAAAGTTAACTTCTGAAACTAATCAAAGAATTCGGAAGTTAGAGTTGATCGTACATTAACAAAATGCGTGATGTCAATTGTGAATGCATGAAATGCTTTTACGGATATCGGATTGTGCTGAAATGCATTTCATAAATGCGCGATTCCAATCACGCATTACCATAATGCTCGATGAACTCTAACCTCCGAATTCTTTGAATAATTTCAGAAGTTAACTTCTCATTTTGGTAGATATTTTCGGGACTGGATATCCGATTGGAGGTTCCAAAGAAAAAATTATCGACCTCGTTGAACTCTGTTTGTCACGACCGGAGTTTTCGCCGACCATGTAATCTGTCAACGGAAAGTATAATTTTTTTGTCGACCACAATTCAAACAAAGCCATTAAGTTTTGGTGTTGTGTGATGGTGGTGATGTTAACGGGAGAGGAGAGAACGGGGAGAGAGAAGGGGAAGGGCAGGAGAAGAAGAAAAATGACTGGTGCAGACCGTGTAGTGGTGGTGTGTGTTGGTGGAGGTGGTGACTGGTGGGAGAAGACAGAACGGGGAGAGAGAGAGAGAAGAGAAGAGAAGACAAGACAGAATGGGGAGAGAGGGAAGGGGGGAAGATGATTTGTGGGAAGGGTATTTTAGGAAGTTGATGGATATTTATTAGGTTGCGTATAACAAATTGTCATCTGTGGGTTAGACTTTAAAACAGGCTAGGTACAGAACATTTGTGATTTCAAATAGCTCGTCCCATTATAGTGATCAAGATAGATATTAGGAAAAGGCAAGGAGTGCAGACAGATTTTTCTAAACCTTTGGCCTGATAAATGGAGAGAAACTTATTCACGGTTCCGCACAATTTTATCCGTCTATTTCAGTAGTTAACGGTTGCGATATGTTTTTAAACTATTACCGGTATTAATATTGGGAAATATTTTTTACTATTAATAGTTTATTTTTAATCTAAATTGTCCAAAATATTTTTGGATGGCCGAGAAAATTTACGGACTTGCCAAGTATAGAGTGTCCAAAATAAACACTCTATACTTGTACTTTCTGGGACTTGCCTCCAAATGCATTCGGGGCGGATCCGTAGAATTACCCAACCGACCAACCGACTTTTATTAATTTCCCATTAGATTTTACGAAAATTAGACCTGTATTGACATCCGAATTTCTTTAGATTTTATTATTCCATATTCATCTGAATTAGGTCCCGTTCCAGAATATTTAAAAAAAAAAAAGTATTTATTTCATATTTTTAAACTCAAAAATAATATAAATGAAAAAAAATTTTCAATTTTTTTTTACACTATATAAAAAATCTCAATGAGATGTATTAAACAAAATCCATATTGATAGGAAAATTATTTGCATAAGCACAAAATTTTTGAACTTGAAATTATCTTCTTAAAAAATAAATACTTGTTGCCCTTTCGGGAATGGAATCTTCTGGGAGCATTTTCAGTGTAATTTAGTTCGTTCGTTAAAGTTCTTAATTTGTAAATTAAATTAAATATGTATTTAAAAATAATAATTACTTATTCTCGTTAAGGACTATAGTCCATGTGGATGGGGTGATTTCAAGAAAAAGAAGAAGGAAGGGTTTTGGTTGGTTTCTAAACAAATCACTTATTTGAATTAACTATTTTGATTAAAAAAAAGAAAAAAGAACAGAAATAGAATATTTTGACTTACTTCTCCCCTTTCTTGTCGGATCTCACCATTTTCCATTCTTATCTCACCATTTCTCGCCATCGAGGGGGCTGTATATATAGGATTTAACTCTTCAAGATATCCAGCGCCTTTTTCAAGCGAGTCATCTTCTTCTCCGTCATCTCCCTCCCACAGTCCCATTACAAACATCCATGGAGTCTTCGTCTTCTTCTTCGCGAAGACCACTCCACACGCATCCAAAACCCACACCCACTCGCCAGAAACCACTACCCAACCGAATCCAATCCGCAATCCGAGGCAAATCGTGCCCAATATGCCTGACCCACGTCGACGCTCGCACAGCAGCGGTGATAACCGCCTGCCTTCACGCTTACTGCGTCGATTGCATTCGAAAATGGAGCCACTTGAAGAGAAAATGTCCTCTCTGCAACCTGGACTTCGATTCTTGGTTTTTCAAGATCGACCCCTATTCTCGAACCTTCCTCCGAGAGAAATTGCCGGGTCTCGGCGAGGGTAGAAAGGTCGTTTCCGAGGGGTTACGGCTTAGAGCGAATCATCGTCTTGTAGAGCAAAGGTGTGTGGTTTTTCAATATTTTTTCTTAAGGATGCAAACGAGCCGAATTGAGCTTCGTCATGTTCGAGCTCGGCTCGTGTACTGCCTAAAGCTTGAGCTAGGATAGTTTTTAAACAAGCCAAGCCCTTGTCAAGCCGAGCTTGGCTAATTAAACAATGAGCCTTTTTAAACTAGTTAGATCTTTTGAGGGCGGAGCTTGGCTTGTTTGGTAAATTTAAACAATGAGCCTTTTTAAACTAGCTAGAGCTTTTGAGGGTGGAGCTTGGCTTGTTTGGTAAATGAGCTTGCTCGGCTCATTTACTGAACCGAGCCATGAGTTGCTTGTGATCAGCTCAGTCCGTTTGCAGCCCCAAAAAGGGCGATTGTTTGTGGGGCGAATAAACGAGCAAAATGAGGGTGAAAGAGGGGGCTAACTTTCCTTGCTCACCTTTAGCTTGCTTATGTGTTAGTTGATCAATTGAGGTTTAAACGAGCTGAATCTCAAGGATTTTGTTATGTATTATAAGCTGAATGAGCTAGAGCCAAGTGGTAACTTGTTCGTGCTTAATTTGATAGATTAACCAAACCAAACCGAGCCTTATGTCCCAATCACTTGGGGTCGGCTATGATAGATTAACTAGCTTCGGAAAAATAAAATAAAATTAAAGCTTGGTTTATTTATGTAACAAACCATTCTTGAACCAGTTTTTTAGTGAGCAAAAATTGGATTGAGTAGCTTGGTTCATTTATCAGTCATACTTGTTTGGTTGGTGTGGAAATGCAGGAAAAGAGATGAAATTTTGCAAGCTTGGTTTATTTATATAACAACCGATCTTCAACAAGTTTTTTAACGAGCCAAAATTGGATCGAACCCAAGTAGCTTGGTTCATTTATCAATCCTACTTGTTTGATTGATCTTGTCTTCCGTCAGTCGGAGCTTGATATAGCTTTTGGACTCCAGTGAAATGTTATGTATATAACTGGAAGCTTTGTGTGACCTTTGTCTTGCTTGAGGCCTTAGTACCAAAAATCTTGTACTAACTATTGACCTTACTGTACTTTTTTTGTCTTGCTGGTAAGTTTTATGTAGCTCAGGTTCTGTTCTGAAATCTGTTGGTATGGTTTGGATTAGGGCTTTGCCCTTTTGTTTTGTACCTATTTCTGCTCATTTCAATGAGTTGTAGAATTTATGAGAGAAAATGGACACACACGATAAGCTTTATGCTGTGCCCGTAGAAATTTTCAGTAAGCCGGGGTGTGGTTGTGATGTTTTTGTCTTGTTTGTTCGGTTGGTGGGATATTTGGTGAGAAGGAAGGAAATTTTGTGGTTATTTGGTGTAAATTAGGGGAAAATACGAGAGTCCAATATTTTGTTATTAGACGGGTTTTTGTTTTTTGATGGTTTTGCCTGTAGGATTGTGAATAAACTTTTAAATTCGGCATGCTTTTAGGGTTATCAGAAGATCAAGGGAAGAATTTTGTTTCAGTGGGCAAACAAGGCCATTGCCGAGACAAAGATGGTTTGGAAGGTCAGAATCAGAGTCGTCTGATGCTGTTGCCCAGAGAGTTCTTCAGTGGCGTGCTAGGTATTGTCCACATTGTTCCCCTTGCCCGAATTTTCTTATTTAATCCGTACTTTGGTTTGATTTATCTGCTTCAAATATGATATCACTGCTTTAACTTGTTTTCTCAGACATTTCTTTAGGATAACAGGTTTCAGAAACAACTTATTATAAGTTGTTATGTTCTGGTTGAATGGTGTTTCTAATGTGAAATTGATTCTCGCAGCATATATGAACAACACTTGCAAGCTGTTCCTTTTTCTTCTCGGAGTAATCAGGAGCAGGTATGTTCATCAGCCGAAGTTGTTGTGGTTCATAGAGAAGGAAACGGACATAATTCTTTGTGTTCAATTTGTTCCAAACTTTCTTCAAATGAAATCCAGTAACCGACATAAAGATATCTTTGGGAGAATATGGAACCACAAGAACTTTTCTCAAAAACTTTTTTTCCCAAATAACTAACATGGATACAATTTTTTTTTGTGCTTTTTTTGTTCAACATGTACCAATTTAGACGCTTGTGTACTTAAGATTGTTGATGTTTTTCAATTGTCATATGATGTCTGCAGCTGTCCGTCATTGGATCTCAAACAAGTGTGCTCCATCTATTTTTTGTGTGGAGGGTTCTTGTTTCTAGATACTCTATAAACTTGCTCTGATTTGTGCATCATGGATAGACAGAGTTTGTCTATGGACACTTAAATGTCCCCCGGCACAAAGAATTTAGGGACAACCACTTACATGCATGTTATGTACTCAACTGTTTTCTTGGTGATATTTCAGTCAATTGTTCCCTCAGGATGTTTCTGCAAGACTCCTCCAATACCCTCACACGGGGAGCTTTTGGAAAGGGCTCTTTTGTATTGCACATTCTTTACCAAATAATGTCTATTTGTGATACTAGTTTAAACGGAAGTCTTTGGGTTTGTCGAATGGAATATGGAAGCATTTGATTCTTGGGGAAGAGGAGAGAGAATATACTTAGTTTATTTTTGAGGGCTGACTTTCCATCTTCTGTTTTGATCTACAGAACACGACAAGGAATAATTGTGCTCAAGAAAGGATAGAGAAGAAAATAGAGCCATGGATTCGTAGGGAATTGGAAGCTATCCTTGGGGATCCTGATCCGTCTGTAATTGTTCATGTGGCTTCCTCGTTATTCATATCAAGCTTTGAAGAGAAGCGCGAGGTCTCTTGCGAACAATCTGATCTTATGGATAACTATCTTGAACCTTTGCGACCTTTTCTGCATGAAAGGACCAATATGTTTTGGCATGAACTTAGGTACGTCATCTGCGTTCAACTGACAGAAGATTCCTTATTGAACAACTAAGGGTGCTTTATCTGTTGGACTTCTTCTTACATATTATGCATTTGGTTTAGGTGAGAATATCTGAATAATATCTGTATTCAGTACTCTAATGAAAAGAATTGGATTTTCCTTAGGTGTTTCGCAGAAAGCCCATTCAACATGGAGACATATGACACGGTGGTCGAATATAGAAAGTGGTCAGAATAAGTTCAGAAAAGAGACTTCAATTCAGCTCTCTATGTGTTGCTTTGTTGCAAACATGCAATCTTTGGTTAGGTGGAAATTTGAGAGGTCATGTTCTTCGAAGAACTTTGGCTTCAAAGGATTATGCTCTAAAGTCAACCCATGTGTCTTGCCACTAAGATGGATGTTGATATTGCGCTTATGAGATGAGCGAACTGTCGGGAACAAGGTAGATCTGAGTTCCATTATGTTAGCAGGAAGCAAATCAGTGTTCGCAAGTGGACTGGTGCCCAATACTTTTCAAAAAACTCAATCTCGATTCTCGACAATGGGTACAGAAAAAGTAGCAGAAACACTGGAGGAGTTTACTAACTCAAGACTTAAAATTTCCACATACCTCCGGGTGTTTGATTCGGCTTCTTACCCTGCCAGTATTTCAGTCAAATACTTGTCTTTAGCCTTAAACTGGATATTATTGATGTCAACTTTATCAAGGCAGGGAATTTTTCTTGTTGTATTGTGCAAAAGCAGGGCTGCAAATGAGCTGAATCGAGCCGAGCTTTATCTCATGTATAACTTGATATTCTTCTTACCAACAAAGCGAGCACTGGCAAGCTGCATCTTTTATACAGCTTCTTAAACCTTGTATTGGTTGTCTGCATTAGGATATTGTCCTTTTTTCTTTTCTTTTTTTCCTGTACAAATTCTTTCACAACCAAGACAACATTTTATTTCTCATTATGGATGCATCCATGCTGGCAACATAAACCTAGTTTGCGGCTCACGCTCAGTGTTCGGAATTCCGCATTCTATTGGAATTGAGAAAATAGCCTTTTAGGGAATGCGATGAATTGGAATAAGAATGTGACTACGCATTCCACATCCAATTCGAAATCACATTCCCAAACAAAGAGAATCTAATCTCTCTTCCTCCCCCGGTGTCATAGCTTATAGGCACAATCCATGAGCAAAAAATGTGATTATAAACATCTCGTAAAATGTTGTTTCTAAGATAAGATCCCTGAAACAATCCATACGCTGAAATGTTTTTATTGCTAGGAATAAATATCCGGGTGTATTGGGTAGTATTAAGCCCCTCAATATTAGTCCGAAGGAATTACTTATATCCTGTATGATAAATTATCATTCCACTGTTAATCAAGCAAACGGAGCATAAGTGTAGAGTGGTTATTCTACCCAAAGGATATCGTCAGGCGAAATCTGCCATCAGTACTCAAGACAAAAGAGAACGATTCTCATCAAATTTCAGCCTTAAGAAGTTATCAGATTCACAAAGTTATATGAAGCACCACTAGTTCTCAAACAACACACAAATTTTAACACAGGGCTGCAAATAGAAGATAAACCACAGGAATGCCAAAAAGGAACAAATCTCTTTCTCCACATTACCTCAGAATATTGTGACAAGACTCAATTCGGAATCAGAGGAAAGTAATTTGCATAACACATGCATGGAACTCCAAAGTACAACTCTACTGAACCAAACCTAACCGAGCCTTGTGTCCCAATTGTTTTCCTATTTTCATAAACCAAAATGGGAACTTCCCAGTCTATTGAAAGTTTCTCCATTTGGGCAAGCAGCAGACATATGTTACAAAGAAGCTATGCTCTCTTTAGCTGATTTACTCAGAGACGAAGACCAAACAACTTAGCACGGATTTAGTGTACAGTGTCGTCATTTACAATTTTCCATGCTTAAAATGGCAAGATGGAATTTCTTCAGATCATCAAATTAATGCAGAGGCTGAGAGAAGCCACTGTGTTCTCCAAATAATCAATCCATTTGGAAATGAAGTCAAACTTTCTGACAGAGGAAACATAAAACTGTATAACTATTACAAGGGGCAGATGAAGCATATTGGCACAAGGTTACCTGAAAGCTACTGCCTGGTTTGCAATCAAATTAGAACTTAGCAGACCAACTTACTAGAGAACTTTGACGAAACTAAACACAAACCTCTAAAGCCTTGTCGTGAACATACATGCACGTTTAGGTACAATAATAACGATGAAAGAAAAATGTAAATCTTTTCCTATACAGATCTGTAACCTATTTTACCAAGAAGTGCTAAATTGCTAATTTCTCCCTTTCTGTAATGGCTTCAGTAGCCACATTTCTGCTAAGTCTTGTAGCTCAGGATACATGATACAGGTACATTTGCAATTACCTCCAAATCATCAGTTGTCACTTTATTAAGGAAGACACTCTCCTCAAAGTAAGTGATTGCAGAACTAGCATCTCCTAGCGCGCTCAACTGCAATATAAACGGCGTATTATGTGTTTTCCCCAAAAATGTCAGAATCAGGATCAAGCTTTGGAGACATCAATAGTGCGCTTGTATGTTGAGATACACATTATCCTGCAGAGATAAGCAGACTAACGAGCCTTCTCTTTAATTTGCCTCCAGGGAAATTGCTCTTTAGAATGACAGAAAATATACAGTTTCAATTTCATAAACATGAGAAATCTATTAAATGACTCATTTTTGCCTTCAAACAGCACAGTTGTGTTAATACGCAAGTATATGGTCAAGTAGAGCCATACCCTCTCCTACCTCCTCTCTTTTTTGCTCAACCAAACATGCCAGATGGAAAAAATCTTTCCCTGGGGTATGTAACATTGGAGCAAATTAATTCGATTGTTATCCCTTGGCTAGCCCCTTGGGTGCTGCTGTTCTACTAATGAACTATGGTATTTGAGCCAACCTGTGCGTGAGCCTTGGGCTTGGAGGCACTGCAGTGCAGGCTCACTACATTCTGAGTTCACCAAAAGATGATGATGGTATTCTACTTGAATTTGGTTCCTTCACAAGGATGCGACGGAAAAAAGTGGGGAGCTTGTAAGACCCACTTCGTTTTGTTGCCTTTTCAGAAACAGTCCCGGGAATTTTTTAGAAACCTCACATTGCAAAAAAAAAAGTACATACTTCAAGTTTCCAAGCGATTGCCCAATGAATTCTTCCACTGGAGACGGCCAAAAAAGCATCTTTCGAAGATGAAAAAGAAAAGCATACAAAGATATCCTCACTTCACGCTATGGGTAATTTAGCAAAACTACCTGTCAATGCGAACTGGTTAACATGTCCATGAATTTGCTACCTGTCAATGCGAACTGGTTAACGTGTCCATGTAGAAGTCATTAATCATTAACTCCAAATTGAACAACAGTCACTCAAGTCTATGCACATGGTCCAGCTTACTTGCAATAACTACTCAAATACTCCAATGTGGGACAAGACTCATAATAACTACTCAAATACTCCAATGTCTTCAACCTAAGGAACAGAATCAAAATGTAACAGCAAAGCAAAAATTTCTCAGCCCCAACTCCCAAGTCATGGGCATGCAAAGGCTAACAAAAACTCAAGCCTGTTGGTTACAAGCATAATCATCAGAGAATCACTTCCTAGCTAGTGCAGAACTTAGTCCCCGTCCATCTCTATAGGCTCCTCCCTCTTCCCTGGGCCCACCGGCTGGTTTCGCCATAATAATCTACAGTACAAAGCCCAGGCATAATACTTCAAGAAATAAAACCCCGTGGATTGTATGTTTAAAACAAACAAAGCTTAAAGGTGAACAATGTAAGAAGGAATGGCAACAAAATATACTTAAATCTACAGAAGGAGCCATTTCCCTAATTGTAGGGATCGTTTAAAGCTATACGGATTCTATTAGATCTGGTCTATGAAACAAAAACCCCATCCCACGGAGGAAGCAATCAAGGGGGCTACACAAGTAACAACCATGCCTTACAAAAATCTTCCACCCAATTCCCTCTTCTTCTTTTTTTAGCAGCAAAGAAAGGATTCACCATTAAAAAATGATACAAAACAGAATCCCTGTAGTGACACACCAGGGAGCATCATGCACAAACAGTAGTACCTCACCTATCACTTCACCTCACCTGGCACACACACACACGCACACACACACACACACATATATATATATATATATATAGGAGTTAGGTTCCGGTGAGGGATCCCTCATTTTGTTAAAATTAGGGACTTTCATTTCCTGATCAAATTTCGATGATCCGAACCGTTCAATGTGTGCAGAACGTGATTTTAAGGGTCCCCGTGAGAAATCAACAAAAAAAATGACCGGGAAGGGCTTCATCCGAGCAGTTTTCATTGAATGGTTCAAAAAAAACTGCTCGGATGAAGCCTTTCCCGGTCATTTTTTTTGTTGATTTTTCACAGGGACCTTTAAAATCACGTTCTGCACACATTGAACGGTTTGGATTTTCAAAATTTGATCGAAAAATGAAAGTCCCTCATTTTAACAAAATGAGGGATCCCTCACTTGAAAATTCCTCTATAGGAGTTATATATACATATACATATATATATATATATATATATATATATATTGCAAAACAGAAAAAGACACCCAATGTTGGTAAGATACCAACAAAACACCCAAAGGAAACCTAGCACAAACAAATGGGCTAGGCCCAAGCACCAAAACCTAAGCCCAAACAAACAAAACCAAAAACCTACATCAAAGCCCAAAAGCCAAACCCTACATTCCATCCCTAACCACCAACTCCACCACCGCCCGCCACCATCATTGCAAGTCTGCAACCCTTCTCCAGCCACCGCTGCAAACAAAACTGCCTTCCAAAAATGCCCACACCAGCCACCAAAAGCCGCCACCGTTGCCGATTGGGACAAAACAGCCCCGGACCGGTTTCGCATTCATGCACGCACCAGCCACCATTCGAACCAGAGCAAAGGACAGAAATCTTGGTCAAAGGACCAGAGATCTGCAGTCACCCAATTCCCTCTTACTACTCTTAACTTAATAAAAGAATTGCCCGCGGATCTGGGTCTGCATTTTGGCTAAAATGCGGACCATGATCTCAGCCGTTGGATTTATTACCAGTAATAAATTGTCCGTGGATCCGGATTATTGAAAACATAATCCAATGGCTGGTGAAAGAGGTCCGCATTTTAGCCAAAATCTGGAATCCCTGACTGGATCTGGGAGATATATATATATATATATATATTTTTTTTTTCAATTTTTTTCCAAGTTTAAATTGCAAAATGTGAGACATAACTTCTATGCCAATTCTAAACTCATAACCAGCAAAACCTAAGAGAAAATCAATGATACTGAATCGCTAAATATAAAACAAAAAGTGGTTCCAATGACGTTACACCTTCCTTTCTTCCTTGAACAAAGAGAAATGATGGCTTTGGATACCTACTAAAACGTTTAAGTAATAACATATTTACCCCCCAAAAAAAATCATATAAGTACCAAATAGATAATCAACCAATCTATGGTACCAAAGCTTATTGAGACATCATCCTACACCATCCATTTAGAACTTTGACTCATTGACATTTGCTGTTTTATATGCATTAGGCTTTACTTTTGTTGATGAAGAACCATCTTCTTTGCACTAATCCAACTACCTCAATGCCGATAATTGCCTTCACCCGTATATCTAACACAACATCCGTGCCCATTTCATATTTTGGTGTATTCACCCCCTCATAGACAATAAATGACAACGTTACGTGATTAACATTACATGTGCAGTGTGATTTTTTTATTTGTTCTTTTGGTTTTGATTATGATGAGAACATCGTTTTGGTATAGGGGACTGGTGGAGACGTTACGTGATTAACATTACATGTGCAGTGTGATTTTTTTATTTTTTATTTTGGTTTTGATTATGATGAGAACATCGTTTTGGTATAGGGGACTGGTAGAGCTTGATGCAACACCCAAGTCTTTGAAAGGCTTTCATTTCCCACTAACGTCCTTTAACTACATACGCATTGCAGTTTCCAAGTCATGTTGTTTGAAGAGAATGAAAGATTGGCTGACCCATCCTCATTCCTCTGTCTATGCATATGTAATTCAGTACACAAGCCCTTAGCTTTAAGGTATCTCTTATTACCCCTACAGGGACAGGTACAAGGTTGAAGTCCCTGCAGGGAACCAAGCGTGTTTGTATCTTACTCGTCCACATATTTTTGGATATTAGATCCATTTGTGATTATAAGAATTCAATGACTCTGGTTTTCTTACCTTTAAGAAAAACATATCTATGAATTCTACTTCATATCTATTAGAGAGCCGTCTGAGACTGTATGGTGACCACCAATTTATCTAGTTCATTCTTGTTCATGCTTAGGTCCAGCATCGATTAACCTTACATTGTACTCAAGTACCATCTCCTTCCATAAGGTTTAGTGTTCCCCTAAACCAAGGGCGGACCTACCTTGGGGCACATGCCCCCACGCCTTTTAATTTTTTTTTTTTTGTCGATTTTGTGTGTGCGTGTATATATTATATGTTTGAATGGTTGCAAGTAAACATTTGCTGGTGCAATGGTAAGGTGTTGACTCTTTGAACAAGAAGGCGTGAGTTTAAGTCACCCCCTGCGCTCCCAATGTGCTTTTTTTTGTTTTTTTTCCCAAAATCCTAACCAAGGTTTCTCCCCACTCCCCTACCATCTCTGATCATTTGTGTAGTATAGAATATGAACCCGCACATTGCATTTGTATACTTTTGGTCCCCAAAACTTGCACTTGTAGAGTTAATAATAGGCAAATAGATGATGAACATGTGATAATATTGTTTTAACGCATATAGTCGAGGTGCGCAAGTTTGCCCAAGTAGCTAGTTATTAAAATACACATATACTTTAAAAATGTTAATTTATAATGAATACTAAAATTATTTTTGAGTCAATGTGCTTAACTGTAACTCATATATTACGGTTACAAAAAAAATTGGTGCCCCCACTATGTCAAATTCCTGGGTCCGCCACTGCCTTAAAACAAAGATGTCAAAAGGAGGTATGCGCGTAAGGACATACGTATAATGTAGAAGGCTGAGACAATGGAAGATAGATATAATATGGCATCACAAACAGAGCATAAAATCCTTTTCCTAATTACATACACTTCTGGAATAATTATACGTGATGATGTCCTGTCCATCAACATATTTTCACAACAAGCGCAACATAAAGCTCTGAGAAGTACAGAACTGTCGGTCCGTTGGATTTGAAAAGCTAATGATAGGTGCTACCGATGACATCAAATATCCAAATGGAATCAAAGATTCAAAAGAGAAGAAGCAAATCCCATTCAAGAGGATGAACCCCAACGGGTAGAGAGAGAAACTATGTCTTAGCCAATATAATCCAATATGTAATCAAAAGCCACCAAATGAAAGACCAACTCACCAATTCATAGACTCAAGACTCTACTAACACTAAGGACACTACAAAAGGCACAAACGACCCCAAATTGTACTGTATCAGTGCAATGGATGATTACGACCAGTCGACCACGAAGGAAGCAATGTCAAACTGGAATATACGAGGATTCAGGTACAAGGATATTGTTTAGATCCCTTACTATGGTCCTTACAATTCTAGTGCAAGGCAATAATACTTCCTCTTGAGTAGGTAAGCAAGTGACTCCCAGTTTACTGTTATCAGGACAACAAATATCATACAAGAACTAGCAAACAAATATCCAGGTATGTGCAATGGATGAATAAGACCACCAAGGAAGCAGATGTCAAACTGGAATATAACAGGATACATGTATAAGGATGTTGTGTAGTTACCCCTTCCTATGGCCCTTAAAGGAAGTTGCATCATCTTATAGATGCCGATAGAGTGCTTGGAAGATTCTGCACTCCGACAATTGACAGCCCACTCTAACTCAATATGCTAAAATAGAAACGAGTTTAACAGTTTGAAAGCATAGTTCTCGTAAGAAAGGAAAGGAGGATAGGGAGAGAAGCATCACATACAAGTAGCTCACTCAACTATATCTTCATCATAGTAAATCATGTCCGTTCAAGAATATCAAATCAAATCTCAGCATGCATCAGAGGTCGAAAATTGTGAACTGAAATCATGCGTGAATGTTTTAGAGCAACAGAGATGTCAGTTATTAGGAGAATAGAAGATGGAAAATAAGTTGGCCATTACAAGAATGTATAAATAGACCTTGAGGCCAAAAGATGTGGTAGGCAAGTAGCCAAAATTCGTACTGCATGGACTAGTAGGTGTCACATCCTTATGACTGAGGGAGGTATTCATTGACGTTGGTGAAGGGAAGATAAAGAGCCAGACTGGGGATTTATCCATTGATCACAATCTTGGGCTATTCTGGATCATGTTGTCTTTAGCCGATCTGATGACCACATAACACGGAGAAGCTTATAATCCCGTCCCATCGGATATAAGACAGGCTTAACCAAACAAATATAACCGCCACATGCATCCAACATGGCAAGGATAAAGATATAATAGTAGAAAATAAAGAAAATAAGCCTTGAGAGAGAGATTTGCTAAAGAATACTTACAACTAAGCGAGTAATTTGAGCCTTTTCCACTTGAGTAGCTGTTATGCTGACCAAAGGCTTCAAAAACAAAATGGAAGAAAATCTCAAACAATTGGCAAATTCCCTGTAAGAAAACAGAGTCAACAGACACAGTCAGGTAGAAGTAAAGTGATACTGGCCGCATCATTAAAATTGGATCAATAACAGACAGACAGGAGGATAAAACACAGACAATAAGAAAAAGGCCAGCAGCAGTAAATTTACCCTAAAAAACTCAACATTGACTATCTCCAGCTTCTGCATAAGCCTCGCATATTTATCCATCAACCTATAGTGAAACAACATTCAGCTCACTGTATCCATGGACATTTTTCAAAAGTTCAATCACACAAACAAAGATATCTCATCTAAGAAGACAAAGTGATGATCCTGTCTGTGCTATCTCTTCTTCATCATTAGATTCATTACTATGAGCTGAAAATTTTATTGAATGATTGGACTTGGAAATCCGACTTGGGAGTTGACTATCTTCGTCAATGAAGTCTACATGAAGATCTTCATTTTCATCTTCTGTGACGGTATTAGTTCCATTTCCATGACTAGCATCATTGTTTTTTGGCTGAAACACATCAGTGTGGAGATTCTCATTATTTATTCCATTAGGTTCTCCAGAGTCTGACCCTTTAGGTGACAAGGAACCATTGTGCTCTTTGGCACTTAGTTTCACCAAAATTGGGTTACCACTTTTAAGCCAATATGAAAATCCACTCTTGCCCGTTTCAACTAAATCTGCTGGCTCACTGGATCGTAGGACTCTTTTATTAGGAGAGTTACGGTCAGATGGAACAATAAGGGCTGCTCCATCACCAACAAGCCCAGCAAAACTTACAACTTGTATTGTTTCTGGTGGCAGTTGTAACCAATTCTCCTTTTCCAAAACCCTTTTTAGTGCCTGGAAATAAGGGGTTAAGTAAGTCATTGTATGATTGCATTCAGACTAAATGCAATGCAATATAAAGAATACTATTACTGGTATAATTAAAAAATAAGAAATGGGCTTCATTTTTCACGCAGCTTACAAGGTAGGATGTCGTTTGTTTCTCTGATTACATTGTTCATAAAGCATAGCAAGTTTTAATCCCATCACTTGGAATCTTGAAGTTATGGTTAAATAAGTACTTAAATCTGTTTTTTTTTTTTTTTCCTCTCTTTTCTACAACCTACGGTTTCACTTTCTTTCACTCTCACTTACTGGTTATTTATGCATACAATCTTAATCCACCTTCGCCAATAATGAGGTAACGTTTTTGGTTGCCTAACTGTGAGAGATGTGCATTCCAAATAGACTTCAGTCCATATTTAGGATGAATCACATACATTATGTTGTCTCATATTACGAGTAGTTATTAGACTAACAATATGCACCGTTTTTTATTTAAGTGATTTTTTTATTTTTTTAGAGTAATTGTCATATACAATAATAATGTATAAGGGATTATCAAAAGTGCAAAACAAGTTTAAAACATGATTGGTCTTCATACCGGGTCATGCCGTTAGATCAGCAATGTAATTGTAGCACAACAGTGCAATTTCAAAAGCCAACTAAGGCATCAGTGTACCCATAAGGTATTCCCCAAGTTCAAAACGCGTATCAAAATTGGTATAAGACTACAGAGGAAAACTGGAGAACGCTCATGATAATTTCCTATGCTCTCTTTCTTCTTCTTTTCTTAGTTGAATATGATAATTTCCTATGCTCTCTTTCTTCTTCTTTTCTTAGTTGAATTGAATGCCATCACTTTTCTCCTGCTCCAGTGACACAGCTAGAAACGCGAACAAGAACAGAATCGCCCCCACGAGTAAAGAACAACCCTTCCACAATCTAATAACCCGCAGATTAATAGAATTATTGGAAAAAAGAGATACTCTCTCTTATGAAAACACTCAATATATTAATCAACTCCACTAGCCAAGAGGCTTACATCCATATTTATAAAAGTAGAACTCCTAAACCTAGCCAACATTCCTAAAATACCAAAAAGGAAACAAAATCAATCCTAATTTTCTTGACCAAGTAATCTAGATAATAGGAAACCTCAATCAAAAGAAACTAGGAAAGTAAATACTTTTAGAATATTTTGACTAAATTAAAACATAATAAATAAAAATACTAAACCTAAATTAATTAGAATAAAATACAACTTTCTTGGAATTCACCCTGCATCATTTGACGCAGACAGATATTTTGATTATTATTCTAGAAATATAGGATTCTTAATTCATTATTTTGAGTTTAGCATTTTAGTAGGAATGTTTTATTTTAGTCAAGATTTTTTTACAAGTATTTAGTTTTCCTAATTTGATTTGATCTAGTATTCCTATTTTGAATAGGTTTCTTGGTCAAGGAAAATTATGATTGATTTTATTTCCTTATGTTTACTTTCCTTTTTAGATTTTAAGAATGCTAGGTTTAGGAATTCTATTAGTATAAATAAGGTTGTAAGCCTTAGGGTTAAGGAGTTGTTTTATGAATTATTAATGAAAATTTGAGAAGTTTTTCCAATATTGTGTGTTCGTAGAGGGAGTATCTCAAGGTTCTAGTTCATACTTATTCGTGATTGTCATTGTTGCACATTCTTCTTTTTCGACACGCCTCCCTGCATCATCTAGCATCTTCCTTTGACACAAATCCTTACCTAATCAGTTTCTCTTGCACTGAACATGAGTTGTCTAGGATCTCTAGGTAAGCTGAATCATGTACTAAGGAAAAAGGTAAATTCTAATATGATTCTAAATTTGATTTTCAGACAATAGCATCTAAGGAAAAAAATGAGCAGAGTGTAGTAATAACTGCCAACATAAACCAGAAGTCACCAGAAACCAGACTGCATTTGTTGATACAAGCTTGTCAACATGCAAGGACAAGTAATACAATGCGGAAAGAATTTTGCAGAATGTGGAGCGATAGTGGAGCACCGATATTCTTTAAGCTCCAACAACCATCTTTTAAAATCCACATAAATGGGAATAAGGTTGAATATGGTTTTGATCAATGTCTAATATAGTCCTCTTGTATGCGGAACAAAAGGACACAAAAAGGGAGTAATGCACAGGTCCTCAGCACTTAGCAGTACATTTTATAAGTACACAATGACACATTTCAGCATCTTGCAGAAATCATAAAATATATGAACCCCACATAGACAAATTTGTGTATGTATACATGTAAACATCATTACAAAAATGCAGAAAAGCTCTCGATATAATGTTGGCCCTCCCAACAGAAATGTTGTCTACTATAAATGAAGAACCCAAAACAGAAGTTGAACAAAAAGCATTCTTGTTAAAGAGAACCAAAATGACAAACTCTCACTAGAATAGAAGATAATTTTTCCAATGAAATAACAATAAACACTGTAAGGACTTACATATATATTTTGCCGATGAAAAGCAGCAAAATAGTTTCCACAAACAGCCTTCACTTTCTGCCTGAACTCAACTGCTTCAGAACCACAAAGAGCTTCCCCATCCAAGATGAAGACATTCAGATCTTCATAATTTCTCAAAAATTGATGGATGCTCAATGAACAAACTGCAGCAGAGGAAAGCAACACTGATACGGAGCTTCTTGTTAGTTGCCAAAGATTCTTGTGACCTCTATGCAAGGTCTGTGAAACAAATACTGTAGCATCCTTCCTCAGCTGGAACAATGGGGATCCACTGCTTGAAGCATCACTCCCACCATTCCTTGACTCATCAATGGAATCAGGAGATTTTGTACACATGGAACCATAAGTTTCAGTAGCATCAGCTGAAGAGGCGACAGCTGTCATGTCCACTCTGTGCATAGATTCAGAGATCTGCATTTGGACTACAAGAAATTCCATTTACTGAATCAACATGCTGAATTACCCCAGGAATATCATCTTGCTTCTGCTTTATTTGTGGTGCGTGGCAAGATGAAACGTGTAATAAAAAGCCTGAGAAAAAATCTAATATATGTGACATCAACCATCCAGAACTAGATTTCAAACAATCAAACAATCAGCAAAACCCCAGTAAAGCCCATCAATCACTAAAAAAAGATGAAGTGTTCATATCAAAGTGGGCAAAGAATGACTTGAACAGCACAAAGCTGAAAGCAACAGTATACAAGAGAAAAAAAAAACAAGAAATTCCATTGAAAAAGGCCAAGGCACAAATTAAGTTGTACATTGCTTCTGTATCCAAACTTCTTTTGATTTTCACATCCTTACTCTATTCACTTTAAGCAAGGGCCAAGGCCCCAAATGTGTCTTGCACATTTCATTCAGACATAAAAATGCATGTCAAAACCATAATCTATTGACAGAAACAATCAAGAAAATACAAGACATCTAGGATATGTGTCGCTGCGAATCTAAAACATGTTGGTGCATATCATTTCCCAGACATATGCACTCCTTAGGCTTCTAGTAAAGCCATATCCTTAGTCAAGTCCAACGCTATGTTATCTAGATAGGTTGGGTACGAGGAACGGGACAAGGACGTGGTAACTTACATACTCTAAAGTGCGGTACAAATGAATGTTTAGGATAGACTTGTACATTTTATTCTATAGTAGTTAAGGTACTTCTAGAGCAGTCGTCTCCAAAATAATCAAGACAGTCACTGGCATGTCTGAGTGATGTGACCAGTCATGTACAGTCGCTGGCATCGTCGCACATGAAGGGGTTATAAGCTTTCTTCTCTATCGAGGAGTGATGTGACCAGTCGTGTACAATCGCTACCTTTGTCTTAATCAAAGAGCGGTTAACATGGGCGACGATGCGGTTTTTATCTATTGCATGATGATGCAATCAGGAAGGAAAAGCATGTGATGGCAAGGCTTTACCTTATCACCAAGGAGATAGATCATAGAGCTACATCGCGATGCTAGAAGGGAATGAAGGGAGGATAGGGTGGCTGGCCTGAAGGCTGCAATTCGAGATTGCAAGGCACAGATGACTCTGACTCTGAGCTCGAGGCGGGCTTGCCAGCTCTTTAGAGGCGATTTCGAGTTCTTGGAGAGGCAACTTAAGGAGAAGATGCGGAAATTTAAATATGGTAGAAGCACCATTATAATAACATGCCATGATGATGTTAAAGCGCTTTGGAAGGCGCCGAATTTGCTAGCTAGTAGTATCAAGGTGAGATACAAATGTTCAGAGCACGACAGGTCAGAGATATTTGGCAGGTTACTGCTGGGTGTGGTCCTGCAATGCTGGTGAAGTAATTGAAGTAAATGGGCTTGCTACTATGAGAGGTGGATTTACTTCTGGTTTCTGAGGACGAGTCATGCCCTACAATTCATGCACTCACTCTTTGCACAAACTTATATATGGGACCCACCCTCCTATTTATAGACACAATTAAAAAATTCTAGACCAAGACAATTATAGACAAAGATTCCTAGATATAGTACAAGAAAGTTGTAGATATATGTGGATGGTGAGGGAAAGATGGTGGAGAAATCTAGAAGTTTGAAGGATTGGAAGTTCCGGTAGGATTTGGATGTATCCGCACTGGTGGAGTCCCAAGGTTTCCATCGTAATCTGAAATCCAAAACATTCTGGAGGAACCCAAAAATTTCCAATATCAACCAGAAAGGCGGAGATGACTAACATTTTCCTTTACCTAACGTTATAACTGGAATTGAAGTCCTATTTGGTCCCAAGGGGTAATGGGTTGATGGAAAGAGATGAGTTTTTGACACTTGGCATTCCGTTCATGAGAACGTGTGTCCACTTTATAGAGCTTTCTTTTTGTGTCGTCACATGCGGGATACTTCCTCCATCCCAAAATGTTAGACCTTTTTGGGATAGCGTGCCATTTTCAATTGTCTATATCTTTTAATGTGAATGTTAAAAAATATGCAATATAAATATTATTTTTTTAATTAGTTCTATAAGACAAAGTTTTCAAAATCACATAAAACTTTATGAATCAAAAGATATGAGCAATCTAAAATGGCACGCAATCCCAAATAGGTCAAACATTTTGGGACTGAGGGAGTATTTTGTTTTCATGTTACATATCTTCCACCCGCACATATGTGCATGTTGTGTATGAGTGATGTGAGACCCAAGTGTGCGACCTTTTACTGTGACTAGGTTTACATTCGATGCAAAAATTGAGTTTCGGGGGTCGAACTAGAAATTCACGAACCTTGGGGGAGTTGATCGATATTACTATGAAGCTAGAGGGACCTATAGTGTAATTTTTCCCAACAAATAGATTTTTTCCCCAGGGGAGATCGGCTCCCCATTTTCCCCATTTCCTTGGGTTTTCTTTTTATCTTCTTCTCTCTCTTGATTCCTTCACTCTCTCTCACACTACATACACAATCAACCTCACAAATCAAGTAGATTCTGGAGTAATTCACTAATTCAGCTAACCTACTCCCCACAACATCACCCCTGCCCCCCAAAGAGAAAAAGAAGATAACTCACCCCACCAAGCACAAAAAGTTGACAGAGAAACCAATAAGGTTGACAAAAGTAATTCTAATTCAAATGGTATGGGTATTGTTTCAAAGGATTCAGGCACTTGTCATTTTATGTGATCAAGAAGAAGTCAATGACCAGAAGAACAATTCAGTGCCTCAAAAAGAATGTGAACAGTGATTACCTCAGAAATAGCAACACACAAAATGCAGAAGCAATCCGTAAAAAAGTCTTGGTCCAACAGTTTTCTTGTCATGTATCTGATGGAGACATGAATGAGTAAACATACTGCCCACTGAGTTGTCGAACAATATAACTAGAAAACCCAAACAATTACCTTTCCTGGCATATGGTGAATGACATCATTACAGTTCGGTAGGACCGAATGTTGCCACGAAAGGATCTATGGTGGAGATAAAAAGACGACCTCTTCAACACAATTTTGGAATCACAATTCAGTAGTGACCGCCATCCTCATCCTCCAACGGTCCTTCATGCCAAAACTGCACTTTCTTGGCCTTTAACATGCAATGTTACAACACTGCCATGGTACTGATTTGTCTAGCCAAAGTTTTTCACAGTCCTCAGTGACAAAACTGCACCTTCTTGGCCTGTAATATTCCATGGTGCAACGCTGACATGGTATGGGAATCCGGCTGAATCCCCCTAGATATCATGTCATTAAGAAGGGTTACAGCCCTATCCGCGTATCCCCGACGACAATAGCCACGTAGGAGAGCTGTGTACGTCACATTGTCCGGTTCTAGACCTCTATCAATCATTTCATCAAAAAGGGCAGCAGCATCCTCAAGGTTGTCTGATTTACAATGACAATCAATCAAAACTGTATACGAAATAACATCAGGTTTTTGTTCAATCTCTTTCATTTCACTCCACAAAGTGGCAACCTCATTCTGTTCTCCTTTGCTCCCTTCTGCATTTGGGAGGCAGTGGTCCTTCATTTTTTCTTTAGAATGCCCATCAATTAAAACTGTGTAAGTGATAACATCTGGTTCAATACCCCTCGCCTTCATATCCTTGAGAACTTCACAAGCTTCCCGCAAGCAATTAACCCTACAATAACCATTTATCATCATGGTGTAGTTAATAACATCAGGAGTTATCCCAGTCCGAACCATTGTATCAAACACCCACTGGGCCTTTCTCATATCTCCAGAGCTACAAAAAGCAGCTATGAGTTTGCCATACATTATTTTACAAGGGGCATCATCTGAAGCCAAAACTGCCTCAAATAGCGCAAGAGCCTTATCATTCTCACCTTCTATACAAAGGTTACTTAGAAGTTTTAAGCACGAACTCCTACTCAATGAAAAACCTTGCTTGGGCAGCTTAACGAAGAGTTCATAAGCCTCTCTTGTATTGCCTGCTTCACAGTAGCCATTGACCATGGCATCACAATGGCCTAGACACTTTTCTTCCAAACCATTAAAAAACATTTCAGCTTCCTTGACCTTCCCTCCTGTGCATAAGCCTTCAATGATCATTTTATGGGTAACAACGCTCGCTTTCAATCCTTGTCCCTCCATGTAATCCAAAAGATTTAAGGCCTCTTGTGCAAGGCCATTTCTCGAAAGCCCATGAGCCAGTACGTTGTAAGTAACTACGTCAGGTTTCAAACCTTTTTCCCTTATTTCCTCAAATAGTTTCACGGCATCAACAAGTTTTCCTTGAAGACAGTATCCACCAATTAAAGTAGTATAGTGCACAATATCCAAACTCATCTTCTTACCCTTCATCTCATCAAGCAACCTGACTGCTGCTTCTAATTTTCCCAGTTTGCATAATGCATTAACTACTATATTGTATGCCACTTCATCAAGGAATATCCCTAACTCCTTGAAGTTGTTGAACTGGTCCACTGCCTCATCAGCCATGCCCATTTGGCACAAGCATTGAAGAATCACACCAACAATCACGCAATTGGTTTTGATACACTTTGCTGCCATTTCATTATGAAGCGCCAAAGCTTTAAGTATATGCCCAATCTTACAATACCCACGGATTAAGGAACCATAACAGTATGCATCTGGAACCACTCCATGTTCATCCATATCAAGCAACACACACTCAGCTTCTTTTAACTTCGACTCGTTAACAAATCCACGAATAACTACCAAATAAGTAAACACATCAATTGGAATATTTTGGTCCCTCCATGCTTTGAGCACTTCATACCCCAAGTCTGACCTCGCTTGCGAGCAGAGCCCCTCGATATAGGTTGAATACGTGAAGGCATTTGGGGTCAAACCAGCTTCCTCCATCTCTTGAAAAATGTCAGCAGCCTCTTCCAAACTACCTTTTCTGCAGAGTGCCTTAATCACAATGCAGTAGCTATAGTCGTTGGGGCTCAAACCAAGCCGCTTGAATTGCCGAAAGACAGCCACAGCCGTATCATTTTTTCTGCTCTCAATCAAACGATTCAAAAGAAAGTTACAGGTCATTATGTTAGGAATTAAACCACGCCTCTTCGTCTGAAACAAAGTATCAATGGCTTCATCGAAGTTGCCAATGCTAACGTAAGCCTTTACCAATGCATCAAACGCCCGTATCAACGACTCCGGGCCCTTTGCTTCAATCCACTCGATTAGTGCTTCAAATAAATCAGAAACTTTGAAACCCAAATGTTTGTCGTTGGATTTGATAACCCCCAATAAGATAGAATCCAACCTCATATCCATACCCCAATAACACAATATCCTAATAATGGCCATGTAAGTGCTAACATTGTGCACAAAACCTTGTTCCTTGAGCTGGTCAAAGAATGAGAGTGCATGGCATGGTTCTTCTCTCAAACTGTTCAAGATTTCAACTACCTTGCAAGTATCTGATTGCCCCAAAGCGTTACCCACGCCATTGCCGCTGTTTTTATGGGCACAAATTATATCTTTGTCTTCGTCAGAAGCAACTAAGCCAGGAAAGCAGTAAGGAGGAGACCTCCTTAACTCGGAAGCAACGGCTGAAACCGCCGACTTGAGTCTAACAAATTGAGTTCTACCAATAGGGTGAGCATAAGAGTTTTTGATCAATTTCGCACCCCAACAATAAACCAACCTTGTAGTAGTAGTAGCAGCAGCAGCAGTAGGTGGCCTTCCAAACATCTACATTTAATCAACCAATCAACTACAAAAAAAAACAAAAAAACAAAACAAAACAAAAAAAACAAGCCGCCCCAAAGATCAATAAACAAAAACTATGAACACTGTAAGGACTTAGAGTATGAACAAAAACTTCTAGACATAATTTCTTGCAACTATGTCTATACCCATAATTCCGCACTAAAGCAGTAGCTCCAGCACTCTAAAAACATCGCTTCAGCACCATATAGCAATTTCCAGCACTTATAGTATGAGTTTCAGCATATAAACTTCACCTTTTAGCTTCCAATTATAATCTCCAGCATATACAAGCATAATTTCTACCATCTAAGCACAGAATTCAGCATATTAGTTCGACTTTAAGCACTTAAGAACAATGATTCAGCTTTCCCTAATCAGCTTTCGGCATAGAAGTGCACATGTTCAAGGTGTAAATAACTAATTGCAGCATATTCAATGAAATTCCTTCACTTAGAGACCCATTTTCAGCACTTAATTGATAACCCAAGCACTCAAACACACTATTTTCAGCTCATACTTTCGAATTAGGGGTTTTGTCAAATTTTAGAATTAGATTTTTTTTTTTTTTGGCAGCACGACATTTTAGGGATGAGGAGTAGATAGTGGGGGTAATCTATCTACCTGAAACAAGGAGGGAGAGAGAGAGACCTTCGTCGTGGACAGCGTCGGGGTGCCAGAAGCCGGTGCTGGAGGCGGTCGCCGGCGATGGGGGAGCAGCTGGGGTTGTGGTGGTCGCAGGTGGTGGGAGCCCCTCCCTCGCTTCTGTGGTCTGTATTTTGAACGAGAAGGGGGAAAGGGAAAAGGGGGAGGGGTTATGTTCGCGACCTTTTTTTTTTTAAATAAAAAACTTAATCTCGTCGGTTGTGTTAGTTATTGTGAGGGAGTTGTTATGTGTCTAGCATTTTTGATTTGCAAATGGACAACTTTACATTTACATATACTATACTGAGCTCCCGTTTCAAAAAGGCCCTTAAAAATTAAGTACTTATTTGTAACTTTTAAGCTTAAAAATAATAGGTTTATTAAAATAAAAAAATAAGCAATATTAATCTTATTTAATAATTCTCATTGAGATCTTTCAAACCCTGCAAATATATATATATATATATATATATATATTCTTATGCTCATTATTTTTAGACTTCAAAATAGATTCTTATTTTTTAAATACTTATTTGGATTTCTGAAACGGGACCTGAAATCAATTTCTTACATATACACAACTTGCCATTTTTTCACTTTTAAATTATGTTTTTTTTTTAAATTTTTCTTGAAAATAATATTTATCTCTCTAATAAAAAACATTCTTAGAATGAAATTATTTTATCCTAAAATTAATGATAAACATCAATTTATTCTAATTTAAAATAAACCAATTTTGAGCATTAAAAAATTAAAATGAGGTAATTTAGTCTTTTGACATCTTATCTCAACATATCTACCCTCCAAATTTTCTTTCTCAAAAAATCATCATATTCATCAATGAATTTCTTACTCTTCCACTAAAACAAAAAAAAAAAATCATCCAAACATTTGATTATAAATCCACCATTCGAGCCCTCTTTATATATCCACTGTCTTTCTATATTCACCAAAAATCAAATCCTCGTCCAAATGCGTCGCTATGCCTCTGAGTCTCTGACATCGTGATACTGTCGTGCGATTATATATTGCGCCGGGGGCACGAATCCCCTGATCTCAGTGGAAAAGGCAACCGTTTGGTGTGTGTTTCTGGGTCACTCGAGGAGAGAGGGAGGGAGAGTAGAGAGAGAAAGAGAGACGGCTAAATGAGTCCTGCTTCACAAAGCAATTTGTGCACAGATTGTGTATAAATTTTGTTGTGGGGTTTATCACGGGTCCCATACAAATCATCCGAGCCGTTCATTAAACGTAAAATATTTTTTCAAAGGCCCCCGTAAAAAATAAACTTAATCTAATACTTATAGATGCTTCATCCAACCATCTAACTTTCATTCAGATTTTCGGATGATGAAAAGTTATATGGTTGGATCGAGCACCTATAGGTATCGGATTGAGCTTATTTTTTACGGGGACCCTTGAAAATTTTTTTTACATTTAATGAACGGCTCGGATGATTTGTGTGGGATCTGTGGTGCGCCCCACAGCTAAATCTGTGCACAAATATATGTGTGTAGACTTTCTGGGCATTTATTACGTGCGGCATATGGGCCAACGTGGGCCCCACGGTTGTATTGGTTGAATTGAAGAAATGACCGGCCGGTCCTGGTTTGCAAGTTTATAGCCCACTAAATCTTTCCCTTGTAAGTGCAAATGCCTTATAGGTCCTGTGAGTATAGTTTTACAAATATACCCCAAGTCAATAGCAAACTGCCCTTATCCAAAAAAAACAAAAAAACAAAACACTCTCTCTCTCAAACAAACCCAGATTAGGATTTCTACTGGGGGGAGCCGGTGCCTCCTCCCCCTCCCAACACCACCGCCCTCCCCTCCCGTCACTCATGTTCTGTTGCTCCTGTCACTGTCGATCACCCTTGAAGCTGTGTATCCTCCTCGATCGGGATCTCCTCCTAAAAGCACAGAGGCAATGGCAGCTTCTGCGAAACCCTCCCCACCGCCTTTTAGACCAAGTTTCCCTTTTCCTCAAATAGTTTCACGGCATCAACAAGTTTTCCTTGAAGACAGTATCCACCAATTAAAGTAGTATAGTGCACAATATCCAAACTCATCTTCTTACCCTTCATCTCATCAAGCAACCTGACTGCTGCTTCTAATTTTCCCAGTTTGCATAATGCATTAACTACTATATTGTATGCCACTTCATCAAGGAATATCCCTAACTCCTTGAAGTTGTTGAACTGGTCCACTGCCTCATCAGCCATGCCCATTTGGCACAAGCATTGAAGAATCACACCAACAATCACGCAATTGGTTTTGATACACTTTGCTGCCATTTCATTATGAAGCGCCAAAGCTTTAAGTATATGCCCAATCTTACAATACCCACGGATTAAGGAACCATAACAGTATGCATCTGGAACCACTCCATGTTCATCCATATCAAGCAACACACACTCAGCTTCTTTTAACTTCGACTCGTTAACAAATCCACGAATAACTACCAAATAAGTAAACACATCAATTGGAATATTTTGGTCCCTCCATGCTTTGAGCACTTCATACCCCAAGTCTGACCTCGCTTGCGAGCAGAGCCCCTCGATATAGGTTGAATACGTGAAGGCATTTGGGGTCAAACCAGCTTCCTCCATCTCTTGAAAAATGTCAGCAGCCTCTTCCAAACTACCTTTTCTGCAGAGTGCCTTAATCACAATGCAGTAGCTATAGTCGTTGGGGCTCAAACCAAGCCGCTTGAATTGCCGAAAGACAGCCACAGCCGTATCATTTTTTTCTGCTCTCAATCAAACGATTCAAAAGAAAGTTACAGGTCATTATGTTAGGAATTAAACCACGCCTCTTCGTCTGAAACAAAGTATCAATGGCTTCATCGAAGTTGCCAATGCTAACGTAAGCCTTTACCAATGCATCAAACGCCCGTATCAACGACTCCGGGCCCTTTGCTTCAATCCACTCGATTAGTGCTTCAAATAAATCAGAAACTTTGAAACCCAAATGTTTGTCGTTGGATTTGATAACCCCCAATAAGATAGAATCCAACCTCATATCCATACCCCAATAACACAATATCCTAATAATGGCCATGTAAGTGCTAACATTGTGCACAAAACCTTGTTCCTTGAGCTGGTCAAAGAATGAGAGTGCATGGCATGGTTCTTCTCTCAAACTGTTCAAGATTTCAACTACCTTGCAAGTATCTGATTGCCCCAAAGCGTTACCCACGCCATTGCCGCTGTTTTTATGGGCACAAATTATATCTTTGTCTTCGTCAGAAGCAACTAAGCCAGGAAAGCAGTAAGGAGGAGACCTCCTTAACTCGGAAGCAACGGCTGAAACCGCCGACTTGAGTCTAACAAATTGAGTTCTACCAATAGGGTGAGCATAAGAGTTTTTGATCAATTTCGCACCCCAACAATAAACCAACCTTGTAGTAGTAGTAGCAGCAGCAGCAGTAGGTGGCCTTCCAAACATCTACATTTAATCAACCAATCAACTACAAAAAAAACAAAAAAACAAAACAAAACAAAAAAAACAAGCCGCCCCAAAGATCAATAAACAAAAACTATGAACACTGTAAGGACTTAGAGTATGAACAAAAACTTCTAGACATAATTTCTTGCAACTATGTCTATACCCATAATTCCGCACTAAAGCAGTAGCTCCAGCACTCTAAAAACATCGCTTCAGCACCATATAGCAATTTCCAGCACTTATAGTATGAGTTTCAGCATATAAACTTCACCTTTTAGCTTCCAATTATAATCTCCAGCATATACAAGCATAATTTCTACCATCTAAGCACAGAATTCAGCATATTAGTTCGACTTTAAGCACTTAAGAACAATGATTCAGCTTTCCCTAATCAGCTTTCGGCATAGAAGTGCACATGTTCAAGGTGTAAATAACTAATTGCAGCATATTCAATGAAATTCCTTCACTTAGAGACCCATTTTCAGCACTTAATTGATAACCCAAGCACTCAAACACACTATTTTCAGCTCATACTTTCGAATTAGGGGTTTCTCAAATTTTAGAATTAGATTTTTTTTTTTTTTGGCAGCACGACATTTTAGGGATGAGGAGTAGATAGTGGGGGTAATCTATCTACCTGAAACAAGGAGGGAGAGAGAGAGACCTTCGTCGTGGACAGCGTCGGGGTGCCAGAAGCCGGTGCTGGAGGCGGTCGCCGGCGATGGGGGAGCAGCTGGGGTTGTGGTGGTCGCAGGTGGTGGGAGCCCCTCCCTCGCTTCTGTGGTCTGTATTTTGAACGAGAAGGGGGAAAGGGAAAAGGGGGAGGGGTTATGTTCGCGACCTTTTTTTTTTTAAATAAAAAACTTAATCTCGTCGGTTGTGTTAGTTATTGTGAGGGAGTTGTTATGTGTCTAGCATTTTTGATTTGCAAATGGACAACTTTACATTTACATATACTATACTGAGCTCCCGTTTCAAAAAGGCCCTTAAAAATTAAGTACTTATTTGTAACTTTTAAGCTTAAAAATAATAGGTTTATTAAAATAAAAAAATAAGCAATATTAATCTTATTTAATAATTCTCATTGAGATCTTTCAAACCCTGCAAATATATATATATATATATATATTCTTATGCTCATTATTTTTAGACTTCAAAATAGATTCTTATTTTTTAAATACTTATTTGGATTTCTGAAACGGGACCTGAAATCAATTTCTTACATATACACAACTTGCCATTTTTTCACTTTTAAATTATGTTTTTTTTTAAAATTTTTCTTGAAAATAATATTTATCTCTCTAATAAAAAACATTCTTAGAATGAAATTATTTTATCCTAAAATTAATGATAAATATCAATTTATTCTAATTTAAAATAAACCAATTTTGAGCATTAAAAAATTAAAGTAAGGTAATTTAGTCTTTTGACATCTTATCTCAACATATATCTACCCTTCAAATTTTCTTTCTCAAAAAATTATCCAAACATTTGATTACAAATCCCCCATTCGAGGTAGGTCCACCCTCATTATATATATACTCTCTTTCTATATTCACCCTAAGGTCCCGTTCCAGAAACCTTCTTAAAAAATAAGCAGCTTATTTCACATTTTCAAACTCAAAAATAAAGCAAATAAAAAATAATTTTTTAATTTTTTTTTTTGCATCGTATAAAAGATCTCATTGAGATCTTCCAAATAAGATCCATATTGCATATTTTAAAATTTTAATAAGCCCATAATTTTTGAGCTTGAAATTGCATTCTTAAAAAATAAAGGCTTTTTTAGAGTTCTGGAAGGGAGCCTAAATCAAACCCTCGTCCAAATGGGTCGTTATGCCTTTGTGAGTCTCTGACATCGTGATAATGTCGTGCGATTCTATATTGCGCCGGGGCTTATAGAGGCGCGCACGAATCCCCTGATCTCAGTGGAAAAGGCGACCGTTTGGTGTGTGTTTTTGGGTGACTCGAGGAGAGAGGGAGAGGGAGAGTAGAGAGAGAAAGAGAGACGGCATTTATTAAAGTGCGGCATATGGGCCAACGTGGGCCCCACGTTGTATTGGGAATTGGGTTGTCTGGATATTTCCCCTCCCCTCACGTGTTGAATGGAAAGTTAAAAAGGTAGTTGATGTGGGGCCCAATAAGCCCAATACGAAATGGGACCATCAATGCGACCCATCTCGAGTCTCACACAATTGATTAGAGCCGCTCAATTTATTTAAAAATAATTTTTCAAGAAATTATTCTAACCTCTGCTCAAAATGTTTACTATAATATAATAGGTAAAAGGTACATAGATATCCGAGAAAGGTGCAATGAGATTTGTGAAAATGTATTAATATTCGTGAGATATGTATTGATATCTGAACTTATTTGAAATTATTAGCATATTATCCTCCACCTAGTTGGCAGAGGTATTTTTTTTAAGAATTGCTGAAAAAATCAGATCAGTTAAATATCGTTAAGGGCTTGATCGATTCTTTGCTCAATGTCCTGTAAAAAAATTGAGCAAATAATTGATCAAGCCTTTATAATTATTGGACTGAGTTAATTTTTTACTTAAATTCTTAAAAAAAATCATCTTAAAAGAACTGAGAGGCTATGATCATCTATGTGAGACTCCGGAATAAGTTTTACACAAAGTATTGTGCGTTTGGTATACACCAAATGATGTAAGTACTTTATTTGGGTTCTATTAGTCTGGGTTTGGAATGCTGAAAAGGTTTGGAATCCAGCCCATTCATATGCAAAGTGATGTGGGCTAGCGAAGGCCTGGTTAGATGTTTAATGGGCCTGGTTATTCTTGTCCAATTATCGAGTCATGCATTTAGTGTTACTTGTTATCTTATCACATTGCCTGACACCTAGTTTCCTTTTTTTAATAACCAAATGTACAGTCCAGTCTATGCGCATCTTGATTAATTCTGAGGTCTTAAAGTTAACGGCCGGATAAATTCCAACGACCTAAGGTTTGGTGTGTTTGGCCTTTGTAGAATTTGAACTTGTAATCTCTTGAGGGCAAGCCTTTTAGTTATTTTTAAGAACCGACGCAAGGACAGATGAGTCCAAACGACCGCCCTACTCAACTTTCAAAATTTTCTTATAATCTTTGCCAAAATTTTTATAACTATATGGGTTCACCCAACCAATATTTTTTTCATCTGCTCATCTAAGAGTATTTGAAAATTTAATGGAGTATCCATCGTCCTATCATTTCAATGAATAGCAGCATTGGAGTAGAGTAGAACTTGTAGATATTGATGATATTTGCAAGCTTGCAAGCATATGCTATCCCAAAGACTTCACCGAGCAAGAAAAATTATACTCGTACTATTTGAAGTTTCAGGAGCAAAATTATGAGCTTGATGTTTTGAAGCATTCGGAGTTTCAAAATTTGTCCACAATTTCTGAGTTACGCCTAGTATTGGCGAAAACAAGAAAGTCATGCAATAATTTATTCCCTTGTTGATAGATTGATTCGTCTGGTTTTAATTTTACCAGTTTCATGGCTACAACAGAGAGAGCATTTTTCAGCCATGAATATGCTTACTTACATTGAGGAAAACATGGATCAGTGCTTTGGCGTTGATTCCATTATAAATGCATTTTAATTACGTCATGAAAATGTGACGAGCGCATCTTTATACGGGTTCTTACTTTTGTATAGTGATGAAATGCTAGGTTTTCCATTTTGCTTTTGGAATATAAATGATGAATGCACTATGCAGTCTATATTTTATTTATGTACTTATTTATGATCATATTTTTGTAATATTAGAGGTTGATCGAAACTATATAATGATAATCTTGCTCATAATGTTCTTGCAACTTTTATTCTAGGCTCAATTGGTGTTGCCTTTTATAGGTTCTAAACTTAATTTGTTATATTGTTCACTGCCCAACCCACACTCAAATCATGCATCCTTTATTTCATGATCACGTTGAAAAGTCAGCTTGATTAAGATTGAGTCAAATAAGTTTCAAAGGACACACGGATAATTGTGATAATTGGGAGAAGAAAATGCCCATGCACTTTTTTTGGACAACGTACTAAACCATAGTTGTGTATATCACAAAATGAACAAAATCTTGGAAAAACTACGGCCGCAAATCCGAATAACAGAAACGGCAATGTGTTGACAAGTGACAACCTTCGCTTGCGTTCACTTCAGTTGAATTAGCCAGTACCGGGGCACCCAAATTTGTCATGCATACACAATTTGCAGATTTCAGAAGTATTCCAACAATAATTTCTTCCATTGATTCCACTCTAACAACGCTACGACAGACATTCTATTACAACATTAATAACACAGAAATTGACATGAGACAAACAAATGACCAGCGGCGAACTCCTTTGCATATGTCATTCTTCTTCTGGCTCTTCTTCTTCTTGGAGAAGATTCTCTCTATTGTCATGGGACCAGAAACCACGCACATCTATAAGCATGCTGGCAACAGTTCCGCCCTGTTTACAACCCAATAGATCAGACAGGGTGATCCTTAGAGGGTCAACTGGTTTCACCATATCCCAAATTTCATCTCTAACATCCTCGATGCATAGCTCATAGTTCCCTCCCTCAATCCATTTCTGGTGCACATCTCTGTTTCACACCGAAGGGGAAGAAAATTGAGGTTGAATATTTGCTCAGGAGTTACTAGGAAATAGAGAATTTGATTGACCAACAGTTTACAAAACCTGTTTCCAGGAGAACTCTTCAAGTTTCAAATTTTGGAATTTATGGTCAATAAAAAATTAAGTACAATATACAGATTAGGTGCGTTTGCGTATTTTTGGAAACAGTTTCTAGAAACCGTTCTCCCTAAATGATTTTACAATACCAACCAAAACAGAGCCTCATAGTTTGGTTCATGTATCTGGTAATTTGAGACTTGCTGAACCTTCTCAAGTCCCACAAGCAGGAAATTACAGAGCTTTTATGTAGGAAGATTGTATCAGATAACATCGCAGCTTGTGGATGCCCCCCTTCTTTTCTTCCACGTCAAGATTTGAAAAGAGATTTCCAAAATTTTCTACTATGTCAATTTAACTAAGCATGTGCTGATCAAAAAAATTTAACTAAGCATAAGAGCATCCTCAATGGCATAACCAAAAGTGGATAATCAAAAGTTATCACATCATCTTTTGGTTATCTATTTAAGGAGTTGCTAATAAACCCTTGACAGAGTCTAATCAGTGTATGGCGAAAAAGGATTTGATTTGGGTATTAGGCTTAGTTTGGTTTTTTGGTACTCTCAACAACCACAATAAGCATGGAAGAAAAATTGAAATCATTCAGTTAACTTGTCGAAAAAATATTGGAGGGGAAAAAGTCTCCAACCATTATTTTAGTTGATTGGTAGAAAGATTTTCACCTGAAAAGAGAGTGAATATCAGCGGTTGTGAGGTATCCTCTTCCTTGGAGATCGAGGCAACGAAACAAATAAGTTAACCCCTCCGGAGTGTCTTTGTTTTCTAGGGCCAAAACAAAGTCTAGAAAGCTTTCAAAATCCATCTCTCGAGCATTACCAACTCCAGTTTTGCCACGACGGACATGCTCATCAAATGCTGCAAACGAATAAAACCTTAACAAAACGAAACGCAAAACAAAATAATCTGAACGAAAATATTGTGCTAACAATTAAGAACAGCTACAGCCTAACACATCTGGACACGCCCCCCTAACGATTAAGCCTAACGATTAAGAATAGCTACAAAATAATCTGAACAAAATGTAATGTCTATGAGAATCGATTTTACTTCTATTCAACCACCAAATGACATGTAATATTCTTAAAGTTGGTCAACATTGCAAAAAACTTAAAAGCACCTCATGAAAGTAAACAAACAGTGTAGTTTTCAGTATGAACTTATTGAGGATGACTTAACTCCCACATAGTTGGCACGCCACAAAATACCATGAAACAATATATCATAGTACTCAAGTGCATCACTGTGTAGAAATTTCAACAGACAGCATAGCCATGGAGTTCAACCAACATCCATTATTATTTAGGGTTCGTTATTTTCAAGCAATTGAGAAAGAAGACATGCATGCACAGATTTGTACCCCTCTCAATGAAAATATCTGTCAAAGTCGCATCTGCATATTCTCGAAGTTCCTGTTTGCTCAATGTTCCATTCATATCTTTGTCAAGTGCAAGAAAAATATCTGTAGAAGTAAAATGATAGCTGTAAGCTACAAGAACAATATTAACAGCAGCTACAAGCTATATAAGGGCAATAATTACAACTTTTGAGCTTAAAATTGCACAATAAATGCATAACAAATACCACCCCCTTTTATGACACTGGAATTCAATACTGTAAAATCACCGTACATGATCCATGAAAGAGCAAACTTAATGTCTGGGTTGTAATGATGATGATAAACTCCCTCTTGGGTAGGTGGGGTTCTGATTTTGTGCAAAGGATGGATGAAGTTAGGGATGGCCATCTCAGCCAACCCGTTATCCGTCCCGAAAGGATCAGATTTTTCGGATATCGGGGCAGATTCAGATTTATTTTTGAAAAAAAAACTCGGAGATCGGATCGGGGGCAAGTCTGCCTCCGATCCGATCCACCCCGAATCGAATCTCCATCCCCGATCCGCCCCAATCTATCCCCGAATATCCGAAAATTTATTTATTTATTTTAAATCAAAAATCCGCCTCCGATGTCCCCGAATACTCTTTTTGATAAAAAAATCTGGTTTTTTTTTTTTTTTCAAATTCGGATATCTGAATCTCCGATGGGATCTCCATTCTCCGTTCGGGGCGGATTCGGAGGTCGGATGGAAGGTTCAGATTCGAATTCGGATATGTCAATATCCGCCTCCGATCCGCCCCGTTGCCATCCCTAGATGAAGTATTTTCCCTTGCAGAGAGATGGCTTACATGAAACAACATATATCATCTTCTCCACAATAAACTGTAATTGAGGTCACTCTCCACCTAAACTTTCAACAAGTTTAAGCCATTTCCAGGCTACAGTTGCCGAAGTTCCAATGAGTTTCGTTTTTTATTTGTTTTGTTTTTTTTCTGGTGGAGAGAGAGAGAGAGAGAGAGAGAGAGAGAGAGAGAGAGAATAGGAGTAGGAAAATCTGAAAAGAATGTTATACTCATTAAGAAGTTTCCCCTTATGAATCTTTCTTTTACAACAGGCCACCTGTACATGTATGTCACACTTCTCTCTCTCTCAACCTACCCCAAGTTCAACAAGGCTTTGACCGCCAATGGATTGGTGGACATATTTCCTCTTGTTTATTTTTCTTTGGAGTCCTATCCTTTAAGATAATTTACAGTAGTCAAACCCATTCTTACTGCCCCTGTGCCCCACATTCTACTTGACTTCCTCTATGTTGGTGACAACCACCCATGCGAATCGAAACTACTACCTTATTTCTTCTACAATCTGTGAACTCCAAACGATGAAATGTACTTGAGGTATACCAACAATGAGATGCGACAACTATTTGGCTTTTCCGATCTAAGCGTTGTCATACAGTACTAACCAAGTACATACTTAAACTCAGGTGGTGCCAGATTGTCAATTGTAGTACTAACAAGCTCAGGTGCTTTCATGGGGAACAAGCAAAAAAGAAAAATATGTCATTGGCTCTGAGAAAACGGAAAAGCATTTGGTGCACTTCAGTATGATCAATATAGCACAAGGTTTCATGTACAGATTAATATCAATTCAAAGAACAGCATAGGAAAGAAGTAAAGATACCCAGAGAAGAATACTTATCAATCCTCAAAAGATTCAAGGTACCCACCACAAATGCGTTGGGCAGACGTCAATGAAAACCAGTTTTCAGCTTGTTCAGTGTCAGTGACTTCTTCCTCACTTTCCTAACATAGATCAAACGTAAGAATGCAAGAGTCAGCTTCTATTTAATTGTTTAACCAACAATGCATTTTAAAAATGCTTTATACTGTTTCATTATGATTAGATTAAAACAACCTTATTTAAATAGTTTGGATTCCTTTTCGTATCAAAATCATTATCAGGAAGAATGACTGCTATTATATGATGTAACACAAGTTTTGTATGGATTACTCCTAGAATTTTGGTTACCAAGAACTATTTTCACCATTTTTGTTGAGTCCATAGAATTACCAGAGGCATTTTACTACTACAAAATTTGTCATCTTAGCAAATATGAATTTACAGAAAACAAAAGTCAACTCAACTTATTTTCATGCTGGAAAATGTGGTATAACTTTTCAGGAGAACTGGCAACTAAAAAACAACATCAATCAGAACAAGCAGATCTTTCCCAATTTTATAATGAAAAAAGATCAATATAGACAACACACATTCAATCAGCCTCCCAACTGCCAACCAATGATGTACCTCTTTTTTCTCGGCAACCAATGAATAGCCTTTGCAGATGGAAACAACATCATTAAAAAGATGAGAGCCTTAAACTACTGTCTTTTCCAGAGAGTGAGGCCCACTTGGCAGCAAAATGTCATTGCACCATACATCAATGACTTCTATTTCAATCAATTAACTTTATAATTTGATATTCTTCAATTAAAACCAACTACAATGAGGTAATGAGGATTATTTATAGACTAAGAGTACTAGTACACTTGGCCCACAAGTAATACACTTAGGCATAGACTCTATTTGATATTTTTTTACCTTTATTCTACTGCATGTCTGCGTCGACTACAACCCCTCGGTCATTGTACTCCAAAAAAGTAATAGGAAAAGGCACAGATTCAAGAGACTAACAGAAGTATCAAGGCCAACAGAAACAGCACTATGTTCATGTTTTGGTGGACAGTTGCTGACGATCTATGAAACAAGCACACAAAATTACCTGGTGCAATTCCATCAGTTCCTGGAGACAATTACTTAGCAAGATCTTCTTTATGCAAGCCTTCCCTGCAAAATAAACACAAGTCTGAAACATTTGACCATCCAAGAATAAAATGAAATGAGAATCACCGGTGAAGGGAACTTGTTTAGTTTTACAAGAGACCAAAACAGTCTGGATTTATATCAACCAAAAGAAAACTTAAGTTAGACCCACACAAACAGGATGGTGAACTACGATTCATCTAGCTTGAAACAACTAGCTTGGGTCAAAAGCTACTGAATAGATTTGATAATTTGACAATTTGTAGCCAAAATTAAGACAAAAACCGCTGCCACATGGCCTGGTTCAGTTTCTGAAACTTCATAGTTGACAAGGCCAGCGAGGACTAATGCAAACTGGGTTTGAAGAATTCAATCACAGGCTTTCAATTCAGAAGATAGCAGAATAACTCCTAAGCTCTAGCCTGCCCAGCCGCTTCAGGGAGCTTCAGGGGTAGTTGATGCAAACTCTGAATGGCCAACAGATAAGAACACAATAGTTCCACTCAAAAGGCATTGTACGTAAGGCAAGAGTGCAAGAGACATTGTAAGTGAGGCATAAGAGCCTTGCTGCCTATGGTGGTGGAGGGCTCAGGTCCTCAGGAAACTTAAGAGTTCAGTGCTAATCTGCAGTGGCACTCTGTCATGGGAGCATCTATGGAGAAGGGAAACTGCTAGGTGACTAGGGTTTTGTTTTTTCATTCTTACGTTTTGTGGTAATAGGAGGTCACAGTTATAGGCTAAGGGGTTAACACATTAGATTTGTTGAATCACTAGCATCTGTCTTGCTATTTATAGCAATCTATACCAAGACAATTGGGGTACAGTTTATCATTTGCACTCTTGAATTACTACAAAAAGTGATTATAAGATTTATATTGTATCTAACTGTTAAAAAGAAAGATTTATATCGTATCTAACTGTCAAAAGACAACTGCTCTATAACGACATTCAAATGGTCCACTCATATTATTAGTTCCCCCTATAATACCACAGTTTATAGCATGTGGCTTACCAAATTCCCATTCTCTTTCGTGTTACATTATCACGAAGGAACACATTCCAAGTCACATAGGGCTGCCTGGGACATGTCTTGGGCCCAATTACGAGGGGAGAGGATTCTAAATGAGGCTGCATCTGCCACCACATTGATAACCATTCTGGATCATATTGTGCAAACTCAGCTTGAAAGCCATGCAGGATGGCAAGTGGCAGCCAAACTGCATTGAAATTCACCTCAACTTTGCAGACAAATTTTGCTGTACAAGCACACTACAACAATAACAACAACAGAACCCATACCCACGTAGTCCCCAATCATTGGGGGTATGGGCGGAGGAGGATTGGAGACAGACCTAACCTTTGGCAATATGCACAATGTGGTTGCTCTCAGAATACCACTAAAACAGTGGCCCCCCTATACCTATTTTGCTGCGGAACCATGCCCCCAAATCAAAGCCGAATGGCATAAGAGAGGCCAGTCCTAGAGACCCAATTCAATTTATGTGTACATTACCATGCTTCCTTCATTGATAGTCCAGAGCATCGGTATGCACAATTGCTGCACAAGCACACTACAAAACCAAATCCACTGTAATTGGGCTGATTGAAACCAAACGTCAACTTTAAAGTACCCACTTGATCGCAATATGGCTACTAGCCCATCTTGCTCCCACCTAAGCCAATGTCACACCTGATTATCACATACTTAATATCACCTAGGCTACTTTTTCCCTAAAGACTATCATGATATCAACTAGATTAAGGAGAATGCCCTCCCAAATCAGTATTTCCAAAAAATAACCACAAAACCTAATTACAAAGGAAAAATATAAATAAGTAACTCTCCCTCTCTCTTGACATATTATGCACCACTACCCCAGTCCCTACAAAAGAAACAGATAAACCATTGAGGATTCTCTCTTGTAAATTCGCCTTAGTCCTTTATTCTCCAAAGTCCAACCTCATAATTCATGCTCTAGTCTAGACATTCCAAAGGGTTTCTCACTGTCCACTGCGATTTCCCTTTCAGCAGTTAAGATGTTCAAACAAATCACTTCTTCAATATTCAGCTTCTGATTAGCTACCAATCTCCTACACGATCTATGCATCGTCTACTAACCACCTAAGCAGCCAAGTTCACTAGCATCCAACACAAAACACACACACACATACACTCATGCACTCCTATATGTATGTCCATGTACAATTGTACACATATATATGTATTGATGCAAACCAAACCAAATCAAATGTATAGATTCATAAGGGGGAGATAAATTCCTAAAAGAGATACAAGGAGCAAAAACTCTCAATATTCTTTAATCAATACATCAAAACTACCTAATGAGGACCCTAATAACACTAAGGACACCAAATTGACACAAATGACCCTAGATCCTACTGCATGATGTATGTACATATAATATCTCAAAGTAGTAAGAAGGGTGCATTGCTTATGCAATGGAAGATATAAAAAATTCCATAGTACTTCAATTACCCGTTTTAACAGGTTGATACACTCCAATATGAATCCAGCCAACAGTGCAATCGTGTCAAATAAATTATGTGATAATTGGAGTGCATCAAACTATTTAAATTGAACTATGGCATAGAAAACTTATGATTGGTGCTTGAGAATAGAGTAGGTGTAAGCATGGAATAACACCTAGAGGAACATACTGGAGCTAAAAAAAGATAAGTCACCAACGCAATTTCAGTTCACTACAAGAAACACAAAAAATTGCATTGAACTAGCAACTTCAACTAAAATAATTGCCATACTATCAACTCTGCCACTTGAATAAAATGAATAGGATTTAGGACACGGCATACCTCGTCTATGGGGATCGCAAAAGAAAAAAAATTTGTGCGCTGCTATGCGGCAGTACATTTGAACAAAGGCCGAAGGCATGTCCCGAAGTTGTGCCAAATTAGGGATCAATCCTCGTATGTATGCCTCCATTTCCTGCAAATATTACATAAGAATTTTATATGTCAAGGATAAATTGCATGCAAAAAGGAGTTATTATATATAAAACCATATATAATTTAAATAAAGAAAAAAGCTACAACTTAGTTCTGGGAAATTAGAAGTTTAAATTTGTAAAGAACCATACATGAGACTGTAGGAAACCATCAGAATCCTCGTCAAGCTCACTCATGTCAATTCTGGCTTGCGTAAGTGAAACCTGAACAAAAAACGATAGTATCACTTGGCGCACACACGCACACACACACACACACAAAGAGAGAGAGAGAGAGAGAGAGAGAGAGAGAGAGAGAGAGAGAGAGAGAGAGATTAGTACAAGCCAAAGTAAATAATTAAACAAACAATTAGGGAGTATTTAAGTTTCACTTCTATTATTAATGGAATATTTAATGTAGACAACAAGACAATAACTTTAGAAGTCAGGAACAATGCTTCTTTTTATGAGCTTTTTGTCTGCTTTCGATTTCTTATCTTTGGGGCTTTAGTGTAATTGCAATACAAGGCTCATGGACAAATAATAACAATAAAATCACAGAGCTCTCCCCTTTTCTGAATCACTTTGGCATTCTGCCAAATCAACAAAGTATATTTCTTTTTCCCTTGGAATGCAATATGGGGAACCTTGCACCCGCAAAGGCAGGTTGGTTTGTGTGGTGCGTGGCCCAAGAGAAGATTCTCACGATTGATTATTTGTTCCAAATACAAATAACCATTGTGGATCGGTGTTGCAGGTAAAAAGTGGCGGAGACCATGTCACATCTTATTTTGAGCCTGGTGGGGAGCTCCATCTTCTAATGGTTTAAATTTAATTGGGTTTTTGGCATGGTGCAATAGAGTTCCACATGCTTGGAGTGGCACCAAGGTAAGGACGAGGAGAAGAAGTCTACGGGAATGATCCCCTTAGCTTTATGTGGCTTACTTGGCGAGAAACCAATCAGCAGCAGTTTGATGGGTCGGAAACTCATTTTTATTGGCTTAAAAGTTTTCTTGTCCCGGACTACTTAGTTGGAGTCGGAGGAGCGCAATCTTGCTCTCGATCTTTTCTTGATATAATTTCTGATGCAGTGTATAGGTGCACTTTTGATGTTGACCTTTACATGCATACCAGAGGCATTCCCTTTATGCCTTCTTTGTCTCTAATACAAGTACTTATCCAAACAAAAGTGGAGACAAAGGGGCAATTTCCATTACCTTTGACTTGAATTTGGTGTTAATACATGTCCCTTTAAAAAGTTGAAATTGCCAACAGGACTAATGAGTGGGACAGAGGGAGGAATAATTACTACAATATAGGCGACTTGGTATTAATGTGCCTTTATTGTATAGCTCAACCAAAATGAGGAGCACACATATAGACAATAGAGACTCAACCAGCACCAAACACCAGTTTAAGTTCCATTGGCAGAATAAAGGATTCAGAACCACAGATCTAAACAAACAGCAAGCAATTGGAACTCCAACAAAAAGACAACAGCTTCTATAAAACAAAAACGTTAAACAAACAGGCAAAACAATTCTTTGTTAAGCATAAAAAAAACAAGACCTACCGTGCGCATCACATAAAGGTAAAAGGGCAGAATTGCAATTCTTCCTGATTCATCTTTCTCGAACTTCATGAAGTTTGAAGGACTGAAAAAACGACGACATTTAGGGCCAATTTGTTCTGTGCATACAGAGGCAATATGGCAAAAGTCTTCATAGTTCATCTGAGAGGACAACAGATAAGAGGTATTAGTATCATTGTAGTTAAGTATCAACAAATTACAGAAAAATCGGACTGTTGTAACTAAATTAGGGATCAAATATTAGAGATTTTTACCATGGTGATAAAATACTTGCTCGAGAAACTAGATCAAAGGCGCCAAACTATTAACTTCAAAACTAGCGAGCTGAGAGTCTTAGACAAGCATTTAGCAAGAATTTTCATACTAATGACTGCGTGCACCACAAGCGGCAATACAAGTCAAATCAACACTTACATAATTATAGGTAATGTAACGTGGTTCTAGTTGTGGTTTATATTGGTCTTAAATTGGTTGTAGAAGTCAAATGTATAGTTTGCTATTTAGCAGTTTAGTTGGCATAGGAGATCTCTGAAGGCCATAACGGCAATATAAATTGAAAAGAATTTCATAAAGCTTCCAAAGCTATTTTATCATTGTATGAAGCAATTAGGCGGTGTTCCGGTTTCTAAAAAAAGAACTTTTTGGAAAAGGAAGGTAATTTTAAGCTCAAAAATCATGTATTTACACAAATAATTTTCCTACCAATATGGATCTTGTTTGATAGATTTCATTGAGATCTTTTATACGGTGCAAAAAAAATCAAAAAATTATTTTTCATTTTCATTATATTTGAGTTTGAAAATTGAAGAAAAAGAACTTTTAAAAAAAGAAGGTTTACTGGAACACCCTCTTAAGCCCCAAGTGCGATGCTAAGGCTTCTAGGAGTGATTCCAAGAGTTTTCTAGTTACTCTATAGCAGTACAGACAGATCTGTTTAACGCACTAAGTTGCCCCTTATAACAAGTCCAACAAGTAATCTTTCAGAAACATTATACTCTTATCGGCATACTTAGGAGCATATGTCCCTCTTCACTATGTCGTACCACCTGTGAGGTCAGCTTTTGCACTTGTAAGGTGAAACAGAAGTCAATGATGAGCCCATCACATTCTCCTAAAGTTAAAGCCTAAGAACGTGAATACCAAGGCAAAACAACGCTCTCACCCATCTCCATCCGGCCGATGTCCTCCACATAATCAGCCATTGTCAATCTCGATCCAGAAGATCATCCATCACTGATTTTGATTCAAGAAAGATTGCATAACCAATATCCTATCAAAGATCTCCTATCGAAAGTGATCCAGTATAACTTATACTAGCTCTCAAAACAGGTGACCTAGAGATGAGGGGCATCAAGGTCCTCAATCCATCCCGTTGAATGGCTCCACATTAACTAGTCTTACGATGAGAGGAATGTTGACCAAGATAAAGACCGATGTAACCTACACTGCGATACGACTCCTGAAGTCATTTATGGGTTAATATGAGGGCAGAAAACCTCTGGAGTGCAGAACTGACGGGGTTAAGCCACCAGTCCGAGGTGCGCTCTCCCCTGAGTCTCTTGCCCCTGATATCTCTTGCCCCTGATAGAAAGGGATACCTTCACCAACCACAAACATCAAGACACCTTGAGACTTCAAACTTCAAGGTTCTCCAACAGCGCAAGGCCTCGACAGCACCACCCTCTCTATCTCTAAGAGGGCTTTAGCGCTCTCCTTCTGCACCTCTGGAGATCTCCAGCCAGCACGAATGCCACCATCTTCCTATAAGGCCCACTCTAGCCACCTCACCACCCCCTATTCACAGCATAGAACCAAAAATTAAATGTTGACTCTGCTACCGCCTACCAGAGTATTGTCTAGAACGCAGTAACCACCCCAAAGCGTTCGCCAAGACATCTTACTTTCATTCTCAAAGCCCACTCCCTAGAACAGTAAAATCCCCAAATTCTACCACCCAGCTTTTAAAATATAGATAAGCTTAAATTTTCTGCTGGTATAATTGAGTTCGGGGTGACCGCTTGTATGAGACTGCACCCTGAACAACTTTTCACATTAATTCGTTTTCCATCAGCACATATAGAATCAGAAGATGTATGCAGAACAACAAATCATGCTTAAATATCATGATGAGAATCACCATGTACAGAATCAAAAGATGAATGCAAACAATCTTCGTCCCTCTTATGAAATCTAACATCAATCCCATATCATGCATAAGTAACCGTGATGAGTCAGAAATGTGGAAGAATCTCCAAAAGAAACAAGTTAACTACTGCAAACGTTTAAATTCGCAAAGAATCAAAACAAAGTGAGGGATATAGTACATAAATATGGTAGGGTGCACACACCTTTTCAGCACCAGTGGCATCATCAATTACACAATTTTCTCTTAAGCAAACCCACATGGCGTCAAGATCATCAGCATTTAGCAAAAGATCGGATTGCTTCTGCACATGTGCAATGATAACTACACTTAGCTATTGCCGATGGAATCTCAAATAAAACAACATAATCAATACCATTACTGAATGAAAATCCTACTGAAATTTGTACAGCCCAATGCTATCAATATTAAAAAACTGATCTAGGAAAAAACAAAAAAAAATGGCAATATGGAGTCCCGAATCCCAACATACACCATAAAGACAGAATCTGCTTTACCATACTTGCTTCAATTGCAAAAAAGATGAAATGCTTAAGTCATGATAGATAGCAAAAGTAAATCAACCGACGGAAGAAGTGTAAGCGATACCTTCAAAAACCGATACTTAGCCAGCCTCTGGACCCTGTTACTGATGGACCCTTCTTCAGGTTTCTAAACAAAGGGGGAATAGTAAAACAAAAGAAAAAGAGTCAAAAAAAAAAAATAGAGTATTTGGAAAACGATATTAACCAAACAAACAAATTCATAAGTGGATAATGGATGTTTACCCTTCAGCAATTACAACAGAGGTATATTCCAAGTAAATATCAGAAAGAAAAGAAGAAAAAAAAAACTGACAAGCGTCTGAAGGAAAACAAGCACAAAGAAAGGTAGCAAAATTAGAAGTGTTTCTTTCTAGCTGGGCACACAGTCTGTAATAACTCCATTTCCAGAGGAACAATGAGAATGCTTACCTTCTTATAGAAACTCGGTATGGCACCAGCTTCAGCACTCTTTTGCTGCTTCTCTTTGAAAATATCAAATAAGATTCTCTTTGTCTCGAGCTCTGCAGATAAAAATCCCAATTTATATTTATATATTGCACGACAACATATACTGACAGTAACCTAGGTCATGTTTGCATCATCAGTGAAATTTTAATAATATATGCATGAACTGCTTATATCTGTAAGGATATGGTGAAATGCCATTTGAGAAAGTAATTGGATTGCGGGATCAAGGAACCAAGGACCTGCAACCCTCGAAAAGGGAAACAAAATTGTAAGGTCATATATTAATCTGAAACTATCAAGAGGGGCAATCCGGGACCAGAAGAGAGAAAAGGGATGGACCCAATACTAAAATTGAGCTTCTAGATTTTGCTTTTGTCTCGGGCCAGCTTTCGCGCAACTCGGACTAATCCTTACAAGCTACGAGTGGGATAAGGTGGCCCCAAGAGTTGCTGCCATGGAGAATCGAACCTGAAAACTTAAAAGGGAGCAAACCCCTAAGCCCCCCCAAAGCCAAGACCACTCGGCCAACGCCTAGGGTTGAACTTATAAATTATGTCAAGTTACATCAGTTTTCCACTCTCCATTTCTTCAAATACAATACCGCAATCAAGGAAAAAACCTAGTTGAAAAAGGCATTGTCTTGCTTCCATTTAGGCACTTGTTCGTTAACCTAGACTTGAATTCCGTACTAAATAAACAAAATGAACATACTTAGGGGGCTTTTCCGCTAAACTAAATGGACGAAGGCACATGTTTTTACGGATTTCTGGGCAGGTCATTCTTCTCACATACATGTGACTAAATACCATTTAGCAGAAACAACTCAGACTATTGTCATTAGCCCTGTAGGCTGATACTATCGCGGAAACGCACCCTGAATGCCCATATGCATGTGTATCATAAATATAAACAAATGGAGAATTAAATAGAGAAAAAATACAGACCCATCAAGGCTTCAGAGCCGAGTCCGGCACCGTTCCCGATGTACCGGCGGAGGTTTCGGACCCACAACATTGAAGACGGCGGCGGAATCTTCCTCGGCGCCGATGATTCGTGGCCTTCGCCGTCGCTGGACCCGCTGTACATTGCTTGCCGCTCCCTGATCTTAGTCTTTTACCACAATCTTAAAATTCAGAAACGGATCGATCTAAGTAGAGCTCGACGCCCCGAAAACCCTAGAAGAAGAGGCATTGGGTACTGGTTTTTCGTAACCCTAGCTCTCTCTCTCTCTCTCTCTCTCTCTCTCTCTAGTCTTGTTTGATCAATTAAGTCTTCAGGAATTGGACGCTCGTAGACTAGAGAGAGATCGTGGACTAGAGAGAGAGGATGGGGTTTTTTTATTATTTGCCCCTTGTTTTCTGGTCCTACTACTCTGTGAGGAAGTTCTCGAGTAATTGAAAAGTTCTCCCTTATTTATACGATATATAACTTTTAAACCCCAATGAAATTTCTAAGGGTATATTTTGAACTTTTGAAAAGAAAAGAATTAATAAGAAGAAAAGATTGTTTAGAAATAAAGTGTAAGAAAAAATGTAGAAGAAAATATATTGTGTTGTATTATTGTTATTATTATTATTGTTATTATTATTACTATTATTATCTTTTCTACCATCATTCATTAGGATTTATCAATAAGCAACTTTGGTTGCAATCTTTTCTTTATCATCCTTCTGGGAAAACCAACTGTTTTTCTTTTATTTTTGTATTTTCAACTTTTTAAACTTTATATGTTTGTTAACCCTCTCGTATGATGGAAAGACCGAGTCATTACAATTGCTTCTTCCTTTTATGATGGACCAAGAGAGATAAGGGAAGCTGCAAAAACTTTTGATACAAGAAAGGCCTATGACAAGAAAGGCTCATCTCCTTTTCCTTTGCACTCTTGTCACGATTAAGCAATCCTCTTCATACAATTCATCCATCTGCTACAATAATGAATGAGTTCTAAAGTCCGTTTGCAACCTTGTTAAGTTGGCTTCCCTCTTTTGGCAACTTCTATGATAATCTTCCTCACTAATGCGATCTGAGGTTGGAGCAAAAATGATATGAAGCCTAAAAGCTCCATCGTTGGATAAATAGTTGTTTCTTTGGAAATTACTCATCATGTTGTTTTGAAAACTAATCCATCCGCCAATAATTGTTTGTTTACCATCGGGCCAACTAGCCAAATAGACATTCAGAAATGACAAAAAAAAAATGGTTAACGGTCCCAGAGCCATAGTTAGACCAATGCCACGGAAGGCTCGTTCTATTTTGACGCTCTTTTCCATCGAACTCACTAATAGAGAAGGGTGGTCACCAAGGTACATCCTATTTCATTTTGAAAAGCAAGACCCAGAAACCGCTATAACACCATCTTAATTCTCACCCAAGGAAGATTTTTCACTTTCCAAATCTTCTGGCGGCTATACAGAATTATCAGTAACATCACGGGTATCCAGTGTAATTTGTCCGTCCGACAACCGTCTCTCTCTCTCTCTCTCTCTCTTATCTGGTTCTATCTCATCACTTGGAGCAACAATGGCGTCCACCATACCCATACGCTTCTCGCCACAAGCCCTTGCCCGCCCCAACACTCGAAACCCCAACAAACCCCTCCCCAAAAAGCTCCCCTCCAAGTCCCACCCCAACCCCAACAACCAACGCAACCGCCGCCGCCGCAAATTCCCCCCGCCGTCGCTCTCCACATCCGGCGGCGGCGGCGACGCCACCACCTACACCCACCTCCCTCCCAGAGACGACTTCGTCCTCCCTTCGTTCGACTCTCCACCTTACTCTTCGGCCGTGGTCAAGCTATCCGACTTCGACGTGGCAGCTCCGACGACCTCCGGTGACGTCATCGAGAGTGAAGATGACGAGTTAAGAAGTAATTTAGGGTTTGATTACGGTAAATTCGAATTATTCGAGGTGAATTCTGATTCCGAGGACGAGGAGGAGGAGGAGGAGGAGGAGGACTATGACCTTAAATTAATGGGTATCGTTCTCACTATTTTTTTGGCTCGACTAATTCTGGATATATTTTTGTTGTTTTTTCTTATTCGGTAGTAGATTGGGGGTCAAGTTTTTGGTCGACCAAAAGTCGAGAAGCGTCGTAGATGATTTTTTAATTCAACTTTGATCTATATTTGAGTACTTTTTCGATTTCTCTCGTCGAGGGAAACAAAACAATTAATTCAGTATCGAATAGAAATCGTAAAATACAAATGTTAGCGAAAAATAAATTTAGGCAAAACTCACTCTATATTGATCATGGGGTGAAATTCTAGGTTTTGAAGGGAGAGAAGAAGGGATTGAAGGAGAAGGAGAAGAAGAAGTGAGGGAGAAGGAGAAAGGAGTGCCGGCGGTGATGAGATGTTTCGACAGGGCGAAGATCTTCGTTAAGGCTGGAGACGGTGGGAACGGAGTGGTGGCGTTTCGCCGTGAAAAATACGTGCCGATGGGCGGGCCATCGGGTGGGGACGGAGGGAGGGGAGGGAACGTGTACTTGGAAGTTGACGGGTCGATGAATTCGTTGTTGCCGTTTAGGCAGAGCGTGCATTTTCGGGGAGGGAGGGGGGATCACGGGCAAGGGAGGAAGATGAATGGGGCCAAGGGGGAGGATGTGGTGGTGAAGGTGGCACCGGGGACTGTGATTAGGGAAGCTGTTGAGGGTGACGAGGGAGAGAGAGGGGAAGGAGAGGTGCTTTTGGAGCTGTTGTATCCGGGGCAGAGGGCTTTGTTGTTGCCCGGAGGAAGAGGAGGGAGAGGAAATGCTGCTTTCAAGACAGGGACTAATAAGGTGCCAAGGATTGCGGAGAATGGAGAGCAGGGTCCAGAAATGTAAGCCTTTTCTACTTGTCTAACTGCTTTTTCTTGACAGGCATTTGGTTTTTATAAATAGTTACATTTTGATTGTGGTTTAAATTCCATGACTCACTTAAAAGGCATGTGGATAAATTGTGGTTATAATAGCTTATATAGTTCAGCTGTTATTTTGATATAATAGTGCTGACGTGAACAACTAGTTTTTATATAATGTGAAGTATTTCCATTTGGTAAAGTACTGGCACTGTGAATTATATCCGAGCCCAGTAGAAGATTTAGATGTAATCCTGCCAATGACATTAGTATCTCATATCCGAAGTTAAACGTGTTTTGATTGGCACTTTGAAACACTGGCAATTTTTGGAGGTCAGATCAGTCACCCTTGCAAAATTCCCTGCTCCATTCGGTATTGCATTTGGAACTGAACATGTCAAAGTCTTGGATCCACTAGAATTTTGATAGCAGACTCACTTGTGGAACTGTAACTTTAATGTTGTTAGGGCATGTGATAATACGTGTTACGGTGGTGCATTACGTTTAACTGTTAATGAATACCAGATTACTTATATAGAGTTTCCATGGTTTGCGGAAGACTTTCAGGTTCTTAACTAACATTGATGTGTTAGAATTTTGCTTGTATGCTCATTTGGAACACTAGTGATTTTGATCAGGTGGTTGGAGTTAGAGCTGAAGTTGGTAGCCGATGTTGGAATCATAGGTGCTCCAAATGCAGGGAAAAGCACACTTCTTAGTGTTGTTAGTGCTGCTCAACCAGCTATTGCAAATTATCCTTTTACAACTTTACTTCCAAATCTTGGCGTCGTCTCATTCGGCTATGATACCACAATGGTTGTAGCAGATCTCCCAGGTTTACTTGAAGGAGCCCACCGAGGTTTTGGTTTAGGCCATGAGTTTCTCCGCCACACTGAACGATGTTCTGCTCTGGTATAAACCCTGTTCATTTCAAATCAGTAAGCACTTGTCTTATTGCAGTTTCAACAGCCAGTATTCAGTAATGCTTTCCAATTAAACACCCACATAATGTTGTTATATCTTTTTAATCTCTTGGCGGCCGGATTTTCAAGACTAAGATTATGAAAGATAGGGGCTTTTTTCCCCGTAAAAATCTTTGTAGAACATGTTTTGAAACTCTCAAACGAACAAGCTTACTATAGTTTCGCAAAATGTATCAAATTACAAAGCTATATTTTTTTTCCAAAGTTGGGCTAGGATTTTGATGCAGCAGAGCTTTATAACCTAATCCCTAAGTGAGTGTTGTCTGTTACTGTCATGATTCTGTATATCATTCTGAGAGTACGTGAAACTAGATCCTGTATTCATGCTTCAGCTGCCGAGTTACTTTACGTGTAAACTACTTCTAACTCCATACTTTTGTAGATTGGTGCTGGCCAATGCTATTTCAGACTAATAGAACCATTACTAAAATTGAACTGTAGGTACATGTTGTCGATGGTTCATCACAGCAACCAGAATATGAATTTGATGCCGTTCGTCTTGAGCTAGAACTATTTAACCCTGAACTTGCTGAAAAGCCTTATTTAGTTGCCTACAACAAAATGGATCTTCCGGAAGCATCTGAAAGGTGGAGTACGTTCAAGAAAAAGCTGCACGCTCTTGGAATTGAACCTTTTTGCATGAGTGCTGTGAAGAGTGAAGGCACTCATGAAGTGATTTGTGCTGCCTATGAGCTTGTACGAAAAAGAATTGAAGACAATAAGGAAGGTTGGAAATATATCCTAGTTTCTTCATTATATTGCATGGTTGAATTCTTTCCGTCTCTAGATGCTAATTTGGGGGAGGGGTTGCTGTTGTACATCACTAGGTTTCAGCCGTGTGATATTACCAATTAAGAGTATCAATATGTGTTGCAGTTGTCCTTATGGTGGCTAACTTTCTGGATATCATAATTTATACGTTTTAACGATAACAGTATTGTTTTTTGGGTAAATAGTTGTGTCTGGTCTTATTTGCTCTAACAATTTTGTATTCCATCTCCGTACATGAGCTCCTACATGAACTCCATCTTATGTTAGTTTGTGTTCCTGCTTATGTGGGACGATGCTGGTAAATGAATGTCGTTGCTTCTTGATATATGTAGCTACTGATGAATTTGGCATTACGTCGAAGTGTAGTTATTAAGGAATTACAGAAATTTTTACATGGTTTACTATATATTTGAACGTGATGAAGAAATAACTTCAAAGGAGATTATGCATTCAAATTCTTTTATGAATTTGAAATAACTTAATAAGGCAGACGTACACATCTCTTCTCGCAAGCATGAAATGAATGTGCTGCTCTAAGCTTTACTTCCGTCATGATCTGAAATTTAGCGATTCTGGAATAAGGCCCATTTCCAATTGTCAGGATCCTGATTTTGAAAGCTCATAGAATAAAAGTATAAAACCAATGGATTGTAACAACAAAGTTCTCAGGCTGTTTTCTCTCTTCAAGCAGTTGATTAGGGAGCAAATTCAATTTTCTATTTATCATCAAAGCATAGGTTGGGTTAATGTAAGCACCTTTTCTTTTCTTTTTTTGAAATCTTGCTGTAACTGACTAAACCAGAGTGGCCTTTTGGTCCTAAGCGATGTCTTCCACGAACCACCTTTCAAGATTTATACAAGTGTTTAAAATTATCGTTGTGTATGATTTGGGGCTTGGGCCACTTGGCTGCATGTATATTTTCTTTTTGGGTGTGGCACTTCACAGTTTCACAGTATTGCATGTTGGTTTTGTACTTGTTGGTTATTTGTCCACTCTATTTCTTTTCTTGTTTGCCTGTATTGATGCTCCTTAATGTTTTTGTGTGTCTTCTTTTTTGTTCTCTTATGCTCTTGTATTTTGTTTTTATCAGCTAAAGTCAGTATTGTTGGATTAGCACATTGGATCTCCTGGCACCTAAGTGCACCTCCTAATGCCATTGGGCCAAAGGCCTCTTGGCATCTCCTGTATTTTGTTCTCACTTATCAAAAACACCGAACTCCTGTCTTTGGTTCTATCGCCCTATGTTTGAGTGAGAAGATAGCATGTTGTCTTCTATGATGAGATATTGAAGATTTGCATGCAGTACATAAATAACCAGGTTTATGTGTTTCTCTATGAATGGGAGAGAGAGAGAGAGAGAGAGAGAGAGAGAGAGAGAGAGAGAGAGATGTTAAAAGATTGGTTTTGCTTAACCTCGGCCCCCTAGGTAGTGGAAATTCACACTTAATGCTAAAAAAGTTTAGAGTTTTAATTTATTTCCACAGATATAAATGCAATTTCCCGGATATCTATACACCTTTCATAGATATCAATTCGCTTTTTCACATTGACCATTACCCATTGGGCTGAGGTTTGCATTTTCCTTAAACAATGAGAGAATCAAATGTTCCTTGTGATTTGATGCATCCTTTATGTTTAGTCTGTATACAATTTAAATCTTCTACTGCGTTGTGTTGCCTTTGGATGCTAACAAGTGCCATCTGCTCAGGTTGGACTGATCCAGTGAACTTGAACTATGTGGCTGATATGGTTAAAAAGCAGCGAACTGCCACTATCGACCAGTTTGAGATCTCGCATGATAGCAGTACTAATACATGGCATGTAAATGGATCAGGGTTACAACGTTTTGTTCAAATGACGAACTGGCGGTATGCATATCCTTGCATATTATCTGTCTTTCATTGTACCCTTTCTCCTATTTTCTTGCAGTCATTGTCAGCTTGGAGTAAACATTGCATAATAATCTCTGTCCATACAATAATGGGATTTTGTGGAAAGTTCTGGTTTAAAAAAGACCAGTGAATTGGAAATTCCGACAGGATTATTCTATTACCCTATTTTTCATCGTTTTTCTATGCTGTTTTCCCTCAGTTAATTCATAGACCAACTCATATATTCGTTGGCTGTGCAGCCATGTACGGACACATACATGCTGCTATTATGTTTTGGTGTGATTAATTGACGACACTGTTTAGTGTTTTCCGCTTTCGTGCCCTGCAGCAGATACTGGTGCACCACATTGTTAATTTCCTAAAGGACATATGAAGCTAACTTCTTTTATCGTAGAACCTCTCTTTTGCTGTGGTTGTGATTTTTATTTCCTTTTTATCTCATGTCTTTGGCTAAAAACTGGAAATATCATGGAGATGACTCTTCAATTTTCACTTTGGAAATTATGGTTCTTTATAGGCTTAGCATAGTTGATCTTGCCATAATGTGATTGGACTGCAGCCAGCTCTGAATGGCAACAAGTGCTCGTATTCACTTCTGTCTGAAATCTCATGTTTTTGGCATCAGAGTTACAACTCATCCGACTATTGACAAATACATTATCTGAAACAGGTACATAGATTCTGAGAGAAGGTTCCAACATGTTCTTGAGGCATGCGGTGTTTATAAGTCTCTCACTGACCTTGGTATCAAGGAGGGTGATACAGTCGTCGTTGGTGAGGTGTGTATATATTGCTCCACTTTCTTGCGCTGATTTTTCTTATCTTCACTAACTTATTTTACCTAACCCAGGCGGAGTTGATATAACATACATCAGATTGTTGCGGATATTCATAGAGCAATATCTATAGTGAGAAGTTTCAGATAGTGATGGATGCGTGAATTTAGCAGAAAGAGCTATTCCTCTAATTACATTAATATGACGCATGACATAAAAATTATATGCTTATCCACAGAAAAAGGGGTTCAGTGTCAGGTATGGTTAACAAGAGTGAAATATGTAATGTTTATTAGATTGTTATAGCACAAAAGGCTACAAATCTTGTTTATATATATGATGGAGGATCAAATTAGAATTACAAATATAAAATGGGTCAACGACTCAACATGCCATTTGCTTTTTAAATACGTAGAACAACGCAGTGTAACTTTTCACACCAAAGCAAAAGAAATTTACACTTCGAAGAAACTAAGGTGAATGAGGGGCTAGTGTTAGATTATTGAGATAGGGAGGCGCCAAAATGCTAAAATCGTTTCAAAACGAGGGCTATTTCTCTGAAGGTTTCTGCTTATAAGTTAACTTCGGTTACATTTTTCATCCCCCAAACAGAGAAGACCAATCTGAAAGATCTTGATAGTTTCACACCCAGTAGCGTGTATCCAGTTCATTTTCTTTCACCCAATACGCGTTCAACTCAAATCTAAATTTCCATATATGTCTGATGCAGCCTTCTTTTATGTGTGTGTGACACAAAGATGCGTCCTTTGTGGTGCTTTTGCAGATGGAGATGGTATGGCACGATTCTGCAGATGGCTCCCCAACAAATATGAGGAAGGGGTCAACTCATTCAATCAGATGGCCCCAGTGGAAATAATGGACCCTAGTTGTTCAACTGCCAATTGATTTATGGAAATGGCACAGATCAACTTAATGAGGCAAAATACAATAATGGAAAGTGCTGGTATTTTAACTTGATCAGCTTTCCTTTCCCATTTTTTTCCCGCATAAACATTGTACTTCTGTTTTCAATTATGATGATCATGACTATTATGTTCTGAAATGTTTTAGATTTTGGTCCCAATCTACTGGCTTGGAGTCCAAACATGTTTGGAGCGGTTGATGATTTGCACCAGACGTTCTTCCTTGTTAACCGGAGGGCTGCTAGTGTACTAGTGTTGATTTAATTCGCCGGAGATTTCCAATATAACTACCGTAGAGCAGAATACCCCTCTTTTTAGGTATGATGATTCAATTCCATTGTATGTTTCTTAAAAGATGGTGACAGAAGATCAAGATGATGTATAATTAATGTGTTATTGTGTTGGAAAGATACATATGCTGATTTAATTACTTTGAATGGAATCAAATATTACTATCTTTTTCATCAATATAAATATGATGCGAACATTTATCGAAGGATATCAAATTTTTGGCTGATTGAGGTTTTCGACAAGTTCTAATGTATAATTAGTTCTGATCATCAAGTGGATTCAAGAAGGGCCCAAAAAAAGACCAAACTTGACGATCATCTAGTCCCGATTTTGGGACCGGAGATTTTTTCACTTTTACTTTTGCGGTAAGCTAAAATCATTCACAACCAAGCAGATTAGCCAAATCCGCTTGGTTAATTACAAACTCCACATGGGGTGGAAAAGAAACAATACGATAACGAATATATAGAGAGAGAAGACACTAACATCGCAATTACAAAACTAACACTAAATTTGCCTGAGACTTTTGTTGATCTCTTTCATGTTTGCCATGCCATCCCAACCATTGCTAAAAGCAAAGATTGATTATATCTTCTCTTGAATTAGGATTCTTTGTTCACTTACTTGTGACCCATAATGGGGCAATCAGTTGAGCTTAGTATCATTGTAGACTTATGTCTGATTTGATGTAATTCAGATACTTATATTTTACTACCGCTTGTAACAAAACAAAAATCAGTTATGATTTTGTTTGGGAGAAATCGAATGCAGACCATTTGTACAATTTTCAACTCACATTCTTATTACTAAATGCAGTAAATTGTCTTGGCCTAATGCTATAAACGAGCATTGTAATGTAGGATATTGATTCAAACTCAGCCTAACAGATTATCACACACACAAAAAAAAAAAAACAAAAAACAAAAAACAAAACAAAACAAAAACAAACAAACAAAAAACTTGGTATAATCTCATTTTTTTTTTTTGTATATATATATTTTTTGTACCTATAATGAAATTCGGTCTTTGACCCTTTCAAACTTGGTTTCCTTCAACCAGCTCTAAATAACTTTACATTTGATTGCGTCTTTGTGAAATTCGTGCGTCTAAACTTATTATGTGCATGTTGTTTATGTACTCTGATGAGGTTTGAAACTACCACCTCGTGAAGAGATTATAAGCCAACTTTTCGCTGGATTACCACTCAACTTCAACTTGATTCAAGTTCAATGGTACTTTTATAAGCTTAAAAAGTTGAGTCAAAATCGAATTGGGTTGACCACCTTCAAAAATATCCAAAATTGAAAAACTTTTAATGTAACAAACAAAATTGAGATCATATAGCTTAGGGCTTGTTTGGATTGTCGTTTAGATAAATCTAGACAATGCCATTCTTTCTAGCGCGCAACAAGTTTACAATCACCGCAAAATACACAAATAAAGGTATTCACGCCCACATAAATATGTGAGACGACACACTTATGTCTGTGTTTGGGGGATATAGCTCAGCTATATTGAAGAAAACATACGATGTCCAAAGCTACTGACAATCTTTCACAACCTAGTGCTATATTATTACTGGTGTTATATGTATGCCTGCTATTCTTGTTCTTGGGCTCAACCTTTTTACTTCCACATTTTTATCATTCAAGTCGTAAAATCTTCTCAACAACACATTGTCCATATCTTCTTTGGAATAAAAAGTGACGAACCCAAAGCCCAAGGGCTATTCATTTCCTAATTGTCATACGTCACAATTACATCCGTAGTTGCACCGAAACGCACAAAATAATTCTTGAATTCTTCTTGAGTAAAGCTTGTTACTGCTAAATCCCAACAAAAATCTTCTTGCTACTCAAAGGTTTCTTTAGATGATTGTGGTACAACTCCAAGTCAAATTAAAGAATGGTACTGATGGTGGGAGAGGCCTTGCCGATAGGTAGAACAGTAACACTACGTCTCTGTCGGTGGCCAGCCATCGACCGGCTTGTGGGGCCTACTCCAAATCTTGCATAGATGATCCGAGCTGTTTGAAAATTTTAAAAAAAAATTTGAATGGGCTTAAGCGAGGATTGGCTTTCTTTTTTTCTCGATTTTTCAAGAATGGAAAGCTTGGAACGAGTATCTACACATATCGGATTGATCCGATCCTCGTCGGAATTTTTTTAGAATTCTTAAACTACTCAGATCATCTGTGTGGGGCCCGGAATGGGCCCCACACGCCGGTCGGTGGACATAGTGTTACTGACTCCCCTGTCGGGTGAATGTAGTGTTTTCTGTACGTAGAAATAATGTGGATATTGTGTAATTTAATTTTCTCCAACATCTCATTTTAATAATAAAAAATATTTCTAAAAAAGTCTCTCTTAGACTCTATGTGAACCTTGGCTTATTATTTCCGGTCCCTCCCTCATAACCTTGGGTCAAAGTTGTGGTTTTATATAGGTTACAAAGGAACTTTCCAATGCAATTGCATGCAATAGTTCACACGAAATTTGTGAAGTTCTTATGAAAATTTCACATACATAATGCATTGGTTCCCGAAAGTCTATAATGCATGGGAATATTGGTGACCCAATCCGGGCAACAGAAAGATGGAATCATTCATGAAAAAATCATTTGAAATGAATACATATAGCATGAACTGCAATTGAATCTCACATGGTTTTCAAAAATTAGTTGTTCCTCCTCAAGGCGCCGTTCTGTTATTATGATAATACTAGAATCTTCTATATATGACACTATGTCAAGTTACCAAAAAAGTTATCAGACTCACGCCTATAATTTCCCACAGTGAATTTTAATTTTTACACTAATGCTGAGTTTGTTTGGGAGCTCAAATTCTACATTTTGCATTTTGAGGTTTTGCATTCTTGCTGTTTAAGAGCTGTTTTCTCAAAATCAAACAATAGAGGCACAATTGGACAATCAGCCCTAGAGGAGATTTTGCATTCTCCTTTTGCACTCTCCATTTTCATACTGATAAAAAGATCATAATACCCCCGACTTTGCTACACATTTCCTAAGTTGACCATAATTATATTTGTGTTTTCATTCGGGATAATGTAAGAATTTTATTTCTGCTGTTTAATGATATCATATTTTATGTCCATCAAAAAATATTATTACTTGTAAACGTTTTAAGGTAATATTTAAGTCTTCCTAGCTAAAAATAAATAGAGACTTTCAAATATAGGATACAATTTTTCAAGTGGAATGACCATACAGTATTTTGATTTACAATATCTAAAAATAATAATGAATCTAAAAAGGTTTTTCATACACATGTTAAATACTCCCTCTATTCCAAAATGAGTGACCTTTTTGGGAAAGCATATCATTTCCAATTGCTTATATCTTTCAATATGAATGTTAAAAAATATGCAATATGAATTTTATTCAATAGATTTTAATTAGTTTTATTAAACAAAGTTTTCAAAATCACATAAAACTTCATAAATCGAAAGATATAAGCATTTTAAAATGACACAAAGTCCCCAAAAGTTCACTCATTTTGAAACGGATGGAGTACTACAATAAAATCAAGGGCCGTATGGTAAAAAATTAGGGAAATTTATAGAAATGGTCCTCCTAATTTCACCCGAGTCTCATTTTCGTCCTCCAAGTATCAATTACAACTATTTTGACCTTCAAGTTTGGTTTTCGTACCAAATTGGTTCAATTGATAACTTCTGTTAGCCAAATTGGACAAAAAAAAAAATCAAATTTACGGTAGTTTGGATGTTGCAGTTCATACCAAGTTGGTCCAATTGATAACGCATGCCCTCAATTTGATTTTTTCCATCCAGTTTGGCTGATTGACGTTATCAATTGGACTAACTTGGTATGAAAACCAAACTTGAAGGTCAAAAAAGTTGCAATTGATATTTGAAGGACTAACATGAGACTCAGATAAAATTAGAAGGATCATTTCTATAAATTTCCCAAAAAATTAATTCATATTCTATTTTGATTATTATACTCTCAAATACTACTCTGTTTTAAAATCTATTTGCATACATCTCTCAAACACTCTACAATTTCATAATCTATTCAAACCACAATCCAAAAATCTACGATTAAAAATGCAAAATAAATTAGACTCCCAAAAGGGCTGTTTACAACTTATTTGCGTAAAATTTCCTATGAATCAGGACGAGACCATTGTCCTTTTAGAGCCCTGCCCTACTCCTCCCTCCGTCTTCTTTCTTTGTTTCTTGTTTTTTTTTTTTTTCTTCCCATAATTAGACGTGTGTGCCTGGTAAGAGTAATTATGAGAGATCATAAACTTATCATTCACTAGCGGGGGCCCGCTTAGAACCAGAACAAATACTCCTTATAAACTAGCACCAAATGAATTGATAACACATGAAAAGTTTCGAACTTAAGACCTAAAGAGAATAAACCCCTCAGTCGAGGCCTTCTCAATTCTGTTTCTTTCCCACCTAAGTGATTCAACTGTGCTATAGGCACAGATAAATAGGAACAGATCACACACATATTTTTTACGAGGCCCACTCCGGATTCCACAAAAATGATCAGAACAGCTCATTTTTTTAAAAATATTTTTATATGGGTTCTTGTGAAAAAATCATTTCAATCAAATATCGATAAGAGTTTTTTCGAAATTCGCGGGCGATATTGTTAGTTTCGCCCTATGAATTTTGAAAAATCTACTACCGATATTCAATTGAGTTGATTTTTTACAGGAGTTCATAAAACAACATTTCAAGAAAACTGACGTTTTGAATCGTCTTTGAGAGACCCAGAGTGGACCCCGCAAAAAGCATGTGCGTGATCTGTGTCATTACACAGACTTTTCGAAAGTGATTGCCATTGGCCTCAGTTCGTTAAGGTGAGAGCTGCTACTGACTAATTGTGCACAGATTTTAATGTGGGATTCACTACGGGTCTTACAAAACTAATCCGAGTTGTTCATTAAATTCAAAACATTTTTTCAAGGGCTCCTGCAAAAAACCAACTCAATCCGATAACTAGAAGTAATCGATCTAGTCATCTAACTTTTCATCTGGGGTTAGGATCTAAATAAAAAGTTAGATAACTAGATCGATTACTTTTAGGTATCGAATTGAGCTAATTTTTCGCAAGTACCTTGAAAAAATGTGTTGAATTGAATGAACGGATCCGATCATTTGTGTACGACTCGTGGTGGCCCCCACATCACATTAATATCTATTATCTGTGCATAATTAGTCTGTGTGCACAGACTTTCTGTTCGTTAAGAGGGGGAGCAAATCTCGTAATCTGTGGGCGGACACATAGACGGGGATCCCTACTCAATCTCGACTGTCCATTTCCAATCAAACAGAAATACGTACTTTTTGACCACTCAAGATTCGTTTCTACTGCACTCCCAGTACGTACGCCCTACTACAGTCTACACCCAATTTTTTTTCCCAATCGAATCTCCACCGTACATCTGACCATTACCTCGTAGTACTTATTCGGGAAGTATCGTACCCCGCGGGTTCACCTGTTCCCCTGTTCGACACGTAGAACGTACGACGGTGATGACGTGGACTGCTCAGAAGAACGTCCCCAGGTCGACACGTCGACGGTGGAAGGGAGATTTGTGACGCCGGCAACAGTGTATAGAATTTCGCGTGGCTAGACCCCATTGGCTGGTTTGTTGAGGTTTTGGGTCGGATATTCCGGGACTTCGTTTCCTCGAAAGTTGGATTGTGTGCAGGGGCGGAGGGAGCAAGGGACGGGGGGCGGCCGACCCCGCTGCCTCTCAAATTTTGTTAGAGATTGGTATAATTTTTACTCATTTGACCCTCCTTTAAAATTCATTTTCGCCCTAACCCATATATAAGGGTTTTGTACTTAGGAAAAAGAGGAGTCAAAATAGAATTTCTACCCACAAAAATTCTCAAAACGTCGTTCTTGGACTCTGAATCATACATAGTTCAATTTTCGATCCCACTGGACGAAAATCCTGGCTCCGCCCTTGATTGTGTGCTCCTAGTTTGGAGAAGATATACGTACTAGTATGTGAGAATATCCGTAGAGAAGATTTACGGCGCTAAAATGCAAGCCTTCAAAAGTGTTTGGACAGTGCGGGTTGCAAAAGTAATTGTTACCGGTAACGATTATTTTTGACTGGTCAAAATTGAAAACACATCTCAGTCATTGATTACGTGAATAGACATGTGAGATTGCGCGAAGTCGTAAATAAGTTCTCTCATAATATGTATGTATCAAAAATGTTAGTGCTGTGAATCTGGACCGTTCGTTTCCTTTTATGGACATTTTCATTGTCCGAGTGTCATGTATTGTACTACTCTTGTATATTGTATTCCAGTGCTCACTTACTGGGGCTTGAGGTCCAAACGAGCCGAGTCAATCTTTATAGTGTTCGAGCTCGGTACGTTTAGTAAACGAGTCAAAAACTCGAGTTGGAACTCAGCTCGTTTGCAAACGAGCCGAGCATGGCTAATTTACAAATGAGCCAAGCTTTGTAGTGTTTGAATTCGGAACAAGCTGAAAACTCAGCTCGAGCTCGGCTTGTCCGTAAATGCACCGACCCTGACTAATTTACTTAACAAGTCGCACCTATAAAACAAGCCAAGGTTTTGAGTGTTGAACTCAAATCATTCAATAAACAAACTTAAAATTCAAGCTCAAACTTGACTCGATTACTAAACGAGTCGAATCGAGCCATGTCTTAAATAACCGGTTCGAGCAGCTTGGTTCATTCGGTGGTTGGTACTTGGTGCATAATAAGCTCTTACTTGACGGGAGGAGTGTGGAGCGGCAACCGTTTCTTGGAATTTCAGATATTGCGTGGCTAAACGCCGTTGGCTCTGGTTTGTTGAGGGTTTGGGTCGTAGAATCCGGAGTTTGTTTCCTCGGAAGTTGGATTGTGTGCTAACCCTTGAGTAAGATATGGGACTGGGGCCTACCAGGATTGGTGCATAACAAGCTCGTGTCCGAGCTCGAACAGCTCGTGTTCGTTCGTTAAAAATTTGTTCAAAACTAATTTGTTATGAAAATAAATATAAATCGAGTTTGAGCATTGTTTTGAAACTCCTTAAGGTTGCAAAGCAAGTTCGAAACAAATTGCTACTTGGCTTATTCGGCTTACGATTTCTTTGGTCACATTCCCTCCCAATTTGTTTGCATTTTCCAAAAAGTAGCAACCACAAAAGTCCGAACTTCCATGTTTACCCCTTCAATATTGAGTTAAATGAATTACTAAGTTTAACTCACAACCAAGCACCAAAGGGTATTTACGAAAATTTAAACACTTTCCAAAGCAAACAGCGAAAATAAAAAAAAAATAGAATTCTCATAATGAGCAAACAAACTAGAATGGAGGGAGTAATAAAAATTCTACTTGAGATCAACATTTTTACATGACAAAGAGCACCGATACTGCGACTATCATACAACAAAACATTAGCCAAGAGGTAAGGAGCTAAAGGGCGAACTATATACAACAAAACCATTCTGCCCTAGCGCATCGTGTTTGGCCAAAACATTCGCTGCTTGGTTGGCCTCGCAGTAGCAAAAAGTCGGCTTCAAACTAGAGATATGGGACTGGGGCCTACCAGGATTGAGTGCTTGACACTCGCTGTTCCGGTGGTACTGCAGGAAGCAGGCTCGTGTTCGTTCGTTAACGAAGGACTTGTTCAAAACTAATTTGTTATGTAAGAATAAGATCCCCTACTTGTAGCATTGTCTTTTAAACTCCTTGAGGGCGGGCCAAAACGCATAAGAACTTCACAGTTAACCGTGCTCGTCCTGAGAGCAATCCAAGGATGGGTGACCTCACTGGGAAGTCTATGAGCTTTGGGCGTCCAAAGCGGACAATATTGTTTAAAGATGGAGCGGGTCGTTACAGAGGCATAGCTGCAAAAGGCCCCTGCAAACACCCCACTTAGACCTGCTTCCTACAAAAAGCACATTGAAAACAAAGCGAGGATGTTTCCCGCAATTAAGCTAGTAAAACCAAAAGGCAAAACAAGCCACAAACCATCCCTTACCACCCATAATTCAGCAACCGTATTGGAGTTGATATGGATTGATCGTTGATAACACCAAAAGTCACGTAAGCTATGCACCATATATAATTAAACTTGCAATTCCTTTAATCTGCTATGCAATTCCCATACCAGACATGTTTGTTTTGAAATTTTATCTTAAGCTTATAGTATCCGTTTAATTAATTTTTCTCAAGACAAACGTGTTTCGTTCGTGCGATCTCGACTTCCGATCGATGTAATTTCTTTGCACACGCAACAAACTCGGCAAGTCAATTAAAATGAACAGATCATATATCTTATTATAAATTCACACACAATCTGCCAAATTTATTATTCACATTAATTATCATCTAAATATTTTCACAGATTCTTCTTATGATACAAAAGTTTGAAATCTTGAATTCTCAAATTAGCATTAAAAAATAACAATGCTCTCAAACACCCATTAGAATTGAACTTTCCAGATTCTGGTTGGTCAAACAGGGGAACATTTCTTCTCATCTCAGCCTTGACCATCTTATCATCTCTCTCTCTCTCTCTCTCTCTCTCTCTCTCTCTCTCTCGTCAAAGTCCAAAGTTTCTTGAGTCTCCTAAGACAATCTTTTTACCCTAAATTCAGGGCGACCTTAAAAACTAGACAAAAGTGCATGTGTGCATGTTTTTGGACACTGTGCAAAATTCCACTCTCAACCCCAAAGTACCAAATTATACAAAACTCTCTCTCTCTCTCTCTCTCTCTCTCTCTCTCTCTCTCTCTCTCTGAGGCTCCATTCCACTTCAATTTTGGTCATTTTATTTGTTTAGAAAGACAAAACCATCCATTTTAAGGAAAAACCAGTGCTTTATCAAGCTGGAGTAGATGGTGGACACCACAGCAAAGTGGTTCACATCTTTTCAGATTGTTGAGGATTGACTGGCTCTTCATTTCCAAATACTCCACTCCAAAGTTATGTGGCGAATTGTAATCATATTGCTTATTTCGGGTGGTTGGCAAGTTTGCTCCCCACATAATTTATTGGGGTTCAATTCTTAGGGTCAAGCCGCAAGAAAGTAATTTCTTGTGAATTTCATAATTCTGGCGTGAATGACCTACCTTTAAACGGACCGAGGAGGGGGTTATGAAGTGTATGTAAACTGGCCCGGATATCCCTGACCGTTCAATAGAACGAATGCATATTGCTATGCAGTTGGACAATTACTTATATAGTACTACCTTTTGTGGGTTTTGTTTTTCCAAATTCTAACTCACATGGGATTTTCTTGAGTGGGATTTTTCGTAGGCTCATCATCAAATCATAGTAGGACAATGCTAGTTAAAGGTTATGGCATGTTTGAATAACAGTTATAATTTCTACCAACTTAGTAGTTCTTTTGAGCTCCCTCATTTTAATTGGGCGCTCGTTGGTAATCCTTGCAATAAGAAAAGTAAGCAAAAGGCTACTAAACAAAATTACAAATTTAAGCGCTCAGTAGGTCCCTTGACTTTAGTTTGTTTTGGCATTGGCTGTCGCTTGGTTGTTTTTAGCAGTTGTTCGATTTTCGGCATTTGTTTATGGTGTTTTAGTTGGCATGTTGCCTTCTTTTATTTTTGGTTCTTGGGTGGCGTATGCCCATGATCCCTTTAATCTTTCCAAAGATTAATAAAAATATTTTTGGCCGATCTAAAAACAAAAAAAATTCGAATACTACAATAGATATCCATACCATATCCTAAGTATGAAGATCCACTTTTTTATTTGGTAGAGCTACAGATCAATGAAATACTATTTGTTTTTGAAATATATTTAGTGAAGGAGTCAAAGGTCATAGATTCTAAGTCACATGTCACTCTCAAAAGAAGACAATCTTCTTCTATGTCATACATCCTTCTAATAATCTCCCATGTCTCTCATTTGGAATGGCGATGGTGCCAAACATCTCCCTGTAAAGTGCATATAAAGCGGTCACCAACCGTTCATCTTGACAATCGACGGTTCAACTATTTTAACCAAGCAATGGTCGGTTTAGATTTCTATGTGCTCAGATTTTATCCAAGCCGTCCGCCCGAGATAAACGGCCGAATCGGCCACTCTACACAGCGGAAGGTGCTTGACAGCATCCCCATTCCCTCTCATTTTTGTTCCTGCCACTATTTCAATTTACCCCACCTTTTCTCATCTTATAGTTTCATTAGGGCTCAAGTTCTCCGTACCCATTTTTGGCGTACCAATGTAACAACTTATTTTCAGCCGTTGGATCATGCGAGATTCTTTGAATAAGAGAATCTTTAAACATAATCCCACGCTTGGTTGAAAATCAATTGTTATATGGGTACACCAAAAAATGGGTACGGAGAATCTTCGGACTTCTATATATTAGGCACATTAATTATTGAATTAGAGTAGACCATAACAGTGTGACCATTGCCAACACACAACAAAAAGGATCATGGAAATGCTAAAAACAAGAAAAAGAGATTGACCCAATTGATCAATGTGGTTAGTGTGACCATTGCCAACACACAACAAAAAGGATCATGGAAATGCTAAAAACAAGAAAAAGAGATTGACCCAATTGATCAATGTGGTTAGTCTATGGTGTTCCCAATGCCATTTGGGCATTTGAATTAATTAAGTTCAATCAAACAGGGAAAGAAGTTTTTTCCAATATCCTATTTTGAAACAACAAAAAATAAAATAGGCATTAGTGTCCCACTTGTTCCTCTTCTGTTTGGGCAGATTGATCCACCTTACATTTTATAACGAGTTCTTTTACAAGCTTTCGTTTGCCCTTTTGACTATAGCCTTTTAGAGAGACAGAAACCCCATCTCCACATTTTGCTCTCTTTTACCCCTTTTTTTTTTTTCCCCCCCTTTTTAATGACCAGATGTCTGAGCCAGTTTTTGCGCACTTTGACTAATTCTGGGGTCTTGAAGTTAACGACTGGATAAACCCTTTAGTGGCGCCAATGTTTGAAATGTTTGGCCTCCGTAAGATTTGAATCTGCGACCTCATGGAGGACAATCACTTATTATTTGTTTCATTCCCACTCGGCCAAAGTCCTTACGGTTTTTCCATGTTTCACTTTGAAGATAATTTAATTTGGTTGTGATACAATCTGATTTGAAACTATTTGAAACCGACCAAATGTACTTAATTCTTAAACTTTAGGGCTTGTTTGGAATTGGATTTTTTGGAGGGATTTATCAGGGGAATTAAAGGAAAGATAGGAGTGATCTTTCGTGAGAGAATTGCAAAAGAAGTACTTTAACAACATAAAAATTACAGTAGAGAACATATTTATCGTAATCAATCAATAAGACCCCAAAACAAACCTATTGTAAAACATAAAACGAACCAAATACATGAACGGTCGGCTCCATCGAAGTCTTCGGTGACGACAAAATTAGCTTGATGCACTGGCGAAGGATGACAAGGTGAGGGTCTCGACGGAAACGCATATGCAATCCGGAGGTGATAAGATACAAATGGAGTCCTGGATCGTTTACAAAGTTCTTACCGAAGACCAACCAAGTGTGAAGCACCCTAGCTAGATCGCGTTGAGAGCATACATTTGAAGGACCGATTCAGAATGACGGTTGGTTAATGAAGCCGAGATGTGCATATGCCTTCCGATTTAGAATGAGGATACTTCTACACTACATTATTTTCTTCTTGATCTTTTCTTGTGCAACTTTCTTTCCTCTCTAATCAAATACTTCATAAATTCACAATTCAAAAGAAAAAAAATATAACTTCAAACTGAGTTTCCTTACGAGTTAAACGGGCTTATTTTCTTTTACAAAATACAAAGAAAAATAAGCCCACAGGAAAATTGAGACTGAAAATTTTGCAATTCCACTTTAATACCTTCCGTTATTAATAATTTAAACTGCAATAAACACTCATGTACACGATGCAACACTACTTTACTGTCTGTACAACTTGACCAGATAGCCCTTTTGATTAGCCTTATCCAAGGTTATACTATTTTTACCGATAACTCGATATTCGGGCCAACTTGCACACCTCAACTAATTCCAAAGCCTGAAGTTAATGACATGACAAACATTCTAATAATCCAAGATTTGCAATATTTGGTCTCTGTGAAATTCGAACACGCAATCTCATGGAAAATGACAACTTATTTACTTTTTCATGCCCACTTGGTAAATCCTTGTAGAGCAGTGCAGAGTGGGACACTTATCTCAGTAATTGATGGCTCGGATCTCAACCGAACAATAGACGGTTTAGATTTGTATGCTTTTTGTATTCGCTCATATTCGATCCGAGTCGCCCGTGCCAAGATGAACGGCCGAATCGACTACTATGCACCCGCTTGGCAAGGAGCTGCTCGCCAGCATCCCGGCTCGGGTTAAACTACTTTTGTCTTGTGGAAACCATGCGCGATGATAAGATCAATGCATTAATCCTATCAAAACTTCCAAACAAAGCATAGCTTAAAAAACCTTGAGTACTTCTCAACAAGTCATGACTCTCATGTATTCTTTTTGGTCTCTTCTGTTTGTTGCTTCCTCCAAACAGGACAAAGGGGACCTAAACTAGAAAATTACTACCAAATTATTTCTCCTCTAGATTAAGTTTTAGTTGGAGAAAATCTTCTTTAACTGCTCCCTTTGAAAAACCATGGAAGCAGACAAACACTTGTGGGAATTTAGCTGATTTAGTTTGCACAGAACGCGGTTTTAACATGTGCTTCTCACACATAAATACAAACCTTAATTCAAAGGTTTTTGAGTCTCTCTAGGAGTATGCAAACAAAAATATGGTGATGACATTTTTTATTTATTTTTGGTTTTTTTTTTTGTTCCTTGGATCCTAAGCTTCATGGGTTTCTTTTTACCAACCATTCAATAAAAAATCTCCCTTATTTTTCCTCCAAAATCTAAGATGTGTCAGCTGGCTCGATTTGTTGCAGCTTATGGAGTAGTTTTTGCTTTTTATTTGAAAGTTTGTGCTCAAATATTTGTTCCAACTTCTGCTTAAATTTTCTATCTCTTTGGAGTTTTAGAGGCTTTTAGTGCATTTTTTTGTTAGGTTTTAGAGTTGGTCCTTCGGGCTTTTTGTGGAGTTTTGTTCTTTGGGGTTTGGTTTGGAGCTTTTTGTTTAGGTTTTGGAGTTCTCGCTTTTGTAGATTTTTGGGTTTTGGGTGGCTTTAGTTTAGGTTTTCCTAAGGTTTTGTTGTTTTGGTTGGCGCCTTGTTGGCCCTTTTTGGTGGTCTTGGGTGGCTTTTGCCCGTATACCCTTGTTTCTTTTAATCTTTGTAATCGTTTATATAGATTAATAAAATCTTTTTGCTTGGCCAAAAAAAAAACTTCTGCTTAAAGTTTTTTTTTTTTTGATAACTCAAGTGTCCGGGGCCAGCCACCTCAGCTCAACAAATCCTGGAGGCCCAATCCCACCACCCAATTGCAGAGAGCCCAATTAAATTTGGAGCAAAGCTTTCATATGGACTGATCCCAAAAGAGTTGATAACACCTAGGAGGATTCAAATCAAAGATCTTAGGAGGGAGATAACACTTATAAGCCCTTGTTCGGTTGTGGGTTTGGAATTTCCAAACCCAAATCCACTCATTACCTATATTTTCAATCATTATTTTCATTTCTCTCTGCACTCATTACCCCTATATCCAATTATTAATCTCATTTCTCTCTCTATCTCTCTCCACTCATTATCTCTATCCTCAATTATTACTTTATTTTCTCTCCTCACTCATTACCCAAAAACCATCACAAGCCGAACAAGGCCGTGTTCTAAGTCTTAACCACTAGGCCAACTCCTTTACGTTAACTTCTGCATAGAGTTTTTTTATGACCTTAAATTCAATCAAACTGAATCAGTACTCGAAAAAAAAAGGTTCTAACGGTTGTGTAGTTGCACCCCAAGTTCACCAAATAGTTGAGAGAAATCCTCGAGATGAATTGGGTTTGGCTTAGAGCAGAGTAAATCCATAAAATATGCGACCCAAAAAAATCATTTCAATAATTATAGGCTGCGTTTGGATGCAAATTCTTAGTAGTTTTTCAAATTAACATGTTCACATCCACACGAGGCCACCTTTTAGTTGTGTTACTTTGTTCAGCTCAATCCCATCAGCTTTAGGGTCGTGTTTGGATGTTGGAATTGTGGAAGTGAGAAAAAGGTGAAGCCCATAGTGTAAAAACTTTTCCTTTTCTTCCATAGACTTTTGTCAAAAAATACTACAAATGTTCGGTCCTTTATGGAAAGAACAGATAACATTTACGCTGGACTTTCTGAAGAAACTAGGTAAAAGTTAACTAGCATGTTGTTGTAAAGTTACAAGGGGTAAAAAGCCAGTTGGGGAAACCCCTAAAATCAGATTTTGACTACTTTTGGGAATCTTTAGTTTCACCTTGTGAAAAAATCATCTAAAATGGCATTCGCTCACGCACTCAATTTTGACTCTTTGCTCACACTTTTAATTCTCGCACTCACGAACTTTAGTTGTTTGCAATGTTTTTGAAAGACGTTTTCGCATGATCACATTTGGGCTCACGCACTCGCATTATGGACAGGAATGGGAGAGAGCAAAACTGGAGAGGAACGGTTTCCTTCACCTATCACTTGTACCTCACCATTATTTCTTCTTCTTTGTATTCTTTTGTTGAAACCTCACCATTATTTCACATCACAAAGTAAAGGTTTAAACACCCAAAAAACAAGGGAAAAGAATTTATATTTCAAAAGTATATGAAAAAGGAGCATAGTCTCTCTCTCTCTCTCTCTCTCTCTCTCTCTCTCTCTCTCTCTCTCTCTCCTTGATCAAAGCAGTATATAACAAAGTCCCCTAACACCACCTTTCGCAGTCACTTCCATCCAAACTCAAAAAAAAACCTTCACTTCTTTCACCTTCTCCATTTCCAGTCTTCTCATCCTCATTCAACCACATTTCCTTCTCTACTTCCACCAATGTCCACCTCCAACCCCTCCGGAAAATCCTCCCAAAACCTCGAACCCGCCTCGGTCCAAACCGGCTTCTCGATACTCCAAAGGAACACGTCCTCGCCCCCACCCACAGAGAGGCGGGGGCGGAGGAAGCAGGCAGAGCCGGGGCGGTTCCTTGGCGTCAGGCGGCGGCCGTGGGGCCGGTACGCAGCCGAGATAAGGGACCCCACCACTAAAGAGAGGCACTGGCTGGGCACTTTTGACACTGCCCATGAGGCTGCCCTAGCTTATGACAGGGCTGCCCTTTCAATGAAGGGCACCCAAGCAAGAACCAACTTTATCTACTCTGAAAACTCTGCTTTCCACTCTCTTCTCTCCCCTTTTGACGTCCAAACCCTAATCAACCACCCATCACAACAGCAGTTCCTCCTCACCACCACCACCACAAGTCAAATTACCAAAAAACCCACCCATCAAAACAGTCCATGTCAGCCTGAGATTTCCCAAACTGGGACCCACATTGCTCAGTACCACTCTGACAATGACTCTGTTTCACAATCTTCATATGGGTCATCACCTAATGATTGCAGCAACTTGTTTTTCTCTAGTGAGACAAACTCAGGTTACCTGGGGTGCATCGTACCAGATAGCTGCCTTAATCCCCAAAACACCCCCAAAACCACTTCAAATGATGAAAACTTTCCCAGTAGCCAAACACATTTTGAAAGCAACGCAGTGTTTCCTCATGCTGGTGATTTGAGTGATGTGGGGGGCATTGACTATTCTACCCCTGGAGATAACCATCTTTCTTATTGTGATGGAATTTATAACAACTACGGATATTGGGGTGGTGATCAACAGATGTGGGAAATGAATTCCTGTGAATTCCCATTGGTGGTGGAAAATGGGGCCATGGAAAATTCTTATCAAATCAGTGGAAATCCAAGTTATGGTGCAATGGCTCCTTCTGCTTCTTCTTCTTCAACATTTGGTGATGGAGTTGGTTTTGGATACTCTCACTTTTGATTTCTGGGCTAAAGTTTTCATCTTTTTGAGGCTAAGAATATTGGGTTATCAACTACTCACGTGCACTGCTTTTTCTTGTGTTCTTGGTTTTCTGGCAATCTTTTTGTATACTGAGAGGGAGGGAGAGAGAGAGAGAGAGAGAGAGAGGGAGGGAGGTGGAGAGAGAGAATGTTTCAGTTTATATGATAATGAGATTTGTTATGGGAAAGTTCCACTAGTCAACTTCACATGATGTTCACAATGGATTGGTCGTCAAGTGTGTGTATATATATATAAATACACATTATATTTATATATAAACAAATGGAGATACACATACATATACACAAGATAAATATAAAAATTAAAATCACATGATATTCACTAGGGCAGCCCCACCCTATCCTTGGGAGGTTCAAGCCAACAAAAAAATAATTTCATTTTTTGTAATATTGTCAGCACTGAATAATTCATCTGCCGCCAAAGTAAACAAAAATTCACTTATATTTCTAAGTAAATAGAGAATATAGCTCAATAAAATTAAATAAACCATGGCCCAATTAATTTTCAACCAAAAAATATATTATTACTCCGTATTTTTTGACATAGACCTTTGTAAACTGAAATTCTCTTTACATTTTTGTCATAACTGAACTAAAATTCCGGAGCCGCCAACTATATTCTGAAAGGGGGTGTTCTACAATCTGTATTCTGTCTTTTGATCATGTCAAAAAAAAAAAAATTACAATCTGTATTCTGTGAAGAAAATAATCTTTTTAGTTACGGGCTGGACTCATCCGAGCATCTCGCATTGGGTTATATGCTAGCAAAAATTGGACCCCAAGCCCAACTTACTGCAATATAGACCCTATTATTGTGCAAGAGTAGGTGACAGACAATGAGAAAGGCAAAAATGTTACGGACAATAATCGGGGGACATAGATTCGAACACAGATGTGTCTACAATATATGGGCCCCGTGTGCATTTTAGCTTTGGCTTGTTGATAGTTGCATGGTTTTTCGTTGTAGGTTGAACCGGAGTAGATTTTGATAGAAAAACTGACTTTTTGCTCGGATATACTATTTTACGGATCCTACAAACACATAGTGGTGCCCACAAGGAGCGGTAGAAACCGTGGGGATTCCACCTATGGGAGAAAGAATTTATCCCTTACTGTATAAGCATAACTCATTCTAAAAAGTAATAATAGACCAAAGCTTGCAATAGGTAATAGATAGCCAATTTATCTCTCCCCATGTTTTTTCAAGGCTGTGCAAACCATTTGGACATTCAAACATACAAGCTCGAGAAATCACAGGATGATTTAAGAGTTAAGACTCAACTAGCAGTATACATCCACCAGCTTTATATGAGCCTACTACTGCAAAAATTGGCTGATCAATTCGAAATTTCGAACTATACCCCTTGTCGAAATATACTCAAAATCCGTATTCCACACTTGCATATGAAAGTAAAAGCTCAAGAAGCAATATCATAGTCAGCAGTCGCATAAACAATGGATAAAACAGGACAGATCTTATTTATACAAAGTCTCGGGTTTTCCTTCGTACCCTTTTCGTATCAGGAAATAAATGAAATCCTCAGGAACTTAAGTTCTTACAATATATGTATGTATCTTATACCCCATACAAGGAAGCCCGGCAATGCCTTGCTTGGAGTCTTTGAAGCAGTGCCTCTTCCACTACTATGAAGCCAAAGGGGGAAACAAGAACACCTCCAATCCTTGTTCGCAGATATTGGAGAGGTACAAAAGATGGACAAACAAACAGTAGATCTGGAAGGAGGGGTGCCGGCCTGTTCTTTTCCGTTCCGAAAAAGACTACCGAATTAATAAACACAACAACAAACCCCAAAATTGGAGACAGATGGTGCAAGTTTGACCAACAAAAGTCTACCTATTTTTCCTCGATTATTTGGAAGAAGTGTAGGATAGGTATATGATTTACTGGATTTTTGAAGTTGGGTATCTCTCATTTATTCAAAGACAAAGAGGAGGAGGCCATATAAAGGTCTATATAAACAAATAGATGATCAGAACTACGGTGTGCTAGATCTGAATCGTGGAACCAAAACAAGCCTCGTATTAGAGACCAAGTCCAAAAAAATAGTGTGGTTCATGAAATTTGGAGAGGAAAAACAGAGATTTGCTAGCAATTCTTCTCAGCTTGTATTTGAAGGGGTTGAAGGCTCACCAGAATGCTCGACACTCGGGTAAGAGGCAGGCCCACTCTTTGAGTAAATTGAACCAACTGATCCACTAGACGTGCTCATAGAAGAAGACATCCTGGTTGAGAGTGTGTCCTTGGTAGACCCCGAAATGAGTTCGGGCCTCAACTCTGATGACGAGGATGATGGAGCCAGAGTACCCATAGCAGACCCCACGGGGTAAGGAGCAACGGGCATGTCAGCGAGAGAAGATGCAGAGGGACTGTAACTCAGTGTTCCCATAGGATGATCGAATTTGCACGAGGGACCGAATTTGCATACTCCATTTTGAGCGTAATGCGTGCAAAGTGGTGCACCCTGATAAAAATTGAAGTAAACTAATTATCTACCAGAGAACGACTAACAAATCAAATGCAGAAGTAGGTTCTAAAGCATCAAAATATACAACAGAAGGTATGACACTGTAACGACAGGTTACAGAGGGATAGATGCAGAATTGGAAGGATTCTTATTCATCTCAATATATATAAAAGACAAGAATGGAAACAGGAAATAATGTAAGACCAAAACTACAGCTTTCTTGCCTCCTGAAACACAGAATACAGCAATTCCTTACGAGGCATAGTTTGCGGTTTCACAACTGCACACAGCCACCTACCTTTAATGGCGGTTCCCACTTGTAATTTTGCAAATAGGGAACGTCTACATGAAATCACAAACACTTAAATGCATGGCATAAGATTATTTAATTGGCTACACTAAGATGTCTATCAGCCATCCAAGATTTTTTTTTTTTTGTTTCCTTTATCAAAGTAATGAGTGCATTATAAATTTCTCTTACATGAATGCACTACAGAATAGGCATTATACATCAATTTCTATGTTTATACCACAATCACGGATGGTATAAACTACAGAAGTTTCAAAGGATACTCTTCAGATTTCGATAGTCGACAAAAGACGTTCTTGTTCCCATGGAAATATGCACAGTGATTTAAACCACACTAAAAAAGCACAATTAAAGCTAAAATAAGATGTTAAATTGGAAGCATTGCATGACATGTAGAGAGCTTGAGAAACATGAGTATTTCAGACTAGATTTTGCACCAATTTGATGTCAGTAAAGATGATTTAGTCCCTTAGAATCGCAACCTATTTATTACAGTCCATGAGGTTCAACCAAAAGAAAACATGTACAAAGGCAATTGGCAAACAGGACATGCATCAAATGAGATGATTTGGAGAAGTGTTGCCCCAAATACAGATCAATGCAAAAACAAGATATATATACCCAATTCAAAACAATAACACTAAGCAATATGAATATATCAACAAGAAGCACAACTGTAACAGGCAGAACAGCTTCACTTCTGATATGTAGCAGTCGAGATGGGGATAGTCATGATGCCTAAACATAATCCAGATGAGCTTTTTTTTCCACAAGGAGCTTTATAAATGAAAGAAGTTATGGGATTGATTTATTTGGTTTTATGGGTGAAAGGTCAAAGCAGTGAGCACTTTAGGGTTTGCAGGTGTAATAAAGAGGCAGGGTTCTAGAAATATCAAAGTAAAAAGACCGGTACGGAGGGGCCTTGAATCTTTCACGCTAGGCAGGTGCATCTGAAGGATTGAAGGGAAAAGACCTGAAATTGGGGGATAAGATTTAACCGTAAGAAAAAAGGTGGCAAAAAGACCAGGTTTTAGGCTTGTAGGCTTCAAATACCAAAGAAAACTAAAAGAAGATTAGGAAGAAAGGTAGACATCAAACTATATCTAGCACTGCATCAGACGAGTCCAGGAGAGCCTAAAAGATTCAAAGAACTCTCTGAATCGTCGTCCCATGAATTAGAAGTGTTATGTAAAAAATACATAAGCTTCAGATCTTATAACCAAACTATAAGCCACACTCTAACATATAAAACTAGATTTTAGTTATAGCTTATGAAACTTTAACAGTTAGCTCTAATCCAACAATGAGAACCATAATCAGAAAAATAGTCACATAATTCGCCACCCTAGAGGTGTGAACTGCAAGCTGGAGAGCAGATTAGTGAACTGAGGATGAATTCATGAACTGACTACATGCAATTCGCGGATTTCTTTAACTGGGTGCACGGATTCACATTTGAAGCCACCCAATGCTGCACAAGTGTATGCAACTGGTTCACAGTCCTCAGCTATAGCATGAAAGTACAAAAGTATACTTAATAATGACAAAGAACATCATAGATGAGGAGTTGAAAGTAAAAAGCAACCCGACTCCTAAGAGTCTCTGTCTCTCTCTATGACAAAGAACATTATCGCCAAGGAGTTGAAAGTGAAAAGCAACCCCCGACTCCTAAGAGTCTCGAACGCTTCCAACCCCGCGCCCCCCCCCCCACACACACACACACACACATATATATGAAGTTCCGCTCACACAACATTTGACACAAGTTCTGCATGAGACTCCCCGCAAATGATCGAAGCCATTCAATATATTTAAAACATGTTTTTAAGAGTTCACGTGAAAATTCAACTCATTCAAATATCGGTTCATCCGGTCGATTCCTGTCAAATTTTGTAGGATAAAACTGAATAAACCAATCAAGCCCTTACCAATATCTGAATGAGTTGATTTTTTACGAGAACTCTTAAAAACATGTTTTAAACAAATTGAACGGCTCTGATTATTTGCGTGGAACTACGATTAGTTTTGTGTCAAGTATTGTGTAAGCGGAACCAGCCCCATATGCTATATATATAGATAAGATTTTCATTTGATCAAATATACATACCAAGTTTATTGCCTCTTTTATTTTATGCGTCCTTTAGCCGCATTTGGACACCATAGCCATGAATATCACATTAGAATATATGTTATCATGCGTGTGAAATTTAAGTGCATACCTAGGTTGATCGGATCTATGGTATATTACACCATCTCTTAACATTGTCACTTGTATATGGTTGTTCGGAATTTTAGCTCCTTTAATCTGCAAATCTTCTCCTTCTGTTAAGGTAGAATTTTCTCAAGGTACTTTCAAATTCTTTAGCTGTCCATTGTGTTACTGAATCTCAGAAATATGTGATACTACATGCAAAGCATCTCTACTACACTAGATGGAATCCCGTAGCTAAATGTGCTGCAGATCTCTTTCAAAAGCAAAGCATCTCTTCTTCCACTTGATGGCATCTTACGGCTCAACCCAAAAGTGTTTGGCAAGCTGAATTAGTATTATGTTATCTTATCTGACTGATTAGTTACACGGAAATAGTTTTAAGGTCTACAGAGTACAACCATGGAGGAATGGCAATCATGTGTTAAGCACAGAGCACTCCATCCCAAATGGATCCCAACCCCAGCAGGGACTCTCTTCCTACTTTTCAGACTCCACTTAGCTAAAGAAGCTTTTGTCCCAATTGCCTGAGGACTACTAGAAGATTGAACTCCACACATGGAAGAACTAAGCTTCGAAAAGTATGAGTACAAGACCATTCTAGAACCAGCAAAGCATATGAGGGCCAATGCCAAAACAGACAATACCATTAGCATTTGGGGTGAGGGCATCAAACAAAAGCACAAGGCTACAAGCATAAAGACCCAGTAGCAGAATAGACTTGTGAACCGCTATTTTGTCTCATTTCCGGAATAATTAAGAAAGAACACGTGATTCCTAAAGATAATAAAATGCTAGAGAAAACATTGTAGCAACACGAATGCCAATTACCCAGTGTTGGTACCACCAATGCAGGATGCAAGGAAAGGTGACTAACAACAGACATAACTGTGGCAAGATTATAGTGGCTGCAAGGTGGCCAAAATCCATTTTATATACTAACATTAATAGAATCATCACAAAAATGTCACTCAACCGTGACCAATAATGTAATTATATAAGTGCCAAGCAAACCCATGTTCACTAGTTTTTCTTTTACGATTAGGTTTTCAAAGTTCACCACTACCTACAGCCTTTCCAAAATCTTGAATCCATAACACAAGAATGCACACACACGAGAATGCGGTTACACCCCAGTTTCACTGCTGCCCAAACAACTACTGTCCCCCTTCAGCTAGCACCTGACACCTTAAATACCTCCTTTTATCCCATTAACGCCCAGAACTTCCCTCTATAACACCAATCCAATTATCCCTCCATTTAAAAACACTCAAACCCCCTCTAAAGTACATAACAGATTGCAGGGCATGACTGCACTTATGTAAACCTACATCACACAACCTCCCACCAGCTTGCCAACCCCAAAACATGCATTAACCACACGCAATGTACGCAAACACACTGCTACCCAGTCGCCAGAATCACCACCAGCAATCCAACACCCAGCCACATGAGCAGGCTTCAGCCTACATGCAGAATCTGGCTTCAACCCACCCCCTACCTCAAAATTGCACATAAAAGCATATATCCTGTACACATACACCAAGCACTCTGGGTTTTTTCACTGTACAACGCGCCATGACACACAATCAGCTTTCTCTCCCCCAGTCCCATTGAAACACCTAGCAGAACCATTCTTGTAGGTGCACAACAAACTTGAGCACCATTCACCAAGTCTCACTACATCCTCCTTCCCTCTCTCTTACCTTCATACGTGGCGGCATACATTGTACAAATTGTGTTAACAGGCAATATCATTAGTCACAAAATAACTACATTGTGCTGAGTGGAATATTGCTCCCATTGTTTTTTCATGTACTTAGTTTGCAGATTTCAAACTGTGTTTCGGGTGTATGTTTGTTAGTCTCTGCAGAATAGGTTTTGAATTTGGCTAGTGGTTGTGGAGTGTTAAACCTTTGTTCGGGGGCATGCCCATTTGATCCTGTAATGGCTTGTTTTCCAATGAAATTTGTTTACCGGATTTTTTTTTATCAAAACCTACGTCTCAGATGATGTTTCTATCAAGATACTTACCGGACGTAGGGGAAGGCCCATTGGACTAAGGGCAAAAATCGTTTTCGGAGGACTCCATTCTGCTGGATGATGGTATCTACATGATGATCCAAATTTGCAATCACCAGTTTTCATATAATATTGACATTCAGGTTGGCCGGGTCTTTCTGGAAACATTTGCTCCTTCTGGCTACTGCTTGAAGGACCAGCAGAAGAAGGCAGGGGTAAATAAGCTCCCGTATATGCAGGCGCTGAAGGAGATAACTGCGTTAATCCATAAACAGGAGTTGTCCCCACAGTGGACTGAACACTAGGAGAGGCTACTGGAGTTCCAGGTGTCTGCACCAGGTAGTCAACAACTTATGAGAGCACATATAGCATATAGGGATGTCTTAATTTTTTGGCCTACTTTTCAACTTAATTTCATCGAACTTTTGTAACCTTTTGGTCAACAATTTATGGTTTTAGATTTGTCTCGACAAGAGGAATCGGAAGAGTGAAAAATAATGACCATATTTAAAGGATATCAGAAAAGACAAAGATAATTAGCCAAAATCAATAGGATTTTTTGGGTCATATTTGTCTTCAGCAAAACATTTCTCAAAATTGATACATATGTTTTGACTTCCCCACTTCCTCTATTCGAGACCATCAGAAAAGCACAAATTTCCATCCAACGCTAAAAATTAATAAAAAATAAAAATAAGTCAAAAATATATGCTGAGGTTTAAGAGAACCAGAGAGAGAGAGAGAAGCTTGTGCACCTACTTGGTAAGGATTCCAAGCAGAAAAGGGAACCATCCCCGGAGGAAACACCATTGGACTATAAGGCCCTTGGAGATAGGAACCTGGAAAAAGAGTAGGCCTTGCAACTGGCCAATTTGCACCCACCACACCATATTGTTGTGGTGACGGAGCAGAAGGAGAGTGTATTGCGGGGTATGCTGGAGCAGGGACAGGTGGCGGAACAGGCAATGGTCCAGCAGTTGGTGCCGGAACTTGGATGCCAGCTGGTTGTGGATGATGGAATTTACAGGTTACTCCAAACTTGCACTGCCCCGTTTTCAAGTAGTATGAACACTCTTTCTCACCCTGAGCAGTAACCCAAATATGAAACAAGAAAATAGGATATGTGTCAAATAAATCCAAATGAAACCAAGGGAGAGACAAACAAGAAGCAAATTCAGACCGGTCGAAATGGGTATCCAGCAATATTCAGTGCAACGGGGATAGCAGATCCAACTCCCTGTCTTGGATGGTGATACTTGCAAGATGCACCAAATTTACACATTCCAGTCCTCATATAATACTACAAATTGTTGAACACAGTGCAGTCAGTGCAACAGGCACACTCATTGCATAATGGACTAACTATTTTCATCAAAATCAGAAGCAAAAGATGAAACAAACACATTGACAAATGACCATATTCATTAATAACTCATTCTTTCAAACAATTTGTACATATGGAAACATATTAGTATAGCCTTTTGCAAATGTAACCTCGCCAAGTACAAACCATTGTACAACTTTCGTTAAGTTCAAGTTAATTGGAGAAAACAAAACATTTACACCACAAACCTGACACACAGGCTGACCGACACGCTCTGGAAATTCCCCACCGCCAGGTCTAATAACTCCAACAACCTGAAAATGTGATTTCACCAAATTCATCTTAAGCATAAATTTCACAATCACCTTTTCCACATATCAACAAGTCCAAGAATGATATGAGCAGTTTTCTCGTCATAACACCATTCCAAAACCTAATTGCTATCTTCAAAAATGAGAAGAAAAAAAAACTTCAATGCAACAGTCATACCACGACATCCTCGACACGTGGTATCAGCATCCAATATCAAACCACCACGTATGCGTAGTGAGACCCACTATGCAGATTCAGCAGCAAGTGGAACAACTTGGTTCAGTTCTCACTGCACATTGTTGATGGCTATACCGTGTCTGCATGATGACATGGTATCGCCGTAGCATTGACGTTTTACTCCTACCAAACTTGAGATGACTGAATCATATGCAATCAGCATCAAAACCATATAAAGGAGCTACTGCATATCAAACTAGCTATGCAGATGTGCTAGTTAGCAGAATAACTCAGATCGTGTAGTTGTATTTATGTAGTGGTTCTCTCCACATTGATATGGAAGACGATACCATGAGTGATTACAACACGCTATTGCATTTACATTTTCCTTCTCAAACACTACAGAGGACTAAATCATGTGCAATCAGCATCAAATCTAGTTACAAGATCAAACTGAAAATTTACTCAGATTGAAATGATAATAAACCAAGACATTTCATCAAAACCTTTGTTTAAAAATTAAAAACCCAACATCAGAAACGTAGAAACTATAAAATCTACCAACATATGTTATCCTAATATTATGCTAACAACGTGGTATCCCCGTAAGTTTTACTCCTAAAATGCTAGAGAGACTAAATCACGTGCAATCGGCATCCAATCTATGTAAAGGAGCTGCTACATATCAATGTAATTGTTAAAGCATCAAACTCAAAACCAATTGGCAATGCGTGGAAAGACCGCTCAGGCTCATGTTACTAGTTTTGGAGGAGATAACTAACCAATGTGGGACAAACTCCAATAGTAACTATGCAGATGTGCGATATTTAACGGAGTGATTCGGATTGGGTAGTTGAAATTATGCAGTGGTACTCTCTTCATATTGATATGGATGGTGATACCATGTGTGATGACTCACCGGTATCACTGTTGCATTTACTTTTTACTACCCATACACTATAGAGAACTAAATCATGTGCAATCAGCATCAAATCTAGATCAATAACACTAGCGTGACCATATTTTGGATACCCTGTAAGTTGTCCTTAGTGCATTGGTTTAATGGGCCCCGCCTGCCATGTTTCTTACTAATGCAGAAATGACAACTCACATGGTATCCGATAACCAAATGTGATCACTGTAGCATTACTCAATCTAGATACAAGATCAAACTGAATAGAAACGAAGCGGACCGAAATGATAAACCAAGAACATTCATCAAACCCTTTGAACATAAACCCTAACATCAAAGACTCAGAACAACAATTACCGAGCTCCGGTCGCGGGGGTGATTGAACCGACACCTCGACCCGTACCCGCAAAACCCGGTCCTCAGATAATATATACAGTTCGCCTCGTCGGGTCGCTCCGGGTACGACTCCGACCCGCCGCCGCCCAAACCGTGCTGCCACATAGGCTCTGCACAGCATTTTGTCAAAAAATTAAAAAACTTTACATTACACCAATCCAAAGCAACAAACACTACTCAACATTCCCAAAACGCATCAAATGCACATGAAATTCAACCGAAATTCATCGAATTCAAACTCTGAACCGACCTTCGAGCCCGGTCTCGCCCCATACCGCCGTCGGATCGGGCTGTGACCCTTCCATTGCCGGTCTCCGGCCGTATCTCTCCATTGTACGGACTATATATACTTACACCCACAATCTCTCTCTCTATATATGTGTGTATAGATATGTGTATGTGCGAGTATATACAGTGAAGTATATGGGACGGTGGAGTGGTGGAAGTAATGGGGATAGGGGTCCGATCGAATGGGGTCAAGATTGTTTTTTCCCTAGAGAGATAAAGGGAATAAATTAGAGAGAGAGAGAGAGAGGGGAGGGAATGGTGTTTACTGTATAGATTGCTTTTTGAGGGTTCCCTCTCTCTCTCTCTCTCCTCTCTCTTGACTGTGTGTCTGCTGGTGGTGAGACTCTGGTCTGGTTTCCTTCAGCTCACTTTCTCTCTCTAAAAAGTACATTTGCGTGTGCGCTTTTCTCTCTCTCTCTCTCTTCGCTTTTGGGCTTTGTTTGGGAAGGTTATTTTTTCCGTCGGTTTGTTAATGTACGCGCCAAACTAATGAGGGCGGTTAACTTAAACAAGATTATTAAAGTAGGATTAACATCGACTGGAGTATTTAATTATTATTAGTATTTGAAAGTTCCTATTGGGAGGTTCTAAATACATCCAGTTAATTTTAATTTAATATATTAATTAGTCTTGTAGCATAATTTAAGGTTCTAAAGCTTGTTTGTATTAAGTAAAGCAATTGTACTTTAAGCAAACACGTAGGGTAAGTTTAGAGCCAAGTTTTTTTCCTTGGGTAAATGATTTGGACGCAATGTTCGAACCCAAATTTAGACACAAATTTCTATTTACGAGTCTAAAGAGTATGATTTTCGAAGACGGATTCAGAAGTCTAGCCTGGTGGAGGCACATTATTAATCACTGTCTTATAATTTTATTTTTGTAACAAATCAAATCCTACTACATAAAGACATGCATTCCTAACTCCAAAAGTTTACAAAGCCTTCTTTTTATAAAACTATCCAAAAATAGGTACAAAATCTTTAAAAAATTCTTAGAGTATGCTTCATATTGACAACGACAAGTTTTTAAAATAGGCATGATGGTATTTCAATGACTTTCTTTTAAGATATTTTCACGCAACAGTTAAAATACAGAAATGATTTTCACATTCTTCTTTTTACAATCTAGTTCTCTTTCTGTCTTTATTTACGTAAATTTACAATATTGCCATTGGTTTTGTGAACAAAACGTAAAAAGGGCAACCTAATAAACTAATGAGGCATTTAAATAAGACGAATAAATAGGATTAACCTCGTGGGGACTATCTAATTAATTAAATTTGGAAGTTCCTGAGAGTGGGAGGTTCTAAATGCATCCCATCTCTAATTTAAACATTTTACTCGTCGTCTAGCACACTTAAAATTTGTATTTTGTTTAGTAAAGTAATCGTGCTTGTATTACTGTATTAAGTAAAGTAATTGTACTTTAAGCGAAAACGTAGGTCAGCTTAGTGCAAAGTGTTTTTTTTTAATGATTTGGACACAGATGTTATGCCATGGTGCAGAACACCCGTGCATCGAACCATTATAAACGCATTTGTATTTGAATTTATATTCAGACATCTGAATTCGTAATACTTTTTAGTAAAACGTAGAAATAAAAGGTTACTATGGATATTTGTTTGATGTTTTTTGAAGATTGACTGTTCAATCGTTTGTTGTGCGGCACGATTCTCAAAATTGCCCTGGATCTTAGTATTTTCTCGTTGAATGTTGTTTTTAGAACTGTCATGTCTCGTTGTGTGAGAGAGAAAGTTAGGAAAACAAAACTGATTTTAGAAAACTGATATTTCAAATGTTTATTATTGTGTAAATTATTCCAAGATTGCAATCGAAAACTATTACTGAGATGGCGAAAATTGGAGTAATCCCTTGTTTTTTTTAGGTATAATAAAATGAAATATGATTTTTGCACTTTTTATAAATGCCCCCCTAAGTAGAATTGACATTTTCGCTCAGGAAAATGGCCATTGGAAAACAAAGCTCTCAAGAAATTTTGACAATTACGGAGTATAAATTTGAAACAAAGGTCGGTGGGAAATAGCTTTGTGAATGTTGAATTTAGAAATGTCAAATTGACACAAAAACTTTCAAAGAAATTGACATCTCGGAATTTGAAACCAATACTTGGGATGCTCTTAAAAGTAAGTTTTTCAAAAACTTTGGCAAACCAAAACATTCAGCAATTTTGTCCCAACATTTCCGGAGAAATAAAAATAACAGTCTTGCTGTTGTCAGCCCAGAAGGCTGACGATAAACACAATAGAAGATAAAGAAAATATGTATTTTTTTGTACTTTATACACAATTTAATACAAATTCACACACTTACTATTGTTAGCACATTGAGCTGATTTTAGAATTTTCCTAAAAATAAAAGACAAAAATGATTCTTCCAAATTACTAGTAACCCTTAATAAAGCAAATTTGGAGTAGGGAACTGGACCGTAAGAAGTCATTGATGATATCCAGTAAATCGTTGAAATTCTTTTAAACTCTTCTTAAATACTCCCCTCCCGTCTGTGTTTGCTGGTTTATTCTTTAATATTCATGTCATATTTTAAATTGTTTATATCTTTTAATTTACAATAGATTTCATGATTTTGAAAATTTCGCATAATAAAATTAAGGGGGCATTTCTGCTAACCAAAACGTAGCAAACCGGACCTAAATACAAGATTGGCAAGAAAGCCAACAAATGAAACACCTAATAGAACAAGTCCACACCTATAGAGACAAGCCTATAATATCTATTGAGCCAAACCCAGAACCTAAAGAAAACCCTAATCCTACTAACAGCCACCGAACTGCCGTCCCCCTTCAATCCCAGCCTCTACCAGCCACAAGCAGCAGCCACCTCATCACCACTGCACCAACTCCTCCAACTGCAGCCACCACGCCACCGGACCACATCTCCAAACCAGACAAACAGTTCATCGGAGCCTAGATCCATTGGAGAATTAGCATCCGGCGAAACAACAGCAGTGTATTTCCATTTTAGTTCTCGTTTTGCGGACTCGACAATCATTATGGAACGGGGAGTGTGACTAGTGAGAGTACAAGAGAAGAGTCGTGCATCGGAGGGAGATTGATTCCATTGCATTTCCGTTTGACCCAAAAAAAATTAGTGAAAAAAAAAAAAAAAAACTGAATCAAACAGTTGAAATTCGATCCACCGAATAAACGGCTCAGATCTAGCTTTGCGTCAACGTCTAAAAAACGAGGCTAAAAATACGCATGACGACTGGGGTATAGTGCAGTAGGTAAGAAGTCAATAAATGATGTCCGGAGAGGTGACCGGGTATGACCGGTTACGAGTGTCGGGCGTTGGGATTTTTAACTTTGATGAATTTAACCTAAATTGTTTTGTCTTAAAGACAATCGATATTGGAAAATGATATAAGTACTGACCGTCTTGTAGGGAAATTGTACCGAAGGCCGCATAGGCCTAAACACATCTGATGCCATTAATTCCCGCGAAAGCTCCCTCGGTTTTTTTTTAGAATTTTTGGACTGCTCGAATTGGCCGTTCGGTAGCCGGAGAAGGCCCGACGCGACCGTCGGTACGATTTTCCTGTGCCGACAGTCGGTACCCATAGTAGTACTCAATCGATACTACTCCCTTCGTCCCGATTTATTTGTGTATTTTTACTATTTGGGACCTTCGACAAAATTGTCTTTAGATTGATTTTATATATAATATGAATCTTATATGATAAATCTCAATTAATTCTGTAATACTATGATGCTTTCAAAATTATATAAAATATTATAGATTGTAAGATATAGACAATTTCTTAAAGGCCATGTATGTTGAAAATGGACAAACAAACTGGGACAGAGGGAGTAGTATTTCTGGTGATCATTTATTTGGCCCCGTTCCAGAACACCTTCTTAAAAAATAAGTACTTATTTTATATTTTTCAACTCAAAAATAATGTAAATAAAAAATATTTTTTTAATTTTTTTATGCACCGTATTAAAGATCTCAATGAGATCTATCAAACAAGATCCATATTGATAGGAAAATAATTTGCGTAAGCATATAATTTTTGAGCTTAAAATTGCATTCTTAAAAAATAAGTACTTATTTTCCTTTCCGGAATGGAGCCTAGTTTTTCGTCAATGTTTTGGACCAATCATTCATTTTGACAAAAGAAATGAAAATAGTGTAAAAATAGGAAATAAAAGTTGAAAAAAAAAACTGATAAGGCAACGCTTGAACAATAAAGGCAGTCATTTAAAAAATATATATATTAAACTTTTTTTTTGCCTTTGACTGGAAGTTTTTACTCCTTCCGTCCTAATTTAAATACTCCCTGCGGGAAATCATGTAACTTTGACCTCGAAAATAAAGTGCTTTTGGAAGTAAATTTTAACTTTGTTTTGCATTATTCAAAAAAAATCGATGAGTACTTTAAAATGATGCAAAAAAAATTCCAAAAAAAATTGTCAAAAATACGTCTTTTTCGAAAGTCAAAATGACACGATGTAACGTAGGAATCATTTAAAATAAGAGGGAGTTGTTTTTAGACTCTTGTCGACGGAATGAATGATGTTTTTGATATCGCTATATGAGACATCAAAATACGCTCTTTTGTAGACGGGATGGATGATGTTTCATTACTTTGAAGAAAATTAACAAATGCGAAAAAATACAAATAAAGACAAAACTTAACTTATTCCACTTGAAGTTGAGTGGAAACCGGAAAGAGCACTGAAGTAATTTCCATGGCGGTAGTGGTTAATTCTGAGTGTTGACCGGACACCCAGGTAAAGAGAAATTTTTTGGTGCCGGATGGGTACCACGTCAGTTAGGTGCCGGGTGTGTACCACGTCACCTGGATGATGTGGTGCCGAACATTAACATCCAGGCCGTTCAAAAGTGTGTTCGGCGGCTCAGATTGAAACACTCTCACTCTACCATTCTCTTTTTTTTCTCTCTCCAAATTTGAGTCGTCCAGAAATAGACGAACCGAATGCACTGAGAGAGCACCATATGATACCCGTTCGGCACTGAAAATTTTAACGTTAGGTAAGTAAAGAGAAAAAGGTGAGAGGGTTCTGAGTTGGACAAGCTTGTGGCCACAGATTTGGCGCTTTTTTAAGATTTGCTGCATCGCACCCTTTTGGCCGCACCTGTACACCGTGTATCTTCGTCCCGTCTGTGTCGGCGTTTTGTCGTCCTGGCGTCCTCCACTTTTCTTGCGTACGACTGCTCGAGTTAATACTAAATCAGAAATGATATGAGTACAGAAAAAGCTGTATAAACAGCTTGCACAGATCTATTTTGGATCCCATAAAGTTGAAAAGGGAGTTTACGAATCATCCATCTTTGCTTCAGAATTCCCAAAATTCTGAAGCAAAGATGGATGATTCGTAAACGCCCTTACCGATATCGGATTGATATTTTTTTACAGGGACCCTAAAAAATAAAATTTGACAAAATAAGCGTCTCCGATCATTTTTGTGGGACCCAAAATTGCGACCTGCAACTACTTCGTCCCGTCCGTGTCGGCGTTTTGTCGTCCTGGCGTCCTCCACTTTTCTTGCGTACGACTGCTCGAGTTAATACTAAATCAGAAATGATATGAGTACAACAAAAGCTGAACAAACAGCTTGCACATATCTATTTTGGATCCGTTTCGGATCCCACAAGGATTATTTAAGTCGCTCATTTTGTTCAAAATTTATTTTTTGGGGTTTCTGTAAAAAAATTATTTCAATCCGATATCGGTAAAGGCTTTTACGAATTATCCAACTTTGCTTCAGAATTTGGGCAAATGACATTTACGAATCATCCAACTTTGCTTCAGAATTTGCCCAAATTGGTGTAGATTTAAAATTATGTGAATATGGGTGTGTAAGTCGGTAAGGGTGTTTATGTGAATATAGGTGTGTAAGGGGGTCTTGGGTGTAGATTTAAAATTTTTGTTGCTTAAATGTATTTTCAGTTTTAGAAGATATTTGTGCGGAACCCACCTCTCATGGGAGTACGGGTGTGCAAGTGGGCGTAGATCTTAAAATTACAATAATTATGCAACCACATACTACACAAATCCATTCACATTCACATGAGGTCCCATGCATACTGTATCTCCAATATATGTGGGACCCATCAAAAAATGTGAGTGTAAAGTGTTTGTAGTTGTATTAATTGTTAAAATTATTATTGTGTAAATGTGTTGGTTGTTTATTTTTTTGAAGCGATGATAAAAAAATAATATCTCACTAAAAAACGGACGCAGAGTAGACATAAGTCGCATGATGCACTATCATAAGCACCAAGACAAATGCGAATGTGAATGTGAAAAGTAGAAACGTTTTTTGAAAATATCATTATATCACAAACTAATAAAATTGTGAAAGTGTGATTAAGAGCGAGAGTGAAAAGTGTTATTAAAAGATTATGAGACTAAAGACTCGACTACTTTAAAAAAAAGGGATGAATTTTACATGTTTGGACAAAATTACTTTTTCAAAGACGGTGCTGAAGTGGGAGTTATTGATATCAGTCTTTTTTTATAGATGTTTTATTGAATTTTTTAGTATTAATATTCGTCTTGGCGAGAAAAATGGCAAATGAGCCTATGAAAGTACGAACCGAAAGTTGAAGAAAAAGTTCATGAACAAAAGAACGTGCTATTGGTACCGACCAATAATAGCATGTCGATGGGGTACTGACGGGCACGCAGCGCCCACTCTGGATCCCACACGAATGATTCGAGTAGTTCAATAATTTTTTTTAAAAAAATCTGAGTGGGTCTATGAAAAATCAGCTCAATCCGATATGTATAGCTGCTCAATTCAAGCTTTATGTTCGAGCGTGGACCCATGAAAAATCGTCTCAATCTGATATATGTGTTTAATTTGATTACTGGGAGTATCAAGTGTCGTTCCAGTTTCCCTCCTTAAAAAATAAGTATTTTTTTGTAATTTTCAACCTAAAAAACAATGGCTTTGTTTGGTTAAAAGTTTAGTTTTGTTTTGTTTTGGTAGTGGGTGGGGAGAGAAACAGGGTAATGATTGGATAGAGATAGAGAGAGGTGAGAAAGTAATAATTGGAGAAACAGGGTAATGATTGGAAAAAAAAGTAGGGTAATAATTGGAAAACAAAATAAAAACAAAACAAAACTTCGAAACGAACATAGCCAATAGCTTTTTGAAATAAAAAAATATGTAATATAAATCTTTTTTTGATACATCGAGATCTATCAAACCTTGCAAAAAATATATTTAAAAAATAATTTTCGTAAGCTCATTATTTTTAAGCTTTAAAATAAGTTTTTATTTCATGTCAAAAAAAATAATAAAATAAGTTGTTATTTTTTAAGTACAATACTTATTTGAGTTCTAACATTCATGTTAATTGACCCTCAATTGTACCTATATTTTCAAAACGGAATTTGCTGGCTTTAGGGCTTTCTCCCTGGCTAACCCGGCCCGGGTTGCTTGTCCACTCCGGCCCATCATTATCTGTTGATGGGCTCCCATACAGTAGCCTCGTTATTTGTCGCCCATTTTGGTTTCAACAATTTGTCGAGACTATTAAAATAAAATAAAAAACTTAAATAAATTGAACTATTTCCTCCTCTCCAGAGATTCATAAATTAAGGTGAAAAAAAGAAGGTTAGAAAAGGGAGTAAGAGGAAAGGAAATTTTTTTCCCATTCGAACACAACATCAAGCACAACTCCTCACATACACATGGGTCCCACGCATATTTAACATGTGGGACCTACGTGTATGTGAGAGGTTGTATTTGATGTTGTGTGCGAATAGTTATGCTCCTAGCATTTTTGTTTTTATTACGATTTTGGTTTCCCTCAATAATCCATTTCTAAAGTTCCAATCTAAAAAAAATTGTGTTATACACTATTCAAGGAGAAAAAGTGAGTTGTGTAGAGTCTGAACCCTCGCTAAATGACGTGCTTATTACATGCTCTACCAGCTGAGCTAGTGGCAACTTCAACCTATCCTATCTTTGAATTGACGATAGTAGTAATACTATTGCTTCAATATTCTGATGATTTTCTATTTATGAAGTACTTCGTATTTGTTATTTGTTTAACGTGACTATTCTAATGGTGTGTTTAGAACTTGTGAAAGAGAAGAGAGGAAGAGAAAATTAAAATCTCTCTCTCCTATTGTTTAGTTTGGAGAGAAAGAGGAGAAAAAAGAAAAATCTAGAATAATGCACATTACAATTTTCCTCTAATTTTCTCCCATTTTATTTTCTCTTTTGTTCTCCCACTTTTCTCAAGTTTCAACTACAACACAAATAGACATATAATATCATCAAAATAGCAGCACAAAATATTTTGTTTAACTTTATTCAAATACCAAATAAAATATAGTCAAATCTCATGTTATCGAAAGATTAGTGTCCCAAGCCCCCTCTCGTGCGCATATTAGGGTACCGACTACACCCTTTTTTTTTTTTAACCCGACACTGATTTGTGGTGGAAAAGGGGCATGTGCATGAGCATTGAATAATTTTTAGAACCTTGCTACACATAGAGACAATCTGTGCACAGATTATGAATAGATTTTGTTGTGGAGTTCACCACAGGTTTCACACAAATAATTCGATCCGTTCATTAATGTAAAACAATTTTTTGACAATTTTCTCAAAAAACCAGCTCAATCCAATAATTATAAGTGCTTGATCAAATCGTTTAACTTTCATTGTCTGTGCGTAGACTTTCTGCAATTTTTACATGGTATGTCATAGGAGTGTACACGGTCCGGATTGGTCCGGTTCCCTAGAAATCCAATAACCAGACCATTTAAAACGGTTCTAAAAAATTAGGAACCAGAACCTAACCAACATATGCATGGAACCTAACTAGAACTAAACCGTAAGATCGGTCCGATTTTGGTTCGGTTCCGATTCTATCCAATAACCATCAAAACACTTATTCACAAAATATGAACTCATAAAATTAAAGAAATAGGAAAATAATCTGCTGGAATAGGAAATGAAAGAAGAAAATAAAAGCTTTCCTAACAAATGAGATTTCATCTCTAAATAAATTAAGTTTAGTAAGGAAAATATTAACCTACCAAATTCAAGTACATATTTAATTACACACATATGTATTCTATATTTATCTTAGTTTTAAACGGTCCGGTTCGGTTTTAACCACGGTTCTTTAATTGAGAACCAGTAACCAAACCAAAATTAACGGTTCTTATTTTTTTGGAACCAAAACCTAACCGTAGAACTGCTGAACCGAACCAAAAAGGATGGATTGGTCTGGATCGAACTGGTTTTACGATTCGGCCGGTTTTCTTGAACACCCCTAGTATGTCAGGCAAACAAATATAGACGCTTGGTATTCGTTGGTTTTTTTGCATTTTTTGGGCTTTGTTGGGACTTGCAACCAAACGACGCCGTTAGCTTCGATAAGATCCTTATTGACAACGTCGACAGTGTTTTAGGGCTTTATGAACTGCCATTGGCAACGTGAGAAAGATCGAGGAGTGTTCACGAGAGATGGTGGGGGCAAAAGGATTTCAATTTTGTGAAGATTTCCTATAGGCTGTACAGATCAAGTAAGTCCCCAATACTTTGACCGAATCCCATCAATGTGTGTCAATGTCTATCTCAATCTGCAAAACGTTACACCAAGTAAGGTCTTCCATCTGGAATTCACCAACCCATTACATCTGCTTCACTCAAATCCAGTCCATTTCATCACCTCTCACATCCGTCAATCAAACACCAAGTCAACACTCATTCGCTGTCAATTACCTCATAAACTCATGTGGGTTTCCTCTTGAAAAGGCTATAACAGCATCAAAGCAGATGAATTTCAAAACCCTAGAAAAGCCCGACTCTGTTATCGCATTCTTGTGTAACCATGGCTTCACCAAAACCCAAGCCTTAAATGTCATCAGAAAGTTCCCCCCAGTCATTGTGTCCAATCCAGAGAAAACCCTTTTGCCCAAAATCGAATTTTTCAAATCTAAAGGCTTTTCAAGCACAGATGTAGTCAAAATACTGTCCCTAACGCCGAAACTTCTTAAAAGAAGCTTGGAAAATCAAATCATCCCATCTTTCGAGTTCATCAAGAATTTAATTGGATCGGAGGAGAGAGCTTTATCTACTATTAAACGCTCAGCTGGTCCGCTTTTGGTTGATCTCGAGAGTTTTATGGCACCCAATGTTGACACTCTACGGGAGGTCGATGTGCCAGATGCAAAGATTGCATTCTTGTTGACATACCAACCTAGAGTATTCAATTCGAGTCGTGAGAGATTTAGAGAGATTGTGGTGGAGGTAAAGGGAATGGGTTTTAACCCTATGAGAAAGTCCTTTGTTGTAGCAGTTCAAGCATTGAGCGCAATGAGTAAACCTGTGTGGGAGAAGAAGATTCAGGCTTATAAGAAGTGGGGTTTGTCTATGGATGAAATTCTTGGGGCTTTTGGGAAGCATCCGTGGTTTATGTTGGCGTCCGAGGAAAAGATCACAAGAATGATGGACTTGTTGGTCAATAAAATGGATTTAGAATCTTCGTGTGTTTCAAAAAGGCCACAATTCTTATCATTGAGCTTCAAGAAGAGGATTCTTCCAAGGTGTTTGGTTTATCAAGCATTGCAAGCAAAAGGTTTGATCAAGAAACCAAAAATTGGCTTTTATAAGATGATGGAGTCTCCTGAAAAGCGGTTCATAGCGAAGGTTTTGGAGTTGGCTGGGGAAGAAGCTCCAGAGCTATTGAAGTTGTACAAGGAAAATATGGCACTTACAAATTAATTAGGATATGGACATGAGACCACAATGGAGTCATTAATATACCAGCTGGTCTTGCAATTGTCCCGTTATTTTGCCAAGGAAGAAGCTCCTGAGCTATTGAATATGTACGAGGAAAAGTTGGCAATTGCAAGATAATTAGGGTATGGGCATGAGGGAGAATGGACTGGTTAGTACATTACCTGGACATGCAATTGTCCTGTTTTTTGCTTCCTTTCATTTAACTTGTGTGTGTTGAAGTGTCTCTTTGGGCAAGTGAAATTTATTATCTATAAGCAAGTATGCTTTATCCATTTTCATTCTGTTGAATGGAATTGGAATTTCCACGTTGCCACTCTAGTTCTTTGTCTCAGTGTAACGGTTGGGCCTGACACATTGATCCATCACCTGCTCATCCGGGTAGTTTGGCCCTGGTGAGTGTTCCCTAACATGCAACTATTTAGTTGTTCAATTTTGTCATTTTGCTAATTAGGTCATCCTGATTTATTTAGAAAACAAAGGATGAATCTACTTTCTCATCAAATAGATAGGATTTATTGTCTTTCGTTCAGAGCATACTTAATGGAATTCTTCTTTCATAACAACTCTGAGGTCACTGTGCAACTCAAGTTTCACTCCATTCGCCATTGGCTTCTAAGTAGATGTTGTGGAATATGGTGAGTTATGTGATGCAACTTGTGTGGGATAATTTTGTTTCATACTATTTTTTAATGCATGCTAAATTGGTTATTTTTTCATTCTTTATTTGATCAAATGTGTTTGAAGATGGAGGATTGCAAGCAATCTAAATGATTAGTTTGTGAGATGAGAGATCCCGACTATGAAGCCCATGCACATGTATGAGTATGTGTATTGGTATGATAAGGGTATGTCGGCATGGTAAAACTTAGAAAATAGGTATTACTATGGGTGGAGTGTGTTTGTAAAATATATAATTTTATAATTTAGTGGTATACCATGCATTAGTGAAAGATTGTGGGTATGCGTTTCCTGTGCCGTGTACACATACTGACTTATCAAGCAAAGTACCGGGTACCCGATTGATTTGGGTGGGAGTATGTCATGGCTTTTGAAGTGCTTGTACAGTTGTACTTGATAGGTTCCTGATCTCTTGTCCTTGTATTGCTGCTTTTAGGTTCCACTTTCTGTGCCGTTTCTTTATCAGCAATTGAGCCTCTTGGATAATGAACGATGGGGATAATGTTCCAGTATACAGTGTCTTGTGGAGTATTGACTATGACAGACAGTAGATATAATTTTGATTAATAAGGTCCATTACTATTATGCATTTGTTAATGGAAGTTTGACATTGTTTGTGGCAAGTTGGTGCTGCCTTTTTATATATGAATTGTTGAAAAGCTGAGAATTTGTCGTACTGCAGCAAATAACCCAGTGAGCTTTGAGAAGAGGATTGTTCCGAGTTGTTTGGCTTAGAAACCAAACATTAGCTTTAACTTGATGCTGGAGTCTCATGAAAAGTTATTCACAAAGAAGTTTGTGAACTGGACTAAAGAAGCAGCTCCTGAGCTATTGAGGATATAATGAGGATATGGACATGAGAAATTGTCACGGTTTCAGTCACTTAGTTCGAGGTATAAAGATTCTGGGTATTGTCAAACCGCGAGGCGTCTTTGGTTGATGAAAGAAGCAGAGGGTGGTAAGACGACTTGATGATGCAGTCGGGATCATGGTTGCTTTCTTTGAAAGAGTACCTGTTTATTTGTTTGTGTCTGAAGTCTGTTATCAAACCAAGCTTAGGATATTGAGGAGAGAATTTTCTGGAGACGAGAGTTAATGAACTTTAGCTGTGCCTTTTGTATTTGATGTGTATGTTCAAAAACCAAGTTGTAATTGTGCTTATAAACTTGATGATTTTCTGACACTGCGGTTTGGTGATTGATGCGTGTTTGGCTTGATTGAAGCTTGTTTGAGATCCGCTCGTCTCATAAACAAGCTATGCTCGAACATATTTTTGAAGCTCGTTAAGTTATCAAACCAAACTTAATCAAATACCTGCTTGGTTCGATTGACTTGTTTATCACCCCTAACTATTTGGACTATCGTTGCTTTTCGAACTTGCTTTTATCAAAACCTGAGTCATCAATTTGCTGAAGCTGTTCTATTTGAAGTCATAAATTTAGTTTTGGAATAGGATCCTCTCTATATGGGGTACAATTTTGATCATTTTTTGGTTTTTCCCGAGACTATTTTGATGATAAAGAATGATCATATTTTAAAGCTCAGTGAAAAATATTGACCATGTCAAAAATCGTGATAATCGGATACCATTGATATGGTTTCGGAAAACATTTATTTTGATTAGAAAAATATATTACAACATCAGATTGGAACTCATTCAACCCATTTATCTCAAGTTACAAAATCATTTCAATTCTGATTATTGTGATTTTTAGCATGTTCGATGTTTTTGACTTGCTCTAAACTATGAACGTTTTGAATCAACAAAATAGTCCTGAGAAGAACCCCAAAACGATCAAAATTGGACCGTCTAGTCTAGTCCATATAACGGACGGGAGAGCATCCTATTTCCCTACTTAAACAAGTCATTTGCGGTCATTTTCCCCAAATTTTTCTCTCACAATCCATACTCTGTTTTAGGCCCTGTTTGGAACATGTGGAAAAGAAAATAAAATAAAATGAGAGGAACATGTGGAAAAGAAAAGAAAATAAAATGAGAGGAAAACGGAAGGGAGAATTTACCTATTTTTAAAATTTAAAATTGTTATTTTCTTCTCCCTTTTTCCCTCAATCTCAATAATAGGAGGGAAAAAAATAATAGGAGGAATTTTTTTTAGTTTTCCTTTCCTTTTGAGTTCCAAACAGAGTTAGGGCTTCTCAATTTCAAGATTCACAGGTGCCCCACATTCATGTATTTACGGGCAGTGTTTGTTTAGGGATTTGTTGATTTGCTTCCGAACGAGAGGGAGCCGAGGAGGGTTCGCGAGAAAAAAACGATGGTCAAGAAGATTTCCCTCTGCTGATCGCGTAAGTATATCCTCATCTTATCTTTGGCTAAATTTCATCAATGTCTAATTTAATCTGCAAAGCTTTGCACGGAGTCAAGTCTGCTATCAGGAATTCACCAACCCATTATTACATCCGCTTCACTCAAATCCAGTCCTTTTCATCATCTCTCGCGTCCATTGATCAAACAAAAAATCAACACTCATTCACAGTCAATTACCTCATAAACTCATGTGGGTTTCCTCTAGAAAAGGCCATAACAACATCAAAGAAAATCAGTTTCGAAAGCCCAGGAAAACCCGACTCTGTAATTGCATTTTTATGTAGCCATGGCTTCACCAAAACCCAGGCCTCAAATGTGATTTTTAAGTACCCCAAATTCCTTTCTTCCAAACCAGAAAAAACCCTTTTGCCGAAACTCGAATTTTTCAAATCTAAAGGCTTTTCAAGCCCAGATGTTGTCAAAATACTGTCAACGACGCCGGAACTTCTTCAAAGAAGCTTACAAAACCAAATCATCCCATCTTTCGAGTTCGTTAAGAATTTGATTGGATCGAAGGAGAGAACGTTATCTGCTATTAAACACTTTGCTGGGCGGCCACTTTTGGTTGATCTTGAGTCTCGGATGGCACCCAATGTTGACATTCTCCGGGAGGTCGGTGTGCCAGATGCAAAAGTCGCATTCTTGTTGACGTGCCAACCTAGAGTATTCATGACGAGTTGTGAGAGATTTGGACAGATTGTGAAGGAGGTAAAGGGAATGGGTTTTAACCCTATGAGAGTGACCTTTGTTGTAGCAGTTCAAGCATTGAGCTCAATGAGTAAACCTGTGTGGGAGAAGAAGATTGAGGTTTATAAAAAGTGGGGTTTGTCCCAAGATGAGATTCTTGTGGCTTTTGGGAAGTTTCCGTGGTTAATGACGGTGTCTGAGGACAAGATCACAAGGATAGTGGACTTTTTGGTCAATAAAATGGGTCTAGATTCTTCTTATGTTTTAAAGAGGCCACAACTTCTATCAATGAGCTTTGAGAAGAGGATTGTACCGAGGTGTTTGGTTTATCAAGCATTGCAAGCAAAAGGTCTGATTAAGAGACCAAATATTAGTCTTACAATGCTGAGGTCTACAGAAATGTGGTTTGTACAGAAGGTTGTGAATTTGGCTAAGGAAGAAGCTCCTGAGATATTGAAATTGTATGAGGAAAAGTTGGCAACGGCAAGATAATTAGGACACGAGCATGAGATGGGAATGGACCAGTGAATACATTAACTGGACATGCACTTGTCCTGTTATTTGGTTCGTTATATTTAACTTGAGCGTGTTGAATTTTCTCCTTCCTCATACAGTTGGACAAGTTAAATTTATTGTCTGCGAGCAAGTTTAAGATATCTGTTTTCATTCTGTTGAAGGGAACTGAAGGTTCCAGATTGCCACACCGAGTTCAGTATATATAGCTTACGAAGTTTTTGTTTTTGAGGGACTTGGAAAGACCACTAATATTTGCTTGAACAGGCACGAGGAAGAATCTTGCGTGCTATTGAAGCTGTATCAGGAAAGGTTGGTTATTGCAATTAGTTAGATGTAGGGGTGCTGATTGGTTAGTGATGTCCCGTGTTAATACAAACTCGAATCAACTTGTTTTGGACACAATGAGATACATCGAATCAACTTGTTTTGAACACAATGGGGCAATCCTTGGAAATTCTCTGTTTGTAACCAAGTTTGAGTAATCTTTTTGTCTTCCAATGAACGGAAATGGAAGTTCAATACTCCTATTTGCTGAAATTAAGTAACCTTCGGATACTCCTTCCTGGAAAGGTATTACCAATGATATGTTTTGTCTTAGTCTCTTAGATCTACTTATGATTTGTTAACTTTGGAAGACAATTACCAGCCCTACTGGGCTTGGATTTGCAAATGGAAATAATCACAAAGGCTAAAAGGGTATCTTTGGATCTGTCTTCCTGGAAATTTTTAATAAGAGAGAGCATTAAGGTGCCTAACATGGCCCATTTGTATGAGGAAGATTTAAACCATCTCTTCTGAACTTGTGTTTGCAACAAAGATATTCGGATTAACTTTAGGAATATGCAGGTTCTCCAGAGTAATTAGATTAAGTCAGTGGGTTGATTGGTATGTGAGCAATCTCAAGGACAATATAAGTCTCGTGTTAATATTCATTGAAACATTTTTTTTACTGTTATCATCTGGCATATTAGGAAATCTAGGAATAAGAAAGTTTTTCAGAGTTGTAGCTGCGATATGTACTTTAATGTCTATATTCTTAAAATGGATTTGTTTTCTTTCATTGAGAGCATACTCAATGACATTGTCCTTCCATAAGAGCATCTCCAGGAGGCTCAAGCTCTTTCTCGGCTAATTGACTAGGAAATCCTCCAAAAAGTAGTTTAAGCTAGCCACCAAATGTTGAGGTTCCCAGCAGGCTCAAGCTGTTTCTCGGCTTTTGTATCTTCTCCAGTTTGAAACATTGTTTTTATGACCGACAGCAACCAATGACGCACAACGACAACCCATCGAAGCCCAACGACGGCGACTGTTCTTACCTTCGGCAACGACCCGAACGACACCCAATGACGGCAACTGTTCTTATACCTTCGCCGACGAACCCAACGACGCCGAAAGACAGCCCAAAGGAGACGACAACGACCAGATCCAACGTGAAAGAGTTCAATCTAGGTTTTCAACCGAAACCTGACCACCACCATAGCCTTCGCCGTCGATTTGGAGTGACAGAGGGACGGAGAGAGAGACCCAGCGTGAGAGAGAGCGAGAGTGACAGAGGGAGGGAGAGAGCGAGAGAAGCCCAAGCAAGGGTTCCGTACTTGCTCGGCCTAGCGAGGTTTCCGCACCTCGCTTGCCATGGCGAGGTGTGACGCGAGAATGTTGGGAGGCGAATTTGAGGGTTTTGCTCGGGTAACAGGCGAGGTTGAGGAATAAGAGACTCTGTTGCCTGTTGGAGATGCTCTAACAACTCTAACAAGTGAGATTGCTGTGCATTGAAGTTTCACTCCATTTGCTATTGCCTTCTAAGTTTATGTTGGGGAATATCTTGAATTATGTGATGCAACACGTGTATGATAATTTGGTATCATACTATTTTTTAATGCGTGCAAAATTGTATTTTTTTTTTCCTCTTCTTTATTTGATCTAATGTGCTTGAAGCTGGAGGATTGCAAGCAATCTAAATGATTAGTTAGTGAGGTGAGAGATCCCGACTATGAAACCAATGTGGCTGGTGGAGCCCGGACACCTTAGTTGTGAAAAAAAATGATGGTGGCCAATGGATCCTCTGGAAACTCTCCGTGTGGTAACATAGTGAAGAACGTCAAGCACTGATGAAGTCCTAACGCTGAACAATTTGACATGGTTTAAGGTTGGCTGACTAGGTGGCAGACAAACTTCGCAACATGGGTGCAGCTCAAGACCTTCAAATGGTGCCGATGAAAGGGCCATGTTAATTTTATGGAATTCCTGGTGGATGATGCAGTTGGAATGGAATGTAAAAGACTTAAAGCTTAGTTTGTTTTTCGTTTGTTTTGATTTCCATAGTAATATTATAAGAAATAGACTAGTTGTCGCTTTGTAAATTGTAATGGTGAGTTTTTGTCACTTTTTGTTATTTTCAGCTAGTATAGAGTTTGGATTTGTTGCCGACCCCAATAGAGGATAATGATTCATGACCCAGAATGATTCGAGCACAAGGCTTAGTTTACATTTTGTGATATATTGTCTCACCTGCAACATGCTATGTTTTGTTTATGAAGCCAATTGTTGTTTCACTATATAGACATACTCGTTAATGCTTTTGATGATGTCTATGATATGGAGCTCCGCCATCCCAAGGCGTCTGGTGTTTGGGTACTATAGCTCCACTTATGCTGATCCTTGTTAATAACGGTGTGGAATGAGCGATGGCTCTTGCTTAGGTGTTAGACATCAATTTCATCTCTTTGCTTTTCCTGTATATCGTTAGCTTTAGGGTTTGACTGTGTCTCTGTATCTTTGTATTTGGGTGGAAATCTGTTACTTTCCGGTAATAATTTGTAGATGCCGTATGACTTTTATGAATGAGTATGTTTCTTCCGTTGACAATATACACAGACACACACACTTGTTCAGTTGTTCTTTCTGTACATTTGTTAATCTGCTGTCAAGTTCAGATTTTGCTTCATTAGCTTTTGGCTTCCAAGCCCTTTTTGGGAAGTATGGTGAATCCTTTGGTATTGTGTTCTGTTTCTGTTGGATTGTTCTGGTTTATGTTGTTTTTATCAAGCATGCTAGTTGAACTTTCTCAAGTTATTGATGTTCTCTCCTTAATGTTGTGCATGGCGGTGTGTTTAAAACAGCAATCGTGCTACAACCAAATACATTTTGCACACACTAAAGTGTTTGTAGTTTTACACTTTCCCTTGAAATAGATCTATGGCCTTAGAATGAGGGAGAGTGACAACCCTCTCTGGCCAGCTTTTTTGGCAGACGAATCCCTCATGTCTTGCTAGCTTCTTTTTTTTTTGGGTAAGTAAAATTTTATTTCACCAAAAAACGCAAGAAACTACAAAAAAAAACTCACCGGGGCATACCACTGTCTCAACTATACATCAGTTTCAAACGAAAAAAATACTCTTATCTGTAGGTATTTATCCCAAAAATCCGAGAATTTAGAAGCCAGTCATCACACAATCACCTATTCTAGGTAGTAAACTTCACCGTGGTCCAAGAGCTTAACTTGGCTCGAATGTCCTGCTAGCTTTCTAAAGGAAATGATAGTGCTTCGAAGTATACTTCGACTCTTTTTGCCTAGCTTATTGTCAATATATGTCAATGATTCAATATCATTTTGACACCCAAGACCCCCATAGAACCCCAAAGGAGGCCCTCCATCATTTGGTCATTTTCACCATTGTAGATTCGAAAAAATACATTGGCGTCCTTAATGGCTTTGGTAAAATGAAGAAAGAAAGCTTTAGTGTAACTCAAAGAGAAGGTTCCCAACAGAATTCATGGACGGAAGGGACAGAGACAGAACTACCTTAGGGAATATGGAGGCCAAGGCCCTGTGTAGTTTTGGTTTTTTTTATGTTGTCAAATTTCAATATTAATATTAGTTGTTTTTTATTTATTAACAGTCCTCTATTTTATTATGTCCAAGTATATGCAATTTGATTCAGTTTGATTTTTTATTGGTCCAATTAAGAGCACCTAAATATTATGTATTATATTGGATGTTATTTATGCTTCGTTTGGATTGGAATTTGAATTTTTTTTTGAAAAATAGTAGGGGTAATAAGTGAAGAGAGATAAAGAGAAATATTGAAAGTATGAGGAATCTAGGGAGAATTTTTTGAAAAATTCTTTTTAAGTTGCAAAGAAAACAAAGCATTAGACGTTTAAATACTTCAAGAATGTGTTCGGTTTGGATCCCAAAAGCCAACCCATCTCTCTGCGCACGGTAATTCCCCAAAAGTTTTTCATTCAATTATTAATTTCATTTCTTTTTCTATCTCTAGCCACTCAATACCCAAAAAACTCTCCCAAAATCCAACCCAAACAAACTATAAAGATTTCGGAACTTTTAAATTTTAGAATGTTGTTGTTCATAGTTCGGCTTCTGCGTTAACGAAATCTAGGTTCCGTCCCATAGAGGAGAGATTCGCTTTCCCACGTGAGTAGCTACTTCTAACTGCTAAGTACTTAAGTGGAGTGCCAGGCTCTCTAGGATGGTTTGTAGCTAGTTGTGGAGCGTAATTTGCGGCACATTATTGTGGAAACGGATTCTCTGTCTCTGGTTCACATACTCAAAGAGAAAGGACGGGATACTCATGAATTAAGTACTACCTCCGTCCCAAAATAAGTGTTTAGTCCACAAAACGAGAACCTAAAAATAATACAAAATTTTCAAAAAAAATTCAATTTTTTTTCAACAACAATTTATTAGATGCCCATGGTTCTTTTAATTTATGAAAAAAATTGAAATTTCTTCTGGTATGAAACGTATTATTTCTAAATTCTCGTTTTACCGACCGGACAGTTTATATACGAGGTATAGTCTATAATAGCACCTCCTCCGTCCTAATTTATGTCTCATATGTTTTTTCGTGCATTTTCAAACCTCCCCAAAATACTATACTACTTACATATTATTTTTTTATTTTCTTACTCCAAATAAAGTGTTCATTGAGTACTTTAATTTGATGTAAATTTTTTTTAAAAATAATGAACACCTTAATTTGGTGTAAAAAAACAATATGGAAAAAAACCGTTGGAGATCATTAAATTATTCCGAATACGCCTCTAATTGACGCCGTTGGCTTCTTACTTGTTAAACCGCCTTTCGTTCAACGGCCAATGACAAAGTGAGGTAGGGTTTGATGAGTTTAGGGTTTTTGATGGGTTCACAAGAGATGGGGGTTTTAAGTTTTTTGAAGATTTCCTCTGCAAATCAAGTAAGTCTCCCTCCTCATCCTTCGACTAATTAATTCCATCGATGTCTATTTCAATCTTCAAAACGATACACCAAATAAGGTCTTCCATCAGGAATTCACCAACCCACCATTTCTACTTCAGTCACATCCTACCCTTTTCATCATCTCTCGCGTCCATTGATCAAACAAAAAATCAACACTCATTCACAGTCAATTACCTCATAAACTCATGTGGGTTTCCTCTAGAAAAGGCCATAACAACATCGAAGAAAATCAGTTTCGAAACCCCAGAAAAACCCGACTCTGTAATTGCATTTTTATGTAGCCATGGTTTCACCAAAACCCAGGCCTCAAATGTCATTTTTAAGTACCCCAGAATCCTTTCTTCCAAACCAGAAAAAACCCTTTTGCCCAAACTTGAATTTTTCAAATCTAAAGCCTTTTCAAGCGCAGATGTTGTCAAAATACTGGCAACGACGCCGGAACTTCTTCAAAGAAGCTTAAAAAACCAAATCATCCCATCTTTCGAGTTTGTTAAGAATTTGATTGGATCAGAGAAGAGAACATTATCTGCTATTAAACGCGTTGCTGGGCGGCCGCTTTTGGTTGATCTTGAGTCTCGGATGGCACCCAATGTTGACATTCTCCGGGAGGTCGGTGTGCCAGATGCAAAAGTCGCATTCTTGTTGACGTGGCAACCTAGAGTATTCAAGACGAGTTGTGAGAGATTTAGACAGATTGTGGAGGAGGTAAAGGGAATGGGTTTTAACCCTATGAGAGTGACCTTTGTTGTAGCAGTTCAAGCATTGAGCTCAATGAGTAAGCCTGTGTGGGAGAAGAAGATTGAGGTTTATAAAAAGTGGGGTTTGTCCCAGGATGAGATTCTTGTGGCTTTTGGGAAGTTTCCGTGGTTCATGATGGTGTCCGAGGTCAAGGTCACGAGGGTAGTGGACTTTTTGGTCATTAAAATGGGTCTAGATTCTTCGTATGTTTTAAATAGGCCACAACTCCTATCAATGAGCTTTGAGAAGAGGATTGTACCGAGGTGTTTGGTTTATCAAGCATTGCAAGCAAAAGGTCTGATTAAGAGACCAAATATTAGTCTTACGATGCTGAGGTCTACAGAAATGTGGTTTGTACAGAAGGTTGTGAATTTGGCTAAGGAAGATGCTCCTGAGATACTGAAATTGTATGAGGAAAAGTTGGCAATGGTTAGGACACGAGCATGAGATGAGAATGGACCAGTGAATGCATTAACTGGACATGCACTCGTCCTGTTATTTGCTTCCTTAAATTTAACTTGAGCGTGTTGAATTTTCTCCTTCCGCATACGGTTGGACAAGTTAAACTTATTGTCTGCTAGCAAGTTTAAGATGTCTGTTTTCATTCTGTTGCCACACCGAGTTCAGTATGTATAGCTTACCAAGTTTTTGTTTTCGAGGGACTTGGAAAGAACACTAATATTTGCTTGAACAGGCACGAGGAAGAATCTTGCGTGCTATTGAAGCTGGATCAGGAAAGGTTGGTTATTGCAATTAGTTAGATGTGGGGGTGCTATTGAAGCTGGATCAGGAAAGGAAGAATCTCCCGTGTTAATACAAACTCGAATCAACTTGTTTTGGACACAATGAGATGCATCGAATCAACTTGTTTTGAACATAATGGAGCAATCCTTGGAAATTCTCTGTTTGTAACCAAGTTTGAGTAATCTTTTTGTCTTCCAGTGAACGGAAATGGAAGTTCAATACTCCAATTTGCCGAAATCAAGTAACCTTTGGATACTCCTTGCTGGAAAGGTATTACCAATGATATGTTTTGTCTTAGCCTCTTAGATCTACTTATGATTTGTTAACTTTGGAAGGCAATAACCAGCCGAACTGCGCATGGATTTGAAAATTGAAATAATCACGAAGGCTGAAAGGGTATCTTTGGATCTGTCTTCCTGGAAATTTTTAATAAGAGAGAGCATTAAGGTGCCTAACATGGCCCATTTGTGTGAGGAAGATTTAAACCATCTCTTCTGAACTTGTGTTTGCAACAAAAATATTCGGATTAACTTTAGGAATATGCAGGTTCTCCAGAGTAATTAGATTAGTCAATGGGTTGATTGGTATGTGAACAATCTCAAGGACAATATAAGTCTCATGATAATATTCGTTGAAACATTTTACTTTCTGTTATCATCTGGCATATTAGGAAATCTAGGAATAAGAAATTTTTTCAGAATTGTGGCTGTGATGACTACTTTAATGTCTAATTCTTAAAGTCTGTTGATGGAATGAAATCTAGAAGGCTTTTGATCTGCATATTCCTACTAGATGCAGAAACATTATACTAATAAAATGGTCTTTTCCGGTTGATTTGGGTGACTGGCTACTTCGGACGCGTGGCGGATAGCTCTCCTTTTGAAGCAGAATTATGGGGCATTCTCATGCGGCTTACCTTTACAAAAAGCAACAAGATTGGGAATAAAATGTGGAAATAGATTCTGATTGCGTTACGGCTGTGAATATGGTGGCTGATGGATCCTCTGAAAACTCTGCGTATCGGAACATATTGAAGAACGTCACGCACTGACCGAAGTCTTCAGGCTTAGTTTTTTTTCCTGTATGTTTTGATTTCTGTAGTACTAACTACTAACAAAGAGAATGATTGTCACTTGGGCTCCCAAACAGTGGCTCAATGAGTTCACTATATCGATTAATGCTCCTAGATACTTACCTTTTGGCTTTGGCTAATCAAAATGGATAAAACTTCATGGCTAGACATATGTTCGGGTGCTTGTGAACCTCCACAGCGCAATTTTGCCTTCAAGATTTTGGGCGTCTGGGAGTAAATTACAAAATGTATTCTCGAAGAATTTACACTATAAACTGAACAATAGACGCACAATTTGAAAATCTCTGAACGAGAAGGTTTTGCATTCTCATTTTGCCTACGATGATAGGCTCTCTCGGCACCCCTGCCGTCCCTAAGGGGACAACAGGGTTCCCCAACCCGATCAATGTCCATTGGACGGATCTATTGGGTCTTGCAGGGGCACGCCTCCCCTTTGATTTCGTAAAATAATACTCCGTAATATTAATGTTTTTAAGAACTTTAGTTATATTCAATAAATTTATTATAACGTGCTAATAAAACAACTCTAAATTTCATTTACGAGGATATTTGTTTGATATTTGCTAAATTCTTACACCGTCTTTTTGTGCAAACATATCATCTTTTTGCTAATAATAATATAAATTTATATTTATATAGTCACCAATTTGCTATTTTACGAGAAAGGATTTATTCATTAGAAAATTAGAGGCTGGTCTCCCTTTTTAGGTTTGGTTTGAATCCAACCTGAATATTATTTCTGAACCTGCGTAAACTCATATATGTTATGCCATGACTTTTTTGCCTTTTTATGGAATTATAAATGTATGGGATTAGACGTTAATAATTTTTTTTATTTGTTAATCCTAATCTATCTTTACCTAGGCAACTTGGGAGGCGATACGAAGATATTTATGGGAATCGGACTCTGCCTATGGCTGTGTGCATGAGAGTACAGAGTGCATCAATTGCACTCTACCCACCGGTAAAAGTTAGGGTTAAAGATTTACTTCCCCCTTCAACTATTCCAATTTTAGTTACTTCCCTCTCCAACTACCAATTGAAGCTACTTCCCCCTCTAACTTTCAAAACGTCAGTCACTACATCCAATCCTTAACTCCCATCCAATTCATGGACGGAAAACCCAACAGCACTAACCCCAAGAATGGTTTTGGTGCCCCCAAAGTGGTTTTGGCACCAAAGAAGGGTAATCTGGACATTCCAACTCAAACCCCAAACGTGATTTCACCATTGTGTCCGAATGTCCAATTCACCGAAGCCACGTCACGAAATGGATGCTCTTCCACGGGGAGAAATGAAAGAGGCATTAAGGGTTGTTGGGCTAAATAAGCCAAGTGGCTTATTTTTTTTTGTCTTTATTCAATTTTTTTCGTATTTGTTAGTTTTTCGTCAATTTTTTGGGGATTATTGCTTCATCATGATGAAAGAATCTAAAAAGTAAAACATTATGATCAAAATCTCATTCTTTTTAATAAAGACAAAAAAATTGGCTTATTGGCTTATTTTTGTCTTTATTTAAAAAAATTAGGTTTCGATCTTAATTTTTAACTTTTTAGATTCCTCTCGTCACGATAAAGTAATAATCCCCCAAAAATTGATGAAAAACTAACAAATGCGAAAAAAATTTAAATAAGTACAAAAAAAAAAAAGCCACTTAACTTTTTTAGCCAAACAATGCTATAGGTATCACACTATCACTCCAGCTATGTTTTGCAACTAAGGATTGGATGGGGTGGCTAACGTTTTGAAAGTTGAAGGGGGAAGTAGCTTAAATTGATAGTTGGAGGGGAAAGTAACTAAAATTGGAATAGTTGGAGGGGAAGTAGATATTTAACCCTAAAAGTTACTACTACTAATTTGTCTAACCCGCCAAGGCAAATTTCCGGATGCATTCACAACCATGATAGGGTTTAGGGATTCGTTCAATTCCTTCCAAAGTTTTCTGCTGCGAGGAGTGAGGGTTAGGGTTTGATGGGGGGTTCACAAGAGATGGGGGTTTTCAGCAACGAAAGGTTTCTGAATTTGTGAAGATTTCCTCTACAGACAAGTAAGTCCCCAATCCTTTGACTAAATTCCATTAATGTCTATCTCAATCTGCAAAACGTTACACAAATTAAGGTCTTCCATCGGGAATTCACCAACCCACCCTCTCTTCTTCAGTCACATCCGCCCCTTTTCATCATCTCTCGCACCCGTCGATCAAACACCAAATCAACACTCATTCACAGTCAATTACCTCATAAACTCATGTGGGTTTACTCTGGAAAAGGCTATAGCAGCATCAAAGTACACCAATTTCGAAACCCCAGAAAAACCCAACTCTGTTATCGCATTCTTGTGTAACCACGGCTTCACCAAAACCCAAGCCTCAAATCTCATTAGGAAGTTACCTCTAGTCCTCTTGTCCAATCCGGATAAAACCCTTTTGCCTAAACTCGAATTTTTCAAATCTAAAGGCTTTTCAAGCACAGATGTAGTCAAAACACTGTCCCTAACGCCGAATCTTCTTCTAAGAAGCTTAGACAACCAAATCATCCCAACTCTCGAGTTCTTTAAGAATTTGTTTGGTTCGGAGGAGAGAGCATTATCTGCTATTAAACGCTTTTCTGGGCCGCTTTTGGTTAACTCTCGTATGACACCCAATGTTGACATTCTGCGGGAGGTCAATGTGCCAGATGCAAACATCACATACTTGTTGACGTAACAACCTAGAATATTCATGTCAAGTCATGAGAGACTTAGACAGATTGTGGAGGAGGTAAAGGGAATGGGTTTTAACCCTCTGAGAGTGACCTTTGTTTTAGCAGTTCACGCATTGAGCTCAATGAGTAAACCCGCATGGGAGACCAAGATTCAGGTTTATAAGAAGTGGGGTTTCTCCAAGGATGAGATACTTCTTGCTTTCAAGAAGTATCCGTGGTTCATGATGGTGTCTGAGGACAAGATCATGAGAGTGATGGACTTTTTGGTCAATAAAATGGGTCTAGATTCTTCGTTTGTTTTAAAAATGCCACTAGTCGTAGCATTGAGCTTTGAGAAGAGGATTGTACCGAGGTGTTTGGTTTATCAAGCATTGCAAGCAAAAGGTCTAATCAAGAAACCAAATTTTAGCCTTGAGATGCTGAGGTCTACTGAGATGTCATTCGTACAGAAGGTTGTGAACTTGGCTAAGGAAGAAGCTCCTGAGCTATTGAAGTTGTACGAGGAAAAGTTGGCACTTGCAAGATAATTAGGATGTGGGAATGAGTTGGATGACATGAGAATGGACCGGTTAATACATAAATTGAAATGCAATTGTCCTGTTATTTGCTTACTTATATTTAAATTGTGGTTGTGGAACTCTCTCCTTTTGCATACGATTGGGCAAGTGAAATATATTTCTGAAAGCGAGTTTGAGTTATCCGTTTTCATTCTATTGAATGGAAGTGGAAGTCCACATTGCTACACTGAGTTCTTTGTCACCTTGTAATGGTTGAAGCCTGAAGAAGTGTCCCATCTCCCGCCCATCCGGGTAACTTGGACCTGGACCTTTTTCACTACTTATTTTTGTGGATGATGTAGATTTCATATTTGGTGATAGTGATGTCTAACATACAACAATTTAAATGTTCAATTTGTTCTCATCAAATAGTGTGGATTTGTAGTCTTTATTTGTCCTTTCATTACAACTCTGAGACTGCTGTGAAATGTGAATTGAAGTTTCACTCTATCAGCTATGGGCTTCTCAGTATATGGTTCAGTCTTTCAGAATATGATTATTTATGGGATACAACTTGTGTTTGATAATTTTCTTTCAAACTTTTGTTAAAGCATCCAAATGAGCCTCTTGGATAATGAAATCTGGAAATAATGTACCAGTAAACCATATATTGTGACGTAATAAATATTTATAGAGTTTGTCCCACATTGGTTAATTACATCCTCCAAAACTAGTATAAGCCTAGGTGGCCTCTCTACTAGTTGCCAATTGGTTTTGAGTTGGATACTTTAACATGGTTTCAGTATTTGGCTTTAGGAGGCTTTTGGACAAGACTTTTTTGGTTGATTGCCCCGTTGTTTATGCTTTAAGCGCACCTTCTTCGTTGTCATCCCTATGTTCTGGGCGCTTTGTGTACGTCTCCACGTGTGGATTAGGGGTTGCACGTGCAGGGGAGTGATAAAGCTTGTTCCACATTGATAAATTACAACCTCCCGAACTAGTATATGAACTTAGGCGGTCTCTTCATTGCAACTTGGTTATGAGTTTGATGCTTTAACCACTATGATAGTTGACATAATTTTGATTAGTAAGGCCGTACTACTATGCATTTGTTAATGGAAGCTTGACATTGTTTGAGTCAAGTTGTTGCTGCTTTTATTTATGAATTGTTGGAAAGTTGAGAATATTCAGTACTGGAGCAAAGAACCCAGTAAGGGCCATTACTCTTCCGCTGATCCGTAAGTAGCCTCGTCTTTGGCTAAATTTTATCAATGTCGAATTCAATCTGCAAAACGTTATACCAAGTCAAGTCCTCCATCAGATATTCACCAACCCATCATCTTTCATCAGCTCTCGCATCCATCGATCAAACACCAAATAAAACTCTTTCTCAGTCAATTACCTCATAAACTCATTCCTTTTGCTCTAGGAAAGGCTATAAAAGTGTCTAAGCAAATCAATTTCGAAACCCCAGAATAGCCCCACTCTGTTATTGCATTCTTCTGTAACCATTGCTTCACCAAAACCTAAGCCTCATATTGTCCCTGAGTCCCTCAAATCCTTTCTAGTACCCTCAAATCTCATGGTATGCAAAAGGCCTGATTAAGAAAACCAATACTGGCTTGAAGATGATGCTGTAGTCTCTTGAAAAGTTGTTCATATTGAAGTTTGTGAACTGTACTAAAGAAGTAGATCCTGAGCTATTAAAGTTGTGCAAGGAAAAATTGGCACTTACAAAATGGTTAAGATATGGACATGGGATAAGAATGGAGTGGTTAATTGAAATACCTGCTCAACAATTGTTCTGCTATTTGCTTCCTCGCGTTTAGCTTGTGGGTGTTGAATTTATAGCTTTTTGATACGTGTGGGTAAAAGATTGAAATTTATTGTTGGTAAGCAAGTTCTATCTATCAGTTTTCATTCCTATGAAGGGTCTGGAATTCCACATGGCTAACACTGAATTCTCTTTCGCTTTGTAACGGTTGAGGCTTGATGCAATGCACCGTCATCTTTTCATGTGACCAGGTTTGTCTTTGTAATTTTCACTCTTATTTTGTTTTTATGACAGATTCTAGAATTTGTGGTATTCGTTTCCAATTTGCTCATTGTGCTGATGGTGTCAATTTTTCTAAATGATTAGTTAGTGAGGTGAGAGATCCTGACTCTGGAACCATGGTCGCTGGTGGAGCCCGGACACCTGAGTCGTGAAAACAAATAATGGTGGCCGATGGATCCTCTGGAAACTCTCCGTGTAGTAACATAGTGAAGAACGTCAAGCACTAATGAAGTCCTAATGCTGAACAATTTGACATGGTTTAAGGTTGGCTAACTTGACTGACAAGGTGGCACACAAACTTCGCAAGATGGGTGCAGCTCAAGACCTTCAAATGGTGCCGATGAAAGGGCCATGTTAATGTTATGGAATTCCTGGTGGATGATGCAGTTGGAATAGAATTTAAAAGACTTCTAGCTTAGTTTGTTTTTTGTTTGTTTTGATTTCCGTAGTTACAAAAAATACAAGAAATTGACTAGTTGTCACTTTGTTGAGTGTTGATACAGTATGCCATCAACTTTTCTTCCAAGCTAACTTCGCCGTGTGAGTTTTTTCACCTTTTGTTATTTTCAGCTAATATAGAGTTTGGATTTGTTGCCGACCCCAACAGAGGATAATGTTTTATGATCCGAATTGATTCGAACACAAGGCTCAGTTTATATTTTGTGATATTTTGTCTCACGTGCAACATGCTATGTTTTGTTGAGGAAGCCGATTGTTGTTTCACTATATAGAAATAATCGTTAATGCTTTTGTTTATCAATAGAGTTTATCATTGTACTTCATTTAGACCATGCTCAATATTCTTGTTCTTTCTGTGCATATGTTAATCTGCTGTCAAGTTCAGATTTTGCTCCATTAGCTTTTGGCTTCCAAGCCCTTTTTGGTGATTTCTTTGGTGCTGTGTTGTGTTTCTGTCGGATTGTTCTTGTTTGTGTTGTTTTTATCAAGCATGCTAGTTGAACTTTCTCAAGTGATTGATGTTCTCTCTTTAATGTTGTGCATGGCGGTGTGTTTAAAACAGCAATCGTGCTACAACCAAATACACTTCACACACACTTTTGTGTGTGTAGTTTTACACTTTTCCTTAAAATCGATCTATGGCCTTGGAATCAGGGATCGTGCTACAACCAAAGTGTAGTTTTACACTTTTGTGTGTGTAGTTTTACACTTTTCCTCTTGTCCTGCTGGTTTTCTAAAGGAAATGATACATGGCCCAGTAGGATCACCGCGCCGTGTACAAGCACCACCCCAGAAGTTCCGGGTCACACAAGCAAGCCTCCCAAGGGGAAGTCTCTAATCAAACTTCAATTCGAGTATACTTCGACTCTTTTTGCCTAGCTTATTGTCAATATGTCGATGTTGAATCTGGTATCAATTTTTTTTTGAACGGCAATTTTTTTTTTTTTTAATCTTTGAAATTGTTACAAATCTAGTATCATTTTGACACCCAAGACAGCCACAGAACCTCAAAAGGAGACCCTTCATCATTTGGTCATTTCCACCATTCTAGATTCGGAAAAATACCTTGGCCTCCCTAAGGGTCCCGTTTTAATAGTGTGAAAGTGATAGAAAATGCAAGAAAGAGAAAATAATGACACGTTTTTGGTGTTTGATTAGCATGAAAATACAAAAAAAAATGTAAGAAACTAAATTTTCTTGTACAACTCATTATAACATGAGTATATAGCTTTCACTTTCTTGCTAAAAACACAAGAACATTTTATTTTCTTGTGAAAGTTGCCACATTTTAGAACACTTTCCATTATGTCCATAGCTACTTCCTTTTCTATCATGATCCATAGTATATGTAAAAGGGTAATCTAGAAAATATATTTTTTCATTGCAAGATTCTTACAAAAAAATTCATTTTAACCAAACACATGTAAGAAAATTATTTTCTTTTCTTTTACTTTACTTTCTCTCATTTTCACTTTTGAGCACAAATTTCTTTCTAATCAAATGGAATAGCTTGGGTAAAATGAAGAAAGAAAGCTTTAGTGTGTATCAAAGAGAAGGTTTCCAACAAAATTCATGAACGGAGGAGAGATTTGCTTTCTCACGTGAGTAGCTACTTCTAAGTACTTTAGTGGAGTAGTGCTGGGCTCTCCAGGATGGTTTGTAGCTAGCTTTGGAGTGTAATTTGCAGCGCATTATTGTGCATCTTTCTGCTAATAATAATATGAATTTACATGTATATAGTCACCAACTTGCTATTTTACTAGGGAGAGTGTTGAATGTCCTAGGTGAAGAGAATATAGCACATGTAGAAGAGAAGCAACTAGGCTGCATCTTCGTTACTTTATAAAGAAAGTCCTCCGACTTGGCATCACTGCAAACAGTATAATCATGAAGTGGAAGAGCAACCGGTAAATGAGTGCGAAGAGAGCGAAGATTATGAAGCGAATTTTTCTAAGAAAGTCTAATCTCCTTCAGGCGGATTGAACGAACGGTCTACTCAAGCTCCTAAAAGCATGCAGAATAGCCATCAATGGGTCTAGTGATCATTATGGAATTATAAATGTAGAGGTAAAAAGTTAAAAATATGTATTCATGTTCAGGGAATCGTGGGGATCGAACTCTACTTATGTGCACATGAATATAGAAATACAGGGGAGACAATAATTGCATTCCATCTTCCGGTAAAAGTCACTACTAATTTGTCTAACCTGCCAAAGGCAAATTTCCGGATCCATTCACAACCATGATAGGGTTTATGGATTCGTTCAATTCCTTCCGAAGTTTTTCTGCTGCGAGGAGTGAGGGTCCGGGTTTGATGGGGGTTCACAAGAGAATGGGGGTTTTAAGCAACGGAAGGTTTCTGAATTTGTGAAGATTTCCTCAACAGACAAGTAAGTCCCCAATCCTTTGACTAAGTTCCATTAATGACTATCTCAATCTGCAAAACGTTACACAAATTAAGGTCTTCCATCGGGAATTCACCAACCCACCCTCTCTTCTTCAGTCACATCCGCTCCTTTTCATCATCTCTTGCACTCGTCGATCAAACACCAAATCAACACTCATTCACAGTCAATTACCTCATAAACTCATGTGGGTTTACTCTGGAAAAGGCTATAGCAGCATCAAAGTACACCAATTTCAAAACCCCAGAAAAACCCAACTCTGTTATCGCATTCTTGTGTAACCACGGCTTCACCAAAACCCAAGCCTCAAATCTCATTAGGAAGTTACCTCTAGTCCTCTTGTCCAATCCGGATAAAACCCTTTTGCCTAAACTTGAATTTTTCAAATCTAAAGGCTTTTCAAGCACAGATGTAGTCAAAATACTGTCCCTAACGCCGAATCTTCTTCTAAGAAGCTTAGACAACCAAATCATCCCAACTCTCGAGTTCTTTAAGAATTTGTTTGGTTCGGAGGAGAGAGCATTATCTGCTATTAAACGCTTTTCTGGGCCGCTTTTGGTTGACTCTCGTATGACACCCAATGTTGACATTCTGCGGGAGGTCAATGTGCCAGATGCAAACATCACATACTTGTTGACGTACCAACCTAGAATATTCATGTCAAGTCATGGGAGACTTAGACAGATTGTGGAGGAGGTAAAGGGAATGGGTTTTAACCCTCTGAGAGTGACCTTTGTTTTAGCAGTTCACGCATTGAGCTCAATGAGTAAACCCGCATGGGAGAACAAGATTCAGGTTTATAAGAAGTGGGGTTTCTCCAAGGATGAGATACTTCTGGCTTTCAGGAAGTATCCGTGGTTCATGATGGTGTCTGAGGACAAGATCATGAGAGTGATGGACTTTTTGGTCAATAAAATGGGTCTAGATTCTTCGTTTGTTTTAAAAATGCCTCTAGTCATAGCATTGAGCTTCGAGAAGAGGATTGTACCGAGGTGTTTGGTTTATCAAGCATTGCAAGCAAAAGGTCTAATCAAGAAACCAAATTTTAGCCTTGAGATGCTGAGGTCTACTGAGATGTCATTCGTACAGAAGGTTGTGAACTTGGCTAAGGAAGAAGCTCCTGAGCTATGGAAGTTGTACAAGGAAAAGTTGGCACTTGCAAGATAATTAGGATGTGGGAATGAGTTGGATGACGTGAGAATGGACTGGTTAATACATAAATTGAAATGCAATTGTCCTGTTATTTGCTGCCTTATATTTAAATTGTGGTTGTGGAACTCTCTCCTTTTGCATACGATTGGGCGAGTGAAATATATTTTCTGAAAGTGAGTTTGAGTTATCCGTTTTCATTCTATTGAATGGAAGTGGAAGTTCCACATTGCTACACTGAGTTCTTTGTCACCTTGTAATGGTGGAGGCCTGAAGAAGTGCCCCATCTCCCGCCCATCCGGGTAACTTGGACCTGGACTTTTTTCATTACTTATTTTTGTGGATGATGTAGATTTCATATTTGGCGATAGTGATGTCTAGCATACAACAATTTAAATGTTCAATTTGTTCTCATCAAATAGTGTGGATTTGTAGTCTTTATTTGTCCTTTCATTACAACTCTGAGACTGCTGTGAAATGTGAATTGAAGTTTCACTCTATCAGCTATGGGCTTCTCAATATATGTTTCAGTCTTTCAGAATATGATTATTTATGGGATACAACTTGTGTTTGATAATTTTGTTTCAAACTTTTTTTAAAGCATCCAAATGAGCCTCTTGGATAATGAAATCTGGAAATATTGTACCAGTAAACCATATATTGTGATGTAATAAATATTTATAGAGTTTGTCCCACATTGGTTAATTACATCCTCCAAAACTAGTATAAGCCTAGGCGGTCTCTCTACTAGTTGCCAATTGGTTTTGAGTTGGATACTTTAACATGGTTTTAGTATTTGGCTTTAGGAGGCTTTTGGACAAGACTTTTTTGGTTGATTGCCCCGTTGTTTATGCTTTAAGCTCACCTTCTTCATTGTCATCCCTATGTTCTGGACGCTTTGTGTACTTCTCCACGTGTGGGTTAGGGGTTGCACGTGCAGGGGAGTGATAAAGCTTGTTCCACAATGATAAATTACAACCTCTCGAACTAGTATATGAACCTAGGCGGCCTCTTCATTGCAACTTGGTTATGAGTTTGATGCTTTAACCACTATGATAGTTGACATAATTTTGATTAGTAAGGCCTGTTACTACTATGTATTTGTTAATGGAAGCTTGACATTGTTTGAGTCAAGTTGCTGCTGCTTTTATTTATGAATTGTTGAAAAGTTGAGAATATTCAGTACTGGAGCAAAGAACCCAGTAAGGGCCATTACTCTTCCGCTGATCCGTAAGTAGCCTCGTCATTGGCTAAATTTTATCAATGTCAAATTCAATCTGCAAAACGTTATACCAAGTCAAGTCCTCCATCAGATATTCACCAACCCATCATATTTCATCAGCTCTCACATCCATCAATCAAACACCAAATAATCGTTCTCAGTCAATTACCTCATAAACTCATTCCTTTTGCTCTAGGAAAGGCTATAAAAGTGTCTAAACCCCATAACAGCCCGACTCTGTTATTGCATTCTTCTGTAACCATTGCTTCACCAAAACCCAAGCCTCATATTGTCCTTGAGTCCCTCAAATCCTTTCTAGTACCCTCAAATCTCATGGTATGCAAAAGGCCTGATTAAGAAAACCAATACTGGCTTGAAGATGATGCTATAGTCTGCTGAAAAGTTGTTCATATTGAAGTTTGTGAACTGTACTAAAGAAGTAGATCCTGAGCTATTAAAGTTGTGCAAGGAAAAATTGGCACTTACAAAATGGTTAAGATATGGACATGAGATAAGAATGGAGTGGTTAATTGAAATACCTGCTCAACAATTGTTCTGCTATTTTGCTTCCTCGCGTTTAGCTTGTGGGTGTTGAATTTATAGCTTTTTGATACGTATGGGTAAAAGATTGAAATTTATTGTCGGTAAGCAAGTTCTATCTATCAGTTTTCATTCCTATGAAGGGTCTAGAATTCCACATGGAATTCCACATGGCTAACACTGAATTCTCTTTCGCTTCGTAACGGTTGATGCTTGATGCAATGCATCGTCATCTTTTCATGTGAGTAGATTTGTCTTTGTAATTTTCACTCTTATTTTGTTTTTATGACAGATTCTAGAATTTGTGGTATTCGTTTCCAATTTGTTCATTATGCTGATGGTGTCAATTTTTTTTCGTTGCAACAACACGGGTATATGTGTGCTTTTCTTATTCATTGTTTTTCTGGTGGACTTTTTTGTCAGTAAAATGGTTTAGGACTCTTAATTTGTTGCAGAATGGTGAGAATTTTTAACTCAAAGCTTGGGGTATAGAGTATTGTTTCAATGGGTATGGTAACTGATATGGTTTACCAAGTTTTGTTTTTGGGGGTCTTGTTAATAACACTGAAATTAGCTTGAACATGAGGAAGAAACTGTGAGGATTTTTAACACTAATACGAACTTGAATCGTCTGTTTTGAACACAATGGATCAGTCATTTGAAATTCTCTGTTTCTAAATAAGTTTAAGTTTTCTTTCCGATGAACGAAAGGGAAGTTCCACATTGCTGAAATCCATTAACTGTTGGACACTCGTTGCTCAAAGGTATTACCAATGATATGTCTAGTGTTAAATCTGCTTATGATTTGTCAACTTCAGAAGACAATAACCAGACCTACTGGGCTTGGATTGGGAAATTGAAATCATCAAAATAACTGCAAGGGTTTCTTTGGATTGGTTTGGTTGGTACAGAATAGTCTCAAGGACAATTCTAAAGTATCATGATAATATTCCTGGGAACATTTTATTTACTGTCATCATCGGGCATTTTGAAATTGTGGTTTTGAGAATTCTAGCGGCGATATGACTACTTTATTGTCTAGTATCTTTTGTTTTTGAACGGCTTTAGTGTCTAGTATCTTAAAGTATGTGAATGAAGTCAGGGAGGCTTTTAATCTGCATATTCCTACTGGAAGCAGAAGCATTAGACTAAAAAAATGGTCTTTTACAGTTGGTTTGCTCAAGCGGAATACGTATGGCAGTGCCATGGAGCTTGGTTCAGGGGAAACCCCGACCTTAGTTCGGGGGATGTTTCAGATGAGGCGGGATTGACTGGCTACTTCGGACGCTTGGCAGATAGCTCTCTTTTTGATGCAGAATTATGGGGCATCCTCATGGGGCTTACCTTTATGTAGCAGCAAGATTGGAAAAATGTGGAAATAGAGTCTGACTGCATTATGGCTGTGACTATAGAGGCCGATGGATCCTCTGAAAAGTCTCCGCCGTAGGAATATATTGAAGAACGTCAAGCACTACAGTTGAAGTTCCAGAGTTATACAATTCGACATGGTTTAAGGTTGCCAGCAAGTTGCAGACAAACTTGGCTAGATGATGGGTGCAGCTCAAGACCTTCAAATGGTGCTGATCAAAGGCCCCAGTTGAAGTTATGAGATTCCTGGTGATGTAGTTGGATAGAATTTAAAAGACTTCAAGCTTAGTTTGTTTTGATTTTAGTATTAATAAAAAAGATGGTTGTCTCCTTGTAATGGTTGAGCACAGATAGTGTATGCCATCATCGTTTCATCTGGGGTAACTTGGCCCGTTTTTTTTTTTTTTTTGCTCCTTATTCTTTTCAGCTAATGTAGAGTTTGGATTTGTTGCCGACTCCAATGGAGGATAATATGATTCTTGTGGCTGAACCAAATTGAACCGAACAAAAGTTCTTAGCATACATGTTGTTATTGTGGTGGTCCCATTTGCAACATGCTCTGTTTTGTTGAAGCCAATCATTGTTTCATTGTATAGACACAATCGTTAATGTTTTTGTTCAACAAATAGAGTTTATTCATTGTATTTCATTTAGGCCATGCTCAATGTACTTGAACTTTCAAATATTCTACAAAAGAAGCAAACCCTCGATCATAAGCATTATTTTTTTTTTTGCCGCAGCTTGCTGTGTTGTTAAACTAAAAGTGTTAGAACATTCATTTTATTTTTCTTGTTGAGCTTGGCCCTTGGTTTGTAATTTAAAAGTCTATAAATTGTGTAATGGGCTTAATTATGTTTTTATGGAATTTTTTAATTATGTATTGACCTCAAAATTGATCCTTTTTTGTTGGGCCCCAAAAAAGGGGTTGAATTATGGGGTTTTGGTTGATATTTTGTAGGTTGAATTGTGAATTTTTTGATGTATTTGGCCCAAAATGTGGCCCATAATTGAAAACTGGATAAACCGGACCGAAACCAGACCGTATTATCTTAACCAGTTCCGGTTTTTAAAACCCCAAACCTAATAACCGGTTTCGACCGAAAAAAATGACAAAACCGGTCGAAACCGGACCGGTATTACCCCCTATGTAGATTGCCTCTGGAATTATTTCTGCTACAAAGAAGGGTACAGAAAAGAGGATTGCTTTCGAGCCTTGTGGGAACAAAGTGAGGAAGGAAGGGTTTGATGGCTTCACAAAAGGAGATGGGGGTTTTAGGCAACGAATGAAGTTTAAATTTTTGAAGATTTCCTCTGCAAATCAAGTAAGTCCCTCCTCATCCTTCGACTAATTAATTCCGTCAATGTCTATCTCAATCTTCAAAACGTTTCACCAAATAAGGTCTTCCATCAGGAATTCACCAACCCATTACATCTGCTTCGCTCAAATCCAGTCCTTTTCATCATCTCTCGCACCCGTCGATCAAACACCAAATCAACACTCATTCACTGTCAATTACCTCGTAAACTCATGTGGGTTTCCTCTTGAAAAGGCTATAACAGCATCAAAGAGAATCAATTTCGAAACCCCAGAAAAACCCGACTCTATTATTGCATTCTTTTGTAGCCATGGCTTCACCAAAACCCAAGCCTTTAATGTCATCAGAAAGGTTCCCCAAGTCATTGTGTCCAATCCCGAGAAAAGCCTTTTGCCCAAACTCGAATTTTTCAAATCTAAAGGCTTTTCAAGCACAGAGGTAGTCAAAGTACTGTCCCAATCACCGTTTCTTCTTGAAAGAAGTTTAGACAACCACATCATCCCAACTTTCGAGTTCATTAAGAATTTGATTGGATCTGAGCAGAGAACATTATCTGCTATTAAACACTCTTCTGGGCTGCTTTTGGTTTATCTCGACTCTAGTATGACCCTCAAAGTTGAACTTCTGCGGGAGGTCAATGTGCCAGATGCAAACATCGTATACTTGTTGATGTTCCAACCTAGAATATTCAGGTCGAGTTGTGAGAGATTTAGACAGATTGTGGAGGAGGTAAAGGGAATGGGTTTTAACCCACTGAGATTGACCTTTGTTATAGCAGTTTACGCAATGATCTCAGTGAGTAAACAATATTGGGAGAAGAAGATTGAGGTTTATAAGAAGTGGGGTTTGTCCGAGGATGAGATTCTTGGGGCTTTTCGGAAGTATCCGTGGTTTATGATGGTGTCCGAGGAAAAGATCACGACAATGATGGACTTTTTGGTCAATAAAATGGGTTTAGAATCTTCGTTTGTATCAAAAAGGCCACAACTCTTATTATCGAGCTTTGAGAAGAGGATTTTTCCAAGGTCTTTGGTTTATCAAGCATTGCAAGCAAAAGGTTTGATCAAGAAACCAAAAATTAGCTTTAGTCCGATGATGAAGTTTCCTGAAAAGCGGTTCATAGCGAAGGTTGTGGAGCTGGCTAAGGAAGAAGCTCCAGAGCTATTGAAGTTGTACGAGAAAAATTTGGCACTTGCAAATTAATTAGGATATGGACATGAGATCGCAATGGAGCCAGCCGTTAATATACCAGCTGGTCATGCAATTGTCTTGTTATTTTGCATCCTTGGATTTAGCTTATGGGTTTTGAATTTTGTATTTTTGAATACGTGGGGGAAGTAGATTGAAATATATTATCGTTAACCAAGTTCTAGTTTTCTGTTTTCATTGCTATGAAGGTCTGGAGGTTCCTCCATGCTACACTGCATTTTCTATCGCTTTGTAACAGTTGAGGCTTGATGCATCGTACCAATATCTTTCCAACTGAGTAGATTAGATTGGTCTTTTAGTTTTCACTTTTTATTCTGCTTAGATGACTGAGAGTCTAGATTTTACCAAATTTGCCCCTGCCTCCCTTATCCACTTTCCTTCTCATCTGCTCACCACACATCCGACACCTAGAGAAGAGAGAGAGACCAGAGAGAGAAGAGCAGAGAGGAGAAATGAGAAGCACTTCACAACAAAAAGGAGAAAGGGTCGTTGGCCTCTAATTTCTGACATGCCTGTTGGCTTCACAATTACAACACAAGTAGCTCTTGTATCCGCAACGTTGGCGATTCATAATTTTATAAGAAGGAATAACTTTCCTGACATTCCTTTTGGTTTCTATGATAGGCGACCTAATTTCTTGCCGTCAGATCGAGGAGTAGAAACTACGGCACCTAACGGCAACCATGGAAGTAGGGTCCAACGTGATGATCGTAACATGGACTATGTAAGGGCATCAATGCGAGATTTCATTATGGAAAACAATATACGTTAGGTTACCTCAACACTTTGGAGGTTGTGTAATGTTGTTGAACTTGTGTGTTTGTTATTTTTGTTGTGTTTTTTTTTTCATTCTGCTTGTAGGCGTGGTTTGTGTGTGTGTGTTTTTGGCTTTGGATTGTACTTTTTATTTTGTTTTATATTTATGTTATGTGTTTGTCGTTAAATTAAAGTGTTACTTGTAACATTGGTCTTATTATTTGAAATCTAAAATACCAAATCAAAATACCAAATGTCTTCCTTAAATTAAAAAAAGGAAAAAAATTACATATCAAAAATAATTATTTTAACACAATAATATAAAGGCCAAAGGCAAACAGCAGATCTGAAAAACACAAAAAAAAAAAGAAGGCAAAAACAAAACATTACTTTAGAATAATAATAGACTTTAATAGACAGCCCATAAAAACTATTCAATAATAAAGTAAAAAAAAAAAACTGGAAAAAAAAAACGCAAGTGACCTGGGATAAGAAGACAAAGGGCAATATGGTAAAAATGCAACCCACAATTCATTCTCAACAATCATCTACCAAACACTACTACAATTTCAAAATACATTCTGCACAAATCTTCCAAACACTCTACCATACCCAAAATACATTCTGGTCATAATCCAAAAAGTCAAAAAGCTGAAAATGAAAAGCCAAAACGTAGGCTCCCAAACATCCCCTAAGGCTCCTAGATCATTATTTTTGGGGTGCTCGGGAACATCCACAACGCATCCTCCATTTTGCATTTTTAGATTTTTGAGAGTTTGAAAGTAAATTACAGAATTCATCGTCGAAGAATTCATTCTCCAAGCTGAACAGTGAACAATGAAATCACAATTTGAATATCTCCCCACGAGGAGGGTTTGCATTCTCATTTTGTATACAATCTTTGTCCATTCAGGGGGCAGACCTATGTGGGTCTCGTGGTGGCACGTCTTTTTCTGGAGTTTTTAAAATTATGCTAATATTCTTAAATATTTCAATTATAACCAATAAATTAATGATAGCGTTTCAATTAAATTACTCTAAATATCCTTTATGGGGATATTTGTTTGATCTATGCTAAATTTTCACATCTTTTTGTGTGCAAACACTGTTAATTGTAAAATGAAGTTACATGTATATGGTAAAAAACTTGTCATTTTACGACAAAAAATTACTCCTATCAATTTATGAAGTTGTAAATATACTAGTTAACATTTAAGAAAGTGATTTTGCCACACTCATTTTTCTCTAACGGCACTCCCATTTTTCACAATTTCCGTCATCTACTAGAGACACAAAAGAAAAGCGCCGTTGAAGAAGAAGAGTAGCAAAATCAATCCCCGTTTAGTTTATTGTTATGGGTACCCTATTGTTGTCCAATTGCCTCGGAAATTTTTCTGCTACAAAAGAAGGGTTCAGGAAAGAGGATTGCTTTCGAGCCTTGTGGGAACAAAGTGAGGAAGGAAGGGTTTGACGGCTTCACAAAAGTAGATGGGGGTTTTAGGCAACGAATGAAGTTGAAATTTCTGAAGATTTCCTCTGCGAATGAAGTTGAAATTTCTGAAGATTTTCTCTGCGAATCAAGTAAGTACCTCCTCATCCTTCGACTAATTAATTCCATCAATGTCTATCTCCATCTTCAATACGTTTCACCAAATAAGGCCTTCCTTCAGGAATTCACCAACCCATTATACCCACTTCACTCAAATCCAGTCCTTTTCATCACCTCTCGCATCCACTGTTCAAACGCCAAATCAACACTCATTCACTGTCGATTACCTCATAAACTCATGTGGGTTTCCTCTTGAAAAGGCCATAACAGCATCAAAGAGAATCAATTTCGAAACCCCAGAAAAACCCGACTCGGTTATCGCGTTCTTGTGTGACCATGGCTTCACCGAACCCCAAGCCTTAAATGTCATCAGAAAGGTTCCCCAAGTCATTGTGTACAATCCCCAGAAAAGCCTTTTGCCCAAACTCGAATTTTTCAAATCTAAAGGCTTTTCAAGCACAGATGTAGTCACAATACTGTCCCAATCACCGTTTCTTCTTGTAAGAAGCTTAGACAACCAAATCATCCCAACTTTCGAGTTCATTAAGAATTTGATTGGATCGGAGCAGAGAACGTTATCTGGTATTAAACGCTATGCTGGGCGTCCGCTTTTGGTTAATCTCCACTCTCGTATGACACCCAATGTTGAACTTCTGCGGGAGGTCAATGTGCCAGATGCAAACATCGCATACTTGTTGATGTTCCAACCTAGAATATTCACGTCGAGGCGTAAGAGATTTAGACAGGTTGTAGAGGGGGTAAAGGGAATGGGTTTTAACCCACTGAGATTGACCTTTGTTTTAGCAGTTTACGCAATCATATCAGTGAGTAAACATGCTTGGAAGAAGAAGATTGAGGTTTATAAGAAGTGGGGTTTGTCCGAGGATGAGATTCTTGGGGCTTTTCGGAAGTATCCGTGGTTTATGATGGTGTCCGAGGAAAAGATCACGACAATGATGGACTTTTTGGTCAATAAAATGGGTTTAGAATCTTCGTTTGTTTCAAAAAGGCCACAACTCTTATTATCGAGCTTTGAGAAGAGGATTTTTCCAAGGTGTTTGGTTTATCAAGCATTGCAAGCAAAAGGTTTGATCAAGAAACCAAAAATTAGCTTTAGTCAGATGATGAAGTATCCTGAAGAGCAGTTCATAGCGAAGGTTGTGAAGCTGGCTAAGGAAGAAGCTCCAGAGCTATTGAAGTTGTACGAGAAAAATTTGGCACTTGCAAATTAATTAGGATATGGACATGAGATCACAATGGAGCCAGCCGTTAGTATACCAGCTGGCCATGCAATTGTCTTGTTATTTTGCTTCCTTGGATTTAGCTTATGGGTTTTGAATTTTGAATTTTTGAATACGTGGGGGAAGTAGATCGAAATATATTATCGTTAACCAAGTTCTAGTTTTCTGTTTTCATTGCTATGAAGGTCTGGAGGGTCCGCCATGCTACACTGCATTTTCTATCGCTTTGTAACAGTTGAGGCTCGATGCGTCGTACCATCATCTTTTCAACTGAGTAGATTAGATTGGTCTTTTAGTTTTCACTTTTTATTCTGTTTAGATGACTGAGTCTAAATTTTACGATATTCGATGTCAATTTGGTCATTTATTTTGCTCATGATGTTCTGATTTTATTGTCTTTCGTCAATAAGGATGGCCAAACAAATTTGTTCTCTTCGTGCATTTGTTAAATTACTGTAAAATTTAGGTTTGCACAATGCTCAAGGCTTTTGTGTTTGTGCTTTCTCTTGTAATGGAAGATATGCGTTCCTAGATCTTTGTAATTGTGTGTTCCCTCAATGATAATATGAATACCAGAAGAAGAAAAAAAGAGAGGGAGAACCTCAAACAAACAAACAAAAAATCTATTTTTCCCTATATTTTCTCCTCTGTTTTCACTTTCCCTACCTTTTTTACCCCTTTCTTTCTTCAAATTCAAAGAAAGCCCTAAAACCACCGAGGGTCGTAGCATAGTAGTTCATGGCTTGCTCAAATTTTTTCCTCCTACTAAGCCCTTGGTGGGGCTGTAGTTGTTACGGCTCTTTGGTTTCTTCCGCGGCCGCCGCAGCTATGGAATCTCCATGGTCACGTCTTGGAGAGTGTTGCTAACGACGAAGCCTTAAAAAAAGAAGATTCGCTCGAACTTGCTTTGGAGGCTGCTTTCAAGACCCCGTTGAATTGAGTGATTTGGTAAGAAAGGAAGAGAAATGTAAAAATGATGATATTAATAATAATTAGTATTTTTTATTGGCTTATCCCTCGTTCTCATCTGAGTTTTGGCCCAATTTTTCAGGGACTTTTGGCATGGTCTTCTCAATGGTTTTCGTTTAATACGAAACTAGAAATTTGGAGGGAAGCATTAGAGTCAAAGGGTTTTCGGATAAGTAGGAGTAAAACGGAGTATATGGTGTGCAAGTTTAGTGGTACCAGTAGTGCGCTTGAAGAAAGTGTGATGATCCAAGACCAGGAAATACCAAAGAGTGACCATTTTAGGTATTTAGGCTCAATTATTAGTAGCAATGGAGATTGCGGATGATGTGGCTCATAGGATCCAAGTGGGGTTGCTCAAGTGGAGAAGCGCTACTGGTGTATTATGTGACAAGAGGGTACCCACAAAATTGAAGGGAAAATTCTATGGAACGGCCATAAGATCAGCGATGCTTTATGGGACAGAATGTTGGCCTATTAAGAAGCAACATGTGAGCAAAATGAGTGTAGCGGAAATGAGAATGCTGAGGTGGATGTGGTAAAACTAGACGAGACAAGATTAGAAATGAAACAGTTCGTGAGATAGTAGGTGTAGCACCTATAGAAGAGAAATTGAGGGAAAATGGGCTAAGGGGTTTGGGCATATCTACCGTAGACCGAAAGATGCAGTAGTTAAGAGAGTGGATAGGATAGCTCTAGGTAGCAATGTTACGGGGAATGGTAGACCTAAATTGACATTAGATGCTGTAGTGCGCTTGGCAGATAGCTCTCTTTTTGATGCAGAATTATGGGGCATCCTCAAGGGGCTTACCTCTATGTAGCAGCAAGATTGGAAAAATGTGGAAATAGAGTCTGACTGCATTATGGCTGTGACTATAGAGGCCAATGGATCCTCTGAAAACTCTCCGCCGTAGGAACATATTGAAGAACGTCAAGCACTACAGTTGAAGTCCCAGAGTTATACAATTCGACATGGTTTAAGGTTGCCAGCAAGTTGCAAACAAACTTGGCTAGATGATGGGTGCAGCTCAAGACCTTCAAATGGTGCTGATCAAAGGCCTCAGTTGATGTTATGAGATTCCTGGTGATGCAGTTGGATAGAATTTAAAAGACTTCAAGCTTAGTTTGTTTTGATTTTCGTATTAACAAAAAAGATGATTGTCTCTTTGTAATGGTTGAGCACAGATAGTGTATACCATCATCTCTTCATCTGGGGTAACTTGGTCGGTTTTTTTTTTCTTTTTCTTTTCGCTCCTTGTTCTTTTCAGCTAACGTAGAGTTTGGATTTGTTGCCGACTCCAATGAAAGATAATATGATTCTTGTGGCTAAACCAAATTGAACCGAACAAAAGTTCTTAGTATACATGTTATTATGGTGGTCCCATTTTTAACATGCTGTGTTTTGTTGAAGCCAATTGTTGTTTCATTCATTCATTGTATAGACACAATCGTTAATGTTTTTGTTTAACAACTAGAGTTTATTCATTGTATTTCATTTAGGCCATGCTCAGTGTACTTAAACTTTCAAATATTCTACAAAAGAAGCAAACCCTCGATCATAAGCATTTTTTTTTCCGCAGTTTGCTGTGTTGTTAAACTAAAAGTGTTGAACATTCATTTTATTTTTCTTGTTGAGCTTGGCACTTGGTTTGTAATTTTAAAGCCTATAAATTTTTCTTGTTGAGCTTGGCACTTGGTTTGTAATTTTAAAGCCTATAAATTGTGTAATGGGCTTGATTATGTTTTTATGGATTTTTTTTATTATGTATTGGCCTCAAAATTTATCCTTTTTTGTTGGGTCCCAAAAAAGGGGTTGAATTATGGGCTTTGGTTGATAATTTGTGGGTTGAATTGTGAATTTTTTAATGTGTTTGGCCCAAAATGTGGCCCATGATTGAAAACTGGATAAACCGCACCGAAACCGGTTAGACCGGTCGAAACCAGTCCGTATTATCTCTACCAATTCCGGTTTCTAAAAACCCCAAACTGAATAATCGGTTTCGGTTGAAAAAATGACAAAACCGGTCGAAACCGGACCGGTATCACCCCTGTCTAGATTGCCTCCGGAAATTTTTCTGCTACAAAGAAGGGTTCAGAAAAGAGGATTGCTTAAATTGCTTTCGAGCGTTGTGGGAACAAAGTGAGGAGGGAAGGGTTTGATGGCTTCGCAAAAGGAGATGGGGGTTTTAGGCAACGAATGAAGTTTAAATTTTTGGAGATTTCCTCTGCAAATCAAGTAAGTCCCTCCTCATCCTTCGACTAATTAATTCCATCAATGTCTATCTCAATCTTCAAAACGTTTCACCAAATAAGGTCTTCCATCAGGAATTCACCGACCCATTACATCTGCTTCGCTCAAATCCAGTCCTTTTCATCATCTCTCGCACCTGTCGATCAAACACCAAATCAACACTCATTCACTGTCAATTACCTCGTAAACTCATGTGGGTTTCCTCTTGAAAAGGCTATAACAGCATCAAAGAGATTCAATTTCGAAACCCCAGAAAAACCCGACTCTGTTATTGCATTCTTCTGTAGCCATGGCTTCACCAAAACCCAAGCCTTTAATGTCATCAGAAAGGTCCCCCGAGTCATATTGTCCAATCCCGAGAAAACCCTTTTGCCCAAACTCGAATTTTTCAAATCTAAAGGCTTTTCAAGCACAGAGGTAGTCAAAGTATTGTCCCAATCACCGTTACTTCTTGTAAGAAGTTTAGAGAACCAAATCATCCCAACTTTCGAGTTCATTAAGAATTTGATTGGATCGGAGCAGAGAACGTTATCTGCTATTAAACACTCTTCTGGGCTGCTTTTGGTTTATCTCGACTCTCGTATGACCCCCAAAGTTGAACTTCTGCGGGAGGTCAATGTACCAGATGCAAACATCGGATACTTGTTGATGTTCCAACCTAGAATATTCACGTCGAGTCGTGAGAGATTTAGGCAGATTGTGGAGGAGGTTAATGGAATGGGTTTTAACCCACTGAGATTGACCTTTGTTATAGCAGTTTACGCAATGATCTCAGTGAGTAAACATGCTTGGGAGAAGAAGATTGAGGTTTATAAGAAGTGGGGTTTGTCCGAGGATGAGATTCTTGGGGCTTTTCGGAAGTATCCGTGGTTTATGATGGTGTCCGAGGAAAAGATCACGACAATGATGGACTTTTTGGTCAATAAAATGGGTTTAGAATCTTCGTTTGTATCAAAAAGGCCACAACTCTTATTATCGAGCTTTGAGAAGAGGATTTTTCCAAGGTGTTTGGTTTATCAAGCATTGCAAGCAAAAGGTTTGATCAAGAAACCAAAAATTAGCTTTAGTCCGATGATGAAGTATCCTGAAGAGCAGTTCATAGCGAAGGTTGTGAAGCTGGCTAAGGAAGAAGCTCCAGAGCTATTGAAGTTGTACGAGAAAAATTTGGCACTTGCAAATTAATTAGGATATGGACATGAGATCACAAGGGAGCCAGCCGTTAGTATACCAGCTGGCCATGCAATTGTCTTGTTATTTTGCTTCCTTGGATTTAGCTTATGGGTTTTGAATTTTGAATTTTTGAATACGTGGGGGAAGTAGATCGAAATATATTATCGTTAACCAAGTTCTAGTTTTCTGTTTTCATTGCTATGAAGGTCTGGAGGTTCCGCCTTGCTACACTGCATTTTCTATCTCGCTTTGTAACAGTTGAGGCTCGATGCGTCGTAGCATCATCTTTTCAACTGAGTAGATTAGATTGGTCTTTTAGTTTTCACTTTTTATTCTGTTTAGATGACTGAGTCTAGATTTTACGATATTCGTTGTCAATTTGGTCATTTATTTTGCTCGTGATGTTCTGATTTTATTGTCTTTCGTCAATGAGGATGGCCAAACAAATTAGTTCTCTTCGTGCATTTGTTAAGTTACTGTAAAATTTAGGTTTCACAATGCTCAAGGCTTTTTTTGTGTTTGTGCTTTCTCTTGTAATGGAAGACATGCGTTCCTTGATCTCTGTAATTGTGTGTTCCCTCAATGATAATATGAATACCAGAAGAAAAAAAAGAGAGAGGGAGAACCTCAAACAAACAAACAAAAAATCTATTTTTCCCTATATTTTCTCCTCTGTTTTCACTTTCCCTTCCCTTTTTACCCCTTTCTTTCTTCAAATTCAAAGAAAGCCCTAAAACCACCGAGGGTCGTAGCATAGTAGTTCATGGCTTGCTCAAATTTTTTCCTCCTACTAAGCCCTTGGTGGGGCTGTAGTTGTTACGGCTCTTTGGTTTCTTCCGCGGCCGCCGCAGCTATGGAATCTCCATGGTCACGTCTTGGAGAGTGTTGCTAACGACGAAGCCTTAAAAAAAGAAGATTCGCTCGAACTTGCTTTGGAGGCTGCTTTCAAGACCCCGTTGAATTGAGTGATTTGGTAAGAAAGGAAGAGAAATGTAAAAATGATGATATTATTAATAATTAGCATTTTTTATTGGCTTATCCCTCGGTCTCATCTAAGTTTGGCCCAATTTTTCAGGGACTTTTGGCATG